>JASJET010000047.1:1413868-2120802 GCA_034092305.1 Diaprepes abbreviatus | reverse complement strand
CTGACATCATCAGACCATCCTAATTAGGTTTCTTACTACCCTAAATGCTGTTACTCCTCACTGAATTTAGTTCATAACTCATTTAGGATAAGATAAAAGATGTACAGAGTAGCTCATTTAAGATAAAAATATCAAGTTAAAACAAAAATGGAATAATTTTAAATTTTTCTATTCGGTACTGTCAGAACTTTTCCTTTTCTTTTTTCTTCATCCAGGATGGATTACCAATGGGATCTTCGTTCTCACCGGTGGTTGCAACCATTTTGCATGAAATGGGTTGAGATCCTTAAACAAACTGCAAATAGGGAATCAAAATTATGGCTTAGATACGTAGACGACATCTACATTATCTGGAATGGGAACTACGAAGAATTTTTTCATCTCAAGAATAGCAGCCATTGCCGTTTTTCTATGTTTTGATTAAAAGAAATGGCAGATAAATTGAAATCTCAATCTATACACAGGACAATATCTTAACTATTCATCCACTCCAACAACACCAAACATGGAATTATAAGAAAGTTCATAGATAGAGTATTAAATCTTTGCAACTTCAACGAGGACTTAACGGAAGAGATAGATCACATTAAAAGTGAACTGACAACTAACGGAGACCTGGTAAATCTAGTGGATAAGATTTTGGAACAATTCAGAAATAGAGCAAAAGAAGAATAGGAAACGATATAACATCAACATTGTTTTCAATTGAAATAACTCTCCGAGAAGTCACTTTACTCGGAACTGTGTGTATCAGATATCATGTGAATGTGGCAATTTCTACGTTGGCGAAACAAAGAGACTTCTTGAATTAAGGATTAAAGAACACCAGAAGAACAATGTGAATGTTCGCTAAATTTTGACTCTCAGGCGCTAGTACTATAACAGAAATATTTGAGTGGGCATAAATTGACATTTGCTGCGAAAATATTTGTGCAGAATGCCGCGTTGCACATAGAAAGCAATTTTTTTTCGTGTGAACCTGACATTAGATACATCGAAAAATCTTCACATATTTTATATGAAGTAGCAACGTTAAAATTCAACAAAATACTACTTCCGATTACTTGGTAAAGTTTCAAAAATAAATATTTAATTCGTCATTTCCACTGCATATAGTTGAACATACATAATAGATGTGGGATAATCCAGGTGAACCGCCTGCACCTGTATCAATGAAACTGGAACTTGTTTATCCATTTTCCTTTATTCTCGCGTTTTTCAAAATTTGTTAATGCATTTTTAATGAATGTAAAGCGTACACGAAGGAATTGTAAAAAAAATTATACTCACATAATATAGGAAAAATTGTTGGAAGGTCATAGACAATGATGTTTCTTGCGAAATAGTAGATATCTGTTGGACTTCCATTGTCTTTATTTTTCTTGAATATCACGATGTTTCGGCTAGCAGTTATCTCTAGCCATTTTCAAGTGAAACTTAGTTAGACAATGGAAGTCCAACAGATATCTACTATTTCGCATAGGAAAAATTATTGGCGTAATTAAAAATATACAACTATTATATTTTCACAAAAACGTGTTAACAAAATATAACTATCTAAAAAGTTAAAGCAAGAAAAGTTTTACGTTTTTGGATCTATTAGTTTTTGGTCTAAGACGCGCTCCCCTTAATTTAGGATACAGCCGCTATTTGTAACTGACTCACATTGCCGAGGCATGTTGTGAACCAACTTCTCCGCGAAATCTAGTGATAAATTTCTTCATATTCTACGTATTTCTACACTTGGATCATCGACATTTTTATTTCCGATTAAACCTTTTCATTCATTTCTGTACAAAAGATACATACTTTTGCATTTATTTTGCAGCGGCAACATAATTAAACAGGTTTAAACAAGTATTGTAACGGTTCAACGACATTAAAGTGCACAGTGCGTATGACAGCTCATTTTTACGGAAGCTAGAGAATCGTGAGTCCAGGAAAGACAAATTAAAACTATTTTTTAGTCATTAATAGAAGGCGCAACTCAGTTTCATAAAGTCAAAAACTGAGAAAACTTACCAAATATTCATATGTTGGAAGCTTCAGTAAAACACAAATCTGTATTTCTACTACATAACCAAAGTATATTGATCTAAATGTTTAAAAAAAGGGTTCATGAAATGCAAGCTTCTCTAGATTAATGACCAAGATCATAGATCGGGATAGTTTCACATCTACAAATAATGGTATTTCATATAAAAGGAAATTTCGGTAAGGTAAAAATGTAATTTAAGTTATTATACTCTTCTTGGTGTTTTTCTTTAAAAAAAAAATAAAATAACGTAAATAATTTATCCAGACCTGGCCACTGATGGAACTCGATACTATCTGTTGTCTTGTTTAACCTGCTACTGCTGAAGCTTTGCTTTAAGTTCTTCAAAAATCTTTTTTTGGACCCAATTTCTACAAGAAACAAAATCGAGGTCTTCTTAATGAACCCATTAAACTTTCCGTTCTAACTAGTCAAGCTCAATTGGGCACAAAAAACGGTGGTTTTTCCAAAATGAGAAATCTCATGGTCACCTTGAAGCCGAAATCAAAATGAAATCCAAAAATCAAATGTCATTCCTTTTTTACTACTTCTTCCGTGGTGCAAATTATGGCAATAGCTACATAGTTGTATTTTTGCGAACTATAAACATCTAATCTAAACTAACCTATTCGGGTAGTGGCGTGCCGAATCTGATTGGATGAAGGACGACCAACCAGTATCATTTACTATATGATGTAGGAAATAGCAATTTATTACTTGCGAAATGTAAACAAATACAGCAAAATGTTGTGGTATTAGTGAGCAAAAATCTACAGTATGGTATTCAAATATGTAGCAACACGTTTTTTATGGAACTAATTGTATATAAAATACAATTTACCATTGCCTTTCTAGAAACTCTACCAACAAGATTCTTTTAGCGTCCTAAAAAAGTGGCACTGTGGGTGGGACGCTTACCTTTTTCGGTGCTAGTTATTTTTAATGCGTTTGTGAACTTTGATACGTTTTTACGGTTGTAAACGAAGGAGCAAACTCCTCCAATGTAGTGTCTAACTTCTCCTTAATCTGTAGAGGAGACCAGAACATTTTATATAACGGACACGACCGATTAAAGTGCTTTTAATGACTTTTTGTACAACTTAATACAATTTTTAACATCGTGAACTAGAAAGCTATATTATATCTTTTATTAACGGAAAGTTTACGTTCCCTTGTACATATCAACTAGTTCAAACAACTTACTTTTTGCGTTTTAAAATGACCACGCTTAAAACACTGACCTTTCCGCTAAATCTGTCACAGATACAATCGTACAAGCCATTTTTGTAATGGCGACCGCTCGCATGCAACAGAAAAACATTAAAAGCGACGTACTACATTATTGATTGTCCAAGTTCCTACCTTGGTTCGCCCACGCGTAATTGCAGGCTGTCTCAACCGTTCATTTTCAACGAGTGGGTTTAATTTTTTAGTCACTAATGTGAGTTTTTACATCCGCTATCGTGATTCGCCGTCATTTAACAATTTTTTACATCTTCCCGATAGTTAGCTGAATTATTTCTGGGTCTTACAAGAAACTGGGTCAATTTTCGTTTCTTGAAATGCATGAAATGGTCTTTTTAGTTTGCAGTAATAATTAATTATTTAATACACGAACAAACTAAACAACCATAAATTCTGCTCGTAATAGAATGATGTAAAGAAACGTAGTAGTAAAAGAATGAAATCGAAGAGGTATGACGTTGAAAAAATGTTTTTTTAACGCTTTCTTCTTCTTCTTCTAGGTAGAACCAAGTTCTGTTATCTACACAATGCCTCATCGATCCTCGTTTGAGGTCGAAATCCAGCTGTCTCTCCATCTTTTGAGGAGCCATCCAGGCGGCCGTTTAGTGTTTGGTTTCTCTCTCATCACGGTTTTTGCTAGTCTGTCATCGTCCATTCGTTTCACGTGGTCTCTCCACTGCTTACGACGGTTTCGAACCCACTTCACAACATCCCCCACTCCGCTGTCCTCGCGTATTTTTGCGTTTCTTATTCTATCTCTTAAACTTGTTCCCGTGATCATTCTCAGCGTATTCATTTCTGTGGTTCTCATAATTTGTTTTGTCTTTGTGGTTTCATTTCTTGTTCCTGCGCCGTAGGTCAGTATCGGTCTTACACAGACCTTGTAAATTCTTGATTTGCTCTCAACCGTCATATGTTTATTGTTCCAGATTATGTCTCTTAGTTGGCCTGATATCATGGCCGCTTTGTTGGCTTGTGTGCGTACTTCTTCCGTTACTGCCCTGTTACTTGTTATATGTGCTCCCAGGTATTTAAACTTCCCAGATATCTTCATATTATACTGTTTGGCTGTTCGATTGAGATGGAAAAGCATTCTTTGTAAGTTGTTCTCGCTATCTGCTGTCAAGGCAACATCGTTTGCAAAGCATATAATCTGAACGGTGTTGTGTCCCATTGGGTACCCAATATTTGTGCTTTTTACCTCATCAATGATTTCGTCTATGATTACATTGAAAAGTGTTGGACTTAGGCTATCACCCTGTCTTATTCCTATGGATAGTTGGATATCCTCTGTTAGAGTGTTATTTGTTTTAATTACCATGGTGTTTTTGGAATTCAGTTCGTTTATTGTGCGTATGATTGCTTCGTCTACTTGTTTTCTTCGCAGTAGTTCTGTTATGTGTTCCAGTTTAACTCGGTCGAACGCTTGTGTAAAGTCCACAAAACAAATGAACAGCGGTTTATCGTATTCGATAGATTTTTCAACCAGCTGTCTGATAATAAATATACCGTCGATAGTAGAGCGGTTATTCCGGAAGCCCTGCTGTTCTTCGCACGCCCCTAACTTGTCTACGATCCGTTGTGACAGTATTTTGGTTAACAATTTGGCTGTACTATTCAGTAGGCTGATGCCCCTGTAGTTTTCAGGTTGTTTCTTTGATCCTCTTTTATGGATCGGAATTGTGATGCTTTTCCGCCATTCATTGGATACTGACGTTGTGCGGAGTATTTTTTGAAATAGAACAGTGAGCTCTGTGACAAGGCTGGGGCCTCCGTACTTTAGCATCCCATTCGTAATTTGATTGGTACCAGGTGATTTTCTGTTTTTTAATTTCTTAATTGTCAGGTGCATCTCTGCTTCACTGATGTTAACATCTGTTAGTTCTGTAGTTTCTTGTTGGTTTTCGTCTACGTTGTTTTCTGTAGCTGGTGCCTGAAGTAAGTCCTTAAAATGGCTGACCCATTGTTGGCTATCGATTGGACTTAGTTGAACGTATTCATTGATTGGTTTTTTTCTGTTCCTCAGCATGTTCCATATTTTCTTTTGTCCTCCATATAGGTCGTGTTCCATGTCTTTTGAGTACTTTTCCCAGTAATCTTTCTTTAGTTGAGCTATTTAACTGTTGATTCTGTTTCTCACCGTTTTGTACTCTTCGAAATGGTTTGTTGTTTTGTGCTGTCGGTATTTTTGTAAATGATTGTCGTTTTTCTTTTGCTAGTATTTTCACCTCTTCTGTGAACCATAGTTTTGTATTGCTTCGCTTGTTCGTGTTAACTGTTCGTGTTCCGATCGCCTCCCTGGCGCTCTCTTGTATATTTCTTTTCAGTTTTTCCCAGGCTTTCTCCACTCCGTCATTTTCTAGGATTGTATTAGCTTTTATTTTAACGCTTTCATACCTCTAAAATAATCTACAAGAATTAGTCAAATGAACTTATCAATCGCTCCTTCTCGCGTAGAAAAGCGTTCACCACGCAGTTTGATTTTTATGTTCAGGAACCAAAACAAATCATTTGGTGCTAAATCAGAGCTGGCGGATGACCAATAAATTTCTCTTTTTGGGTGCTCAGAGAGTCACTTGTTTAAGCCGATATGTGAGAGTTTGTATATTCATCATGGGGAATGATTCGTCTTATTCCTCAATTTACCGAAGACTTCCAGCAAACAAATGGTTGTATAGCACTCAGAATTGACCGTTCTACTATTCTTTCAAGGTACAATTGCAACATGGTCAGTTTTTTCGAAAAAATAGAAGACCATTTGTTGCGAAGTGGCCTCATGCGTTTTTTTTAGTTTAATAAACTCACTCTCATTCTTAACCTTCCAGTCCGATTTGATGATTACAGCAAAAACTGTCCAAAAAGTCCTGAACAGACCGAACAACATATTTCACATATTTTCGTTGAAGGTAAAAAATTATCTCTCCTCAGAAAAAGTGGATGTATTTTCACCGAAAACTTCCTTTATTTTACGTAAAATATATGTTTATATCTGTTCTGTGTGTTACTTATTACGTTTTCTTTAGGAATGGGACACCACCCTCAGAGGAGTCCGAGACTATCCGGAACTTCGCCTTGCTGTTAAAAGATGGGCGGAACTCCAAGACGGTCAAAGAATACTGTTAACTACGCCCAGTGTATTGGTAGGCTATAGAGTGGAGGTATATAGAGCGGAAGGCACGACGCAATGGTATACAGCTGTGATAATTGGATACAACGAAGCTACTAGGGTAAGTACTGATTGCAAATTATCACATAATTGAGGTACCATTTAGTAAACGGTAAATAATTACCTAAATAAGTAGATATAAAACTAAATAGGGATCATTTTCGTTAAAAATCCTTACAAATATAGAAATAAACTATTCACTCTCGCTATGGAGGATTCTGGAATGAAACGGGAACATATATCCATAAAAAGAGAGAAAACTAACAATCTGCAATATCAGAAAGTAGTAGTTTTAATCAAAAATATCCCTACTATTATGCTTAATGAAGTGTGTACAGGGTGAGTCAACGATTGGATGAAGTAGGTTTGTGCTTTTTCGGTGAAATTAACAAAGAAACTATATTTATTGTTTGATACAGTTTATTTTTACGCAGATTTTAAAAATATTTAGGACTCTACAAGGTGAGCCAAAAAACTAGGACAGCATAAAGTTGTATTTTTTTAAATAGAACACCCTATATACGAATCGTATTTTCGATTTAGCTTATAATTTTAAATCTTTTTTATTAAGGGTTTACTATAACAAAACTTTATAGTTTCTGAGATAATTAAGTTTAAAGAAAAAAAGTCACATTTTCAAGCATCAATTCAATCCTAAATAACGTTTTCAATTTTGTGACAAATATATTCAAATTTGGAATTTAGCAAGGCCAAGGACAAGTTAACATAATTTTTACCTAATATTTGCAATAAAAGCTACAGGGTGTTGAACACATCGGCTCAAATTTGAACAAGTTTAAATGAATAAATATCTTTTTTTTTAAATGGTACACCCTGTATATTTTCATTTTATTTAATAGAGTAATAAAAACCCTAAAAGTTTTGTTCAATATATCCTATACCTATTTATAATAGTTTTTGAGATATTTCAGTTTTTCTTATTTTCCATACTTTTTTACAGAAATAGTCTTCATTATCATAGTAGCCATGTAAAATAATAAAAAGAAACTACAGAAACAAACAGAATGTGGTTAAATATGATGAAATACATTATTCGTCATATTACAACGGCAATAGTTTAATTAAACATAATGTGAAAAAATTAACACAACAATAACGACAAGGCAAATACATATTTACTTTTATACTAAATTGAAACAAAAAAATTACCTATTAAATACTGAGATTAATTATTTCTTTTTAATAAGTGTTCGAATAAACGACCCTCTTGTGCAATGCACAAATTTAGTCTTTTTTGCAGATTTTCTTGGACCCTGGACAAAATTAGTGGCGTTATTGTTCTACAGGTATCCCTAATCCTGTTTCGTATATCTTCCACTGTTGTTGGTGGATTAACATACACCTTATTTTTAATATAACCCCATAGGAAGAAATCTAATGGGGTGATGTCGCAAGACCTTGGTGGCCACTCAATGAAACCCCCACGTCCAATCCATTTTTGCGGATATCGTTGGTCCAAAAACGCACGAACTTCACGATGGTAATGCGGAGGCGCACCATCGTGCTGGAACCACATACTGTCGAGCTCATCCCTATCGAGACCTTGAAGCAGTTGGGGTAGTTCTTCTTGTAGAAAGTTCAGGTAACTATGGCCATTTAGTGGTTCATTAAAAAAGTGGGGTCCAATAATTCGATTATGATGAATACTACACCAAACATTTAATGACCAGTGGTTTTGATGTTGCATCTCTCTAATCCAAAATGGGTTTTCTGTGGCATAATAATGCATGTTGCGTCTATTTACGGCACCGTTACTTCTAAAAGTAGCTTCATCACTAAACATTACCTTGCATAATAAATTTGGATTTAATTGAATCTCCGCATTTATTGTATGACAAAAGTTTACACGACTTTCAAAATCCTGTCCATGCAATTCTTGGTGTAATTCCATATGATATGGATGATACCTATATTTCTTGGTAGTACGATTAGCGGTGGATTGTGATGTTTCACATAATGCTGCTAACTGACGGCTACCAATATAAGGATTTTCCTGAACATTTAACAATACTTGTAGTTCTTTTTCTTCATTAGTTACTGGTTTGTTGACCACTTTACGTTTTGGATAATCAACAGTACAAGAAGAATTAAATCTTTGCATTAAGTTTTGAAAAGTATGGGTATTAGGCTGGCGTCGATCAGGATACTTCATTTTGTAAATTCTTTGAGCAAGAAGGCAATTTTTTTGAGCCTCTCCTATTGTATAAATCATATCTATTAACTCATTCTTTGGAAAATTCATTTTACAATATAAGATGAATGCAAAAAAAACCAAACTACACTACATAAAAACCAAAAGAAGCGATTGCGGTTATAAATTTGACACACAGAAAAATGTTCTTTTACATTGTTTTTGCCATGGCTACTATGATAATGAAGACTATTTCTGTAAAAAAGTATGGAAAATAAGAAAAACGGAAATATCTCAAAAACTATTATAAATAGGTATAGGATATATTGAACAAAACTTTTAGGGTTTTTATTACTCTATTAAATAACATGAAAATATACAGGGTGTACCATTTAAAAAAAAAAGATATTTATTCATTTAAACTTGTTCAAATTTGAGCCGATGTGTTCAACACCCTGTAGCTTTTATTGCAAATATTAGGTAAAAATTATGTTAACTTGTCCTTGGCCTTGCTAAATTCCAAATTTGAATATATTTGTCACAAAATTGAAAACGTTATTTAGGATTGAATTGATGCTTGAAAATGACTTTTTTTCTTTAAACTTAATTATCTCAGAAACTATAAAGTTTTGTTATAGTAAACCCTTAATAAAAAAGATTTAAAATTATAAGCTAAATCGAAAATACGATTCGTATATAGGGTGTTCTATTTAAAAAAATACAACTTTATGCTGTCCTAGTTTTTTGGCTCACCCTGTAGAGTCCTAAATATTTTTAAAATCTGCGTAAAAATAAACTGTATCAAACAATAAATATAGTTTCTCTGTTAATTTCACCGAAAAGGCACGAACCTACTTCATCCAATCGTTGACTCACCCTGTACAATAAGAATGAGAGGAAGTAGGACAAATAATTAATGTGGATACATTAAAAAGATATTGAGTAAAATTCCGAATATTAACTTAAAGGAAGTTAATATAAGTCAATATGGTCAACCACTGGAACAAATAGACAATAGAACAGGGACACGTAAGAAGATTAGATAAATATTTCTAACTTGGAAAGAAGAAACAAAAACGGATGATTAAGTGTGAATGAAGACCTAAATAATTTGTAATCCCTTTACTAACCTAAGCAATAGAGATAGATGCATTGCTAAGTTGCAGGTAAGCGACAGGAACATAAAAAGAGCGATACTGAATATAACCTTGACAGATAGGAAATTGATAGCGTGGATGAGATGAAAAGTCAAGATTGAGGAACATAGGAGCATTTATTACGAAACTGAAATCGAGATATAATTCATATTGCTAGGATGAAGAAATCCAAGTGGACTCGAAAAACTCGAAAAGAAATTGTAGAAAGAAAAGAGAAGACGATATTACAGAAATACTGAAAGAAAGGTAGATGGCAACAGCGTAAGACCGAACAGTCTTAAGAAATCCGGACGAGAAGGATCAGATTTATTCAGTAAACACGCTCTACTCTGCCAACAGGGCCAGTAGCCAATTTGTTTAAATTTTGTAGAAGTTTAAAAGGCAAGATGTGATTATGACTACTAGAAAGCTTTTGATAACGTAAAGCACGAGCTGCTGTTGGGAATATTACAAGATATCAGTATAGATGTTAAAGATATTAAAATATTAATAAAAAAATATATTGGCAAGAGTTAGCTGAAATCCGTATTGATGGCGATCTGAGATTAGAGGCCTTTGGATACTCCAAGGAATCGCCAGGGTCCACTGTCATATGCTCTATTTAATCTACGTTGAGAAAATATTTCTTTTAACATTAGAAAATAAAACGCAAGGCGTAAAAGTCAATGACACCCCAGTTAACAACATTCGCTATGCCGATGATACTGCAACTAACAACCTTAGAATCTTCAGTTATTATACAGAAACTCATTGAACTGTTCGGGCTTTATATCAATACCACCAAAACAAAAATGATGGTGATTAGTTGATTGATTGACATTACTCCTCTTAAGATCAACTGAAAAAATATTGAACATATCAAAATCGGCTTATCTTGGACAATTCTAAATGAAAAATGAGAATGTGACAGAAATATGGTACTACACATCTGAATACATATACTTCAATGTTCACTGTATGGTATTGAAACTTGGTTACTTAAAGTTAGGGCGCAAAATCGGATCAAGGCTTGTGAATTGTGGGCACTCCGTTGTCTCCTGTAAATTCCCTGGACCGCACGCATAATAGTGATTAAGTTTTACGAAGAGCTGGCGTAAAAAGACATTGTAAAACAACGGAAGTATGGCATATACTGAGAGGATCTTGCTACTCCATACCAAAGCTAATGAGAAAACCTGAAAGCAGGCGGGGGGCAGGTCGAAAAAAACATTCTTGGCTTCGCAATTGTCGCAAATAGTCATGCCCCTGAAGGTAAGGACATGTGACTAGCGATCTAATTTTCAACCACCGTTAATGTACGGATGACTGGATGTTTCGTCCCGATATCGGTGGTGGACTCATCAGTGGGATCCACAGACATCCTTTTTGTCATGCTTTCCACAAAACCTAGACTCCTCAAGGTTTGTCGGCAAATAATAGTGAGATGTTGGTTTCACAATATGTCCCCCGCAAGGCATGTCGGTTCAGAAGAGATGCCCGAAATAAATACTGCAGAGTTAATGAAAGCGCTTAGTCAAATGAAAAATAATAAAAGCCCTGGCGAGGATCGTATAACCGCCGAAATGTTAAAAATAGGGGGAGAACAACTAAGAGAAAGCGTGAGAATTTTGTTGAACAAGTGCTTAATATATGGAAAAATATCCGAGGCATGGGAAAACGCAGAAGTCATCATATTATACAAAAAAAGGCGATAGAAATAACATAGAAAATTATCGGCCAATTAGCTTACTGTCCCACTTGTACAAACTTCTTACAAAAATAATTGGACGCATACCAACCTTCAGAACAAGCCGGATTTCGCAGGAACTTCAGTACAATAGACCATCTACAGACAGTACACACGCTTATCGAAAAAACCACGGAATATAATATACCTCTGCATTTGGCTTTCGTTGATTACCAGAAGGCGTTCGATTCTATCGAATCATGGGCAGTTCTCAAAGCACTGGACAATGCTCGGATTGATTCAAGATACTCTGCTCTGATTCAGCATATATATGAAAACGCTTACATGCAAGTTACAATAGACGAGGATATAAAAACCTCGAGGATACCTATAAAAAGAGGCGTACGTCAGGGAGACACAATCTCTCCAAAATTGTTCACGTTGGCACTTGAAGATGTATTTAGGGGTTTGGACTGGCATGACAAGGGAATTAACATAGACGGAACACGACTAAACCACTTAAGATTTGCTGATGATATTGTTATAATCAGTGATTCACCAGAACAACTCCAATGTATGATACAAGAACTTCATCAAGCATCAGCTAGGATAAGACTCAAAATGAACTTGTCAAAAACAAAAATAATGAGTCTAGAACAAATACAAATTAAAGTTGAAGATAAAATAATAGAAAACGTAAGAGAATACATATATCTAGGTCATAAAATACAAATAGGGAAGGAAAACCAATCGGCTGAAATTCCTAGAAGAATAAGTCTCATCTGGGCAGCTTTTGGCAAACTCGGATTCATTCTTAACTTCAGTAACACCCCCATAAGTCTGAAAAGAAAAGTCTACGAGTCGTGCATCCTGCCAGTTCTTACTTATGGTATTGAAACAACCTCCCTAACATGTAAAGCCATTAATAAGCTTCGGGTTACACAACGAGCAATGGAAAGGGCTATGCTGGGAATTAGTTCCAAATGAAGAAATCAGAAGAAGAACGAAAATAACAGATGTGAGCAAACGAGTAGCGCAGCTAAAATGGAGATGGGCTGGACATATCGCAAGACATGACATGGACAGATGGACATACAAGATAACAGCATTGCGGCCAAGAGAGAACAAGAGAAGTGTTGGCAGGCCCCAAAAGAGATGGCGTGACGACATCCAGAAAATTGCCGGAAAAAACTGGATGGGGATCGCTACGGACCGACAGAAATGGAAAAATATGGAAGAGGCCTACATTCAGGAGTGGATGAAAACGGGCTGATATGAATGAATGAAAAGGCATCTGCTTACCCGACTTTGACTGCCGTAGGAAAGCATATGCCCGCGAAAGAATGTGAAACGAATATCCTCGGTGGTCTTCCAAAAGTCGAGTCAGGTTTAATCAAAGCCAACAGCGGTTTAGACTCTTGTCTGCCGCCGTCCCTGCTCGGGCGCCATGTCGCAAATAATCATGCCCCTGATGGTAAGGACATGTGACGAGCGATCTAATTTTCAACCCCCGTAAAATGAATGACTGGATGTTTCGTCCCGATACCGGTGGTGGACTCATCAGTGGGATCCACCGATATCTTTCCCAGATATCCTATTTAGTCAAGTTTTGTCGGCAAATAATGGTGAGATGTTGGTTTCACAATACAGAATAGGAAATTAATATGGTATATCAGACGCCGCAACCATATTTGGGCAAGCTGAGGGAGGCACGCTAGGTATAGTGTAAGCATGAAATGGAAGCATGAAATGGACAAATGATATTTGTCATGCGGTATAGCACATGGCACCCGAAGAAGAATTCTTAAACCATCGATAGGTATATTTATAATTTGAAAGAGTGTTAATTTACGACAAAACGATTAAACTTAATGAAACTATGCAACAGCACCATTCATTCTTCACCAGCATTTAAAGGCATAGCCTTGGTGGAGAAGCAGGATCCGATGAGAATATGTTTGGCTCTTGTTTGCTATTTTAGAGATGCTTTCGTGCCCTTGTTGGGCATATGTGATTATTTTTTTTGTTCCTTCACACGTAAAACTAGATTTGAATTTACGAGATGTTATTATTAATGATTTTTCAATGGAACTTATGCCCGACCTACTATATTCCGCTACCAGAGTATTATCAGAGGAGTCCTTCTCTATGAGATCCACCTCTATTTAGATGTTTGAGTCGCTCGTTGCCGAGTCCTTATTTAGTAAGAAATTTTCTTTTTCTTCTTTAATGTTCATTAGAGTTTCCCCGAGTACGGGAGAAAGGGTAGTCCGCGCCGGTTGCGCTCTCTTTGGCGGCCTAAAGCAGCGCGCCCACTGGTTCCGGTCGGTTCAGACCGCTCGGCTCCGCGCAATCGGCCCGTTTTGGTTTACACGTAAATAAATGAGAGCCCGCTCACTGGTTCCGACCGGCTAGAACGCTTCCGCGCCTTCAGCATCGGCGTCTTCGACTATTCTCAAGAGGGCAAAAATTGCCGAAAGGTCTGAAAGCCTTCGACTATTTTAAAAACAGAAAGAGGTAGTATAATCTGTGGTATAGACGTAGTGTTTGTATTGTTACCATGTCGGACGAAGAATGATAGAAGACGTGAGAGCATACAGAATATATAATAATAATAATATTCTCTATACATAGTTGTTGCCTAATAAACTTGAGGTAAATTGTCTAGGCGTTCACGTCACAGTCAAAAAACATTAGTTAAGTCAAAAAAATCTGTGATGTAAACGTCAAATTTAATTAATTCGACTATATAATACACTTACTTTAAAGTAACTGCTAAACGTTCCTCTGGTGGAATCGATTTTCGAAGGTTAGTGTTTTGTTTCCTGAGCGGCAACATATTTAAAATTTCATAAAATTTTTTACTAGACATTCTAAAATATTTGAATAACTTCTCATTGTCGGTCATCAACTCTGGAAATAAATGATAAAATTCCCGGTGAACTTTTCTTTGAAGGTAAATATCATGAACCCAATATCTTCTTCTCCGCTTTTCCTACACTTCCGCTTCAACACAGGCTAGACCAGCCACAACAATATCCTCCTCAGAGTCGGAAGAACTACTCATTTTATTCACTTTTCATCAAAAATAACAGCTCTAGAAACTCTAATGGTTAAAGCAGTTTTAATCACTGTTTAGTCTGAATTGTGCGGAGCGGGGGCCATCGGCGTTCTGACTGAAGCGGACGGAACGGACGGAGCCGAGCCGATTCAGTGAGCGCGCTGCTTAAAGGCTGTTTTATTTTGGAATTTCGCCTGATTTCCCAAAGGCTCCGTTAAAGTCGTCTGTTAGGTTCAGTCGTCATCCATCCCTTCGGCGCAGGTACCATTACACCTTGATATTAAATGTGTGTGGGAGTGCGTCAGCCTGCAATCAACTGATCGATACCCTTCACCTGCAGACGGTCTTGTGTAAAAGTGATGTTTAGTGTAGGCACGCACCACCGAATGGCGGAAAAGCATCACAATTCCAATCCACAAAAGAGGATCAAAGAAACAACCCGAAAACTACAGGGGAATCAGCCTACTGAATAGTTCAGCCAAATTGTTAACCAAAATACTGTCACAACGGATCGTAGACAAGTTAGGGGCGTGCGAAGAACAGCAGGGCTTCAGGAATAACCGCTCTACTATCGACGGTATATTTATTATCAGAGAGCTGGTTGAAAAATCTATCGAATACGATAAACCGCTGTTCATTTGTTTTGTTGACTTTACACAAACTTTCGACCGAGTCAAACTGGAACACATAACAGAATTACTGCGAAGAAAACTAGTAAACGAAGCAATCATACGCACAATATACGAACTGAATTCCAAAAACACCATGGTAATTAAAACAAATAACACTCTAACAGAGGAAATCCCACTATCCATAGGAATAAGACAGGGTGATAGCCTAAGTCCAACACTTTTCAATGTAATCATGGACGAAATCATTGATGAGGTAAAAAGCACAAATATTGGGTACCCAATGAGACACAACACCGTTCAGATTATATGCTTTGCAGACGATGTTGTCTTGACAGCAGGTAGCGAGGATAACTTACAAATAATGATTTTCCATCTCAATCGAACAGCCAAACAATATAATATGAAGATATCTGTGGAGAAAACCAAAGCAATGGTAATAGCAAAAGAACCGGTAAGATGCAAACTAATGGTTGATGAGAAACATATCGAACAGGTTGGGAAGTTTAAATACCTAGGAGCACATATAACAAGTAACAGGGCAGTAACGGAAGAAGTACGCACACAGGCCAACAACGCGGCCATGATATCAGGCCAACTAAGAGACATAATCTGGAACAATAAACATATGACGGTTGAGAGCAAAGCAAGAATTTACAAGGTCTGTGTAAGACCGATACTGACCTACGGCGCAGAAACAAGAAATGAAACTACAAAGACAAAACAAATTATGAGAACCACAGAAATGAAAACGCTGAGAATGATCACTGGAACAAGTTTAAGAGATAGAATAAGAAACGCAAAAATACGCGAGGACAGCGGAGTGGGGGATGTTGTGAAGTGGGTTCGAAACCGTCATAGGCAGTGGAGAGATCACGTGGAACGAATGGACGATGACAGACTAGCAAAAACCGTGACCGTGAGGCATTGTATAGATAACAGAACTTGGTTCTACCTAGAAGAAGAAGAAGACGCACCACTGTGCAGTTGTATCTTTCTTTGTCTGGCTTCTGCCCACAGAAACCTTTCCACCATGGTTAGATTTACCGGTAGCCTGGGGTGTCGCTGGATTAACTCCCTGTGTCATTGAAACTCGCAAGCCCCACTGGTATTATAACCCGAAGATACTTGGGAAAGTGTGTTAATTTACAACAGAAATAAACTTAATGAGATTATGCAATAGTGCGATACATTCGTCACCAACATAGTTCGAATTAGTATCTAATCGCTTATATCAAAAATCTAAAATTTTCCCCAGTACAATCATATTGAAAGCGCTTTTTTATTTTAAAGAAAAGAGCGTTGTGTATTATCAATAAGATATTAATACTAATGAATATTTAAAAACTTTTGAAAGTATTTTATCTTAAAAAACCTTTTTACGAAAATACCATGCTAATATTAAAAACTTTTCCGAAGTTAAAGACAGTGAAGTCGTCCAAAACTTCAGCCCTATGATAAAAAGTTTCTCGGCCATAAAACTTGTTTTTGACACAAAAATTATTCCGGAAATCGGGCGTGCCTCGATTAAAACCGAAACTTTTAAAGAAGTTTTCTTTTACTTTTCTTAACTAAATGGAAAACTTTTCTGCCCCAATAAGAGAAACTTTTCTCGACTGTTGAAGTTTCCCAATGAATTTTCTTTTAAATAATCCTAGCGATTTTGTTTAATTTATATTCCAGTATTTTGTTTATTCTTTAAGTTTTTAGAAATAAATTAATTGAGCTTTATAATTTTTAGACATAATGGAAAATTTCCTGAAATATTTTAAAAGGAAATTAAGTAGTTGAAAAAAATATTTGTATATATAGGTTACACAGAGTTCCGAATATAGCAAAATATATTGTTTTATGTATTTATAAATCAAAGTTAGGAAAGTCACCTAGCTTCGCTCAAATTGACTTTTTAACAAATATTACATTAAAAACCCCCAATTCACTAACATGGTCTAACTTTAAACCGTTCTAAATTGACAGCGGAATGTTGAAACTGACAAGAGCAACAATAAGTCAAGCAAGTTTTAAACCTTAAAAATACAAGCATAAAAAAAAATTAAAAAAAAAATTGGATCGACTTCTAAAAGTGCGCTCAAAAGTGAAATATAACTATAAATTTTTATATGAAATTGAAATTTTTGAAGTCGGCGCCAAACTAGTATCTAACAAAATGTGATTCGCATAAACAGATTAAAAATACTTTATTTGTAATTGCTTTCTTACCATAATTTTTATATATTAATTATTAGTTATTTTTTAGAAATAATTTGGCGCCGACTTTAAAAATTCCAATTTCATATAAAAATTTATAGTTATTTTCACTTTTTAGCGCATTTTTAGAAGTCGGTTCAATTTTTTTTTATATAAAAATTTTATTTTATATTGGTGAACTTTAAATACCATTATCAGCAGAAAAAGTTTCCTTCTATATTAATTACATTTGCTAGTTTATTATTTTATTTGCGAAAATACAAAGAAAATAACATTTTATTTTCAGGTTTGATATATTTGATATATATTCAAACTGTTGAAAAGTAAACAAAAATTCAATAGTTATATCTTGTATAAAATAAACTATAATTAAATTTCTGTAACATTTTATTGAATATTGGTAAGAATAACTAAAAATGTGTAAATGCATATATATATATATATATATATATATATATATATATATATATATAATACATAAATATGTATATAATACATATAATACATAAATAATTTCACAGTCTATTTGTTTAGAAAAGTTGTCCTTTTTCCATAAAACCGTTGAAAAATGGACAGACAGCAAGATCAAAAATCACAGAAAACCAGTGTCTATTTAAAATTTCCATTCTGTAACGCGTTGGTAAAATATTACCCGTAAAACACGTATATATATATATATATATATATATATATATATATATATATATATATATATATATATATATATATATATATATATATATATATATATATATATATATATATATATATATATATATATATATAAATAAATAGATAAATTTTTGTCCGTGTAACTTAAAATAAAATAGAATCAAATATTGGCGAAGTAGACGTGAAAATTTGTCAATCTACATGATTCTCGTGTTAAAAATGAGGAGCACTCCAAAATACGGACCCGGAGTTTTTCCATCGTTTGGTGCGACACGTGGCTTTGGCTGCTAAAATGAGCAGTAGGCTGTTTTAATTCACCGTCGCGCTACCATATAGCGGTTATTTATAAACTTTGTTAATCTGTGTGGTTCTTGTGTTATAAGTGGATCATCGAGATGTCGCCTTTGTCGTCTTGTTTGCTGTTTTTTGATTTTATACTCAGCTTTATAGGATGCAAAGGCGAGATGATGGTTTGTACCGAATGCGGTGGCCTGACGAGTCCCATATTAGGACGAAACAGCGCTGTTGCCATCTGTCGGACCCGGAGTTTTTCCATATTTTGGAGTGCTCCGCACTTTTTAACACGACAATCATGTAGATTGACAAATTTTCATGTCCGCTTCGCCAATATTTAATTCTATATATATATATATATATATATATATATATATATATATATATATATATATATATATTTGCTGGTTACCCACCAAAGGATACAGTATCTGACGTGGTTTTCAGTGATCCTGATTTCTATTATTACGGTTAATGGCACCCAATATACCTAATCCTACAGCGGCTCCGACTCCCAGAATTATGCCTCCTGCTATAGCCCATCCACTGGAGGAATCTTCTGCAGTTTGTTGTGTTGTACTGCGTGAATTGTAATTACTCGATGAGGAGAATGGTTCATAACTGTTACGCTCTTGATATGAAGGTGACCTGTTGATGGCTGTAGAGCGGGGGTCAAATGTGTAGTACGAAGTACCTTGTGTAGAAGAAGAATCGGATATTCCGTTGACATAACTTTCGTTTTTGGGTTGTGTATATTCAGCAATAAATTCATTGTACTCCCGCGTTCCCTCTTTCAATATAATTGTAGCAACAATACAGGGGTTGGTCATGTGCTGCTTCTTAACCTTTTCTAGTAATCGATTAATTTCATTGTGGTGATTTTCTAATGTTCTTGGGTCAATACCATCTAATAAATTATTTTTCTTATTCCAAAAGTAGGGAATTGTCTTGTTTTGTAGGCTGTCTTTGTACTTTTCTAAGAGTTTCATAAACGTATCGCTTAAAGTTTCTCTCGAGTTGAAAAAACCTGTGTCATTTTCCCATAAAACAATAGTTTTAAGAGCATAGCTGGATATTGAGGAGTGCACCAGGTTATTTCTCATTTTTTTAAGTAGTCTTAGAGCAGATTTTAATCTTTCCTGGCCTTTAATTATTTCCCTTTCTTGATCTTGAAAGGATGGTCGCCAATAACGTTCATCATAGAACATGCCTTTGGATTTCTTGGGTACAAGAAAAAAATCCGTCCTCGTGGTACTGTTACTGCGAAATCCTGCTGTTGGCCAATGTTCGGGACCAAATTTAAAAGCTGGAACAAGATCTACATCTATTGCACCAAAACTCCCGTAAATTTTCAACGTCAACGCTGGTCCCGATTCGGAGGAATAGGTTGGCGGACTGGAATCAATTGAGTAATTATATATGCTTGGATCTGAAAATCTTAGTTTATTTAGAGCCACTGCAACGTTGCTTTTAAGCCAATTTAAAACGAGATCTGTCTGTATATAATTATCTTTGATAAATTTGTCCAATTGTGTACAATAGCCCTTTTGCATTTGAAACCAGAAATACCCGGGTTTGTTGCTGGGAGTAACAGTTACACATCCACAGTTTTTAATTTTATGGGTTTCGCATTTAGGTAAAGTTAAAAGAAGGTCAAGATCAAATTCATCAGGTTTTCCCACTTTAAGGTCATCATAGAAGCTCCCACCAAAGTAAGGTCTTTCAAAAAGTTTCTCAAACAACGTATCGTTCTTTGTCATAAGTCTTATTAGATCCCACAACGTCGATCGAAGTCTCTCGTTGTTGTGTTTCACTTCGTCGTTGTTCAAACTAATATATTTTCTGTTAATAAGTTTTAATACCTCCTCCATATTTTTATAATTCGACATTTTATATGTTTCTAAAAATAAAAAGTTACTGTGTTAATTCTTTTATAAATAGGTTAAACATCAAATTTCTAATATGATAAATACGGCAACAACAAATAGTTGTGGGCTTAGATATTTTATTTAGGATGGCTTGCATAGGGAGCAGTGGCGTAAATAACGACCCTTCTGTGAGAGGGAGGGGGCGCAGCCAATCCAGGGGCATCCTCAAGTCCCTTGATGAAAATGAGTAAATACAAAGGATCAAGACGAGTACAAAATAGTAAGACGCATTCCAAAATCTGCGGGGGGGGGGGGGGGAGCGCACATACTCTTAGTTACGCCACTGATAGGGAGACATTTATTAAGGAGACAATAAGAAAATTAATAAATAAACAGAGCAGTTACGAGGGCAATGCTGAAAATTCTTGGATAAAAGATAAGTACTGTACAGAGTGATTCTCTGTGAAATTTATCGATCAACTGTGGGAAAACTATAATTAGGAAGAATTTGACAATGTACCAACGTGCATAGGAACAGCCGGCTAAAATAAAGGGTGTTTTTTATAGAGGTATAGAACTTTTAAATGGAATAAAACAAAGATGAATTTTTTAAATTGACATGAAATTTACTTTATTCGAAAGATAACCTTCTGGCATTATAATTTAAATATGACTTCTGGCATATGACCGCCACGGCTGGCTCGGACGTAGTCTAATCTGGAGGTCCAAATTTTCGATGACTTTTTCCAACATTTGTGGCCGTATATCGGCAATAACGCGGCGAATGTTGTCCTCCAAGTGATCAATCGTTTCGGGCTTATCGGCGTAGACTAGCGACTTCACATATCCCCACAGAAAATAGCCTAGCGGCCTTAAGTCGCACGATCTTGGAGGCCAATTCACGGGTCCCAAACGTGAAACTATGCGGTTACCCAACGTTTCCTTCAATAAATCAATTGTGGCACGAGCTGTGTGACATGTTGCGCCGTCTTGTTGTAACCACAACTCCTGCACATCATGGTTGTTCAATTGATGAACGAAAAAGTCAGTAATCATGGCTCTATAGCGGTCACCATGGACTGTAACGTTCTGACCAGCATCGTTTTTAAAGAAGTACGGACCAATGATTCCACCAGCCCATAAAGCACACCAAACAGTCAGTTTTTCTGGATGTAACGGTGTCTCAACATACACTTGAGGATTATCATCACTCCAAACACGGCAGTTTTGTTTATTGACGTATCCATTCAAACAAAAGTGAGCTTCATCGCTAAACAAAATTCGCTTAGGAAAATCGGGATCAACGGCAATCTTGTTTTGGGCCCATTCACCGAATCTACGCCTTGCTAAGTGATCGTGTGGCTTCAATTCTTGCACGAGTTGGACTTGTAAGCACACATACCGAGATCTTTCCGCAAAATCTTCCATAAAGTGAATGGACACATATCCAATTCCTGTGCACGATGGCGGATAGACTGATTCGGGTCTTCCTCTACGCTACGCTCTACAGCAGCAATGACGTCTTTTGTACGCACTATACGACGTCTCTGTGGATGCGTATTATCATTTAGATTAACCGTGGTGCGAAAACGTTCCATAGTTAATCAAATTAATTGCTCTGATGGACGATTATGTTGACCGTAAAATGGACGTAGTGCGTGATACGTATTTCGAACAGAACCATGATTTTCAAAATAAATTTGCACAATTTGGAAGCGTTGTTCAGGCGTCAGTCTATTCATGTTGAAATGCCAAACCAAACTAAACATAAATCACTTGACAGCTGACAAAATGGCCGCCAGTTAAAAAAGTGTTGCCAACTTAAAATTCTATACCTCTATAAAAAACACCCTTTATTTGCAAGATGGCAAAAATGCAAAAATATATAGAGTGTTCTATTTAAAATAAGCAAGTTGACATCTACTTCCAGTATAACTGGAAGTGCCGCCATCTTGAAAATATTTTAGTCGGCTGTCCCCCATGCACGTTAGTATACTGTCAAATTTTCAGATTCTTCCTAATTATAATTTTCCCACAATCGATCCATAAATTTTCCGGAGAATCACCCTGTAGTTAGAACAAAAATTAATTTTTAATTCTTCAAAATATTCTCCTTTATGCTCAATACATTTATTCATTCGGCAGTACCACTTAGAGAAAGCCTCACGCTACACATTTTTCGAAATTGCCTCCACTTCCTTGTGATATTCTGTTATTGCTTCGTCTGAAGTAGAAAATGTACGTTCTCGAAGTTTCTTTTTTACCTTTGGGAACAAGAAAAATCACAGGGGTTAAGAAACAGACACTTTTTATAAACAACAGGTTGAAAAGGTAAATTTTCAATTTATCCAGATTAAGAAATAACGGCAAAAAAAAAACAACCAAGAGCTTGGGATGGGCTGCCTTTGGCAAAATATGACATGTCATTTACTTTCATCTACTTTTCAATTAAAAATCAAAGTACATATGGAATGCATTCTTCTAGTAAACAATCTGCGTTTGCGAAATTATCTATCCAGCCAAAAGAATCCAAAATTGACCCTTGCGCCTTGCCTATGTAAATGGTGGCTAGGGCCCAATTCATCCCTCTGTATCTCGAAAATTATTAATTTTTGAACTGTGTGTCTATAGGAACTTTTGATCAGGACATCTAGACCTACGACATACTAGATTTTTGACGAATTTGACCGGGATCCAATTTCCATTTGGTTGGCGCTGGCGCAACTCATTCCGCTGTATCTCGAAAACTATTAACTTTTTGACTTTGTGCCCATAGAAACTTTTGATCAGGACATCTAGACCTACAACATACTGAATTTTCAACGAATTTGACCAGGATCCAATTTCCATTTGGTCGGTGCGGGGTCTTTTACTAAACAATTTTTTTCTGCGCTTACTCCATGTAGCCACATGATGTCAATATATGACAATTATTTTTCGCATGGTGGGTTAATTTTTTAGGCATTTAGTCTATTTTTCTAGTGTTCTATATCCCCTCGAACTTCCTTGACTTAAAGATAATGAAACCAACAATGAGTGGATAGGAAAATGACAAGCTGGAAACCATAGGGAGAGAAAAGAAGCATTGAGAAAATACATCAGTGCTGGTACGACATAAAATAGGTAATATGACTAAATTGCTACCGTGCGGCATAAAACAATAGCCATGAGAGAAATCTATATCCAAAAGATAGAAAATGGCTAAGAAAGAAGACGATAAAAGCATGTAACCTGAAGACAAAGACGAACAATTATCGTACAACTGTGAACATAATTGCCTACATTCTATTAGTTTGCTAACTCTGCTGTATCTATCAACTAAAAAAAGCTTGTTATATTTGTAATTCTCCTTTCAGCATTCGATCGCATAAAGCTAGATGACGTAATCCACCTGTTATATAAGAGAAATATTCCTATCAATATAATTCAGACCATCGAAAACATATACGCAAACAATAAAGTTCAGATTCCCACTAACTGTAAATTATCAACACCCATACCAGTCAACAGCGGTATTAGACAGGGAGACTCGCTTAGTCCTTTATTGTTTAACATGATAATGGACGAAATAATAAAGGAGGTGCGACTTGGTAGAGGATATAAAATGGGTGATACAGAAATAAAAATTCTCTGTTACGCTGATGACGCTGTGATATGTGCCGAAAATGAAGACGACCTCCAGAGATTGTTAAATACCTTTAATCTTACGGGAAGAAAATATAATATGATTATCTCAGCCGAAAAAACTAAATGTATGACAACCTCAAAAGAACCCCTCCGATGCAAACTAGAACTAGACGGTCAAATAATACAACAAGAAATTAGTTTCAAATATCTAGGAATCGACATAATTAGTTATGGCAACATCGAAGATGAAGTAAGAGGGCAAGTGGCCAAAGCAAATAAAGTGGCGGGTTGTCTCAACGACGTGATCTGGCGAAACAAACACTTACAACAAGAAACAAAGGTTCGGATCTACAAAACCACAATTAGACCTATTATGACATACACTTCAGAAACACGGCCAGAGACGACAAAAACGAAACAACTATTGGAGACTACAGAAATGAGAATACTTCGACGAATAACAGGAAAAACGCTACTAGACAGAGAAAGCAGCGATAACATTAGGCAATCATGCAACACAGACTGCATTAATGAGTGGGTCCTACAGCGTAAGACAGAATGGAACAAACACATAAGCCGAATGACAGAGGATAGACTGGTAAGGATCGCACGAGATAAATCGCCTAGTGGTACACGCAGTAGAGGTCGACCACGGAAAAGGTGGAGCGATAATTTAAGTCCAGAATGAGGAAAATCGAAGAAGGAACAGGTCAGGGACCTATTATAGAAGGTAGAAGAAGAAGAAGAAGGCAGAGAATATGAAAAATATATGTACAAACAGTTTATTTCCTGCAAATATCGCTCTGGTCCTCTCTCCATACGCGTTTCGAACACTTCATGATCTCGTCAGTGGAGCTCTATCGGACCGAGAGCAACATTAGCTGGAAATAACTGATATATGAACCATAAATTTCAAGGTATGTCGGCTGGGTATTACACCTGCCGTCTACCAACTTCGATGTCAGAGTGAAATTTCACTTCACTCCGTTGATTCATAGATGTCGTTCGACTGGCGATATTTGTCAGTCTGACATCGAAGTTGGTAGACGGCAGGTGTAATACCCTGCCGACATACCTTGAAATTTATGGCATATATCAGTTATTTCCTGGTAATGTTGCTCTCGGTCCGATACAGCTCCACTGACGAGGTCATGAGGTGATCGAAACGCGTATGGACAGAGGACCAGAGCGATATTTGCAGGAAATAAACTGTTTGTACATATATTTTTCATATTCTCTGCCTGAAAGGATAATTACATATATAACAAACTATTTAAATACGGCAGAAAGATTTCTTTATTTCCTACTGAAATTTTGATTGTTTAAAAAAGCTTAATATACGGTAAACATGTTTTTTAAACTTACTGGGAAATTATATATAAGCAAATATTTTGCACAACCACCTAAATAACAATATTGATTATCTTTTATTGTTACAGTTTATATATCAAATTATTGATGATAAGATAATGCAAAAATTTTTGGTATATCTCGAATATATGTATATACTAAATAGATACCTGACACTTATTAATCAACCCATTTTGTGATTATAAAATAAGAAAAATTATGTTTTTGTTTCATTTATGGAGACGAAACACGAATGTAAAGTTAAAAATATCATACGACAATGGTTCGATAAGTTCTCGGCCTGATAAAGAAAACAAAAGATTTTTGAAAATGTTTTTATTTATTTTTCAACATAGTCTCCTTGTACTTCAATACATTTAGATCAACGATGTTCCAACATTTTAATACCCGTAGTAAAGGGTGTTTTTTTTATAGAGGTATAGAACTTTTAAATGGAATAAAACAAAGATGAATTTTTTAAATTGACATGAAATTTACTTTATTCGAAAGATAACCTTCTGGCATTATAATTTAAATATGACTTCTGGCATATGACCGCCACGGCTGGCTCGGACGTAGTCTAATCTGGAGGTCCAATTTTCGACAACTTTTTCCAACATTTGTGGCCGTATATTGGCAATAACGCGGCGAATGTTGTCCTCCAAGTGATCAATCGTTTCGGGCTTATCGGCGTAGACTAGCGACTTAACATATCCCCACAGAAAATAGTCTAGCGGCGTTAAGTCGCACGATCTTGGAGGTCAATTCACGGGTCCGAAACGTGAAACTATGCGGTTACCAAACGATTCCTTCAATAAATCAATTGTGGCACGAGCTGTGTGACATGTTGACACAGCTCCTGCACATCATGGTTGTTCAATTGATCAACGAAAAAGTCAGTGATCATGGCTCTATAGCGGTCACCATGACTGTAACGTTCTGACCACCATCGTTTTTAAAGAAGTACGGACCAATGATTCCATCAGCCCATAAAGAACACCAAACAGTCAGTTTTTCTGGATGTAACGGTGTCTCAACATACACTTGAGGATTATCATCGCTCCAAATACGGCAGTTTTGTTTATTGACGTATCCATTCAAACAAAGGTGAGCTTCATCGCTAAACAAAATTTGCTTATGAAAAGCGGGATCAACGGCAATCTTGTTTTGGGCCCATTCACCGAATCTACGCCTTGCTAGGTGATCGTGTGGCTTCAATTCTTGCACGAGTTGGATTTTGTAAGCACGCAAACCAAGATCTTTCCGCAAAATCTTCCATAAAGTGAATGGACACATATCCAATTCCTGTGCACGATGGCGGATAGACTGATTCGGGTCTTCCTCTACGCTACGCGCTACAGCACCAATGACTTCTTCTGTACGCACTGTACGACGTCTCTGTGGATGCGTATTATCATTTAGAGTAAACGTGGTGCGAAAACTTTCCATAGTTAATCGAATTAATTGCTGTGATGGACGATTATGTTGACCGTAAAATGGACGTAGTGCGCGATACATATTTCGAACAGACCCATGATTTTCAAAATAAATTTGCACAATTTGGAAGCGTTGTTCAGGCGTCAGTCTATTCATGTTGAAATGCCAAACCAAACTAAACATAAATCACTTGACAGCTGACAAAATAGCCGCCAGTTAAAAAAGTGTTGCCAACTTAAAGTTTTATACCTCTATAAAAAATACTCTTTATAATGCGATTTGTCCAACTCTGCCAAGTAAGCGGTTGTCGCGGCTCTGACCTCGTTATTTTAAGGGAATTTTTGTCCAACTTGCCATTTTTTCAGGTTTGGGAAGAGAAAGTAATCGCTGGGAGCCAGATTCAGCGAATATGGCGCATGTGGAAGCACTTCGAAACGTAGGTCATTGAGTTTTGCAGCAAAAACTATAGATTTGTGTGCAGGTGCGTTATCTTGATGAAAGAGCAATTTTTTTTGTTGTCAAGATGTGAACGTTTAGCCTTAATCACATGCTGCAAACGGTCCAATAGTGAAGCGTAATACTCCCCGGTGATGGTCTTGCCTTATTCTAAATAGTCTATAAGCACCACGTCATGTGAATCCCAAAAAATTGTTACCATGAGTTTTCCTGCAGACGGAACCGTTTTTGCTTTTTTTGGCGCACTTTCACCTGCTCCCACCCACTGTTTACACTGTTGCTTTGTCTCTGGCGTGTAATGGTGAATCCATGTTTCAGCTACAGTTATAAAACGTCGAAGAAACTCAACAGGATTACATCTGAATAAGTCTAAACACTCTTGCGAAGTGTTCATTCGAAGGCGTTTTTGCTCGACTGTTAATAAACGCGGCACCCATAGCGCAGAAAGCTTTTTCATGCCAAGAACATCACGTAAAATGTAGTGGACACGATGTATCGAGATGTTTGCTATACCAGTACAATTTCGTCTGTTGTAGCGGTTTTTGGGAGTCCCGAGCGCTCACGATCTTGAATTGATGTACGACCACGATTAAATTCAACAGCCTATTTTTTACTGTCGAAAACGAAGGAGAAGAATCTAACTTATTTTTAATGTCCGTAGGAGTTAAGCCCTTTAAAACAAAGTACTTTATAATCGCTTGAACTTCAATTTTATCCATCTTTCACAAAATATCGAACCTTATGTGTTCACTCGATCTCCGCAAACAAACAACCGAACGCAAACATCTGAAACTTTGCAGGGCGTCATCTCAAGGTTAATGCTTACAAAATATTATAGTTATTTGTTCCTGCTAGCGCCCTCTCTGTTTCAGACCGAGAACTTATCGAACCATCCTCGTATTACTTAAGAATTTTAAGAACGGAATAATAAATATTTTGTTGCGTTCAGTATTTCGTTCTTGTAGAACTCTTCAGATAGGCTAAGAAGCCTATTACATAAAGGAGATATCAAGTAGAATCGAGTCATCAGCAAGCAAGTACTGTGTACAGTTGCTTAAAGTTAGACTTGTAATCAACCAGACTCAAGACTCTAAAACATTTACGATCTTTTTTTGATGACTCAAATCATTGTATTTGATCGCATCAAAAATTTATTGTTACGTCTTTGTTTTCTGCACTCACGTACTGCAAATTCTAATAACTAGAAAATAAAGGGTGTTTTTTATAGAGGTATAGAACTTTTAAATGGAATAAAACAAAGATGAATTTTTTAAATTGACATGAAATTTACTTTATTCGAAAGATAACCTTCTGGCATTATAATTTAAATATGACTTCTGGCATATGACCGCCACGGTTGGCTCGGACGTAGTCTAATCTGGTGGTCCAATTTTCGATGACTTTTTCCAACATTTGTGGCCGTATATCGGCAATAACGCGGCGAATGTTGTCCTCCAAGTGATAAATCGTTTCGGGCTTATCGGCGTAGACTATTGACTTCATATATCCCCACAGAAAATAGTCTAGCGGCGTTAAGTCGCACGATCTTGGAGGCCAATTCACGGGTCCGAAACGTGAAACTATGCGGTTACCAAACGTTTCCTTCAATAAATCAATTGTGGCACGAGTTGTGTGACATGTTGCGCCGTCTTGTTGAAACCACGGCTCCTGCACATCATGATTGTTCAATTGATGAACGAAAAAGTCAGTAATCATGGCTCTATAGCGGTCACCATTGACTGTAACGTTCTGACCAGCATCGTTTTTAAAGAAGTACGGGCCAATGATTCCAGCAGCCCATAAAGCACACCAAACAGTCAGTTTTTCTGGATGTAACGATGTCTCAACATACACTTCAGGATTATTATCACTCCAAATACGGCAGTTTTGTTTATTGACGTATCCATTCAAACAAAAGTGAGCTTTATCGCTAAACAAAATTCGCTTATGAAAATCGGGATCAACGGCAATCTTGTTTTGGGCCCATTCACCGAATCTACGCCTTGCTAGGTGATCGTGTGGCTTCAATTCTTGCACGAGTTGGATTTTGTAAGCACGCAAACCAAGATCTTTCCGCAAAATCTTCCATAAAGTGAATGGACACATATCCAATTCCTGTGCACGATGGCGGATAGACTGATTCGGGTCTTCCTCTACGCTATGCTCTACGGCAGCAATGACTTCTTCTGTACGCACTGTACGACGTCTCTGTGGATGCGTATTATCTTTTAGAGTAAACGTGTTGCGAAAACGTTCCATAGTTAATCGAATTAATTGCTCTGATGGACGATTATGTTGACCGTAAAATGGACGTAGTGCGCGATACGTATTTCGAACAGAACCATGATTTTCAAAATAAATTTGCACAATTTGGAAGCGTTGTTCAAGCGTCAGTCTATTCATGTTGAAATGCCAAACCAAACTAAACATAAATCACTTGACAGCTGACAAAATGGCCGCCAGTTAAAAAAGTGTTGCCAACTTAAAGTTCTATTACTTACGAGAAATTCTTCAATTTCAGAAAAACGACACGAAATAATTATGTTTTGTAACGAACCGTCCCAGTTGCACTGAAAACTAGAATAAATAAATAGGTATACTAAATGCAATTCGATTTTTATGACTAAATTGCTGATAATGCATTTCCCCAACAATCATTACGTGGTGCTTTTCCGTTTGTGAGTTAGAGATTTACTCAATCTATGTTCCAACGTTTTCAAGGTTAGCGTTTAATGCATGCTACAGGTGACAGGATATTTAGTGGGATTATTTTTAATGAAATTACCACATATTAGGCAATTTGTTAATTGGTTCAATAGGTGTACGATCGATACTGTTCTCCACAATGGCACAGGAATTTTGTATGTAGTATAAACCGGGGCCAAGTTTCGTAACTGTTTGGCCATAAAAATTAATGGCGTCTCATGCAGAGTCAAGAATATAACATTCTTGTTATACAGGGTGTCCGGGAAAATGTGGGAGCTGCAATGAAATCAAGTTTTTTACACGTAATTATTGAACCACCACGCGTATTTCAATTTTTTTCTAATATGATGTGATGTATACCAGGTCAGACCCTTCAAATTATTATCTAAGAAATGTTGTCAAGTACTCACAGCTGCAGAGACAGATTAGCTGTGACACTCATGATCCCATGGACTAAAAATTAAGTACTCTTTATTCATGTCGCTAATCCTAACCGTTTCCGAAAAAACATCATTTTATTTACACTGTTAGTCCCCTAACTTCTGTCGGGTTGAATATGAAAAAGAGTAATTCTCCCCTGTCACCATAGTTTCAGTAAAAAGTTAAACTATCTGCTTAGTTAAAAACTTCGTAAGAGGGTTCAGCATGGACTCCGTGGGGTCTGATACATTCGCGGGAATGACGAATTGAGGACTGCTATACCCGCCACATTAACTCAGCATTGTTCCTTGTTTGATCACAATGAAACGTGATTCTCCGTAGAAGTTCATCCCTACTATCGACCGGAGTGGAATATTATCAAAATTTTGAGGTGTCTCCACAGGTAAAAATCCTACGGCGTTAGATCGGAAGATCAAGGAGGCCAGGCATTAGGTCCTCCTCTACCTATCCAACGGTTTGGATATACGTTGTTCAGATGTTCCCGCATATCAACGCTAAAAATGAGGTGGTGCCCCATCGTGCATGTGGTACAAGTTTCGGCGGGTTTCAAGTGGTAAGTGTTCTACTAAATCCAAATAAAGTTCTTCATTTAGTTGTGTCGGCAATACCAATGGTACAGTAAAAAATTTGCCAATGATTCCTGCCCAGACATTTATTGATTGGGACTTATGTTGATGATGAGAAACAATAGTTGCATGAGGATTTTCATCAGCCCATACATGTGAGTTGTGTAAATTTATAATACCATTTTGCTAAACCCGCAGTCGTATAATTATAATATAACCCTACTCAAAATAATCGTTTTTATCAACCCGCTCCACAACCAGTTTATAAACATGTTCCCAGAGTACTTACTCCTCCACTTTCCTCGCAACCTCGTCATCAGCATCATGAGCCTCAATATCAAGAACATTTTTATCATCCCCAACCGCAATATCAGCAACCTTCACCACAGTATCACCACGCTGAACCACAACATCACCATTACGAATTGCAAAATTCTCATTCAAAACCACAATATCATCATCATGAATCGCATAGTTCTCATTCACCATCAGAATATCATCACCAGGAACAATATCATCACCAAGAACAATACCACCACCAAGAACAATACCATCATCAAGAACAATATCACCAACCGGTACTACAAATACATCACACTGAACCTCAGTTTCAACAAACACACCAGCACCAGTACCAACATCATCAAGAACATACAGTATACTTACATTCACGTATAGTCTTTATTGGCTGCTAAGTCAGTAATTACAACTTTAAACTTGTTTTACATGTAAAGACTTAATTGAATGATAAATTACAAATTATTATCCTATCTAAATTACATTTTTAGCACTAAGACTAACTTAAGATATTTTATGGTCCTCGTTTTGTTGGCCGGGACTCATTGGATCGGGTCGCTCGGGAGGGGGTAGACTCGTCTATCGAATGGGCAGGGGGGCGTTCCTGAAGGTGTTGTTTGTATGGGCCGGGATCTTGCTGAAAAACTTCTGCGATGTGGTCCTGGCAAATTCCAGGATGGTGGGGATTTGAAGTTCCCTATGCAGCTGGTCTGTCCTCAGGTACCAAGGGGCGTTGACAATAATGCGCAGGATTTTATTCTGCATCACCTGTAGGATGTATCTCCTTGTCTTTGGGATTTGTGCCCACGAGGTGATGCCAAATAGCATCGCTGGGCGGATGACAGCCTTGTAGATGGTCAATTTGTTCCTGAGGGACAGCTTGCTGCTTCTACCTAATAGGGGGTACAGGGATGACTTACATTCAGTGCCGTTTTTACCCTTCCTGGCGCCCTCGGGCAATATTTTCATCAGTACCCCTTACAAGGAAGGAAATTCCAACATACAAAATATACATACATTGGAGTGGCAAAACCACATACCCGGGGGAAAGCGAGGTCTGCTTGCTCAAAGTCGAAAAGAGACGAGTGAGCGAGTTAATTTTTCATAAATTCAAGCTTTCTATTGTCGAGGTGTTTTCGTTAGACAGTTGAAATAGCTATTGGGGGCGTAGAATACATTATTGCGCCGATCGGTATGCCAAACTTCTATTCTAATGTCATGTTTTAAAACTATATAAGTTCTTGTAATTACGCGAACTTTTTGATCTATATAAACTTAAATAAATCTTACAGCATTCAACTTCAGTTTTTGCATATGGGCTAAAAATTGCATTTAGAAAAACATTTTCTTATAACTTTTTTCGATATTTTGAGTTATCCCACTTCTGATTTTTTGGAATGTCGTGACTACAATTTTTTTGGTTAATTTTGGTGAATTTTCATCTCGATCAAAGCGGAAATTAATGACAAAGTCAAATTTCGAATAAAGCTATTAAAAAAAAATATGATGCGACCTTTACTGATCACACTGTATATGCTTCATTCTTTTTTTTGTAATCTACGTGCAAACTTGTTTACCCGACAAAATCTCTTGTCGTCCTACGTCTTCAAATTTGATACCCAAACCCTTCCCTCTTCAAAAAAAAAGAGACCTTGCATACATAGATGATATGTTTTTAATAATTCGCCCAACCCATGAACTGGTTCTTTTACCATAAAAAAACTACGTTATTAGCAAATACATACTTTATTAAACAGATAATCAATTTCATTTAAAAATTTTTTAAAACTAATGTGTTAACAATATATATATATATATATATATATATATATATATATATATATATATATATATATATATATATATATATATTTAATTTTCTAAAAATTTTTCTTAAACCATCTTTCTATATAAATGTATGGTAACTTCTTTGGATTAGGTTTCAAAAATTAATACTACTATTCTGTGCTTGACATTTCGCCCAACGTAGTGGGCTTTTTCAAAAGTATAATCTAAAATAAAAAGCAAAATACAACTAACATGGTCACAAACGCACACTCACAAGACTTAGAATTAACACTCAAATGGTACAATATTAATTAAAAATATCAATTGATAAAATAATGTGACATTAAAAATCAAAAATTACAAATTAATCCCAGATACGCACCTCAATTTATCTTGGCCATGTTTCTCAGTGAAGTATTTGACGATTCCATCAGTTACTATCAACTTAATATTTTTTTTTTATTTGGAAACCTTTTTACTCAGTTTTTTCTGATTTATAAATAAATTTTATCGACATTGACTATACAGTGTGTTGCAAACAATAAGGGCTACAATAGGTGGTTTAATTTATTAGGTTAAAATATATTTGGCTCAGCTTTTTGATATTTTGTTTGTCATTGATTGCTTGTTTTTCTTTTTTTATGTGTAGCATTTCCTTTATTTGAAGTTTATGGTAGTTTCTTTCCTGGGTTAGAATCTTTGTGTTTGAAAAATCAAATTCATGTTTAAAATTTGTCTCGTGTTTGTGTAATGCTGTCGTTGCGTTTTTTGTGTATTTATGTCCGTTCAATCTGCTGTCTAGATATTGTGTTGTCATTCCAATATATTTTTGTGGACAATTTAGACATGGTACGGAATAGATAATGTTAGATTTCTTTTTATGGGTCACCTTACGTTTTAGCTTTGTAAATAGTGGTGACAAGTGGTTGTATGTTTTGTGGCAAACTATAATATCGTGCTGTTTGAGGATGTGTGTAACTTTTTCTGACAATGAATTTATGTATGGTATTGCAATATATGTTTTTGGGTTGTTATTATTATTATTTTGTGTAAGGGCGTTCTTATTATACAGTTTGTAGTTTCGTTGTTTTATTATTCTGTTTGTGAGTTTTTCGGGGAAATTATTATCACGCAGGATTTGTCTCACTTTCTTTAAAGCTTCTTGACGATATTTCGGCGAAGTTAGGGTTAAAGCTCTATCAGTCAAACCTATTATTACGCTGATCTTTTGGGGTTTCGGATGATGTGATTGATAGTTAAGGTAGCGTCCCGACCATGTATCTTTTATGTACCACATCGTCCCAATCTTTTTACTTTCATAATTTTGAACTAGTGTGAGGTCAAGGAAATTTATTTTTCCATTTTGCTCGACTTCTGATGTAAATTGCATCTTTGGTGGTAATTAATATTGTACCATTTGAGTGTTAATTCTAAGTCTTGTGAGTGTGCGTTTGTGACCATGTTAGTTGTATTTTTTTTTTATTTAGATTATACTTTTGAAAAAGGCCACTACGTTGGGCGAAACGTCAAGCACAGAATAGTAGTATTAATTTTTGAAACCTAATCCAAAGAAGTTACCATACATTTATATATATATATATATATATATATATATATATATATATATATATTATATATATATATATATATATATATATATTGGTGTGTGTACGTACCAAGAAATAAAACATCTACAGTTTATTAATATATTTTCCAAATATTTTTACGTTATTCAGCATTCAAACAACCGGGCCTTAGTTCTGACGATATGTTGATTCTACAGGGTATGTTCGGTAGAAGATCTTAAAGTTTTAAGAAAACATTGATTTTTCCTAAATTATTTGAAGCACTACTACATTACATAGAGTGTTAATTGAGACCAAATTTAAGGAATCTTAGAAACATTTTAAGGCAGAAAGTTAACCTAATTGATCCGCAATGATCCTGTTCTCTAAATACAGGATGTTGCAGCTTTCAAATAATTTTTATTCCCATGATCTCAATAGACACAAAATCAAACTTATCACACCTCAATCAATATTTTTAACTTATTCAATAACTATTTTATAAATGAGCATTTATTAAATTGTACATTAAAAACAAAACACATTTGATTTACAAATAAAAATGATAATGAACATAAAAACAAACTTATATCATTAAGATAAATACATGCACCATAAGCAAAATTACAAAATATTTTATTACCATTATTTAAAAAATGCTATTATTGAAAATAACTTATCGTACTCTTGAAAATTATTTTTATGATTATGAGTGACCTAGAAAATATATCTAAAACAGTTTTGTAAATAGTTGGTTTTTCTAAATGAAACATAAAACAATGTATTTGTACGAAGGTTTTTTGACGAGTATTTAAATTTACTTAACAGAAAATATTAGAACTCTTCAGAACACTCTTATTCTTCTAAAAAAATAATATATTGAAAATATTTCTTTTTATAGTACAAGGTAAAAATTCAGTGTTGCAGTTTATAACAAATGAGACAGACTTTAAAAACCTATTCTCAATTTGTTGCAAACGATTAATATACACTGCATATCGCAGATACCAAATTACATTACTAAAGTTTAACTTCATCATGCCGCACTTCCACAGTACTACCTATTCCAATATTCGAGATGCTGCATTATAACCATATAATATACAAATAAAACATCCATTTAGAATCAATTAAAATCATCTGTGTAAAGTTAAATCCTACAATGATCGAAGCTAGATCTAATCTTGTTAATGTAAATAAAGGGCCCAAGGACGAGCCCTGGGGTACCACTGAAATAGACATAAAAGAATCAAAACAGAATTCTTGAAGCGATACGTACTATGACTTGTTCTTCACACCGATCTGGGCTAAGCGAATATTCAATCAATAATCTTATCAAAGGCCTTACTAAAATCGGTGTAAATAGCATCCACCCGAACTCGCGCATCCTTATCAATTTGTAAGAGCTCCAGTAACGGAAAATAAATTAGTTTCGAGTGGTACCAGATTCTATAATGATTTTAACCAAGTTAAAAATATATTTATATACTTAGCTTCTCAAAAAGCTTTGCATATACCCATAATTTACTAGTGGCTGACAATTTTTTACTTGTTTTTTATCCCCACCCTTAAATATTGGGACCTGTGTGTCCTTTTTAGAATCAGTATTTAAAGCTGCGTATAAATATGGCAAACCGAGTACGTGACTAGCTTGTTGCGAACTTCCAACGAGACTCGTTAGAATTTTCCAGATTTCTATTGATGTCGAGGGCCTTCGGCGACAGGTTACAAAGGAGGTAATAAATGCATTTGGGTCACAAGAAGTAAATTATAGTTCTATTGTTTTCGAGCAACTTGACCAAGACTCGTAGCGATCCATTTTCTGTTAGTTTTTTGGTGCGAACTCAAAGGAATTTTTTTTATCTAGTGGGACGGGTTTATGACACGCTCTTTCGAAGAAAATTACTTTGCAGCGAGACTGACAACCCGAGATTTTTTCTTTTTTCGTTAATGAAGTGAAATTTATTTATCAGTTGTCATTGATTCAAAGTTGTTGATAAGTGAATATGAAGTGGTCGGAAGAAAATATGTTGAATTTAGAGGAGACCTGCAAATAATTCCAAAATTTGTGAGTTATAGACAAAAATTTTAGAAAATAAAAAAAGTGGATGTGTGAAATGAAATTGCGTCAGAAAATTTGCAGAGACCAGCAAGAATAAAATTTGAGTGTCTGTAAAATGAAAATGGACTGCTGAAAATATATTTCTCTTTTGGAAATGATTGGTTTTATGTTGTATAACAAACGTTCAAAATCTAACGAAGAGAGTTTGGTGAAGTTTCTGTATTGTGCGTTAATACGTTGGAACTATAAATTAGCTAGAATTTTAAATCTTGACTTTTTTTTATTCAAGATAGAGGCTATTATTGCTGAGGTTTTCATTTTCTATTTAATAAACTTTTTAACAGAAAATTCCACAGCATAAAACTACCAAAGCAGCCGTCAGACATGGCTGGGCAGGTCTAGCTTCTTCGCTCACTTTGTATTAACTACAACGTTCGTGAGAAATTTGTGTGGTGTCCTCCACTTCAACTCAAACAAGGCTGCTGCATGTTCTTCGTCACGAGTAATTTCGACTTAAAAAAAAAGAAACAAATTTAAACCTGGTCATATTATTTACCAAAATTCTTTGTAAAAATCTATTACCGTACTCACTGGAAAACAAATTTTAATATCCATGCTACAAAACGTCACCTATTTCAAATTATCAAAATTTACAAATATTAATAAATATGTCTGTCTACAAATAATATATTTATATTTATCTTTACCCTTTGTTTGTTTACATTCCGCAAACGTTCTTAAAAATCTCCTTTGACATCTGCCACCGAAAGGACAAGGGTTCAATCGAACCGGTAAAGATCAAAGAAGTTTCGCTGCAAGTTCAAGGCAAGCTCGTCACGGGCGCGTCATGCATCTTAAAAGTTCGCATTTCACTTTTGGTGTACAGATTAAAATTATTTGTAAAATTATAAATGGAAGAATGATCACAGAAGTGCCTTTCTGACTCGAAAATCTCGCTACATATAACTAAATATTTCCTTATTTACTTATGATATGTTACCTGATGAGCCAACTCGACAAAGAACACAGAATCTAACTAGCAAATTTTCGGTGATTCTGATTTTTTTAAAATTTTATTATTCAGCAAAGAACACAGCATGTGACGTGCAGGTTTTCAATCTTGATTTCTGTTATTACGATTAACAAAACTCATTATACCTAGTCCTACAGCGGCGGCGGCTCCGATTCCTAACATTATGTTTCCTGCTGTAGCCCATCCAGTAGAGGAATCTTCTACAGTTTGTTGAGTTGTACCGCCTGAATTGTAATTACTTGATGTTGAGAATGATCCATCATTGTTACGCCATTGATTTGAAGGTGGACTATTGAAGGTTGTATCCCATCCAGTAGAGGCATGTTCTACAGTTGGTTGAGTTGTACCGCGTGAATTGTAATTACTTGATGTGGAGAATGATCCATCATTGTTACGCCATTGATTTGAAGGTGGACTGTTGACGGTTGTAGCACGGGGCTCGAATGTGTAATATGAAGTACCTTGTCTGGAAGAACTAGCGGAAATTTCGTGAAGATTACTATCGCGTTTCGGTTGGTTATATTCTGCAATAAATTCATTGTACTCCTGCGTCCCCTCTTTCAATATAACTTTGGCAACAATGCAAGGGTTGATCTTGTGTTGTTTCTTAATAGTTTCTAGTAATCGAGAAATCTCATTGTGGTGATTTTCCAATGTTCTTGGGTCAATACCATCCAACAAATTATTATTATCATTCCAAAAATAGGGAATCTTCTTGTTGTGTAGGCTGTCTACGTACTTTTCTAAAAGTTTCATAAACGTATCGCTTAATGTTTCCTTTGAGTTGAAATAACCTGTATAATTTTCCCATAAAACAATAGTTTTAAGAGCGTAACTGGATATTGAGGAGTGTATCAAGTTATTTCTCATTTTTTTAAGTAGTCTTAGAGAAGGTTTTAACCTTTCTTTGCTTTTAATTATCTCATTTTCTTGTTCTTGGAAGGATGGTCGCCAATAACGTTCATCGTAGACCGTGCCTTTAGGACTCTTGGGTACAAGAAAGAAATCCATTTTAGTGGTAGTATTGATGCGATATCCTGCTTGAGGCCAATACTCGGGACCAAATTTAAAAGCGGGAACAAGATCTACATCTATTGTACCAAAATTTCCATAAATTTTCAGTCTCAGCGCTGGTCCCGATTCAGAAGAATAGGTTGGTGGTGGATTGGAATCAATTGAATAGTTATATATACTGGAATTTGATCTTAGTTTATTGAGAGCCCGTATTACTTTGCTTTTAAGCCAATTTAAAACGAGGTTTGTCTGTATATAATTATCTTTGATAAATTTATCCAAATCAGCACAGAAGCCCTTTTGCACTTGAAACCAGAAAAACCCGGGTATGTTACTGGGAGAAACTGTTACGCATCCACACTTTTTAGTTCGATGGATTTCGCATACTGTTGGTAAAGTTAAAAGGAGGTCAAGGTCAAATTCATCAGGTTTTCCCACTTTTAGGTCATTATAGTAGCTTCCACCAAAATAAGGTTTTTCAAAAAGTTCTTCAAATAATGGATCTTGCTCTTTCATAATTTCTAGCAGTTCCCGTAATGTGGAAATGAGTCTCTCGTTGTTGTGTTTCACTTGATCATTGTCCAAACTAATATATTTTCTGTTAATAAGGTGCAATACCTCCTCCATATTTTTGTAATTCGACATTTTCTTTATAGAATTCTGAAAATAAAATTTACTATGTTAGTTATTTTCTATATATGTTAAAAAACAAATTTGTAATAAGATAAATAAGAACATAATAAGTTATAGGCTTATATATTTCTGATCATAGTAAAACAGTACCATTTTAATAGGCTTAGTGTCTCTAATATTCAAACGAAGAAGGAAAACGGTAAGAAAATTAAAAAAAGTAAAAATTGTAGAAAAGTGGGCAGGAGAAGTAAGGAAATGTTTCCATAAAAAGTCAATAATTAATAAATTCATCACTCAAAGCCATTGGTTTACACCAAAAAAGTCGATTTTACGTTAAAATTTTAGTAAAACAAATTAAGTTTTATTAAAAATTTTGCTTTATGTTAGATTTTTTGTTTCATTGCTCTAATAAATAATTCTGAATCCAAGATAATCAATACATCTTGAGAACCTTCTTCTTCTTCAGGTGCCATCTCCTATCGGAGGTTGTATATCATCATTGCCACTCTCACTCTATTTGCCGCTATTCGAAAAAGTTCTACTGAGCTACAATTGAACCACTCTCTCAAATTTCTCCACCATGAAATTCTTCTTCTTCCGATATTTCTTCTTCCTTCTATTTTACCCTGCATGATCAATCTAAGCAACTTGTATCGCTGGCCCCTCATATGTCCAAGATATTGCAATTTCTTTATTTTTATGTTGTTAGTTATTTCATAGTTTTTGTCCATCGCTAGCAATACTTCTACATTTGTTTTTCTCTCCGTCCAAGATATTCTCAACATCCTTCTGTAACACCACATTTCAAACGCTTGCAGTTTATTTATGTGTTCTTGTTTTAGTGTCTAGCCTTCCAACCCATACTGCAGCACTGAAAATACATAACATCTTAAAATTCTCATTCTTAGTTCTAGAGGGATGTCTCTACTGCACAGAATGGTTTTCAGTTTTACAAACGCACCTCTTGCCATTTTTATTCTCGTTCTTATTTCTGTTGTTTGTTCATTATTTGCTGTTATCCATGTGCCCAAGTATTTGTATTTTTGCACTTTTTCTAAATTCACACCTCGCAACTTTATGCTTGTTTGCATGTTTTGTTTTTTAGTTATTACCATATATTTAGTCTTTTTGGTGTTCATTTTTAATCCGTGTTGCTCGCAAACGTTATTTGTTTCGTTCACTAGTTCTTGGAGTTCTTCAGCGGAGCTAGCTATAATAGCAGTGTCGTCTGCTAATCTTATGTTGTTTACAGCTCTTCCGTTTATTATTACTCCCTTACTTTTCGTTAACAGTGCTTCTTCGAAAATCGATTCACTGTACACATTGAATAGTAGGGGTGACAAAATGCATCCTTGTCTCACTCCTCTTCCTATTTCGATTTCCGGACTTGTTTCGTTATCTACTATTACTATACTCGAGAACCTAAACCACAGTAATTTCTAAATTCTGCCCACGCACGAATTGCCTTAATGTTTCAACGTAAGGTCGACCGGCGTTAGCAATCGTAAACCACTATGTTATATTATCAAAACTGTTGGAAAATATGCTGAATAATTAGACCAAGATCATGTTTATATTAGCCTAAGATATAAAAAATAAATTCCTGTAATACTGGGGCATCTATACTATTTATCATCGCCTTGGAGGTAATATTTGAAAATTTAGGCCGAGAAAAGAGGTGAATAATTTGGAGAATAACAACATAAGATTTACTGTTTATATGATTATATTTGCTCGAAGTTGCTTAAAGAAACAAATTTAGAAGCAAAGGAAGTGGGTCTAGTGTTGAACACTTAAAAACAAATTTTATGACAAAGGGACTGACTAATAGAAGTTATGTATAAGTGAAAAACAGGACAACCAAAAACCTATGGCAAAATATGGCAAGCATTTAATTCCAATCAATCCTTTAAAACTAAAAACCAAAATATACCTGGAATGTACTGCTCCAATAACAACCTACGGCTACGAAACATGAATAATGAACTATAATAAATAATAACTCAACAGAAAGGATGCACGACGGGAGCAATGGGATGCAAGGAACAATTGATTGTTGACTCTGTCATATGAAGCCAAGCCTGTACTAACCGAAGAAACCTATTTGCTGCCTACGTGGATTATAAGAAGGCCTTCGACTATATTAAGAATGTATAGGGTCGATAATCATTTTGTTTTCTTTTTAGAACGGGTCATGTCTACCTGGAGAACTAGGATCCAATTGCAAGTGCCATCCAGCGACATCATCGAAACTAACACAATTCCGATAAGAAGTGGAATAATTCAGGGCGATTCATTTAGCCCATTGTAATTCTACATTAGGATGAACCCAATTTCACGCGGTTTGAACTCCTCCAGATACGGCTTTAGTATTAAAAATAACAAGGAAGGGGTAATAAAAGTGAATCATCTTCTATACATGGATGTTGAACATCGGTAAAGGTAAAATACAACCAGGAGCATTTGAAATGCAGAACGGTGAAACTATAGCTGCAATGGAAGCAGGAGAAACATACAAATACCTAGGTATGAAACAGCCTAAAAGAATTGACCATCGCACTATGGAAGCCTAATGGACAACCGAATTTGTCAGGGGGTAAGGCGGGTGTTACGAACTAACCTAAATAGTAAAAATTTGTGTTTAAGACGCTCAACACGTACGCATGCTTTGCACTTGGCTACTCTTTTGGGATCGTAAAATGGAGTGGGATCGACTTCCAAAAACTACAATGAAAAATAAGAACACTCCTAACAAAAGCACAAAAACATCACCCTCGGAGCGCTATTGAAAGTACAATGCTTCCAAGATATCAAGAGGAGGAAGACGATTGGTAGATATTGATAAGCAGCTCGACCAACAAATAATCAACTTACGTTCATATTTCCACAAGTAAGCGGACTCTTCCACATTACATCGAGCAATATGTGAGGCAGATAGTTCAACGCCGTTATAGCTGAGGGAACAGGATATTGCTTCTTTCCACCAAATAGACCAAGAGATGTTACAAACTGGTTACAGAAGCCACTCCATGGACTACATCCCAATGGGGTCAATCAGGACATTGTCGACAACAGCACCGAACTACTGGTTGATTTCAAGACAGATGTTTCTGGAAACGGAGGGCTTCTTGTTAGCTATCCAAGACCAGGTTATTCCAACGAAGAACTATCGGAAGTTCATCATCAGAGATCCCTCAGTAGAAAATGACCAATGTAGATATGGCTGTCGAACATCAGAGACAATCCAGGATATAACTGGAGGGTGCCAAGCGTTTGCCGCAACCGAATATAAGGAAAGATACTCCACCAAGAGTTAGCAGATATGTTAAACCTATTGCAGGTAGGAAAGTGTCTGAATGGTTCTGATGGATCAAACAGTTGGTCATAATAGACTAGATATTATAATAACAGATAAAATTTCTAAGCGAACTACACTAATCGACATTGTTGTACCTAACAACAACCTAAGGCCAAAATACAACGAGAAGATGTTCAAATACAGAGATCTGGAGGTTCAAATCCGAAGACAATGGGCAATGAACAGCGTCCAAACGATTTCCTTTATGTTATCAACAACTGGAGTGATACCAAAGAACCTTCTGCGGAACATCAAGGGACCGGGCCTTAGTGATCATCTGTATAAGCCCATTGAGAAAGCAGTTCTCCTTGCAACCGCGAAAACCGTCCGAAAGTTCGTAGGAAATACAGCAGACCACGTCACCTAGGACCCCATAACATGGAAAGGGTTCTCACAGAGCCACATACTTTTGGTATCTTTGTATACCTAGTATGAGTCAATAGTTTCTGGAGGGAGTGCGAGGCCGTTTGGCTTGAAATTATAGATAATAGTAATAAACTAAAAGTACACCAAAGGGCTGTAGAATGAAAAATGATTAAAAAAAAACACTTAAAAATCTTAAAACCAATGAGTTTATAAGAAGCCAAACCAAGATAAAAAGAAATGGACCGGAAAAGTGACCATAGAAAGAAAAAAGAAGCCTTTGAAAACCACAACAGTGCTACAATGATGATATAAAATCAGTACCGGATCTAGACAGCAGTGGGGTTTGGTAGAAAACACGCTTATGGGCTTTTTTATATTCAAATTAACCAAAGTTAACCATTTGAAAATGACTTCACTTAAGTTATATGCCTGCGTGCTCCAAACTTCCTTAGCCAAGGGGCCCCAAGCAATGTACCGAATTCCTCGGTCATATGTCCGCCTCCACATAAAATAGACAGCAGAAATATATTAGATCCAGGCGACACAAAAAAGGAATACCTGGAGAGCTATGAAAGAGATCTATAGTTCGAAGGATAGAAAACAGCTAAGGAAGAATATAAAAAAATATAACCTAAAGCTCCCCTTCATACTAATCCTATTCTTCTTGATCCTAATTTGGAATTTGCTGCTAAAACTGTATGTTTCAATGCTGTAGTTCCAAATCGCTATTCACCGAGAAGCTGGCCGAATAGTAATTAAAACAAACAACCCCAAGGAAATGCTTTTTCTTTAGAGCAGATATGGGACAACTATGGATATAGTTGTCCACATTCTATTAGTTTGGTTACCTTTATAGTTGCAGTTTATATTTCAAGTTTTAATGGTAAGATAAGACCGTAATTTTTTGTATATCTTGAGTATATACAAGTGACATTTTATCAATTGACAAAGTTTGTTTACATTTGGACAGCCGACAATAATGGAGTCACAGCCTAATCCATATTGCCAAATTGTATTTGACAAGTACGGCGACTTATGAGGAGTTGTAAGTGATCTATCAATTCTAGATCAATTTTTTTCTTTAAATGAATTGATTAGTTATACTGTATCTTTGTAGATATCGTTAGTATCCGAATGTGTGTGCCGAATACTGCCGAGTAATGGCGGAATATTTTTCAGTAAGGTTATTGTGTAACTGGAAGTATTTTTTTTTCATTTTTTTCGTTATTTTGGTGTTTGTTGTATTTAAATGAATTAACTATAAGTAGTGTGCCGTGGTATTGTGTATTGGGCCGAAAATTTGACCATTTATATCTAAATATTATGTTCACAGGTAAATAATAATAAAATGTCATTGGTATACATATATACACACTAATCAACACCTATTTTGCGTTTATGAGAAAAATTGTGTTTTCCGTTCATTTATGAAGGCCAAACGCGAATATAAACTTAAAAATATCATAATTAAGTGAGAATTTTAACTAGTAATAATAGTAAATACCTTATACAAGGTTTTTTTTATATTATTCCATTTCCAAGTGTTGGAAAGTGACTGATTGTACTAAAATCATAAAAATTCACCTTTCTACTATCTAATTCAGTAACATGGTCTAATTTTAAAACATGCCCAAGCAGACATTTGAGGTTTTAAACGGACAAGTGCAAGAATAAGTCAATCAAATGATTGTAAAAAAACTATCATATAAAATATTATTAAATTACCAATTTTTGCAAGGTACGTCTGCCTTCTCTTTTAATATGAAATGCTAAGCGATCAAAAGTATAAGATTCACAATATTACTGCCACGCCAAGCTTTAACCTCTCGTCGCGGCTTCCGACACACAACTGTTGTCAGAAAGGAGCGGCAAGCGTCTCGGTACTACTGCGACGATTCGCGCATGTAGAGAGTGTCGTGGTTGATAGAAGTAGTTAGATCTCTTAAAAGCACAAATTTATTTTGTTAGAATCTCGTTGTATTACAAGTTCTTGACCAATTAAAGTATTCTTAACGTTTGCCTACTGAAATATTTTCCATTATTTTCCTACACTGATTGATATACGGTGTGTCCCCTTTTTCCACTAGGTCAGTATAATAATTTTTTAATTCTAATTAATATAAACACTTTATTAGGTCCACGGGAAAATGTGTTAACAATATTCCTAAAGGTCATAGACAACAATGTTTCTTGCGAAATAGTAGATATCTGTTGGACTTCCATTGTCTTTATTTTTTGTTGAATATCACGACGTTTCGGCTAGTAGTTATCTCTAGCCGTTTTCAAGTGAAACTAAATAAATCCCTTAGCTACATGACTATTTATACTAAAAGTAAATGCAGTGGCAAAATACAATTTTTTTTGCTGCATTTAGTTTTAGTTTATAATTATTAAGAAGTGGTTTCCACACTTCTCTTATATCTAAAGATGGTTTACTAAAACAACTCGGGTTCTGAGGTATAACCGCGGCTTCTTTAGGTGCGTATAAATATGGCGAGTCGAGCTCGAGTCGAGTATGCCTCGAGCTTCGAACGAGACTCTTTTGAAATTTTGCCGATTTCTATTGTTATCGAGGGCCATCGTCGGCAAATTTGAAATGAGGTAATAAATGCAGTTGGGTCACAAGAAGTCAATTTTTTTTATAATTCTATTGTTTTCGAGTAGCTCGACCGAGACTCGCAGCGATCCATTTTCTGTCGGTTTTTTGGTGCGAACTCAAAGGGTTTTTTTAATCTAGTGAGACGGGTTTATGACACGCTTTTTCGAAAAAATTTACTTTGCAATGAGACTGAAGACACGAGATTTTCTTATTTTTTTGTTAATGAAATGAAATTTATTTATCACTTGGCATTAATTGATTAAAAGTTGTTCATAAGTGAATATGGAGTGATCGGAAGAAAATAGAGGACCGGAAAATAATTCCAAAATTTGTGAGTTATGGACAAAAATTTTAGAGAAGAAAAGAAGTAAATGTGTGAAATGAAATTGCGTCAGAAAATTCGCCGAGACCAGCGAGAAGAAAATTTCGAGTGCGTCGGCCATATGGAAATGGGTGGAAAAAGTGCTAACAAAATGAATTTTTCGTAGGGAAAGTGAAAATAGAGGTGATACAGAGGAAATACTTTTAGAGAAAACGGTATTTGCGGGAAATTAGAAAATACCACAGGGAAGGTATGTGGATGTAATTTGTCTCAGTACAGGACACATAGTACAAGAAATGTATGAAGATAAGAATACAGCAATTTTTCGAGAAGCATTCTTAGAAAGGTTATCGACAGATTTAAAACCGCTCAGGGCCACCAAATCATTACAACTCATATTGGAGGAAATTTATGGGAGTTTTGCAGCAGTTTGAATCGAAATCTACCAAAGATTAACGTGAATAAATGACGCCGGATATCTTTCAAAGATATTTTTATCAAATGATACAATTGATTCAGGAGAGGTCAGTTGTAGATTTCGATAACGCCAGTTATCATTCTAGACTGGTGGAAAAGTTGCCAATAACATAGTTGAAAAAGCGATATTACAAATTGGTTATTAACAAAATATATTTCCTTTATGAACGGTTTCCTAAAGAAGGAACTTGTAAAAATTGCAAATTAGAAAGAAAGACAATTTAAGAAACATGTGATAGACGAATGGGCTGAAGAACTTGGAAATGTTGTGCTTCGAACACATTAATTAAAATCCATTAAACTTATATGGGCACAACTAATTCGTAACTCGGGATAACCCAAAATGTAAACTATAAGGAATACGTTAATTTCTTACATACATTAAAAAAAATTATCAGCGAGGACTGGTGAAACGGCATTAACTATGTTATTAAAGAAAAACTTAATTGAAGTTCGCATCGATGCTGCCACACTCGCCGCGACAATCATCGCCAAACAAACTAGTAAATAAACCGGTTAAATTTCGTTTTTTACTTTGAAATATTAAAGATAATTAGAAAATAACACTCCTGAAAAAAGTAAGTTCTTTTTTAGCAACCTGAAACCGCCATATTGAACCGTGAACAGATTACTGACGACCTACGTATAAACTAATTTCGAGATTACTTAAGTAATATTTCGATAATAGGAAAAACTACCTCTTATTTATTTCGGAATATAATGATATAAGGAAAATATGATAATAAAAAAATTTCAGCCAATTTGACAGCATGAGGTATTGTAATAATGGCCAGTGAACGGGAAAACACAAACTCATGTAAAGGCTGATTTCCAAGATTTATTAATAGATCTTGTAAAAGTACAACAAAAAGGTATCTTTTTTATTTATAAATATAGGAGATAATATGTAAATAAAATCACTTAAAAAATTAGATTTATTTCTAATGTCCCGGCACCACAGTTATGTTGAACCCTACATAAGCTGATTTCGGGATTCATTATTAAATATTTGGAAAATAAGAAAAAATTAACTACATTTCATTTCGGAATATAAAGAAAATAATCAAAACTTAAATATTTTTTTTCTTTACCCTTTATTGGTTTACAACGTCCAGATGCAATAAATCTCTTTTGCCGCCGGGCGGCGAAAAAGGGTTCGAACCAACAAAGATCAGTTCGTTGGAAGCTCGACTCGCCATATTTATACGCACCTTTTGAATTTCTGTTTTCTCCAATGTTGTTCTCGGTGTAGTATTTTAGCTTCAGGCCATTTTATGAGTCCAGGCATGGTTGGCGACACCAGATTTTTATGTTTCTTTTCGAGGTGTGCATTTTTGGTGTTCTTTGATCCTTACGTCAAGATATACACAGTTTTTCTTATCCCTTTGAGTTGTTGGTTTGACCCTAGTGAGCCGACTTCTCAGAGAGTTATTTGAATTGAAAACAACGTTGATTTTATATCGTTTTCCTATCCTAACTTTTTCTGAAATGCCTTTAACATAGGGGATGTTCAAAACTGGTTTTCGTTCTTCATTCGTTGTCGATATTGTCCTATTTCTGCGTTGTTCTAGAAATTTATCCACTATATATACTGGGTATCCGTTGGCTGTCAGATCATTTTTAATGTAATCTTTTTCATCAAGTTTTCGTTGGAGTTGCAGAGAGTTAAGGCTCCATCTACGAGATTTCTTATAATTCCTTGTTTGGTGTTGTTGGAGTGATTAGATGAATAATTAAGGTATTGTCCTGTGTGCGTGGCTTTTCTGTAAACCGAAGTTTGAATTTGTCTGCCACTTCTTCCAACCAAGACATCTAAGAATGGTAATTTATCTTCTACTTCTTTCTCCATGGTGAGTTTAATAGTTGGGCTGATATTGTTGAGATGAAAAAGGAAGTTTCGAAGTTCTTCGTCATTTCCACTCCAAGTAATAAAAGTATCGTCGACGTATCTGAGCCATAACTTGGGTTTCTTAGTTGTGGATTCAATTGCAAACGTCTCGAACCATTCCATGAAAATATTTGCGACCACCGGTGATTGTGAAGATCCCATCGGTAGTCCATCATCCTGGATGTAGAATTTTTCCTTTTCTTGAAAATAGGAATTAGTCAAACAACTTTCCAACAAGTCCATAATGGCGTGCGGTGGTAAAGATGTTCTTTCTACTAAGGTCTGGTCTTCTTCAAGTTTCTTTCTTATAATTTTTAGTGACTCCTTAACTGGAACGTTGGTGTATGGGCTTTCTACGTCAAAGCTAATAAAATGGTCTTCCGGTTGTATTTCTATTTCACGTATAATTTCTACATGGGATAAGAAGTCGCAACATTTCGTAGAAATTATACGTGAAATAGAAGTACAACCGGAAAACCATTTTATTAGCTTTGACGTGGAAAGCAGCATAAAAAAAATGGGATTTTGCCATAGCAGGCATGACTGCACCCATCTCAATCACACTCCACTGCATTTACTTTTAGTATAAATAGTCATGTAGTTAAGGGATTTATTTAGTTTTACTTGAAAACGGCTAGAGATAACTACTAGCCGAAACGTCGTGATATTCAACAAAAAATAAAGACAATGGAAGTCCAACAGATATCTACTATTTCGCAATTAACAGGAATGTTATCTTTAAGTGGAACACAGTACGATGAAAATCAAATTATAATTATCCAAAAATACTTAAAATCGTGGTGTACTGTAAATTGAACGAAATTTTACATACCGTAACCATAAACTACAAAATAATACGTTTAGGCATCTCGTTTATGGGAGGGCTTCGAAACTTTTGACCTTCATGCAATTTATGCCCGGCGGACATGTCCAACTCCGCATACATACGGCCTTGTTAGCATAACTCGGCCGTTCAGTTAAAATAAACGATTTATAAGACCTCAAGCTCGCAGATGGGTGAACCGACAGAGCATTCCTAAAGACCGTATGCTATTGTTTAAAATAATATACATGAATTGGTAGTGTTTTGTCAGCAGAAGGGTCTTGTGAAATGCCACAGCATTTGGATTTTATCTTTAAAGACGAATATTTTGTTTTTAAATGAACAGTCGTCAGTAAAAAAAAGTTGAAACACAATAGTTGCTTTTTAGTTTCGAAGAAAATTTGCAATGTCTCAACCAGGCGCGGATCCAAGGGGGGGGCGATCGCCCCCCCCCCCCCCCCCCGAAGAGCTTTGAGTTTAGGAAAATGGACCCGATTTTTCCTCTATACTATAGTTTATTCAAGAACTAGAGAGAGTAATAAATCATTTCTTACCCTTTTTCTCTTCGCAAACTACCTGTGTTCTTTAGTCCGGTGTTTTTAGCAAAATTTGTTAGACACATATATTTTTCATAGGAATGGGTTAAAAATTTTATAATCAAAAATACCGGTCTATAATAATAGACTAAAACGTAGTATTATTCTCTCAAAAAATTCTAAGTTATAATTTAAAAACTTACAAAATATCCATTGTCAAAAATACAAAAAGTTAAACATATATAAAAAAATAAATTCGTCCATATAATAATAAAATATTTTTGGTGCTATCGGTCATTTTATTACAAAATTAAAAACATTTTTAGGCTATCTGACGTTTCAGTTTATTTATTTATTAAACCATCTGCAGAATTACAATTAAACACTAAAAACGGATTCAAATGTAATTATTTTTTTTATTTTGTAATTAAAATTAGACCTACTTATTATTATTTCTATTGTACTGATATCCTAATTTAATTTACTTTTATATATGGAAATACGATAGCCCCAAAAAAATAAGATAAACATGTTAATTCTACACGCTTAAGAAAAAGACACAAACACAATAATAAAATAATAAAAAACTTACGGCTAATTAGAATTAAACATATATAAAATTAAAGAGTGGGACACACTAAAATAAAAATATTTAAAAAAAAAAATAAACAACATTAAACAATAAAATACAATAAAAACAAAAATTTAAATAACAAATTGTGTTTACACTAGTAAACATTACGTATCTAATTCCTAATCAAAGTCAGTGAAACTATCTTCACTAAAATTAATTATAATTGGTTCCTCTCTCTCATCGATTATGAGATCGAGTTCTCACATTTTGTTTTATTCTTTTATTATATGGATTTTTCCCAATTTTCCGCAGTAACTTTATTCAAAAAATCTTTCAAAAGTTTAGTTAAATTACTAATTTTATTAATTGTATTATTTCTAGCAACTCTACCTTTTACTTGAGAGATATATTTACATCTCCAACGGACAGTTTCCGGACGATTTATAAGAACAGATTTTCTATCTGGTTTTTCCCAGCAAAAATTAAGTTATCAGAGCAATTTCCAGAGATCCGTTCTTTTAATTTCAGGTAAATCGCGATCTTCAATGATTTTGGTTAGAATTTTGTAAATGGTTGGGATCTGCTTCTTATAATAAAATGTATATACAACCCCTTTAATTGCAGTTTTCATCTCATCTTCCAACGAGGTTTTTCGTTTGCCTGTGATCGATGTGGCTTGGGAGTACTAACAGTTCCAGTCGTTTTTTCTCCTTCAGTATTCGGCACATAGTAGATTTTCCAACCCTTGTCATGTTGGAACATATCTCAACAGAGCTTTTAACATTATTATCTAGATATTGATGTCTTAAGGCAGCATAAACATTCATCGTAATAAGATTTCGTTGAGGAAAAAATGCCCTGGTTTAACGATTTTGGAATAAATATAGAGGTGAAAGCCATATCTTTTGGGTATCTCACTAATCTCAAATAATATATGAAAACAAGCACAAACAAGATACACTGTAAAGTGCACTTTGCTCACTGACAGAAATTAAATTAAACCATCAGAAATTCTATGTTGCAGTAAATTTATAAAATATATTTAAATATAATGAAATATAATTAGATTTACGGCAGTTCTCAGTTACCTGTGGCACTGGAGCAGGTACGTTAGAGGTTTCGGTAACAGTTTTATTACTCTCTCTAGTTCTTGAATAGAGTATAGGAGTCTGTATGCTTGCGATCGCCCCCCCCCCTTTGAGTTCATGAAAATAGAACCCATTCTGCCTTTTATATTGGGAATGAGTATACTGCTTGCACTCCCCCCCGTTGACAACTTGTTTTTCTTGCCATACTGTACTTTTGTGATATCACCGCCCCCCCCAAAAAAAAAGAGAGAGGCTGGATCCCCCCTGGTCTCAACTAGCAAACATTTTTTATTGGGTTCACGTAGGTAAAGCACGTGAATCGCTGCAATCCAGCATTGGATTGAAGTGTAAAGGTGTGTGTAAATATGGCCATCTCATTAAGGTTTATTAGGCTAAAAATTTTTCTTTTAAATAAGCTGTAATAAGTTCCCCAAATAGTAGAAATGTTTCCATAACACTCTCAAACTTATTGGGTAAAATCGAAGTAAAAAGTAGCTTAAGGTAACATCGAAGACTTGCAAATATATTATCATTTAAAATATGTCGTAAATACCCGCTGGCCATAACAACTGCCCCAGATTTCTGCTCTTTTTTCATGCTGGTCAGGCAGTTGTTGTCATCGCTGACAAAATTTAAGTATATATTGTAATTACAAATATCGATGGTGGCTACGAAGAAAATCTCGACAAAATTATGCACGGAGAAAAAAATTCCTTCATGAAAAATGTCGGAAGAAAATGACTTAACTGCGAAAAAAATTCCTTCTTTTCAGTGTTGTATAAATAATCACACAACAGTAAAATGGACGTAAAAAATCTCACTTATATTGCCCTAAAAACCATACAGGTGAGGATTGGGATTGTATTAATTTCGATGGTATCGTTGGATGGCACTTGCAAATGGATCCTAGTTCTCCAGGTTGACATGATGCGTTTTAAAAAGGAAACAAAATGATTATCGACCCTATACATTCTCAGTATAGTTTTGAGCCACACATATGGTACTGAGTCGATGGCCTTCCTATAATCTATGTAGAGGTTTCTTCGGTTGGTACAGGCCTGGTTACATATGACAGAGTCAACGATCAATTGTTCCTTGCATCCCATTGCCCCCCCCCCTCCCCGTGCATCCTTTCTGTTGAGTTGCAATGATATTATTTTGCTCACAATGTGCATAGATGCGTTGGGTCAAGCAGGATGTGATCACCTTATTCAGTGTGGGAAGGCAGGTGATTGGCCTATACTTAGCTGGGTCATGTATGTTGTGTTGGTCCTTTGGTACGAGGTACGTAATACCTTCGGTCAAGAACAATGGCATTTTTGCTGGGTTAAGAAAAACATCATTAATAAGATTAGCCAGCTGACGGTGCATACACCAGAACTTTTTGAGCCAGTAGTTCTGGATCCCGTCGAGACCTGGAGCTTTCCAGTTATGGGATTCCTTGATTATTCTTGAAATTTCCTCGGTGGTAAATGGCTCAATCTGCATCTGGCTGTAGTCTTGGCAGATTTGGTGTTCTTCATTTATCCAACCAGCTACGATGTTACAATTGGCTGATATAGAAACTTGGTTTCCCCAGAACTCTTCTACCTGCTCTCTATTGGGATATCTATTATCTGCTATATTAGGTGGAGAGTTTAGCTTACGGTAGAAAGTCTTTTCTGATCGTTGGAAGAGCGCATTGTCTCGTTTTCGGTTATTGCTGGTTTTGTACCTCTTTAGCCGTCCTGCAATAACAGAGAGCTTCTGTTTCAGCGAATCAAGGCATTGCTGAGCAGTAACATTCGCTGGGTCTTGTTGCGAATGATATCGGACACGATTCATGATTTCTTCAATTCGCTTTTGCAGTCTACTTGTTCTTGTGCCCCTGATATACTCCGTCGGCTGTCCTATATCTATTCGAAGATTTTCAATTTTCTTATTTAGACGTTCTTCCCATGGTGGTGTGTTGTGTTCTGTTCTTGCTGATCGGCGCTCTGTTGTAACTTTAATTACTAAAGCTCTAGCTACAGCAGTCACGGCACCGTAAATCGTCATATGCAAGGACTTCAGAGTGTAAGCATCAAACATAAGCTGGTAAAATCCGATTGTTCATGATGTCCAACATGGCACCCAGTTTTTTGGATGAATTAATTTTTGGCCGTGCCGGTCTTCGTAACGGATTGCTTCCATCATACTCCAGCACCGCAGCACTCATTTCCGTTGACAGTTTCTGATAAAAGAGTTCAGCGTTGTCCTATTGGGCATCGTCATTCAGCTGTTCCTGTTATTCTTGAACCTAAAGTTCCGGTAGTGGCTCAGGTTCAGTATCAAAATTTTTTAAGGTTTAAAATTGCTTGATTAAAATATTTAAATCAATTTTAATTATGATAAAATAGACCACTAAATTGGTACCGAGAGGGAAGTTATCATACTTGGAGATTTAAACAGTAGAATCGGAAGTAAACAACATGATCAAACAGTAGGCCCATTCGGCGAACAAGTGACCAATGACAACGGAATGCGGTTGATTACAGTATGTGAACAGAATGAACTACGCATCCTTAATGGATTTTACCCGCATAAGATGATACACAAATATACGTGGACCCAGAATACCCGACAATTAAAAACTATTATAGACTATGCTATAGCTCGAGTTAAAACAAAACTTAAAGTACAAGACGTGAGAGTTTATAGAGGTGCAACCTGTGGAAGTGACCACCACCTACTAAAGATGAAAGTAACGTTCCCAATCCGGCACGAAGGAAAAATAATGAACGAAAATAACTATAGGAAAACGGAGGAAATCAGATACAACATAGACAGCCTAGAACATGACAGCACTAAGAAACTGTATAAGGACAGACTAGACTCTAAACTGGATGACGTAGAGTTTGAAGATACGGAAGAACAGTATCAGCACATCAAGACCTGCATTCAGGAAGCAGCAACAGAAGCACTGGGGTACCAAGAAAGGGGACAGAAACAGAGAGGAAAACCGTATTGGTGGGATGAAGATATTGAACAAGACATTAGGGACAAAAGGGACAAATACAAAACCTATTTAAATACAAAATCCAACGAAGACAAGATAAAATATAAAGAGTTACAAACAAAAGTTAGAAGAAAGATAGTCCTAAAGAAGAACGAAACATGGGAGACTAAATGTAACAAGATTAACATGTTTCTGGGGGGACAGAGAAGTACGGAAAGCTGGAGAATTATAAAATCCCTGAGACAGGAAAAGAAAAAAGATGTAATTGCACCAATCTCACTCGAACAATGGGATAAGTATTTCTCCGTTCTGCTCCAGGAAGATAGGGTGGAATTTCAGAAGGAGGAAAAACAACAACACATACAGGTAATAGCTTCCCCATGTAGAATATACCTAAACGACGTCATTAAGATATGCAAATCACTGAAAAACGGAAAAGCGCCAGGGCCCGGTAATATCCCAGCAGAGTTGATAAAATACGGAACTAGAAAGCTGTATGAACAGATGACGAATTTATTTCAGAAATGCCTAAATGGAAGCACGGTACCCAGCGAATGGAAAACTTCACTAATATCCGCCATACACAAAAAAGGAAGAAGGGATGAATGTGAAAATTACAGAGGTATAGCCGTTACGAGTACCTTAAGCCGAATATAGGGGAAAGTAATAAAGGAAAAGATAGAACTGGAATACCAAGACATGGAGGCCGAGGAACAAGCCGGATTTAGAGCAGGAAGATCCACTATGGACCATCTGTTTTCTATCACCCAAGTAATCGAAAAGAAGCTGGCTTACAATCAGGAAGTTCATCTTTTGTACGTGGATCTTAAAAAAGCTTATGACAGTGTACCACAAAACCGCTTATGGCAAGCCCTCGAGAAAACAAATATAAGTGCGACCCTTATTAAAGCTGTCAAGAACCTTTATGAAAATAGTAATGCACATGTAAAATTGGAAAATCAAATGTCGAACGGATTTAAAGTTAATCGAGGACTTAAGCAGGGATGTTGCCTATCACCCACATTGTTTAAAATATATTTAGAACAAGTACTTAAACCATGGAAAAGGAAATGTAGTGCTATGGGTATTCCATTAAACGATAATACGCTGTACACCTTATGCTTCTCAGATGACCAAATAGTGGTGGCTCAGGAGTACGATGACCTCAACTACATGGCAAGGAAGTTAATCGAAGAATATAACAAGTGGGGTCTGGAGGTTAACATAAAAAAGACCGAATACATGTGTATTGGAGGGATTCAGCAAGATCTTAAATTGGAGGATGGGCAATATATTAAAAAATGCGAGAGTTACACATACTTAGGGTTAAAAATAACAAATGATGGTACACTGGATAAAGCAATAAAGGAAAGGAGCACTCAAGGCAGGAGAGCTATAGCTATGATGAACGGAATTCTATGGGACCAGCAGGTATCAAAAACTAATAAACATCGAATATTTAATACGATAGTAAAAAGTATTATCACATATAGCAGCGAAGTGTGGCAAATCAAACAGAGGACGGAGGGTCAACTAAGAGCTACTGAAATGGACTACTGGAGACGTGCGGCAGGTAAATCAAGGATGGATAGAGTGACCAACGAAAGATTTAAGGAGATTATGGGAGTTACACATGACATAGTGGACGACATTAAAATTAAACAACTTACGTGGTATGGACATGTTCAAAGGATGCCTGAAGAACGGCTCCCAAAGCAGATATTAGAATGGAAACCACGAGGAAGACGGAAACCAGGAAGACCAAGAAGAAGTTGGAGAGGAGGAATTGACGAAGAAATCAGGATAAGGGAACTGGATAACGATCTTTGGCAAGATCGGGATCAGTGGCGACTGGAAATCGGAAGACGTAGAAGGACGTTATAAACCGACTATATATATATATATATATATATATATATATATATATATATATATATATATATATATATATATATATATATATATATATATATATATATATATATATAGACGACTAAAAAAATTAAAAAAAGTTCGGTAGTTGATTACGAATCCACAAATTTTACAAACTCATGTAAAAATAAAAATGCACTTATAAATAGACGCCACACACTATGCGTGTTTGAAATGGACCAGTTTAAAAATACACATCTAAATTTATGTCTTTGGCGATGTCTACTGCCTCAGACATAGAACAGATGTATGATTTGTTTTTATAGCCTGCGAATTGCAACTTAAAAGCAACATAAGTAGCGAAAATATTCCATGAAACTATAAATTTTGGAACACAGTTCGACATTTACATCGTTCACTTTAGGTCATCATCAGCGTAAATAATTGTCTCATCAAAATGGGATCAAGTTGGTGACCCTAAAAATTAGTGATATCTCATGTTAAGCCAAATTTATAGGATTCCCATTAGTAAGTGTGATATTTTCATTTACAAATCCCTTGAAGTCATTGAACTACTTTATAACCAATCAGATTTTGATACACTACCATATAGAATTACCTGTGTAAATTTCCGGATGTTGTTTTCTGACACCTCATATATAAGTATCTACTTATGTTTATTTTGACAAATACATATGCCAAATTTTAACTAAATTCTTATTGAATCGTACAGAAATAAACACAGTTCAAAAATACATTGAACTAAATTTAGCACTACGTGCTTTGAACTACATTCAGAGCAAAAAAATGTTGAGCGTGAGCCAAAAGCAATAAATTTTTCAGTAAGTTGGAACTAAATCGGATTTTGCATTGCAAACAAAATAAAATATTTTTAAAGGGTAATCGTGACGTGAAAAAACAATATAAACTTCGAATGAATATTTTATATAAAATGATGGCCTTTTATGTCAAAATTTTTCTGCTTATTATAATTCTAATATTTGGAAAAATATTTGGATTAATTTTCTTTCTTTATTTTGCTGTATAATGTTCGACTTTCAAACCGAACCAAGAAGTCTATTGATCCACCCGATATTCCGGGACTCTGTTAGGCTTTAAATTCAGTTTGGTGTAATATCATTTAGGGTAGTAGGCGACCTAATTACGGGACGATCGCGGGCAATACTGACTTCCCTTACTCGATTAGTATACTAATTAGGAAACGATTCAATGTGAAAGGGTACTTAAGCGGCGAGCTGTGCGAGCTAATGCATTATTATGGGCAAACACAATATCCCTTTCTTTTAAGCATTTCTCAGAAATTCTTCGAATAAAAACATGCATTTTGTCGGTTAGTTGCATTTTTTAAATTTTACTACAGGTCCCTGTAGTTTTACTTCCTTGTCTGTTGCTGTCACAGCTCAGTTGTTTTATCTTCTTGAATTTTTGTGAATTGTGAAGTGGGTTCGAAACCGTCGTAGGCAGTGGAGAGATCACGTGGAACGAATGGACGATGACAGACTAGCAAAAACCGTGATGAGAGAGAAACCAAACACCAAACGGCCGCCTGGACGGCCCCCCAAAAGATGGAGAGACAGCTGGATTTCGACCTCAAACAAGGATCGATGAGGCATTGTATAGATAACAGAACTTGGTTCTACCTAGAAGAAGAAGAAGAAGAAGAAGAAGAGAAGAAGAATTTTGGCTACATTTTTAAACTACAAAGTACTGTTTTATGTTATATTTGATTATCACTATTTGACCCCTATTTATGTTGTTTTGCTTGGAATTCACTACACTGTGAGTGGTTGTATTTATTTCTATTGTTGTTGAATTTAGTGTTACCTTTTTCGAGTTAAATCTCGGTTTTCTGGTCTATTAATTGAGTGTAATTAATTCCTTTCGTATGGAAATTTTCTTGTAATTTAATCGATCAGTTCCGTAGGTTTTGCTTTGTTTATGTTCTTTATTTTTTGTAGGTTAGGTCTTTTCTTCTTGCATTATCTCATTTTGAGTTTTTTTGGACTTAATATTTAATTCCATTGTGTAGTAATTGTCATATCTCAATATAATTTATTTTTCCCATGTTCTAGTTTAGTTTTCATCCCTGTAAATGTAAGAGTTTATTGAAGTTATGAGCTTCCTATCAATACACCACCTATCTGTTTCGTAACTTGTCTTGTGTTGTCGGTTCGGGACGACATCTAGTCTGCGGGATCCCAAACTTTCCGGAAATCGATAATTGTTGAAAGAGAGAAATCGTTTTTGTTTGCTTTACCTTTCTGTGATGATCGGCGGAAAGTATATTTCTTTACTTTAAAAATTTTACCGAAAATGTTAGCGAGTAATGCCTTGGCTTGTTTAACAAACTTAGTTCAGCCGACTATTGTTATCCAGGGTAATTTTTGAACTCTCATCTCTTTTAAAGTCTGAATGCTTTCGAAAGAAATAGCATTTTGCGCAAGAATGGATTTTTGATATAATATTTTGTTTTGACATTTTCAATTTCCTTTTTAAAACAAGTAAAGAAGATGTAAATTTTACATCTCAATTTATTTGGTCCATCTTTTAGAATTTTGGGGTGTAAAATAGTTTAAATTATTCCAATAATTGAGTTTAGTCACCTTATCTTTTACCTATTTTGCTGTTTTTTTTTTGGTTTTATTGTTTGTTTGCCTTTTGGGTTTCTCTCCTTTTCGTGGATTTTCAATAGAATCTTGATAAAATAATTATTTTATTTGGGAAATTCTGTAATATTCAAATTCCACAACATAATCTTATCCCATCGAGTATATTATATTGGTAATACCTCGTTTTTGTTTTTATCAAACAATGAAAATATTAAAAACTATGCATCTACCTTTATGTTACTTTATTTTATATATATTTATGTACGCTATAAACAATGAAAATATTAATTTTAATTTGGCCAGGCGTGCGATTTCATTATTTTATTATATTTTATAATAAATTATTTTGATTTATACACACTACGGAAATATAAATCCAGCATGTAGAAAATAAATTCATGTATTTTGTAATTTAATTAATTTAATTTTGGAATGTAAAATTTTTTAGCTGTATTAAAATATTGAAACTGCGTTACAAAACTACATATATATATATATATATATATATATATATATATATATATATATATATATATATATATATATATATATATCAATTTGTACGTGATAACGATCGGAGATACAACCTAATCGAAACTTCGTACAAACAAATAAAAATAAAAACAATGCAAGTCCAACAATTACATTTTAGTCAATCTTCAACATTGTCTACAACGTTCAAACATACATACAAGTCTTCTATTTGATTGTACATCTCATAGTGCCGTCAACAACTGTCCGACAACCACATTTTAGTCAGAAGACTTGTTGTTCTGAAGGTTGTAGAAACTCCGGATCCGCTATCACCCTGTATATTTTTTATATTTTATAATTGAACTTGTGGAGTTAAGATTTTCTTTTCATCTGGACGTGCTTTGTTTTAATGGTAATTCTATTAATAAAAGAATACGAGTAAATAATAAATTGCACCTAAACGAATAACTGCCAAACCTGCCGTGTTAGTAGAACATGACCATTACCATTGGACTTCCACGAAGACTTACCCGATTCAATTAAAAGTAATGCTGGCTGTTTAATTTTTCTTTCTTTTTTTCGGACAACGCATTTAACTATATATTTTTTATTTCAGGACCTGACAGTAACGGATGATACGGTACTTGAAGAACATAATGAAGATCCTGCATTGGTACAGATGCGGCTTATCGGCGATGGAGGTAAACACTATTTTAGAAAGTATTTCTCACCGTATATACTCTGAATTTAGTGTTAGAAAATAATGGTCTAACTAGATGGATATATTTGGCTAATTTAATATGATGCGTTGTTAATATTCAGGGTGATTTCCGGGAACTTTATCGGTCGATTGTGGGAAAACTATAGTTAGGAAGAATCTGAAAATTTGACAGTGTACGAATGTGCATGGGGGAAAGCCGGCTAAAATGTTTTCAAGATGGCAGCACTTCTAGTTATACCAGAAGTAGATGTCAACTTGCTTATTTTAAATTGAACGCCCTATATATTATAACATTTTTGATTTCTACGTAAAATTTTAGACATATTTTATGTAAAATGTTCTATACTTAAGTCTCACCGTTTTGGACATATTTAAATTTTTATGTCAAAAATGACATTTGCAGATCAAAATTTAACTATGAATTTTTCCTATAAGGAAGTCTTTATTAATTCATTTGGGTTAGTTTTCTTGTAGACGAAGATAGACTTTACTAGTATTTTTATGATATTTTGAAAATTATTACTTCAGAGTGGTCAAAAAAGAAGATTAAAAATTATGTTTAAAAAATCGTCAAAAGTCAATTTTTTCAAATAAAAAGCACCTATTTTTATAATTTTATTATATTAAGCATTAAAAATAAGGGTAACTTTGTATAAGGTTGTCTATTCCAAAAATTTGTAGTTTTCAAAATATTAGCAATTCAACATTTTTCTATTGTAAAAATGCTATACCGCTTTTAAGTTTTATTATTAGCTGGCCATGACGGCGAGGCGTGGCGAAAATAAAACAATCGAACCCTACAGAATTGTCACTATTTCTTGCCATTTCATAATAATCATGCCGGGGCGATTAAATTACACGCACGAAGATTATTTAAACTTATTTATTATTTATGGGGAATGTGAGTTATTTCAAGAACATGCGATACATTCGCATGTATAGGGTGTTCCATTTAAAATAAGCAAGTTGACATCTACTTCCGGTATAACTGGAAGAGCCACCATCTTGAAAATATTTTAGCCGTCTATCCCCCATGCAGGTTAGTACACTGTCAAATTTTCAGATTATTTCTAATTATAGTTTTCCCACAATCGATCGATAAATTTCGCGGAATATCACCCTGTATAGTTGTTATTCTACAAATATTGATTAAAATCAACTTGATTTTACTTTCAGTGGTGGAATCAATTATGCGTGGTGAAAATGTAGGGATAACACCGAGGAGATCACGGTCGGCAGCACTGTTACATCAGCAAAACACGCAACTTTTACAAGTGAGTTTAGCTATATAAATATTCAAAATCAAATATACAGGGTGTCCGGAAAATATGTGTACAACTTTTGATGACGTGAAAATAGGTCGATTTAAGTCAATTTAGTTATATTCGATACTGCTTCGTTTAGACAGTAGAAGACGTTAAACTTTTAAGATGATATTGATTTTTCCCCAAATTTATTGAAAACGTGATAACTGAATTGAATTATTTTTGGTGTGCGATTTACACTACAATATGACGTGTCCTAGTGGTATAGTGACCGGCCATAAAGTAGTGTAAGTGTTATAAAGGTGACGTCACTTGTAAACATCGCTTCTAATTTCTTCTGTCATCAACGTTATGACAACCTAGATATTTGCATGTAAAGGGTGTTTTTTATAGAGGTATAGAACTTTTAAATGGAATAAAACAAAGATGAATTTTTTAAATTGACATGAAATTTACTTTATTCGAAAGATAACCTTCTGACATTATAATTTAAATATGACTTCTGGTATATAACCGCCACGGCTGGCTCGGACGTAGTCTAATCTGGAGGTCCAATTTTCGATGACTTTTTTCAACATTTGTGGCCGTATATCGGCAATAACGCGGCGAATGTTGTCCTCCAAGTGATCAATCGTTTCGGGCTTATCGGCGTAGACTAGCGACTTCACATATCCCCACAGAAAATAGTCTAGCGGCGTTAAGTCGCACGATCTTGGAGGCCAATTCACGGGTCCGAAACGTGAAACTATGCGGTTACCAAACGTTTCCTTCAATAAATCAATTGTGGCACGAGCTGTGTGACATGTTGCGCCGTCTTGTTGAAACCACAGCTCCTGCACATCATGGTTGTTCAATTGATGAACGAAAAAGTCAGTAATCATGGCTCTATAGCGGTCACCATTGACTGTAACGTTCTGACCAGCATCGTTTTTAAAGGAGTACGGACCAGTGGTTCCACCAGCCCATAAAGCACATCAAACAGTCAGTTTTTCTGGATGTAACGGTGTCTCAACATACACATGAGGATTATCATCACTCCAAATACGACAGTTTTGTTTATTGACGTATTCATTTAAACAAAAGTGAGCTTCATTGCTAAACAAAATTCACTTATGAAAATCGGGATCAACGGCAATTTTGTTTTGGGCCCATTCACCGAATCTACGCCTTGTTAGGTGATCGTGTAGCTTCAATTCTTGCACGAGTTGGATTTTGTAAGCACACAAACCAAGATCTTTCCGCAAAATCTTCCATAAAGTGAATGGACACATATCCAATTCCTGTGCACGATGGCGGATAGATTGATTCGGGTCTTTCTCTACGCTGCGCTCTACAGCAGCAATGACTTCTTCTGTACGCACTGTACGACGTCTCTGTGGATGCGTATTATCATTTAGAGTAAATGTGGTGCGAAAACGTTCCATAGTTAATCGAATTAATTGCTCTGATGGACGATTATGTTGACCGTAAAATGGACGTAGTGCGCGATACGTATTTCGAACAAAACCATGATTTTCAAAATAAATTTGCACAATTTGGAAGCGTTGTTCAGGCGTCAGTCTATTCATGTTGAAATGCCAAACCAAACTAAACATAAATCACTTGACAGCCGACAAAATGGCCGCCAGTTAAAAAAGTGTTGCCAACTTAAAGTTCTATACCTCTAAAAAAAACACCCTTTATTTGGAAGCTTTTTTACCTCTTGAAAAATGTTCATTGGATGATCGGTTTCGTTAGGATTAATAATAACAAATACCTTTAACAAATATTGTTGCTATAACGTTTAAAAACACTACAAAAATTGCAGCGCCCACTATTTGTCTTGATCCCCAATATTGCAACCGAAATAAAGCTGATATGACTTTTTTATCAAGGGGGTAATAGACCGATTCTGAGACGCAAAAGTCACCTCACCACAAACATAACAGAAGCGATCTGGATTGTTTACACAGTTTTGAAACATCTTACAATCTCAACTATTCGATTCGACTCACTAACTTCGACTGACTAACCTCTGAATTTTTTTTTCGAAGAGGGGAAATCTTGCATAGACACTAACACGAAGTGTGAAGGTAGTGCCGGATTCCCACCGGCTAAATCCTCCCTGGACTGAAGATCCCACCAACTTACTTCTGTTTACTGTAATGAAAGAACAGTTTACAAAAGCGCACTATGAGTGTCCATTGGTTTCCGGGCCGTAGTCTTTTTAAACCTCCGGTCATCATTACTTGGTGGTTCCGCTCTAGGTGCCGGTGCATCCATTGCTTCGCACTTGCTTACATTTCGCTTTCAATGTAAGTTGCCTTCTCAACTTCATGATTCATCGCTCATATGAAAGATGAAGTATTGGAACTATGTTCTCCTGGGACTTTATCGTAGTCACCAATGATACAATCCGTTGAAGCGGATCCCCATCACGGTCGGGCGCTTCTTGCATCTTTTTTCGTTGTAATATTTTGCGTCTCACTGTCTTCTTGTTGAGGGATTTGCGTCGCAACTATTTCCTTTTTTCGTTGAGGGATTTAGCGTCTCAACTGTCTTCATGACCTGAACTGCGTGTCGTTAATTGAAACTGCAGGGTCGTTGATGGGCACTAAATACCCTACGCTATCCCTGTACGGACTGCGTAGCTTCTCTCTTCTTTCTTCTCTCTTCTTTATACTTACGACTCTACCCTGGCCCGTCCTCACTCTCTAGTTGCTGGCACATTGATGACTAACCTCTTTTTTTTTGGAGGGGAAATCTTGCATAGACACCCACACGAAATGTGCGGGTAGTGCCGAATTCTTACCGGCTAAACCCCCTCCCTCCCTGGACTGAGGGTCCCCACGATCTGCTTCTGTTTCCTATAGTGAAGCTATAGTCTACAGAAGTGCACTGTGAGTGTCCCTTTGGTTTCCGGGCCGTAGCCTTATAAACCTCCGGTTTTCACTCTTTGGTGTTTCCACTCCAGGAGTCGGTGCTCCTATTGCTTCGCACTTCCTTGCATTTCGCATACAATGCAAGGTTGGTCTCTCTGCCATTCGCACGTCGTTCACTCCGTCTCATACATGCTTGAAAATTGGACTTGGGGCTCTTAGCTCCCTAGTGCGTTCGAAGTAGCCCTTGAGGAATATTCCTCTGGGCTCTGTTTTACTCTTACCTATCCTTGTGTTCTTCTCTCTTCTTTCTTCTCTTCTTTTTCATTTGGTCTTCTATTCCTCTGTTCCTCTGGAGTCTCTTGCTTGCTTCGCCTAGATTTGTAGTCTAGGTCTTTTATGTTTTCTGGCTCCTACTTCCGGGTTATAATCCACTGATTGCCTAATCAGTGGATTATCGTGGAGTTCAGTTGTTTGGAAGGCTTTTACAGTCTTTTGTCTTAGGACCTCTCGTAGAGGAGTCCTTCTCATCTCTCTACGTATTTGTTTATTCCTGACGAACCACGGGGTGTCTAACGCCATTCTCAGTACTATGTTTTCCTAAGCTTCTAGTCTTTTGATGTGCATTGAGGCAGCGTGGCCCCACGCTACTGATCCGTATGTCAGCACATGCCTAAGTACTGTTTTGATTATCGTCAGTTTGTTCTTTACACTCATCTTGCTTCTTCTGTTGAGCAAGAGGTATAGTTGTTTCCTTACCATTTTATATTTCTTTATCGTGGCTGTGGTATGTTTCTCCCAACACAGTCCTCTGTCTAATGTTATTCCAAGATATTTGGCTTGATTCGTCCATTCGACGGCTTCGCCATCAGTGTCTATTATCTCGCCCGGTGGTCTCCTTCTTTTCGTCAGGAAGAGTGCTTGGCTTGACCACTATTTTCCAGTCATTGGCTAGGTTCATTTCTTCCTGTAGGTATCTGCTGACCATCATGGGATGGGTAAATCTTGCCATGATGGCAGTATCGTCTGCGAATAGGGCCATATTCATGTTCCTGGTTTTGGGGATATCGTGAGTGAAACTAACCTCTCCGCTTTGTAGCTGCTTATATAGCCAAATACATTTTTAGAGAATGTTCGAGAATTTTCTATCTAATTCGAAAAAATAGCGTTTGTCATTTGTTTGTATACAGGGGCTGTTCAGGTTAGTTCAGGTTAATTTCAGCTTGCACAATGTAGAATGATTTCCAATAGAAAGAAGCCTTACGAGTATACAAGACCTATGCTAAAAAATTCAGCTTGCATAGTGTAGAATACTGTCCGATAGACGTTACATGAATTGTGAAAAGTTTATTATCATCCTGTATTCAGACATCCTGAGTTAGGCACTGAATTTAGTGAAATAGCATTCAGGACAGTAAGGAATTTAATTAGGATTTACGGATTATTCCGTTATCACTTAATCCGTCAGTGTTCAGATTAGAAACGATTTAGTGTGGTCTAATAGCATTTAAGGTACTTAGTCGATGTGCGTTGAGCGACGTGAGCTGACATATTGTTGGCTTGGTGGTTGATGACGCACCAAAACTACTAACAACTAAAAAAAAGATTTTTTCTTATATGTTCTTAAAATTTACAAAATATGACGGGCTTATAGAATAAAAATTGTAAAGATTGTTTGAACAAAAATATTAGATGCGATGGTTATGAAGTTTTGTTCGCCGAGCACTCCGTTTTCTTATTTTCATAGAACTAGTCACTATGGCTAGGACAAGAAGGTGCGGATACCCTAGTAAATATATCGGAGTTCTGGGTGCCCGACAAATCCTGATTCAAGACCCGCCCAAAATTTCTCCCACTCCTACATCTTAGAAGTGAATGTCGAGTAGTTTAATCGCCGTTAAGTGCAAATTTAACTAAGCCAGTTTAAAATTGTTGCTGCACCGGATAATTTTTAGCAGATTACATTGTCCATGACATCATACAAAAGCTTCTTAGTTTTCATTAACGGCATTTATAAATCCATTTTTTTTGTAGTTTAATGAAATATTTGCAAAAAAATACCAGGATGTGAATGCCACGTTTTTATCGCTCCACATAAAATGGAGAATAAACACATAAACGTTAAATAAATAACCGGTCTATTCGTGTGGTTGACCTCATTTTACTGGTTTCCTAAAAATAAAACGACGAAGTTCGTATATCCAGACCTACAAGCAGCATAACAAATATATAGGGAGGTATCACATCGGAAGTTTTCTTGTGACGTTATTCGTAAATAAATTTTGCAGTGTTGTCACCAGAGATTATTTAGAACCAACACTTTTTAAGATTAGAGACAATAATTGTGGTTTTATTTGACTCATGTACCAACATTTTCTGACATATATTGTAACAGTTTAACGATTGTTGGCCATCTACGTCATAATTCTTACAGCAACTCATCATTTTGCGGAGACTAGAGGTCGTGGTTCTAGTGGCAATAATTCAAACTGTCTTTTTTATTAATAGAGGGCGCCACTCAATTTTGTATAGTGAAAAACTGAGAAAAATATACCAAATAAACATACATTGAAAGTTTGAATAAAACACAAGAAATATAGCTACGTAATTGCTACCATATGGAATTAGGTGAAATTTGTCATATTATTATGAAGTAAGTATTAAGATGTCCGCATATATATATATATATATATATATATATATATATATATATATATATATATATATATATATATATATATATATATATATGGTCTTCTTATAGGACTCATCAAGCCATTACATCCGGTACAATCGATCATCTCGTCATTGTGCCCTATAAATTGTTTTTAAAATGAAAAAATAGCGAACAAGACTCGAATGGCGACATCTCGACGGATCACTCAATAACACAAGTGCAACACGCAACAATGTTGTATAAAACTGTCATGTAATGGCTCGACGGTAAATTAAAAAAGAAATATATCAAAACTCGATACATAAAACGTGCTATCCAAAGGATATAGGTCGCATCATTCGGCATATTTATTAACAGTTTTATGTCCGCATAGACGAAAATCTTCTATTTTATCTTGAAATTACACAGACGAAAACCTATCTCTTTTTTTATATATTTGTTGGCTTTAAAAACACGCAGCGGCTCTCATGGGGAGATCGTTGGTGCGACATCTTGCTTAAACTGCTGAAACTTGTGGTTAATTTGGTCACCGGTGCCGAAAGATGCGATCTCTATCCATTGTATAGCATGTTTTGTGTATCGAGTTTTGATATATTTCTGTTGTAATTTATCATTCGCCGTCACATAGCGGTTTTATATAACAGTGTTGTTTTGTGTTGTTCATGTGTTATTGAGTGATCTGTCGAGATGCCGTTATTCGTGCCTTGTTTGCTGTTTTTTTTTTATGTTAAAAACAGTTTATAGAGCATAATAGCGTCATCATGGATTAAGATTGCACTGTTTAACAGACTGAAAAGGTCGACGTGTACTGAGCGAATCTTACGTCGCCCAGGCCCCCTAGCGGGAAGTTTGGGCGGCACTCGCCTGAAAGCGTCTCGAGATGGATAAAATGAAAGCGGTCCCTGGCCAATCCTTGACACTGGTTTTGACCAAGTCGTCAGGGTTCAGCCCTAATTAGACTTATCTCTTATATATATATATATATATATATATATATATATATATATATATATATATATATATATATATATATATATATATATATATATATACCCATGAAACTGAAACAGGAACCGAGAACTGAAAGGTCGTCCTAAATTAAACCATCAAAATTTCTTCTAAATCATCCAAGCAAACAAAGAAAACGATATATAACGAAAAACCTAGACAACCCTAAAATAAATTTGAAAATGGTATAAGGGGCCCTCCAAAAAGGGAGATCGCAATCAAGCTTTCTTACAGCTTTGACAACAAATATTAAAACGGTAGAATTATTGATTTTTTTCAAAAACCCCAACGATAATTCTGACATTCTCGACTGACGTGGTGAGTTTTCACGATCAAATGAGTATCTAAACTACTCGGTTATATTTTCATAAGGGTACATCCAGAATAAGATCTGCAACCAGTCATACTCACAATGCTATACATCAAATAACTATAAAAAACATGTTTCATTAGTATGCAGCAATATGAAAATGCTTAATACTGTAAATAGACAGTTGGAAATAAGTTTAGTTTGTGTTAGGAGATGAAAGTGGAACGGTCACCCAGATCTAATAAATACTAAATTACGCGTCCCCAATGCTGGCCGTTCCCACAGTGCGAGAGAGGAAGAAGAAGAAAGCCGTATTCTCCTCTTTTTTAATTTCTCTATCACAGAGCCAATCCAGGATAATCAATCAAAAGTATATTTCCGTTATTTAATATCTGCCCTAGGGAAGGGGTTTGAGTAGTTATATTACCTTGAGATGGCTTGGTTCTATGCTGCGCTCATTAGGTAAAGAGGAAAATACGGCTTTCATCTCCTTCCTCTTTAACACTGTAGGAACGGCCGGCATTGGGGACGGTCAATCTAGTATTTTTTACACGTATGTGATCACCACTAGTGGATGTAAGGGCCAAACCATAAAGTAATTGGGTTAGGTTAATATAAGTTACCTGCTTTGTCATTGGTTCGCACGTGAGAATTTTTTTAGTAAAACAACTTTTTCCATTTCACCGAAAACGTGATGGCAGATTGTCGAGAGCAACGCGCGGCTGTCAAACTATTATAATGCTTAAAACTGCTTATGGGGATGCTGTCTTAAGTAAAATCAGAGTCTACGAATGGTTTTCACGTTTTAAAAATGGAGAAATGTCAATTGAAAACCAACCCTGTTCAGGACGCCCCTCAACTTCATGAAGTGACGAAAACGTAGACAAAATCAATGCCTTCGTTTGTGGACATCGTCGCCGAACTATTGATCAACTTTGTGAGATGTCTGGCATGTCATGGAGTTCAATTCAGAGGATTATATCCAAAGATTTGCACATGAGAAGGGAGCGTCGACTTCAGGCATGTTTTGAGCTTCAAAATCAGCTCCAAGAGGACCCTGAATTTTTTTCCATTACTGGTGATGAATCGTGGTGCTATGGATACGACCCCGAAACAAAGTAGCAATTAAGCCAGTGGAAAACAGCTGACTCTCCTCTTCCCAAAAAGCTCGCCAAGTGAAACCAAACATCAAGACAATGCTCATTTGTTAACCAGAAGTTCTACTTGTAGGGTTTGAAAAGATTGAGAGAGAGTATCCGGAAGAAAAGGGCAGCTCTTTGATGCACAGACGACTGGTTTTATCCATCATGACAACGCGTCGACCCACACCGCCCTCTCCGTAAAGCAGTTTTTGACCAAAAACGGCATGACACCAATTGTCCCCTCCCCTACTTACCGGATCTAGCCCACTGTGACTTCTTTTTGTTCCCCAGATTCAAAAGGGACGTGAAAGGAAAGCGTTGTGCCACTGTGGTGGAGGTAAAAGAAAAATCGCTGGAAGGCCTAACGGACATCCCGATAAGTGAATTTAAAAACTGTTTTGAGTAATGGAAGAATCGTTTGGAGAAGTGCGTTGTAGTCAATGGAGAATAGTTTGGAGGTGATCGAAATGTGGTGTAAAAATATTAAGAACTAAAGAAGTTATGACGAAATTCCCGCTTTTTTTTTGTGTCCTCCCTCGTATATGTTATTGATCACACAACCAGTGACAACGGTTAAATTATATCATTTATTGGACTGACGACTGACAATTATTTAGTATCTACTAAGTTCTGTAAATTTTCTACTTGCAAAACAACCAAACTTAAGAACTTTATAAAATCGCAGAAATAAAAACAACACAAAAGAGGTCCGTCAGGTGCTTCTAGTCAAAATAACGCTCCAAGCGACATCTCTAGGGAAAATCGGGAGGTTTTCGTTTCATTTTCGTACATTATATGTAATCAGTCAATTTTAAAGTGAATATGTGGAGCCCTAACCTAAAAAAAAAAATGGATTGACGTTAATCCGTCGCATTTTTTTGAACCAAAAAATTTATCTAATAGTATTGATTTCTGGAATTCTTAATTTACTTACCTGGATATAATTTACAGAACGTTAACCTCTCATACAACTTCGCCCCATTCTTTAAAGTGTGATTTTAAATAAACGAATACCACTTATTTTGGGAACCTAAACTCTCATGTTTATAGACAGTGTTTGTTTTTCTTTCTGGAGGGTGTTGATGTGTTAAAAGCCAACAGTTGGCAAAGGTTTATGCGGAAAGTACGGCTGTAAAAAACTGTTCGCTTATTTTTGTTTGTTTATTTTTATATATTTTATAACTGGATATTTTGATAATTTAGCTTAATATGTGTAAAGAGAATATAAAAAGATTCATATGGTTGAAAACTTGTTTAAAATAAATTAAAATTCATTTTCATGCAAAAAAAGCACGAGATTGGTGAAATATATTATTTCCCATGTATCGATCACTTCATAACAAAATTCAATGACATCTCTTACAAATTAGTCCAAGCCATAGGTAAATATAATGACGTAATAAATTCTGAGATGGTTAAGACCTTCCCAGGGGTGTTGAGGGCAATATAAGAACAAATCCTACATAAAGTGTACTGCTGTTTCTGTTCAGTTGACATCCCTGTAAAACTTTCTTTGACACTTTAAGGAAGTAGCGTGTCGCGCAAGTTTGGAGATTGCCTATAAAATTGAGCCTTTTTGCCCTCATTTTTTCCTGTTAGAATCGATAAAAGAAGGCTGAAGGCATCCGTCCTGCTGGTTTTACAGCGTATTGTTGGATTTTGGGGTTTGAAGTGCTATTTAGTTGTCTGGTATTACCTTTAGTATCGTTTGATTTGCATTTTTTATGCCTGCTTGGTGTTTTTTTGACGTTACCGAGACAAAATCTGGAAACATGAATTTTTTTGTCAGTCTTAAGCTCATTTTTAACCAAGAATCAGTCTAGGCTCCAGGAAATTGGGGTTCACCCTACAGGTATCTACCCTACAGGTTCGAACATTGCTATTGTCCGATCTACAGGCAACTACCCTACGGGTTTGAACTTCACAACTATCGGTCAGCGAGAAATAAACAACATTCAGACACGGGCAAACCAGTTGTATTTATTTCTTTTTTCTCTGTATATTTAATATTGTTTGATGTTCTTTTATATTTTTTAAAATCTAGCTTACGCTAAATTTGAATTTTAACTAAAGATTTTTATTATAACTATCAATTCGACTCTACTTTTCCTTATATGTGACTGCGGCCTTTTTATATTTCGTGTGTATTTCGCTTGGGAGACGCTGATCTAAAACACTCTATGATTACAAATCACACCGAAAAAATACATTATTGCGTTTTGTAGCGTTAAAATTATGATCTCAATAAAATCTTTTTCGCCGATTTCTATTAATTTGTACTGTTAATTTTACACTTCAGTAGTCAAAGCGAAATAAATACTAATTAACCTGATTTTGCTTAATTTTACAAATACAATTGGACAAAAACATTCTTAGGGGTAAAATTTTCCATTCACTTCAATAATACATTTTAATACGCTTGGCAAGTGGCTTATTTTCCAAAAAATATTAATGAATAAAAAGCTAATTAAATTTGGGGAAAAAAAGTTTAACAAAAAATACGAACAACCTTCATTGGCAAAATCTTTTCAGAAAAGGTTAATTAAATATATTACCAATTAAAAATAAATATTTCTCTATTAGAAGCCGGAATAGCCCTAATGTGAGATTTTTACTTTTATAGTCCATATTAGCACCTCAAAATGTTTTTCTGTTATCAAGGATTATAACTATTCTACAGACAAATGATGATACGATTGTAAAGTGATTGAAAAGTTTATGGAAATAAAACCAGAGTTTGTATGGCAAGTTTTTGCAACTTAATGTCGCTTTTCGCATCTCAAGCGCCATCGTTTCCTTTCATTCCAGTCTCCTTCGTGGAATCCTCCATTTCGGTACAGATGTTTGAAATCGCGGTCTTCCTCGTTTATTTCTTTGTGTTGGTATTCCAAACCTTTCTTCGCTGTTGGTGCAATATTGAAGTTGAACTGTGGAATTCATAGTTAGTTTGGTTGTCCTTATTTTTCTTTGCAGGTTTTGGATGTATGTCTTGCGCCATTTTACAATTCTAAAAGAGTAGCTAAGTGCAGAGCAAGCATATGTTGAGCGTTTTAAACAAATTAAATTAAACCTACATTATACTTATATATTTAACAAAATTAACGATTTTTAGTAACATCATAGCAAATACATATTTTAGAAGTGGAATTAAGAATATAAATATATTTATTTTGATAACATTTGCTAAAAAAATATCCTTTTGTGATCACGCTACACAAATAAATTTTGTCACAGTGTCCAACAATCCTATTCTCGGAGTCTCTAAATTCAACGCAGTGGAGCTATTAAAAGTTAACTGCCAAAAGATTATTCAAATACGGACATTTTTACTGTTTCCTTTTCTATGTCAACAAATTTTATTACCGGTAATCTTGGCTTACACTATGCGAAAACTCTTAGCCGTAGAATGTTGGCTCCATTGCCAACCACGATTACATTATGCGGGAAAGTTGTCTTTCTCATCTGATAATTTATTTATTAAAGCATTAGTCATACCTACTTCCTTAGAATGTTGTCTATATTTTAACCGACGGGATACACAGGATGAAGAAATTTACATTATTTAAATTTATTACATGAGTTCTCACTTAAGTTTATTTTGGTTTGCCTGTGAAGTTTAATTTGAACGTGTGCAGAGTACACTTGTCTAATGCATTTTTAAAAGACACCTGCGTTGAACGTTCCTTTGAATATAATTTGTATATTTTGCATAATTTAGTAAACGTGGAAGGTTAATAGATGTAATTTTGACTTTCAACATTAATCAGGGTTCATTAGGATCGGGGGTATTTACCAATCAGAATATTGTTATTTAACTTGTCTGTGATCTTCAAACGTGGCGAGCTAAGTTACTAATTAAAAGGATGTTTAAAAGAAGAGTAACGCTATTTCTACTTTGTTAGTTACTGCTTGAAAGCCTAATGTACCAGGATGGTTCGATAAGTTCTCGGCCAGATAAAGAAAACAAAAGATTTTTGAAAATGTTTTTATTTGTTTTTCAACATAGTCCCCTTGTACTTCAATACATTTAGAGCAACGATGTTCTAACGTTTTAATACCCTTAGTATAATGTGATTTGTCCAACTCTGCAAAATAAGCGGTTGTCGCTGCTCTGACCTCGTTATTTGAAGGGAATTTTCGTCCAGCGAGCCATTTTTTCAAGTTTGGGAAGAGAAAGTAATCGCTGGGAGCCAGTTCCGGCGGATATGGCGCATGTGGAAGCACTTCGAAACGTAGGTCATGGAGTTTTGCAGCAATAACCATAGATTTGTGTGTTATCCTGATCAAAGAGCACTTTTTTTTAGCAAGATGTGGACGTTTAGCCTTAATCACATGCTGCAAACGGTCCAGTAGTGAAGCGTAATACTCCTCGGTGATGATATTGCCTTGTTCTAAATAGTCTATATGCACCATAAGTTCTGTTTATCTCAGGACTTTTTTGCTTTCAATAACAAATACTACGAACAACCCTCGGGGTTGGAAAATGCATTAATTCCGAGATTAATTTCTGAGAGCAAGATAATTAACTGGCTTCGTTATGTGGATGACTGTTTTACAATTAGTCTGGGCAATGAACAGCGGGCTATTGAGGTTCTAAATAGTCTTAATTCTCTACATCCTGCTCTAAAATTTACCTTAGAGATAGAAACCGAAAACAAACTTAATTTCTTAGATTTAACTATCAAAAAAAACAATAATTCTCTTAGTTTCAAAATCTTTCGAAAACCCACTTAAACAGACCACATAATTCCTTCTAATTCTAACCACCCTTTACAACATAAAATGGCCTTAATAAAGTGCTATGTTAATAGATTGCTCAACATTCCCATGTCAGCGGATTATTACAACAACGAGGTCAATATTCTGAAGCAAATTGCCGTAAACAATGGGTATAAGCATACAGTCATCGACAAATATATGGAGAAAATTAAAAACAAGAAAGAATCCCAAGAGGCTTACAGCTCGACTCCTTACAATGAAAGTCAGCAAGGAAAATTTTTCTCACTCTCGTTTTTCTGGATTGCCAGCTATCTAACTGGTCGAACGCAAGTAGTCAAGTTCAGCGGTAGATTATCGCGAGAAATAAAGGTGCACTCTGGTGTTCCGCAGAGGCCCTGTCCTGTTCTTGCTTTTCATCAATGACCTTACCTACATTTTCCAGGATTATTCCTGCCTTTTTTTGCGGATGACTTAAACATGTGTGTCTTGGGGATTGCTCTATATTGCAAAATGAAATCTCCAAATTGGTTTCCTGGTGCAGAGACAATGAAATATTTCTCAATACATCGAAATGCAAGATGATTTCCTTTTCTAGGAAGAGAAAATCCCTCCTTTCACCTTATCGAATTGGTGACACTGAGCTCACTAGATTTGGGAGTCATATATGACAGTGAGTTGCGTTTTACTACACACATCGACAGCATGATTGCAAGATCTTTTGTGGATTTGTCAGGAGGCAATGTCATTTTAATGACATTAAAACTCTTAAGGTTGTTTATTTTTGCCTAGTTAAAAGTAACTTACTGTTGCATCATCTGGTCACCTCTGTACAGGGTCCCCGTTGCACGGATTGAGCGGATGCAAAGCAAATTTGTTAATTTTTTGCTCTATAAGTTAAGAAACGATCGAACACAGCTGCAGTACCACCAGCGGCTAAGTTTTCTCAGCTTAGATTCCTTGGAGACTCGTAGAATTCAGCTCACTATGATGTTTGGACATAGATTCTTGTCGGATGCGGTTGATTGCTCTGATCTGATCTTCTTCTTATTTCTAACACAGTTAACCATGCTAGTAGGCTATTGCCTGTTCATTGCCATCACGTCTTCCCGAAAGATGAGGTTCAGCATTCTCGCCATCGTTTTGGTGGTCTTCCGTGTGACCTTTTTCCTACTGGGTTATTCATTTTTGCGCTTTTAACGAGTCTTCGTCCTCCATTTTCCCTATATGTTTGTTCTAGAATCTTCGCCTTTGTCTAACCCATCTTCCTATGTCCTGTATCCCGCATTGTTGTCTGATATCTTCATTCCGTATTCTGTCATGTAGAGTTTTGCCTTGTATACTTCTTAATGTTTTCATTTCGACTGTTCTCATCATTTGTAGAGTTCTGCCTGTATCTGGTCTTGTTTCTGCCGTGTGTTATGATGGGTCTTAGAGCCGTTTTATATATCTTAGTTTTGCTTTCGGTATTAAGGTATTTGTTCTTCCACACAATTTCTTTTAGGTATCCCGAAATTCTAGCTGTTTTCATTGTTTGCTCTATTACTTCGTTAAAAAGGTTTCCATGGCTCGTTATTTCTGCTCCCAGATATTTGAAGTGGTAGCCGATGGTAGCTGTTGGGTGGACTGAGTAACTCAACGGGTGCCATTGCCGGTCCCAAGTCCGGATAAAGGAGGAGGGTTCACAGGCCAGGCCAGCCCCCTACCTGTGACAAAAAAAAAAAAAAAACAGTACGGCTCACAGAACCGCAAATCAGCCTCCGAATCTGATATGATCGCATTGCTTAATTTTTGTGTCCCTGCTCGACTAACCAGGCAGCAAAATGGATTGTCGTTGTATCCTAGATGGACTGATATTGGCAGGAATAGCTTCGCCAAAAAACTTATGGACCACTACAATACATTCCTGCCCTGTGACTTTGATTTTTGCTGTTCTTCTGTATTCTTCAAGAGGACAGTGAGATTGGCCTTGAATAGCGTATCTGGCTGTTAACTGTAAAGGCTTTTTTACTCTTAAGTATTTTGTTTAGCTGATTCTAGTAAATATAATTGTAATAAAATACAATGTATTCGTCTTGGGACACACTGTAATGTAATAGAAGTAAGAGGTACGTAACTAACTTAATTACTTAACAGAGAACAGCTGTGTGTTGTTATGTTTGCGATACACCGAGGACAATTACACAACACCCAAAGAAAACTCTCGAGGAACCCAGCAATAAACATCAAGGAACCCAGAACTAATAAATTCCAGCGGGTCGACGCCGGGTTCAATAACAGAGTAAGTCTAGAAATGTTACTGGCAGCATATAATCAAATAAATGATTATAGGCAACTTTGACATGCGACAACGACAATGGAAAACATTTAATTTACTTTAAATAAAATACAATGGGTTGATTGATGGTTTATTTATGAACCGTGGATGATAAAAATAGCGACTCGTTTGATTTTGATCAATTATTATTTGAAACTTCGTTTTTAAAAATAAACTTTGAAACTAAACTATAGACAGTTATTATTAGAGCAAGAGACTATTAAATATTGTATGTAGATGTAATTAAACTAGCTTTTGTTCGTTTACGATTCAATCGATATTATATATATATATATATATATATATATATATATATATATATATATATATATATATATATATATATATATATATTACAAGCTACGTTGATGACGTATTTGTAATATGGCCTCATGGCAAACAACAGCTCAACTGCTTCCATGAGTTTCTCAATTCTATACACGCAAAGATACAGTTTACTCTGGAACTAGAGGAAAATAATCAGCTTCCGTTTCTAGACGTCCTCATAACCAAAACAATGAATGGAGATCTACGACACACAGTATATCGAAAACCAACACACACGGACAGATACCTGAATGCTGATTCTCACCATCACCCCTCACAAATACAGAGCGTAGCCAATACCCTAATATCAAGATCCCTCCGCCTAACTGATGACCAAGGAAAAGAAAAGGAACTGTCACACATAAAAAGGACCCTCCAACAAAACAGCTACAAGACACCAACAATAAATAAGGCAATAAAATTGCAACAAAAACCAACGCAAGAAACAAGACCACCTGCCGAGGATAGACAAATCACTATACTTCCTTACATAAAAGGCACAACAGACAGAATCGGCAGATTATTCCGGAAACACAACATATCTACAGCCTACAAACCACATAAAACAATAGGCTCTTCTTTAAGAAATCCAAAAGACAAAATCAGTCTAGAAAATCAAGACGTATATAAAGTCTCATGTGGCACCTGCAACAAAACATACATAGGCCAGACCAACAGAAGAATATCAGCTAGACTAAAGAACATAGGCTCGGTATAAGAAACAAGCAGACAACATCGGCGCGTTTTCGACATCAGCACAAGACAGGACACAAAATTGGTATAAGAAACAAGCAGACAACATCGGCGCGTTTTCGACATCAGCACAAGACAGGACACAAAATTGATTTTGACACCGGCCAGCAAATCGCCAATATAGAACACTACAAGGCAAGATTGATTCGTGAATCCATAGAAATTGAAAAGAACGGCACTCTGAACAAGAGAGACGATGCACTGAATCTGCCTTCTACTTGGAAAACTCTCTTCAAGCGGGACCACGGTCCCGACACGCTTGCCACGCTTAAACTGACACCAACGGTGACGTTCGAGAGGGAGGCGGAGCCACGCCAACGCCAACCAACCGCTACCATCTGCGACCGCGTATAAAGCACGCTTCACGCTGACTTGTCTTTCAGTTGATCTACAACCACCAAGCACAGAAGATACCAAATGGGATTTTGGCGAAACGTCTGCAAATTTCTACAGGAAACCAAACCAACGAACGGATATATTCCCGGATTAATACTGAATCACATGTTCCCATCCGTGAAACACTACGCAACAACATATATATATATATATATATATATATATATATATATATATATATATATATATATATATATATATATATATATATATATATATATATATATATATATATATATATATATATATATATAAAGGTGATTTGCCGGTGTTAGCGATAGTTTTGACGAAATCTCAAGACGATTATTTTTGAAAATGTTCTAAATAAAGAACGAAAGGTCAGAGCAATGAAAACTGTATTTTAAATATGAACCTAATCCCAAGAAAAAATCAAAAATAAAAATAAATATTAACGGTTCAAGAAAAGCAATACACAATACACAATTTAGTTAAGAAACTAATTTTTAGCACGCGGACCTCGTTGAAACGCCATTTTAAATTCATAAATGATTTTGCCAGTTGACAGTCGGTGTGTCTGTGATCTTAGTGTTAAGTGCTAATGACTGTATCGGTTGAACACAACCTGACTTTTCATATATACTCACTTTGGTAGACTTTTTTTCTTTATTTTTATTTTATAAAAATATAATTAAGGAAGGTTATTTTATCTTTTGTAGAAGTTCTGATGAAGGGAATAAAATTTTTCGGAAGCGGTAGCAAAAAAGAGTTTTCTTTCCTGGCCAACCATGCTTCTGACTTCAGCCCCAGAAAAGTGCCTTAAACCTCTCGGTTTAGTTAGCTTATTCTGAACTAGTCCAGTCACGAGACTACCTCCTTTATATTGTTGTAAAACGAGACCGCGCCCTTGTCGAAGCGATCGGCTCGTCACAATCTAATTTTAGACCCTAAAAGAGGTGTTTCGTCCTAGCTACCGACGGTGGACTCATCAGTGGGTCCGTCGGAGCTTTCCCCAGACACGTTTTGTACACTTTCTACATCTGCATACTCATATTTGAACATTTCTGCGTCGGAACCTATAAACCAGATTCTGAGTGTGTCGCCATCTGCGACATCACCCCACCAAAGCAAATACTTTGTATGCAGACGAGATCGTTAGATCCCGCATGTATAGAAAGTGTTTCCTGGTGAAACTGCAGATGCGGACGCTTTTAAGATCTTACAGGCCCATTGCTATAACCCAGCAATCCAGGCAACCCTTGCTGCCTTACATCCTGTCACGGTCTCCATGTCGTAAACGAGACCGCACCCGTGTCGAAGCGATCAGTCTGTCACAATCTAATTTTAGACCCTAAGAGAGGTGTTTCGTCCTAGCTACCGACGGTAGATTCATCAGTGGGTCCGTCGGAGCTTCCCCAGACACCTTTGGTACACTTTCTACATCTGCATACTCATATTTGAACATTTCTGTGTCGGAACCTATAAACCAGATTCTGAGTGTGCCGCCATCTGCGACAATCTATATATATATATATATATATATATATATATATATATATATATATATATATATATATATATATATATATATATATATATATATTTGTGGACCTCCCCACAAGACATTGCCTTAAGAAAATATATTCCTTATTTGACGGCTACCTATACAGACAGATAAACGTCATCTCTATCACCTCCAACTGCTTCAAATCATAATCATACTTACAAACCTTGAAAAAAAAACTCTGGTGCCGTGTTCAAAAAGTGTAGAACACCCTCTAACTTCGTAAATACTAACTTTAGGAAAAAATGACTTAAACAAAAGTTATAGGAAACCGAATGGAGAGTCTAAAAATGAGCTTTATTTTGTCCTTGATGTTTTAGGTCATTTGAAGGTTATTTATAAATTTTTAAATGGTGACCTTACTTTTGAACCCAAAAATGAAAAGAGCAGAAAATTTCACAATTGGATATGACCATGGTTATGAGGTTAAAGTCAAATTTTAATGCTAGGACAAGGTCAAATTGAACTCCATAGATCTTACGTAGTTGCTTTGAGAAAAAGACCGATACGAAAGTTGTAAGATATCTAAAAATGACCTTGACCTTTAAGAGCATGCTCATGATAAGATCGGAAATGAGTTGGGGTAAGACCAAGATCTAGCCAGTTAAGGCAAGATCTGAGATTTAACGATATTGTTTGGGGGTAGCTCCATTTGACCTTACCCTTACCTTAAAATTTGATCTTGATCTGATGGCCAAGATCATGTCCTATTGTAAAATGTTCTGCTCTTTTCAATTTGGCCTTCAAATTACCTTGAAGGTCAAGGTCACTGTAAAGGTCATTTTAGAGTCTCTTTTTGATTTTCTTCAACTTTCATTTTGATATTTTTTTCTCAAAGTTAGTATTGTATTTACGAAATTACCTGCGAGTCCATATATATATATATATATATATATATATATATATATATATATATATATATATATAAAGTTAAGTGCGAACAGTAAATGCAAACTTCTCTCCATCATATCATTTCTGTGTTAGAGGTTGCACAGTTAGAATAAATTGTTGTAAAACGCCATTTATCCTATTCCACTACCATCGAGAAGATGGCCTACCTGTACCACCATACCGGGAAGAAAGCCAAAACTTACCCTCCCCGCCATAGTGATACGGCAGAGGTACATATTTCGTCTCTACTAGACTCATCAGGGTGCCGACATGCACCTGGCTGTGCAAAGGACAGATCGGAAGGAAGCATGCAAATACTGAACGCGGCTTCGCCGACCTCCTGCCGTATTATATATATATATATATATATATATATATATATATATATATATATATATATATATATATATATAATCTTGACTACGATGTGCAATTAATACGTTAATTTACTCGATGCCCTGTATAAAATAACATAAGAAAAATATGTTACTTCAAAAATTTAAAAACAAACACTTAGCATGTGTTCTTTTAAATCGTAAAGTTATTAACGACAAAAGTAAACTTAAAAGTTTCGAAAATAAACAAGTTAATACAGGACTAACTGCAACGTACGATAACGGAAATAAACCGTAAACAGAAACTAGACTATAAATTAGTTAATCAAGATTTTTAATTTATATTCATGGCACCAAAGCTCAATGATGAATAGGATTACTTTTAAGTCGGTTTTGATCGATTTTTTTCTTCATGGAAATTGAATGCAAGTGTTAGACAAAGGATTTATAGCCTCGCAAAGAATGGTCGCAAAAATTAAAAGGAAACCTTATTTATATTTTTGGGCATGCGCACTACTAAGTGTTCAGTTGACCATCGACAGAACCGAACTTCGAAAATGTATTTAGTTACTTAGTTATAAATGTAACCCTTAAACTAACTTATAAATTATCATATGACGTAGCAAAATCTAGAGAACATCAACAACATGTTTTGTAAAGCAGGTATAAGTATGCACCTATGCAATTTATAAGTTGTTATAGCGTAGCGGGGTGCGAAGTTGCCAAATCTGCGTTTTCTCTAAGTTTAGGGGGAAATGTGCACAACCTAACAACATCGTATGGACAGGCATGTGAGGATGCCCCCCCCCCCCCCATCTACAAAGTCTCAACTCCCTATGGCTTAAAATAACGGAGATACCCATACACCGGGTGCTGTATTCTTGGATTTGAGGAGTGCCTTTGAGACTTTAGATAGGGAAAGATTACTTAAAAAATTAGAAAATGTCGGTATAACTGGTGAAGTGTTGGAATTTATGAATAATTACTTAGTTATTAGAAAACAAAGACTGAAATTGAATGACGTGGTATCTGACGAGATTGAAAGCAGCATGGGTGTTCCACATGGTAGTGTACTGGGTCCATTATTATTTCTTATATATATTGACGATATAGTGAATACAGCTGGTGATTGTTTTATACATCTTTTTGCAGATGATGTTCTTTTATATTTTGCATGTTCTGAGGGTATTCAATTGGTTGACACACTTAACTCTACATTACAAAATTTATATTGGTGGTGTTCTTGTAATCAATTAAAAATAAATGTGGAAAAAACCAAATTTATAATAATCAGCAAAAAGAATCATTACAGAACTTTTTCTCGTGGAGATCCTATTATTAAAGTAGGCAATGAAACAATTGAAATGGTGGAAAAGTTTAAATATTTAGGAGTAATCATAGATAGACAACTTAAATTTAAAGAACATGCGGATAACTTAATAAAAATAATTTCCTATAAAATTAACTATATTCAAAGATGTTCTAATTTTTTGACAAGGTGGACTAAAACAATCCTGTTTACCATTCTGGTTTTGCCGCACGTTGTTTATTGCTCCACAATTTTGTTCTTTCTTAATCAAAATGAAAAGGCAAGATTTCAAAAATTGCAAAATAGAGCCATGAGAGTTATACTCTCATGTACAAGAAGAACATCAATTAACTACATGTTGAGAGAAATGCAATGGTTGTCGGTGGAGGACTTCTTTCAGTATCAAACATTGATCTTTATTTTTAAAGTCAGATCGGGTAGTTCTCCTACATATTTACAAAATCATATTAATTATAATAGAAATATACATGTATATGACACTAGATCGAAGGATGACTTTTATATTCCTCCAGTATTAAAGAGACAAACACAAACCTCTGTATTTTTTAAAGGTTTACACAGTTTTAATCAATTGCCCACAAATATTAAATGTTTAAAATCTCCAAATAAGTTTAAGCAGTGTCTGAAGCAGTATTTTGTTAATAGGGTCTGTTCTTGAGGGACATGAACTTTCATTGTTTTTTTTTTAAATTTGTGTCAGTTTAGTTTAGTATGTCATTGTTCTGCAAAGCTTGCCGATGTTTGATTGTTGTTTTTAATTTTAAAATATGACTTTAGTTGTTAAAATATGTGTCTATGTCTAAATAAAGGATTTATATATATTAAATCCCGTGTGATTCTAAATTTCACCATACCTCATGATTCTTCTAGCATATTTTTCCCTAAGCCTCTAGCAAAATACGAACTCGACTCGAAATCGCAAAAACTAGATGATTTTCAACCAAAAGCCGGTCCAGGTTTCCAAGAGAATTAGTAGCGGTAAAGAGCCCCATTTTATATCACAGGAAGAGCTCATTCATCTTATTCGTGATTTGGATCTTCCCAAAACAAAGTCACAGCTGCTTGAATCTCATTTACAGCAGTTTACAGGTTTGGGATTCACATATTTTGCATTCGTCTTTTCTTCTCTAAAAACTTATGATAGATAAAAACCGAGCAGCTCAAAAAAAAATCAGAGAGCGACAAAAAAGTCCAAAATGCAAAACAGTGTGATTTGCAACATGTAATATAAGTTATCCTCCTACGAAGTAATTAACCTACCGCAAATATAAAACAAAAACTGCAGTAATAGATTTGCAATTAACCAATCATAAAATGACAAGAGTAATTTTAATAAGTAGCCATTTTATTTTTGAAAAATTACTCGTTTTATAACGTGTATAAAAAACCGCCATTACATAAGAAAGATATAACGTTACTTTAAGTAATAAGCTTGCAGCTACCAGAATTACTAGATATATAAAGATAAATTCGTTCAACGGTGAATGACCCGCGTTGGCATGGAAAGGATCGCCAACGTCTGTGTTAAATGTTCATTTCTCTTTTTACTACTAAAGTCTTAGCAATCTATGTACGTATGTGTATGGTAGAATTAGCTTAAAATTAAAAAGTAATTAAGTACTTTTAAATTAGTAACTGAAAATCAGTTGTAATGCGGTAATTATTGTTTTGATTTTAGGATTACTATGCACTACAAAACTCTAGGAAAAATCAACCACTGGAGTATTAGGTATTATTACCTACTGGCTTACTAAACTAGTAAAAAAAATTATGTATTTTATATCATCTACAAGTCAAAATACACTTTCTTTTATAGAACATTACCAAATTTATGGACATACCGTTACTTCATTTTATTTCATGTTTAGAACGACTAATAAAATTAACAAAAATAGATAATTTTTTCCTGAATAATTCGATTCTGTGGAACCAATAACAATTTTGAAATAGAAAACAGGTGGACTAAGATTTATTCTGTTTCAGTTTTGCAACACTGCTCTCTCGACCAGTCGAAGAGAAAATAAATTTATTAACCATATTCCCCAAATATTAAAAGAAAAGAGTTTTCGAAAAGTAATCCAAAATGCTTTTAATTCCCAAATTATAATAATTAAAACACACAGAACAAAAAGTAAATCCGAAAATTCAAAATTACATTAGAAAAAGTTAGTATTAAAGGCAAAGAAATCCATAAATTCATAAAAATATTAAATAACCCTGTAACACTAGTAATGAACTTACTCTCTAGATGGTGGGAAGCTTCGAACATACCCCTGTAGAATTAGCATCAGGTCAGAACTAAGGCTTGGTTATTTGAACGCTGAATAACGTAATAATATAAATTTGAAAAAGTGTTGATAAACAGTAGATATTTATTTCTTGGAACACACGTACCGATTTTATGCTATCCTTTTCTAATTGCATTATTTAAACGAGTATCATATGATAAAGGTATGAATATCTTCTTTCTTCTTCTTTCTCAGCCCATTGACGTCTACTCCTGGACATAAGCCTCTCCGATGGTCCTCCACTGGGATCTTTTCCAGCAAACTGTCTTATATCATCTACCCATCTGCGTTGAGGCCTGCCACGATTTCGGTTCGTTTTTCGCGGTCGCCATTGGAGTAATTTACTCGTCCACCTATCGGGCTGTTGTCTAGCTATGTGCCCTGCCCATTGCCACTTTAGTCGTGATATGCGTTGAATGACGTCAACTACTTTGGTTCTTGATCTTATTACTTGATTTCGTATTTTATCCCGTAACGAGATTCCTAACATTTGTCTCTCCATGGAGCGTTGAGTGACTTGGAGCCTATTTGCGTTCTGTTTGGTTAGTGTTATCTTTCCATCCTGTAAGTAGTAACAGGTAAGACACACATGTTATACACTTCCGTTTAAGGTTGATTGGTGTGTTTCTATCTCTTAATACGTACTGCAACTTTCCAAAGGCAGCCCATGTCAGCCCTATTCTCCTTGTTATTTCCGCCGTTTGATTTTCTTTGCCCAGTTTCATGACGTGGCCTAAATAGATGTACTCTTGGACATTCTCTATGATTTCATTTTGAATCTCTATTTGTACATTTGCGTCAGGGCTCATTAACTTAGTTTTCCCCAAGTTCATCTTAAGTCCCACTTTTGTCGCCTCTTTATTGAAATCTTGAAGCATTTGTTTTAGCTCTTCTGGATTGCTAGACATGACAACAACATCGTCGGCGAAACGAAGATGACTAAGATAAGAACCGTCGACTCTCAAACCTTTCTCATCCCAATTTAGTTTTTTAAAGACATCTTCCAAAGCTAGCGTAAATAGTTTCGAAGAGTGTGAATATATGGTTGCCTAAATTATTATTATTGTTATTTTCAATATGTAAACAATATCGAACAATATTCACCAATAAAAATAAGTTTTTAAATCCTCTTTTTGTTAATATTAATTGTAAACTTTGCATTTACAGTAATTTCTAACACTTAAAAACACTGAAAAGAGTCACGACAAACAATTAAACTGAAAGAAGAGATAAGTAAACATGTTTATGTCTGTCAAACATCAAAAAAGCCTCTCCCCACCCACCATAAACAGCATTCAAACAAATCTATTGTTGTTTAAATCTAGAGGGTATGATCGAAGGTGGGAAGCATACTGATGCAACTACCACGAGAGCTTGACAATGTTACTGTTAAAACACTGTCAAGAAGAGGTTGTCTACAGGAAGGATTTATATTGCCTTTGTTGTGGAGCATTGTGGACAATGTGCTGAGTTTGGTTTGTATATGTATGCCGATGTCGACAACTTGGTCATTTTGTGCCCTGGTTGCGATATCCGGGACCTGGGGGAAACAATGATGCAGGCCCTCCGGATCGCGGAACAATGGCGCTATTGTGAAGAGATCGGAGAAAAACGGGAAGACTTCTGACAATTACATTAATGGGAATGATTCTTGAATACATAAACATTGTAATTCTGGACTCACGACTGAGCTGGGATAATCATATTGAAGCTAGAACCAAAAGGCCAGATGTGCTTTCTGGGCTTGTAAACAAGTCTTTGGGTGTACATGAAGCATCACATCGAGTTTGTTATTTTGGATATACACTGTGATAATTTGCTTCGTGATCACGTATGCCGCTATAGTATGGTGGCCTAGTACGACAAAGAGCAAACACTGTCTTCAACTTGAGAAAGGACTGCCCCCACTGGGGCTTTGGAAGTCCTGGTGAACCTACCGTCTCAGTTGCCTGGAGCATCTCTGAACTGAAACGGGCGGCTACTCAGGTGGCTGGGAAGGCGTGGTGGAGAGATGTCCATCACTCCCCATGCAAATAAATTATATATCGTCGCTGTTGAAACCCAACCATTCTCTTGAAATACTTTTTCCAAGTAATGACGACTGGAAGGAGGAGCAAAATCTTCCGAAAAATAGATCCTGGTGGTTTACAGATGAATTTCGACAAGATGAAAGAGCTGGAGCCGGAGTTTTCGGCAAGAGCACGGGAGTCAGAGAACTCAATTCTCTCTAATAATGTGCGACTATCATTACAGCAGAAATTTGTTACTGGAACGTAAAGTTATTGTCAAGGAAAGGAGATCCTGGAATGAGGTGTGCCAAGGAACATATAAGTGAACCTAGCACACGGCTTACTAGGGAACTTCTCTCCTTGCAAAGGAAAGAGCTGCGAATTGTTGTGGGACTGCTGACAAGAGATTGTCAACTAAAAGGCCATCTTCACAAGATTGGTTTCGTAGATGACCCGACGTGCAGATGGTATCTGGAGGAAGATGAAACTATTGACTATGTCCTCAGAGAGTGCCCAAAACTCAACGGACTTCGACAGAGATATTTCGAAGATACAATTTTGTTACCGGAAGTAGATAGGCAAATTCATTTATGGCTTGGTCGATAGTTTCAGAGCATAAAACACAAAATTAAATGTCGCTCACTTTGAGCAGTTAGTTTTTATTCTGTGTAAAGCAGACAAGGAAATATGACCTATTTTCTCAATTCTCTATTAAAACTATATAGAGAAATAAAGTCCATCTATTGTTTAAAAGTATTAACAAACGTAATATCGGGAGAACGATTTTTTTAGTATCATTATAGATGTTAAAATATCTATGACCTTGAATTGGAACCAATTATTGGTAAGAAATTCCGTCATAAAATTACTTACTGTATCTGACAGTTGTTTGTACTCCGTTTTGACTGTCTGATACCAGTGGTGAGCTTCTATTCAAATACTGACCGGTTCAGATCTTGTTACTGAAAATCTATAATTTGTTGTGTATTACACCAAATTGTATTGACTAAAATGTGGTTGTCAGACTTGCATTGTCTTTGTTTTTATTTATTTTTACTGTAAAAATTAATCAATCTTTAAATTGTCTACGACATTCAAACAAACTAAATTGTATGTGATCTACAACTAACTATAACTGCATCAAAAGACTTACAGACACCAAATCGATTCTCCTCTATTATAACACCTTATAAATATGATTTTTCATGAACATGTTTAAATATTCTATGAAGTGGACTATACATTCATAAACACGTATGTAGGTAGCACTTACACAGTACAAAACAAAAAAATACGTTGAAAAACATTAAAACTTCATTGCTAAAACTACCTACCCAACTATTATCTCTTCGTTTTTCTTTCTACCTCTTATTTCTTTATATTCTATACCTGGCATTCTGCGGTTTGTTATACCGTTACACCTGTTCCGCTCGACCGAAAGATTAGTGCCCATTATACAATGAGTAATGTTTTTCTTTTGCATCAGACAAACAAAAAACTTTTACCTGCTGTTGGTAATGGCATCAAAATTAAATCCGTTGTTGGTATTATGAGAATTTTTGTGGGTGGATTAGTGATGTACTATGAAGAAGATGATTTATTTGGGTCAGTATTTAAACAAAACGATATATTAAATATGATGAATAAAACTTGCAATCCTTTTCTAACAGGTAACCGGCAGACTGAAATTAAGAAATTGTACTATATAGTTTAAAAAGGATTTTTGAGGCACATTTGTTCTGGTTGGTTCAGGTGAATTCAAGTTCACGTCATATACCGGGTGTCAACGAATCTATTAGACAAGTCATAATTTCTTGAGTATTATGTGTATCAAAATGAGAATTGGTACAGGTAAATGGTATGTGAAGGGGAGAGTTTTCGCATATTTTCCACTTTCCGGTCACTTCCGGTTTCACCGGAAATGGCCCCGGTTTTGAATTTTTAGATGGAACCCCTGTATATTTTAACATTTTTTGATTTCTGAGACAATTCTAGATCAGAATGTGACATTTTAAAAACTTTTTACGTCTACTTCATTTTTTTAGAGCCACTTTTAAAATTGCATCTAGGTGGCCATGATCGGACGCAAACTAATCTAAGGGCCTTAGGTGATGTCAAAAAAATACAATCACAAAGTTTTAGTTAGTAGCATGAAAGACAGGAATAAGACAAGTTGACAAAATTACGTTTTCATTTCTAACTATTAAATTTCAAATGGCGACCCCTTTTTGACAACTACTTTTCGAAAAAAGCATTCATTGACGAATCTAACGGTACTAATTTATTTGCGATTGGATTAGACATAAGAACAGAAATTAAATATTATTAAGCAAAATACTGGATAATTTATTTACTTATGACAAGTGCGCCATGGACAGCCATGATGCATAATAATTTGCAACTGTTTTTATCAAGTCTTCTTTGGAAAACAACGCACTCACTTAAGTAGATAATGACAGTGACATACGCTCTAAGAACAGACGTAAAAGTTTCTTAATATTCGTTAAGTTTAGTTTAAATTTTCGTTAAAATAATGTATACTTAAAGTGAAAAAGTGGATATGTTATTAATATTTGGAGAGTATCATAGAAATTCAAGGAATGATGCCGAGTTGTATGCTCATAGATATCCGAATCGGCAACATCCAGCCCATCAGTATTTTCCGTATGTCGAGACTCGTTTTAGGCAAATAGGAAATCAAGAGGCGGAACAGAGGTTTATCATAAATGAAGAGACTGAGATTAATGTACTTGCTATGGTTGAGGTTGATAAAACAATTTCGTTAAGAAAAATTAGTCAAGAACTGCAGATAAGTTATGAATCAGCAAGAAAAATACTGAAAAAGCATGGATATCGAGCATTTAAATATCAGTTACATCAACATTTGTATACTGAGGATGGCGATAGACGGGTAGTGTTTTGTGATTGGCTGCTTCAAAATCATAGAGTTAACCCAAATTTTATCGATTTTATTCTATTTTCCGACGAATCCCGATTTACAAATAATGGTATGTTCAATAAGCAAAATACTCGGTACTGGGCCCAACAAAATCAACATGAAATGAGAGAGGGCAATTTTCAAGAAAGATTTTGCGTCAATGTCTGGGCTAGTATCGTTGGAAACAGAATAATTGGGCCAATATTGTTTCAAGGTCAGTTAACAGGGGTTAGATACTTAGGTTTTCTTCAAAATGAAATCGAAAATCATCTCAATGATGTACCTTTAGCAGTTTTACGGCGAATTTATTTTCAACACCGCCTCACAATACTAGAGAAGTTCTTAATTATTTAATAGAGCATTTTAATAATCGAATTATTGCAACCAATGGTCCGGTACGGTGGCTAGACCGCTCACCGGATCTTACTGTGCTCGATTTCTTTGTCTGGGGATATGTTAAAGAAAGGGTTTACTATGGAGCAGCCCCAGCTACTCTTGAAATATTAGAAGAAAGAATTTTACGGGCATTTAGAAGTATAACGCCCCAAATGCTACAAAACGTGTTGAGAGAAACAATTGAACGAGCTGAAATGTGTTGTGAAAAAGAAGGAATGCACTTTGAACATTTACTACACTAAACTTTTTAACAAATTCAGCTACTGTACTTTCAAATATTTTAAGTGCGTCGTCTAAGTTATTAGTTTAGTTTGTTAGTTTTTTGTTAAATTTTTAATCCAATTCCTGTCTTTCATAATAATCACTAAAACTTTGCGATTGTATTTTTTTGACATCACCTAAGGTCGTTAGATTAGTTTGCGTCCAATCATGGCCACCTAGATGCAATTTTAAAAGTGGCTCTAAAGAAATGAAGTAGACGTAAAAGGTTTTTAAAATGTCACATTCTGATCTAGAATTGTCTCAGAAATCCAAAGATTTTAAAATATACAGGGTGTTCTATTTAAGAATTCAAAACCGGGGCCATTTTCGGTGAAACCGGAAGTGACCGGAAAGTGGAAAATATGCGAAAACTCTCCTCTTCACATAACATTTACCTGTACCAATTCTCACTTTGATACACATAATACTCTAGAAATTACGACTTGTCTAATAGATTCGTTGACATCCGGTATAAGAAAAGTATATATACTCCATAGAAAATAGACTTTCGTCAGTAACAAAAATGTAACATTGGTTTGTTTGCTGTAATGTGTTCATTTCGGCATCCTATAAAACATATCTCAATGGTAACTCTAAAAGACCTGTGCAAAAAAAAAATGGCGGACCAAAAATGGTCACGATTTTCGGTGTTTTGAGTTTATCGAAAAATGTAAAAGTAAAAGTTGTAAAGAATTAAAAATCTTATCGATTTATATTATATAAGTTATAGGTGGCGCCACTAGTTATCGAGATATATTTTTTTTGACAAAATTACGGTTTAAAAAAAAGACATTTATTAACAAATTACCGATTTAAAATTTAACATAAATCTAGGTATTATTATTCTAAAAAAGTATGTCAAACCCGAAATCTGTGAGTTTTTTATTTTCCGAGAAATTCCATGTCAAAATTGAAAATTCAATCTCAATTTTCTGCTTTCGTAATTAAGATAAAATGCTCAATTTTAATGGAAATTGTTTTTTTATTTTATATTTTGAAGATCTATTAAAAAAAAATTTTTTTCATTCGTGGGCCAAGAAATTTTGCAAAAACCAATTTTTGCACCAAAAAAATTGCGATAACTTTTCACCGGATAGAGATCATTTTTTTTATGTGTACATTGGATTTAGATTGATGTAATTGAATATTTGTATGGTTTTCTCTATAATTTTTTGTAAAAATTTTGTTAATATAGAAATTAATAATTAATAAAATAACATCAATATTATAAATATTACTTGTGATACATAAGTTTTCTTGAAGCGCCAATGAATAATGCGCCTGAACTATGGCAACCCGCCGACAACGGCCTGCAGCAGCTATTTTCGATTAGATTCGACCCAATTTTCGAAAATCCGCAGATCGTATGGAAGTATATTTCTTGGATCAAAAAAATTCACAGGTAAAGTACAAGTATTAAACAACATCTTCTGCAAATTTGAGCCCTTAATATTCATTTGCCACGCCATTATGAATTTTAAAAAAAACGTTTTTTTCATCCAAAATAAAATTTTTTTTAGGTCGGAAATAATATAATATAATATAATTTTATTACCACTAAATAAGAAAGTTACAATAATTTTCTACATCCATGTATTTTTTGAATCCATAAGCTACAAGCAGCTTGTCTGGATGTCAAATAACAAACGCTTACTTTCTAATACACTATCACAAAATAAAACAATTAAAATTCAAGTCAAATTAAAATTAATTAAAGAAATTAAGCTTACACCTATTTAAAGAGAAAACATCACATACATACATATCAATCATATTCAAAAATATTAACACAAAAAAACAATACCTAAAATCATCTCCATTTCCAATACTAATTTAATAATGGCACTGCATTAACAATCTGATGTTGGTTTGCTTTTATCCACTTAGATATTCTCACACAAAAAGAATATACACTTACAATAGATTTTATTTCCAAAGGTAACAAATTAAATAACTTTGGACCGATATCCATAATATGCCTCTGCGAAGCCGTATATAATGCCACAGGAAAGGTAAGGCCTCCATTGTGAACAGCCCTGGTATGAACATTGTGCATAATCGGACTTTAATATTCATCACACTTCTTCATAAATTTTAAAACATTTTTAAAATACAATTGTCTGATAGTTAAAAGGTCAGCTTGTTCAAATAACAAGTCTGATGGAAACCTCTTCGATTTATTTAAGAATATTTTTATTATATACTTTTGAGTAACAGTCAACGGGTAAAGGATGCTACCACATGCACTGCCCCAAACATTCAAACCATATGCGAGGACTGACTCAATCAAAGCCTGGTAAGTCATTCGCAATAGTTTCAAAGACAGGAATTCTCTCAGTTGTTAGAACTTTTATATAGTCTTTCGAAGTTTTTTAGCGATACCACGTACATACATATCAATCATATTCAAAAATATTAACACAAAAAAACAATACCTAAAATCATCTCCATTTCCAATACTAATTTAATAATGGCACTGCATTAACAATCTGATGTTGGTTTGCTTTTATCCACTTAGATATTCTCACACAAAAAGAATATACACTTACAATAGATTTTATTTCCAAAGGTAACAAATTAAATAACTTTGGACCGATATACATAATATGCCTCTGCGAAGCCGTATATAATGCCACAGGAAAGGTAAGGCCTCCATTGGGAACAGTCCTGGTATGAACATTGTGCATAATCGGACTTTTATATTCATCACACTTCTTCATAAATTTTAAAACATTTTTAAAATACAATTGTCTGATAGTTAAAAGGTCAGCTTGTTCAAATAACAAGTCTGATGGAAACCGCCTTGATTTATTTAAGAATATTTTTATTATATACTTTTGAGTAACAGTCAACGGGTAAAGGATGCTACCACATGCACTGCCCCAAACATTCAAACCATATGCGAGGACTGACTCAATCAAAGCCTGGTAAGTCATTCGCAATAGTTTCAAAGACAGGAATTCTCTCAGTTGGTAGAACTTGTATATAGTCTTTCGAAGTTTTTTAGTGATATAGTTTACGTGAGCGTCATATCTGAGATTCCGGTCAATGAACACCCCCAAGTATTTAACCTTGTCTGCCGCTGCCACAGACTCAATACATCCGCACTGTTTCTCATCCATAATACATTCATAATTATGTACTAAAAGATTAGGATATAAAGTATTAACTCTTATTCATAGAAAAGGCCATGTGGACCGTTTTACTGACATTAATAGTCAGAAGATTCTGATCCATCCACAATCGTACCCTCGAAAAGTAATCCTCTGTTCTCTGAAATGTCTCCTGTCAAGATTTACCTTTAATTAAAATAACTGTATCATCGGCATAACAAATACAGGGTGAGTCAACGATTGGATGAAGTAAGTTTGTGCCTTTTCGGTGAAATTAACAAAGAAACTATACTTATTGTTTGATACAGTTTATTTTTACGCAGATTTTAAAAATATTTAGGACTCTACAGGGTGAGCCAAAAAACTAGGACAGCATAAAGTTGTATTTTTTTAAATAGAACACCCTATATACGAATCGTATTTTCGATTTAGCTTATAATTTTAAATCTTTTTTATTAAGGGTTTACTATAACAAAACTTTATAGTTTCTGAGATAATTAAGTTTAAAGAAAAAAAGTCACATTTTCAAGCATCAATTCAATCCTAAATAACGTTTTCAATTTTGTGACAAATATATTAAAATTTGGAATTTAGCAAGGCCAAGGACAAGTTAACATAATTTTTACCTAATATTTGCAATAAAAGCTACAGGGTGTTGAACACATCGGCTCAAATTTGAACAAGTTTAAATGAATAAATATCTTTTTTTTTAAATGGTACACCGTGTATATTTTCATGTTATTTAATAAAAACCCTAAAAGTTTTGTTCAATATATCCTATACCTATTTATAATAGTTTTTGAGATATTTCAGTTTTTCTTATTTTCCATACTTTTTTACAGAAATAGTCTTCATTATCATAGTAGCCATGGCAAAAACAATGTAAATGAACATTTTTCTGTGTGTTAAATTTATAACCGCAATCGCTTCTTTTGGCTTTTATGTAGTGTAGTTTGGTTTTTTTTGCATTCATCTTATATTGTAAAATGAATTTTCCAAAGAATGAGTTAATAGATATGATGACAATAGAAGAGGCTCAAAAAAATTGCCTTCTTGCTCAAAGAATTTACAAAATGAAGTATCCTGATCGACGCCAGCCTAATACCCATACTTTTTAAAACTTAATGCAAAGATTTGATTCTTCTGGTACTGTTGATTATCCAAAACGTAAAGTGGTCAACAAACCAGTAACTAATGAAGAAAAAGAACTACAAGTATTGTTAAATGTTCAGGAAAATCCTTATATTGGTAGCCGTCAGTTAGCAGCATTATGTGAAACATCACAATCCACCGCTAATCGTACTACCAAGAAATATAGGTATCATCCATATCACATGGAATTACACCAAGAATTGCATGGACAGGATTTTGAAAGTCGTGTAAATTCTTGTCGTACAATAAATGCGGAGATTCAATTAAATCCAAATTTATTATGCAAGGTAATGTTTAGTGATGAAGCTACTTTTAGAAGTAACGGTGCCGTAAATAGTCGCAACATGATTATTATGCCACAGAAAACCCATTTTGGATTAGAGAGGTGCAACATCAAAACCACTGGTCATTAAATGTTTGGTGTGGTATTCATCATAATCGAATTATTGGACCCCACTTTTTTAATGAACCACTAAATGGCCATAGTTACCTGAACTTTCTACAAGAACTACCCCAACTGCTTCAAGGTCTCGATAGGGATGAGCTCGATAGTATGTGGTTCCAGCACGATGGTGCGCCTCCGCATTACCATCGTGAAGTTCGTACGTTTTTGGACCAACGATATCCGCAAAAATGGATTGGACGTGGGGGTTTCATTGAGTGGCCACCAAGGTCTTGCGATATCACCCCATTAGATTTCTTCCTATGGGGTTATATTAAAAATAAGGTGTATGTTAATCCACCAATAACAATGGAAGATATGCGAAACAGGATTAGGGATACCTGTAGAACAATAACGCCACTAATTTTGTCCAGGGTCCGAGAAAATGTGCAAAAAAGACTAAATTTGTGCATTGCACAAGAGGGTCGTTTATTCCAACACATTAAAAAGAAATAATTAATCTCAGTATTTAATAGGTATTTTTTTTGTTTCAAGTTAGTATAAAAGTAAATATGTATTTGCCTTGTCGTTATTGTTGTGTTAATTTTTTCACATTATGTTTAATTAAACTATTGCCTTTGTAATATAACGAATAATGCATTTCATCATATTTAACCACATTCTGTTTGTTTCTGTAGTTTCTTTTTATTATTTTACATGGCTACTATGATAATGAAGACTATTTCTGTAAAAAAGTATGGAAAATAAGAAAAACTGAAATATCTCAAAAACTATTATAAATAGGTATAGGACAAATTGAACAAAACTTTTAGGGTTTTTATTACTCTATTAAATAACATGAAAATATACAGGATATACCATTTAAAAAAAAAGATATTTATTCATTTAAACTTGTTCAAATTTGAGCCGATGTGTTCAACACCCTGTAGCTTTTATTGCAAATATTAGGTAAAAATTATGTTAACTTGTCCTTGGCCTTGCTAAATTCCAAATTTGAATATATTTGTCACAAAATTGAAAACGTTATTTAGGATTGAATTGATGCTTGAAAATGTGACTTTTTTTCTTTAAACTTAATTATCTCAGAAACTATAAAGTTTTGTTATAGTAAACCCTTAATAAAAAAGATTTAAAATTAGAACCTAAATCGAAAATACGATTCGTATATAGGGTGTTCTATTTAAAAAAATACAACTTTATGCTGTCCTAGTTTTTTGGCTCACCCTGTAGAATCCTAAATATTTTTAAAATCTGCGTAAAAAAAACTGTATCAAACAATAAATATAGTTTCTTTGTTAATTTCACCGAAAAGGCACAAACCTACTTCATCCAATCGTTGACTCACCCTGTACATTCACTATTTTCACTTGGAAGAACAGTAAAAAGATCATTTATATATAGAGAGAACAGAAATGATACATCTAAATCCAATGCACGCATTAAAAAAATTTGATCTCCATCCGGTGAAAAGTTATCGCAATTTTTTTGGTGAAAAAATTGATTTTTACAAAATTTGCTGGCCCACGATTGAAAAATTTTGTTTTATTAGATCAAAATACAAAACAATACAAACAATTTCCATTAAAATTGAGCATTGTTTCTTAATTAGGAAAGCGGAAAATTGAGGCTGAATTTTCAACTTTGACATCGAACTTCTCGAACAATAAAAAACTCACAGATTCCGGGTTAGACATACTTTTTTAGAATGTTAATACCTTAAATTAATAAATATGTTAAATTTTAAATCGTAAATTTAGTCGAAAAAAAATATATATCTCGGTAACTAGTGGCTCTACCTATAACTTATGTTTCATGAATCGATAGATTTTTTAATCTTCTACAACTTTTGTTTGATACATTTTTCGATATAACTATTACTTTTCGATATAAACTCAAAAAACTGAAAATCCTGACCATTTTTGGTCCGCCATTTTTTTTGCACAGGTCTTTCAGAGTTACCATTGAGATATGTTTTATAGAATGCCGAAATGAACACATTCCAGCAAAAAAAAACCAATGTTACATTTTTGTCAACAAAACAGCTCTTTTTTGATCTAATTTCCGTGGAGTAATATAATAATAAGCTTTTAGGAAAGTAATATTAAATCGAATCAGTACCGAGAACAACTAAAGATCTTTTATTTAATTTTACGTGGCATCTTTATCAAGAATCAATAATATCTTTATTTATTTTTGGATGTCCATTACGTGTCTCGTCATTGATGTCTGTATGACCACGTTTAAATTCAGCAAACCAATTTTTACTCGTGCAGAAGCATCCTTCTCTAACACATTTACCGTATCGTTATGAATTTCATCTCTCTTCAAGCTTTTTTTATCACTGCATAAATTGCCTATTTTTCTATTTTTAAAAAGAAAGCTAAACATGTCTATTTCAAACAACCTGTAGAAAAAAAAACTATTTAACAGATCGACTTAAAATTTCGCATGTGTTCGTACGAAGGATGAAACATTCCAGCAACGGCAAATGTTTTCTAAGATCAACGCCATGTATGTGGCAGTCTAAAAACTTTTCAAATCACCTAATACTTTTGATCTGAAGACCAACTGCAATACTTCATGTTATATTATTATAACTCTGCTAAAAAACGCGAAACTACGGGGGAGGGGAGGTTAATAAAGTATTAAAAACGTGTTTCTAATATGAACGCCATCTATGTGGCAGTCTAGAAACTGTTTAAATCACCTAATACCTTTGTTCTGAAGAGCTACTGCATTATTTCATGTTATACTACTATAACTCTGCTAAAAAACGCGAAACTACGGAAGAGGAGGGGGGTTAAAGTGTTAAAAATGAGTTCTAGTACGTGGACTGCCAGTACTTCACTTCATTTTTCTTTTTACAGTTATCGCTAGTTCACTCTATAAGTTTTTCTTTTGAATTCGATTTTTCAATAGAAAAGTATTAAAAGATGGCGCTTCCTTGTCAAGGTGGCACCGAAATACTCTTTAGAATTGGTGTCCATTGAGATAACGATGTTGGTTACTAAGATGAGAGTGTACACAACCTATCAATTTCCGATATGGTTGGATTCTCCATACCACAGGGTTGCCAGATGATTTTCTTTTATTTCCCTAGATTTTTGACAAAAAATTCTTTAGATTTCCTTAGACAAGTTCACTGGAATCGCCAATTTACGACATTTCATTTTATGGTACGTTCTATTTTACAATAGAATTACTATCTATTTTATGACATTTCTCCCCTCTTCTGCACCCCCACCATATTTCACGTGTTCGGCGCGGTATTTGAAATTAACGAATTGACGCCCTACGTGTGACGTCGCTTTTACGCCGGTAAGAGAATTATAGTTTTAATAATTTTTGATTTATTTTTTAAGTTTATCTATCTATAAATACTAAATCTAAACGTTAAAAAATGTAAAAGTGTGTATTTAATACACCCAATCGCTAACCTATTCTAAATAAAATAAACTTAGCAATTTTTTAAAAAATTTATGATGGATTCTTGTTCTCTCGATACAATATTTCTGATTTAAATTTCTTAACCATTTCTGGGCTAATACAGAGATTAAAACAATTGCTTGTTTTTAAAAAACTTTTAGTATGCAAAATCCCACACAATGTGTCTGGCAACATTGCGTATTTTTTTACTAAAATTGTATAATACATAAAGTGCTCAGGGTTTCCCCGGTAGTTTACCAACTAAAAGCCAGGGAGCATGCGGAATCACCGAAATTTCTTGATACATATACAACTGCGTTCAAGATTTGTAAGCTGTTTTGTAAGTCAACGCGTAAAAAGAAACTTTTTTTATATGATAATTAGAAAAATTGTATCTTATTTAAAAATTCCCCAAAATAGGCAATAAAATACCGTAGATTTAGGGAAATTGCCCTAGGTCTGGCAACACTGCCATGCCGTACTTTTGATATAGGGCAAAAGTCAAATTCACTGTAAATTTTTTAATATGGTGTCAGTGTATTGTCGTATGGTATCATAATATCATAGTATCTTTATTGTCTGCTAAGTCAGTAATACAACTTCGATCTTCTTTTACATGATATGACTTAATTGTATGGCAAATTACAACTTAATATTCTATATAAAATACATATTTAGTACTAAGACTAACTTAAGATATTGTATAGTCCTCGCAAAATTGGCCGGGACTCATTGAATTGGGTCGCTCGGGAGGGGATAGACTCATCTGTGAAATGGGCAGGGGCGGAGGGCGTTCCTGATGGTGTTGTTTGTGTGGTCCGGGATCTTGCTGAAGAAATTCTGCGAAGTGGACCTGGCAAATTCCAGGATGGTGGGGATCTGGAGTTCCCTGTGCAGTTGGTCTGTCCTCAGGTACCAAGGGGCGTTGACTATGATGCGCAGGATTTTATTTTGCATCACCTGCAGGATGTATCTCCTTGTTTTTGGGATGTGTGCCCACGAGGTGATGCTAAATAGCATCGCTGGGCGAATGACAGCCTTGTATATGGTCAGTTTGTTCCTGAGGGACAGCTTGCTGCTTCTACCTAGTAGGGGGTACAGGGATGCCAGGAGTCCTTGCGCTTTGGCCTTTGCCTCCAACACGTGGTCCTTCAATACCAGTTTTTTGTCGTATAGGAGTCCCAGATATTTGACTTTGTTAGCCCAAGGAATGGGTTCGTTGTGGAGATGGAGTCGGCCAACGGGCGGTTTTCTGGACTTCGTGAAAATGATTGCTTGAGTCTTGTCCGCGTTGGCCTTCAGTTTCCATTTTTCCATCCATTCCTCGAGCTTTCCCAGGTGTTCTTGGAGCCTTGTTGTGATCACTCTGAGGTTCCTATGCGACGTTGTGATAGCGTATAGGCACAAACTGGTATGGGTTGACTTGGGGATGACCGAAGTGTAGATGTTGAAGAGGTGTGGAGATATAGGTGATCCCTGGGGAACGCCTGCTGCCACTGTCCTGGGTCTGGAGAGGATGTCGTTGATTCTCATCGAGAAGGATCTCTCTGATAGGCAGGATAGTACCAGCTTTGTGATATGCTGTGAGAATCCCAGCCTGATCATTTTTATTACTAGGCCGTCGTGCCAGACTTTGTTAAAGGCTTTGGACGTGTCTAGCATGACTGCGCCTAGGTGGGCCTTTCTGTTGAAAGCTGATACTATCTGTCGTATGGTATCTTAACCATGGTAGAGCTGGTGTACTAGCGACATCTTGGGAGAAAACCTTTTATTAAGTTGAAAATGTCTGTAAAACCTTCATAAAACGCGTCGTTCTATGCGGAAAGGCATCCAAAACAGCAGGATGGATTTATACCTGGAAGCCTTTGCGTTCACTATAATCATAAAGAAATATCACATTCTTATCTATGTCGACAGTAAATTGCCGTCATTCAATTATTTTCGACCTAATTATAATTATATTGCCCAAAAAAACCATTAAATTTCTAAATAATAAAATAAATTGGATAAGTAATCCGATTTTACACTTTCGTAGGATAATCATTCGAAGAAAAAACCCGTTTGTATAATAAATCTCCCAAGCCGATGCGATGGAAAGCTTTATCCCTGAATCGTTCGCCCAGGCGTCGAATCGTTCTCATATTTCGAAACCCAAACAAGCGAACAGTAAAAATGGCAAATAACCTAGATAAAAGGGATGAGGACAAAGAGAACGCCAGAGAGACGGACCCACCTATGTCGTTCTCTATAAAAGGAAAATCCAGATAATTACATTTTCAGTTCTGGAGTTCTAGCGTTTTAGTCCAGTGGAATTGATATATTTTAACTAGAACAACAAAGGCTTTAAAATTACAGAAAAATGTTGTGAATATACATTTTTTCTATTGATAATTGGTACTAACTGTAATTCTAATATCGACTCGTAATTCTTGTCAATATCTAACTACTCCTAAAGATATATTCATCCCCGACTAAGAATTCCCCTCTCTCCAATTCTTATTCTAGATCCACGCCTAATTATCTTCTTCTTCTTCTTCTTCTTCTTCCTCTTGTTATAGGCTTACAGCCTGTTTTTTCCAACTCAATCATTCATCTCATTTGATGTTGAAATCCAGGACTCTCTCCATCTTTTAGGTGGTCTACCTATTGGTCTTCTGGTTTCCGGTGTTCCATCTCGGGCGATTCTCGCTATCCTATTTTGCGCCATTCTTCCTACGTGCTCATTCCAGGCTCTTCTGCGCTTCCGTCCCCATCTTACTCTATCCTGCATTCCATGTTCCTCGCGTATTGTTGAATTGCGTATGTGATCTCTTAATGTGTATCCCGATATTCTTCTTAGTACTTTCATTTCCGCAGTTCTTAGAATTGATTTTGTTTCTGTGTTGTCAGCTCTCGTCTCTGTTGCGTACGTCATTATCGATCGAATACAGGTCTTGTAGATTTTTGTTTTTGCGTCCTTGCTCATGTATGTGTTGTGCCATATTATATCCTCCAGGCTTCCTGAGATTCTATTTGCCTTGTTTACTTGGTTTTTTACTTCTCTTGTTCTGTCTTGGTTTGCGGATATCTTAACTTCTAAGTAATTAAAGGTCATGAGTTGTTCTATTGGTTTGTCATTCACTACTAGTTTGCATCTTAAGGGCACTTTGCTTATTACAATTGACTTAGTTTTATCGATGGATATTTTCATGTTGAATTGCTTGCTTATGGTGTGGAATGCAAATAGAAGTCTTTGGATATCGTCTTCATTTTCCGAGACTATGACGGCGTCATCAGCGTAACATATTGTTATTTCCCCGGTATTCATTCTGTACCCTAATTATCTGCAAATTGCAGAATAGTCGTTTAGATTTGAAATTTTATCGAAATTATCGATTAACCGGCACACAAAAAAAGTGGTCTGATCTCGGTACGTCACCATAGTATTTTCATGTATTTTGACACTCTGAATTCGAATACGGAGTTCGTTTGATCCCATCACCCACAGTTTTTCCGCAAATCACGAAAAATAGCTGAAAAAGCGGAAAATTGCTTACTTAATACCTATCACGACTGTCGTGATAAACAAAAGGAATGATACATGGATGCTATGGACGCATATATCAACTCCTTATAAGTTGGCAACTTGGCTTATGGGGAGTAAGGAGATACAAGAAGAATTCTAAAAACATGGCAGGCACATCAAAGGAAAAATTGGTTACGATGCAGGGATTCTGATCCCCAGTATCGGCGGCTAGTCAGGGTGAGTAAGCTGGCCTGCAGGCGTCGTCATCAAGCGACCGCAGCTCTTTATCAGTTGGCAACTTGGCTGATAAGGAGTATGAAGCTTCAAGAAGAACTAATGCACCTGCCAGGCATGAATGCAGTCGCGACAGAAGCATTTTCTGTTACGTTTGCGGAAAATATGAAGTAAGCAAATTATGTAGGAAAATGAGTGATAGATGTAAAAATATATATCGTGAATGTTATGAAATTGTGATATCCAATCAAGATGATACATGTGCTCTGGACAGCACTTGCTGCTCTTGTTACATCAATCTCAGACGATGGACTGAAAAAATACAACAAAGTTTTAAAATACATCTCACCGACTATATGGTCAGAGCCTCAATCACAAGAGGACTGTTACTTTTGCAATACAATATTAGAAGGATTCAATGCGAAGACCAAATCAAAAATATCTTATTCGACAGTGTCTTCTGTTGTACCAGCAAAAACTCATTTGGAGTCCAATATTGAAGGTATGGATACCAGCGCTACAATGAATGAAACTTCAACAATGTTGAAGAAACAGATAGAGAAGTGACGGAAGACCAAGAAGATAAAGATGAAGAATATCTGCCAAAAGGGAAGAGAAATAAACCTGTAAGATTGTTTGATCAAGAAAGTTTGAGTGATTTTATCAGGAACATGGGTCTACCTAAAGATGTATCTGAATATATGTCTGCAGAGTGGAAAAGCCTTGGGATGCTAAAACAAGGAACAAACTCGATGTTCTACAGGAATCGAGGGGAGCCGTACCGCCAATACTTCAATAAAGATGAAGCGGGATCTTCGGTGTATTGTACAAACATTTGCGGTTTGATGAATGAAATGAAACAAGATTGTTATGTTCCTGAAGAATGGAAGTTGTTCATAGACTCTTCAAAATGGAGTCTCAATGCAGTACTGCTGCACAATGGAAATTATTACGCTAGTATTCCAATAGCTCACTGAACACGATTAAGGGAAAGTTATGAAAATATCCAATATGTATTACAGAAAATTCGCTACTATGAGCATGGATGGCAAGTTTGTGGTGATTTGAAGATCATAGCGATCATCATAGGTCAACAATCAGGATATACAAAGTATCCCTGCTTCTTGTGTTTATGGGACGGCAGAGATCGCGCAAATCATTACGAGAAAAAAGTTTGGCAAGCAAGAGCAGGATTTGAACCAGGAAATAACAATGTACTGAAACAGCCTTTAATTGAACCATTAAAAGTATTACTTCCACCTCTTCATATAAAACTTGAATGTATGAAACAATTTGTCAAGTCCTTAGATAAGGAAGGACAGTGTTATCAGTACCTGAAAAGCCAATTTCCTCAATTGACTGAGGCTAAAGTGAAAGAAAGAATATTTGATTGACCTCAGATCCGCAACATGTTCAACGACGAATATTTCATAAGTAAAGGGTGTTTTTTATAGAGGTATAGAACTTTTAAATGGAATAAAACAAAGATGAATTTTTTAAATTGACATGAAATTTACTTTATTCGAAAGATAACCTTCTGGCATTATAATTTAAATATGACTTCTGGCATATGGCCGCCACGGCTGGCTCGGACGTAGTCTAATCTGGAGGTCCAATTTTCGATGACTTTTTCCAACATTTGTGGTCGTATATCGGCAATAACGCGGTGAATGTTGTCCTCCAAGTGATCAATCGTTTCGGGCTTATCGGCGTAGACTAGCGACTTCACATATCCCCACAGAAAATAGTCTAGCGGCGTTAAGTCGCACGATCTTGGAGGCCAATTCACGGGTCCGAAACGTGAAACTATGCGGTTACCAAACGTTTCCTTCAATAAATTAATTGTGACACGACTTGTGTGACATGTTGCGCCGTCTTGTTGAAACCACAGCTCCTGCACATCATGGTTGTTGAATTGATGAACGAAAAAATCAGTAATCATGGCTCTATAGCGGTCACCATTGACTGTAACGTTCTCACCAGCATCGTTTTTAAAGAAGTATGGACCAATGATTTCACCAGCCCATGAAGAACACCAAACAGTCAGTTTTTCTGGATGTAACGGTGTCTCAACATACACTTGAGGATTATCATCACTCCAAATACGGCAGTTTTGTTTATTGACGTATCCATTCAAACAAAAGTGAGCTTCATCGCTAAACAAAATTCGCTTATTAAAATCGGGATCAACGGCAATCTTGTTTTGGGCCCATTCACCGAATCTACGCCTTGCTAGGTGATTGTGTGGCTTCAATTCTTGCACGAGTTGGATTTTGTAAGCACGCAAACCAAGATCTTTCCGCAAAATCTTCCATAAAGTGAATGGACACATATCCAATTCCTGTGCACGATGGCGGATAGACTGATTCGGGTCTTCCTCTATGCTACGCTCTACAGCAGCAATGACTTCTTCTGTACGCACTGTACGACGTCTCTGTGGATGCGTATTATCATTTAGAGTAAACGTGGTGCGAAAACGTTCCATAGTTAATCGAATTAATTGCTCTGATGGACGATTATGTTGACCGTAAAATGGACGTAATGCGCGATACGTATTTCGAACAGAACCATGATTTTCAAAATAAATTTGCACAATTTGGAAGCGTTGTTCAGGCGTCAGTCTATTCATGTTGAAATGCCAAACCAAACTAAACATAAATCACTTGACAGCTGACAAAATGGCCGCCAGTTAAGAAAGTGTTGCCAACTTAAAGTTCTATACCTCTATAAAAAAAAAGACCCTTTACATTGAATGATGTTGTAAAAGCTGCATGGCTTAGTTTTCGAGATGTTTCTCGAAAGTTTTTGGGAAATAACAAAAGTGATGACTATGCAGCTATCGTAGTAACCATCAGGATTTTTGATGAATCTCAAACTCCATTTCTTTGATTCTAATGTGAGCTATTTTCCTGAAAACTTAGGCGACTATAGCGAAGAGCAAGGCGAGCGTTTCCATCAGGATATGAAAGAAGTTGAACGAAAGTAGCAAGGAAAATGGGACGTAGATATGATGGCAGACTACTGTGCACTACTGAAGAGTGGTACTGAAGATGACAGTAATTCGAAAAGGGTAAGAAATCCATTACACAGATCTTTTGAGAATAAAAGAGAACGTTACAGACGAAAGAAAGAATAAACAGTTTACTGGAATATAACCCATAACTGCTGGATTAGAAATCTCGACTATTGCAAAAAAAATTATTAAGTTTAACTTAAAGAACGATTGATGGATAGAACGACATGACAATTTTTCGCGAGATTGCAGTTTTAAGTTAAATCCTTCGACAGCTTAGAAATATATATGGAAGCATTTAATGAATCTAGTGTTACCTTCCGGATTTTCCGCTTTTTCAGCTATTTTTCGTGATTTGCGGAAAAACTGTGGGTGATGAGATCAAACGGACTCCGTAAATACTATTATGGGGTATCAAGATCAGACCACTTTTATTTTGTGTGTGCCGGTGTATCGGCGGATTAATTTTATTACGAAAACGTGTACAAATTAGATTTTGTTTTATAATATATAATATTTTTTATGCCTTCTTGTTCTGTCTACAATAATTTACATTTATTAATAATTGAAAAAATGTACCTAAACTACTTATAATAAATAATTAATTAATCAATTAATGTTATTAGATATTTTTGTAGGTTTTGCACACATTTAACTGGTCTAAAGGCAGACATATAAACGGCGCGTCGGCTTTCTCCTGACACGTCTGCGCAATGCCCTAACCGGTTTGCGAGGCGCGACTATTTCCCCGCGCCCCCGCTTCCCGCAGCAGAAACGGGCCTTCGCTTATACTGCAATACTAGCTTTTCAGGAATTGAAACCGCCATTACAGCTCTTTGTACGCGCTGTTTGTTTTTGAGCTTTTTGTAGCAGAGCAGGAATCTGGAGTTTTTTTTTTGGAATTTGTTTCATACTGGGTCTTGGGAATTAGGTAGAGAAACCTGATTCGATCGAATAGACGCTGTACGTGTTGTGCGAGTGGATAAGATCGATACAAGGCCAGGGGAGGAGGAGGATAAACGAACGTCCCGATCCTTGCTGATTCAATTTAGCAGGAAGTGTGTTACGGTGGTTGCAGGAATCGCCACTGTAACAGGGGATTATTGTGCGAAAGTGCGAGTGCTGTGACATTTTAATCAGCCAACTGACTTTGTTAGCGTTGGAAATTTTGTGCGTAGATTCAAGGCGCAAGACTCCAGCACATAAAAGGTAAGTTTAATTGTACTTACGTGTTTTGTAACGCATCGATTTTGTTTCATACGCCTGAAATTCATAATATCGGATTTCTGTAAACAAGTAATAACTTTAAAGAGCCAACGAACGAACATCTTATCTGACCTAATTCAATATTCATAATATTTTAGGTATTATTACGGTTGCTGGTTTTAACAGTATTAATATTTGAAGGGTAGAATTATGGTTTGGAAAATGGAAGTGGTTTAAGCTATTTTTGTATGTTGTTTAACCTTTAACCTTATAATAAGTAGAGGGTCAGATAAAATAACAAAGAATAACAAGATTTATGAATGTCAGAGTATGTCAAACTGGTTAATCAAGTAAAATGATGAATGAACATCGAGTTATCCAAAATTATGTTGAAATATGTATGGAACTTTATTCAAGAATAACGGAGGAGTCACTCTAGATGCGTGGGAAGTCTAATGTATACAATCGCATGGTACTTACAGTCAGGCGCGGATCCAAGGGGGGGGGGGCAGTGGGGGCGATCCCCCTTCCCCCCTAAGAGCTTTGAGTTCAGGAAAATAGACCCGATTTTGCCTCACATACTATAGTTTCTTCAAGAACTAGAGAGAGTAATAAATTATTTTTTACCCTTTTTTACTTCGTAAACTACCTGTGTTCTTTGGTCGGGTGACTTTGGTAAAATCCGTTAGACATCTATATTTTTCATAGGAGTGTATTTTTATTATTTTTAGTTTTGGCATAGAAACCGTTTTAAGTACATTTAGACTAAAACGTCACCTTATTCTCTCAAAAAATTCTGAGTTATAATTTAAATACTTCCAAAATACCCATTGTCAAAAATACAAGAAATTAAACATATATAAAAAATAAATTCGTCCATATAATAATAAAATTTTTTTGGGGCTATCGGTTATTTTATTATTAATTAAAAACATTATTAGGAAATTTGACGTTTCAGTTTATTTATTTCTTAAACCATCTGCAGAATTACAATTAAACACTAAAAAGGGATTCAAAGGTAATTAATTTTTATATGTTACAGTTAAAATTAGACCTACTTATTTTTATTTCTGTTGCACTGACATCTTAATTTAATTTACTTTATTATATGGAAATCCGATAGCCCTAAAAAAATAAAGTAAACGTGTTAATTCTACACGCTTGAGAAAAAGACACAAATACAATAATAAAACATTGGAAAAATTACGGCTAATTGGAATTAAATATGTATAAAATTAAAAAGTAGGACGCACTAAAATAAAAATATATATAAAAAATATATAAACAACATTAAACAATAAAATACAACAAAAACAAAAATTTAAATATTAAATTGTCTTTATACTGGTAAATATTACGTATCTAATTCGTAATCAAAGTCAGTGAAGCTATCTTCGTTCAAATTAATTATAATGGGTTCCTCTATCTCACCGATCATGAGGTCGAGTTTTTACATTTTGCTTTATATTATTATATGGATTTTTCCCATTTTTCCGTAGTAAGTTTATTCACAAAAATCTTTCAAAAATTCAGTTAAATTACTAATTTTGTAAGTTGTATTATTTCTAGCAACTCTACCTTTTACTTGAGAGAGATATTCCCTTCTCCAGCGGACAGTTTCCGGACGACTATAAGAACAGATTTCCTATCTGGTTTTTCCCAGTAAAAATTAAGTTCCCCGAGCAATTTCCACAGCTCAGTTCTTTTAATTTCAGGTAAATCCAGATCTTCATTGATTTTAGTTAGAATTTTGTTGACGGTTGTGACCTGCTTCTCATAATTAAATGTATTTATGTACAACTCCTTTTATTGCAGTTTTCATCTCTTCTTCCAATGAGGTTTTTCGTCTGCCTGCCGAATGTGGCTTGGGAGCACTAACAAATCCAGTCGTTTTTTTCTCCTTCAGTATTCGGAACATAGTAGATTTTCCAATTCCTGTCATGTTGGAACACATCTCAACAGGGCTTTTGACATTATTATCTAGATATTGATATCTTAAGGCATCATAAACATTCATCGTAATAAGTTTTTCGTTGAGGAGAAAATGCCTTTTAGATTTACGGCAGTCCTTAGTTACCTGCGGCACTGGAGCAGGTACGTTGGAGGTTTCGGTAACAGTTTTATTACTCTCTCTAGTTCTTGAATAGAGTATAGAAATGTGTATGCTTGCGATCGTCCCCTCCCCCCTACCAAGAGTTTTGAGTTCAGAAAAATATAACCGATTTTGCCTTTTATATTAGGAATGTGTATGCTGCTGGCACTCCCCCCCCCCCCCCGTTATCAACTTGTTTTTCTTGCGATAGTCGCCCTCCAAAAGCTTTGAGTTTAGGAAAATAGCCGCCCCTGCTTACAGTATCAGTACACTGATAAAAACATCATATATGTTGTCTAGAAGACAAAAAATACATGGTGTAACGAAAGTCAACTTTTTAATAATCTTATTTTATTTTTGCTACCTGCGTGCGATTAGTTTAAATTATAAAGTAAAACGTTTTTCTTGGGGGAAGTCTTAAAAAAATATAGTGAAGTCATTATTTTTTCTAAACTGTGGTGTATTTATTTAAGTTTAAGATAATAAAAAATAATTTTGTAAAGATTGTTATTTTATTTAGGTTACAAGAAAATTTAATTTCATTCGAAAGGCAGTTTCTCGTTATCAGTTTCAGGGCCTTGACCTTCACCAGGGTTGACAGGTCATTAGTATTTATAAAAAATTAATAATTTAATTTCAGTACCTATTACAGATTGTGCTTTATAGATGGATCTCAACAGGATAAAGGAGCTGGAGTATGACGGGAGTCGGAGTTTTACTCTCTTCGACAATATGCAACGGTTTGTCAAACAGAACCTCATGCTATTTTACAAGGTGGCCATCTTAATGAAAATAAATAGATACATGAACACGACAGTGAACATATGTTCAGATAACAGGGCTGGAACTGTGGGACTAAAGCTGTGGCTTTACGACTGGTATTTGAGTGCAATAAGTGCAATAATAAACCAGATAATCTGATAAGGCACGGTAATTACTCCCTAATTTCTCGGGAGCATACAAGATAGGCCAAAATAACCATACTTTGTCACAGAAATGCCTAAAGTATCCCTTAACGGAGATACAGAGCCCTAAAGGGGTACTCAGCGATTTACCTTATCCAGGTATTTAAAAAATCAGTTTTCAGCCCTAGAAAAGAAACCTGTCAAAAATTAGGCCCAACGAGTATGGCTGCAAGTCCGTTCCTGACTTCCCTGATGATCTAAAACATCTACTGCAGTATGGTTTAATGCGTGTTTATAACTTCTATAAAATATTAAAATTTCATTAAATTATGCAATTCGGTTTAAAACTTAGAGCTGATAAGGTAAAACTCCGGGTAAGAATTCGTAAAAAGTGAAATCTAGGAAAATTTCGAGGTCGTAGAACATGATTCTGACCTCGTTTTTCTAAAATTTTTCTTCAATTTTGTGGAAAACGGGGAAAATCACTTTTCATTTTAGGTTCAATTTTTTTCACTAAATCATTAAACTTTTACTACAACCACAAATTCCACGCTGATAGAAGCCTCTGTATTATATAAAAACTCAAAAATATTTACGCTTTTTATCGGAAAAATCAGGAAAATTCGCAAGAAACAGATCAAAACAAATAAAAACAAAACGGCGCCCGCCATTAAAGTAATTGCTTACATAGTTCACATAAAGATGGCGTGCTTATTGCTATAGGCGCTGTTGCCAGATTGCAAATATGACTGACCTGGTACCGACCAAATTACGAATGAGATGCTAAAGTACGGAGGCCCCAGCCTTGTCACAGAGCTCACTGTTCTATTTCAAAAAATACTCCGCACAACGTCAGTGCCCAACGAATGGCGGAAAAGCATCACAATTCCGATCTACGAAAGAGGATCAAAGAAACAACCCGAAAACTGCAGGGGAATCAGCCTACTAAACAGTTCAGCCAAACTGTTACCCAAAATACTGTCACAACGGATCGTAGACAAGTTAGGGGCGTGCGAAGAGCAGCAGGGCTTCCAGAATAACCGGTCTACTATCGACGGTATATTTATTATCAGGCAGTTGGTTGAAAAATCTATCGAATACGATAAACCGCTGTTCATTTGTTTTGTGGACTTTACACAAGCGTTCGACCGAGTCAAACTGGAACACATAACAGAACTACTGCGAAGAAAACAAGTAGACGAAGCAATCATACGCACAATATACGAACTGAATTCCAAAAACACCATGGTAATTAAGAGAAATAACACTCTAACAGAAGAAATCCCACTATCCATAGGAATAAGACAGGCTGATAACCTAAGTCCAACACTTTTCAATGTAATCATGGACGAAATCATTGATGAGGTAAAAAGCACAAATATTGGGTACCTAATGAGACACAACACCGTTCAGATTATATGCTTTACAGACGATGTTGCCTTGACAGCAGATAGCGAGGATAACTTACAAAGAATGCTTTTCCACCTCAATCGAACAGCCAAACAGTATAATATGAAGATATCTGTGGAGAAAACCAAAGCAATGGTAATACCGAAAGAACCGGTAAGATGCAAACTAATGGTTGAAGACATATCCAACAGGTTGGGAAGTTTAAATACCTGGGAGCACATATAACAAGTAACAGGCAGTAACGGAAGAAGTACGCACACAAGCCAACAAAGCGGCCATGATATCAGGCCGACTAAGAGACATAATCTGGAACAATAAACATATGATGGTTGAGAGTAAAGCAAGAATTTACAAGGTCTGTGTAAGACCGATACTGACCTACGACGCAGAAACAAGAAATGAAATAACAAAGACAAAACAAATTATGAGAACCACAGAAATGAAAACGCTGAGAATGATCACGGGAACAAGTTTAAGATATAGAATAAGAAATGCAAAAGTGCGCGAGTACAGCGGAGTGGGGGATGTTGTGAAGTGGGTTCGAAACCGTCGTAGGCAGTGGAGAGATCACGTGGAACGAATGGACGATGACAGACTAGCAAAAACCGTGATGAGAGAGAAACCAAACACCAAACGGCCGCCTGGACGGGCCCCCCAAAAGATGGAGAGACAGTTGGATTTCGACCTCAAACGAGGATCGATGAGGCATTGTGTAGATAACAGAACTTGGTTCTACCTAGAAGAAGAAGAAGATTTGCCAAAATTTGTGCACAAATAATTGAAATATATATTACATACAATATATTTTAACTAGTTCCATTGAAAATAAATACGCTAGTTCTATGTTTGAACTGAAATAAAGGTGCTTTCTTAAGTGACACTTTTCTTTTTTGAGTTTTCCGGGAAAGTGAGGGAAAATAGTGAAAAATCAAGATCAGAATCCTGCTCTACTACCTCGAAATAGGAGGAAAGTATTGAAATTTTTTCAAGAACAACGTCATTTTTCTTTTTCACTCTTTACGAATTTTTACTAAACGCTGGGTACGCGCTTAGGTCTCTGTATCTCCGTTAAGAGGCACTTTAGGATTTTTTTATAACTAAGTAGGGTTTTATTTTGACCACTCTTATATGCTCGCAAGATATTAAGAGGTACTTACCAGGCACCCTGTATTGTTACAATAAGATAATTTTAATTCTATCTTCTTCTAATCCATTTAAACTAAACCGTTTATACTAAATTATCCCCTTCTTGTTTAATAAGCTTTCTAATATACTGCAACGAGCCAAATCTCAGTAGAACGGACATTATTCATAGGTCATTAGGCAGATATATATTTCACTTTACAGGAAGCAGTTCCACGTTCTTTATTTAAAAAGCTATTACGAAAATGTTCGTATTCGCGTTTGCGATATTCATTTTAAAGATTTATTCTAGTTTATACTTTGTGCATACATCGCACTGAATTTTAGTATTTAATTATCTTAACTAGCATTTAGAAAGTTACAGTTAATTTAAATTGTAGGTAATGTACATTCTTAGTCCAGCCGTATGTTTTCTTTGTAATAAAATAATATTTAGTTTTAACAAGAAATAAATTAAACTTAAATAATTACGTATATTTATATGAAAACTTGTTAAAGTGTTGCTTCATAGGCTTTATTATTGAATTGTTCAGCTACAGCTCACACTAATACAAGTTTTTACTGTAGATTAAAAACTTTACGACCTAAAGGGCAAGGTCCATTTGCACTACTTGAAGACTTTCAGAACATATTTTAAAGATTTTGCGTAGCTTTCTAGGAAGAAAGCTCGAAATACAAAGAAGTTTTGGCAGAACTATGCCCTTACATTGATTTGGTACCAACATGTGTGATAAAGCGAGCATGCTACCTGAAATGAGTACTTTGATTTCACAAACATTGCCATTTAAAGTAAATGAATGAATAAATAAAAAGTGACTGTACTTGATTTGCGATTTTAGGTTTCGTTAGGCCATAACTGCAAAGCATTCCAAGCAGCCTCGTTTAGTGAACTTACTTAATGGATTCTGGTGATAATATTACATTTTCAAAATGTCTCTGCCTCAGTCCGTCTCTGAGGACTTGGTCAACAGTTTCATCCTCTTCTAAACACTTTTCACTTTGGGTCCTCACAGGTAATAATGACATGGTTAGTAATCCCACCACGACCGCTGTTCTATCCTTTCTAGCAAGAGAAGCTCCCTAGTAAGCCGTATGTATGTTGTATGTTTTCCTCTTTTTATCTGCCCTTTAGCTTGTCGGCTGCGGGTCGCTTGGAGACTTTTCTTGGAGGCAACTGTTGTAAGGCCAGTGAACAAGGTTCCCCAAACTATCTTCGGGTGGAACGCAATACTGGCTCCTTTGACGATCTAAGGGATGGAACCGTACTCCGTACCTTCATCGGCATTGTCGACGGAGTCTTCTGCGTCATTGCTTCCGGGGAGGGCCTTTGGATTGCTCGTGGCGGGGAATTCAAACAAATATTTTTATTTATTTTTATGATTTATTGCATTAGGGTAGTTTAGTTTAGCTCACATCATATATCGTAACCTACTCTGAAGATCGGTGTAAAGTGCAGGTAATCCAGATAAATCAGAGAACTTTTCTGGAGTCTTAAAAGATGGTGGTGCGTTGGTGTTACTGTAATGTACTACGTTTTCTGGCCAGGGTAATGATTTTTCTGAAGAAATTATCTGGTTTAATCCTTTCCAAGTGCGTTTCGCATTTCTTATTATTATGCTAGTTATATGTTCCTTCTCACACCTGATTCCAGAGGCCCCTCTCCACGATTTAGTAAATTTTTACTCCAATGACCATTTTAATTCCCTGTTACCAACAGTAGATTTTGGTGGATATATATATATATATATATATATATATATATATATATATATATATATATATATATATATATATATATATATATATATATATATATATATATATGTTTATACGGATTTCACGGATTCCTCCGTTTGCATTTACTGTTTGCATTTTACTTCACTTATACACGGAGTTGCATATAGTTGTACGTTTGCTGAATGTGATTTCAGCACTACAACGGCATAATGTGGATGTATCCACTGCTATTGCAACTCGCACGGAGGAATCCGTGAAATCCGTATAAACATATATACGCCATCCGACGGGAGGTCGGCGAAACCGCGTTCAGTATTTGCATGCTTCTTTCCGAACTGTCCTTTGCACAGCCAGGTGCATGTCGGTACCCTGATGAGTCTAGTAGAGACGAAACATGTGCCTCTGCCGTATCACTGTGACGGGGAGGGTAAGTTTTGACTTTCTTCTCGGTGTGGTGGTATAGGTAGGCCATCATCTCGATGGTGGTGGAATTGGATGGATTGTGTTCTGTAGCAATCTATTCAAACTGTGCAACCTCTAACACGGAAAGGGTATGATGGAACGAAGTTTGCATTTACTGTTTGCATTTTACTTCATATATATATATATATATATATATATATATATATATATATATATATATATATATATATATATATATATATATTATAGGAGCCATAAAGATTCATTAAACCATACTACAGTAGATGTTTTAGATCATCATAAAAGTCAGGGACGGACTTGCAGCCACACTCGTTGAGCCTAATTTTTGACAGGTATCATTGCATAGACTGACACCACCAACTGGCGATATATATATATATATATATATATATATATATATATATATATATATATATATATACAGGGTGTCCAAGATAAGGATCCTAAGCATGGGGATCTCGGAAACAGTTGGAGATACGAGGTCGGTTAAATTAGAGAAAAGTTGCGCAATTTAGTGCTAAATTAAACGCAGTTAAAAAAATTTAAAAATTTTAAACACTTCCGGAGATTTCCGGAAAAAAACGAAATTTGGCAAAATTGTTTTTAATTTTTGCAGGCTTTATTTAAAGAGATATCAGAAAATAAAAGGTAGTTTCTCATTGCCACTTTTTATTTTTTATAATTTGGTCTAAACAAAATTTAAATCTGACGTTTCGTTTCTGAGATACCATCATGAACTTTCATTTTTTATATGGAACAAAAAAAAGTATCCCATGTATTTGATAGCATTTTTTATTACAAATTCAACGGTGTATCACCCTTGCATATCGAATACGTAGTTCAAGTACTTTCCATAAGAGCTCCATGAGAGCGAGAGAGACAGGTATATCAGTTTTATAAAAGCCAATGAACTACACACTTGATATGTAAGTGTGATACACCGTTCAATTTGTAATAAAAAATGCTATCAAATACATGGGATACTTTTTTTTGTTCCATATAAAAAATGAAAGTTCATGATGGTATCTCAGAAACGAAACGTCGGATTTAAATTTTGTTTAGACCAAATTATAAAAAATAAAAAGTGGCAATGAGAATCTACCTTTTATTTTCTGATATCTCTTTAAATAAAGCCTGCAAAAATTAAAAACGATTTTGCCAAATTTCGTTTTTTTCCGGAAATCTCCGGAAGTGTTTGAAATTTTTAAATTTTTTCAACTGCGTTTAATTCAGCACTAAATTGCGCAACTTTTCTCTAATTTAACCGACCTCGTATCTCCAACTGTTTCCGAGATCCCCATGCTTAGGATCCTTATCTTGGACACCCTGTATATATATATATATATATATATTTTATAGGAGCCGTAAAGATTCATTAAACCATACTACAGTAGATGTTTTAGATCATCAGAGAAGTCAGGGACGGACTTGCAGCCACACTCGTTGAGCCTAATTTTTGACAGGTGTCATTTCACAGAGCTGAAAACTGATTTTTGAAATACTTTGTTCATTCTTTTTCAAAAAAAGGTACTCCTAATTTCGGTTTTTATGCGGAAAACTCAAAAGTTACTAATACTAAACACAAACAGGCGAAACTAAAATAAGCAGGGTGTATTGATGTGCTTTAATTTATGGAGAAGCGCTGTCTTACTATTGGAAGACAAGAAGTTGTTATACTGAAAGATTTCCAACTCAGAGACTGTCAAGCTCAGAAACCCTTCAAAGGGTTGACCGGGACTCAATTAATTAACAATGTTATTAAAATGCAAAAATAGTAAAAACGTTTAAATGTTATTTTGGCGAATATTCAATATGCTGTGCTATTCTCGCTAGTAGTTCTTCTCTAATATTTATTGGTGTTAACCAACCTAGTTCTTTTAGATGTCCCCAGAAGTAAAAGTCACAGGGATTTAGGTCTGGAGACCTTGGTGGCCATAAAATAGGCCCAACTCGACCTATTCATCGAGTGCCAAAAACGTTTGTTAAGTGTTGACTAGCTATACTTTTGTGTCGCGAGCTTTCTTATGTTGTTTGAAAGATTTTCAGCAATATCTTGTAACATATATTCCTATCACATCCTGGGCACACATCCCAAAGACAAGAAGATACACGCTGCAGATGGTGCAAAAGAAAGTCTTACACATCATCGTCAACGCCTCATGGTTCCTCCAAATCCCCACCATCCTGGAATTTGCCAGAACCACATCGGAGAAATTTTTCAGTAAGATCCCGGACCAGCACAATGACATCATCAGGAACGTCTTCCGCCCCTGTCCGTTTTACAGGAGAACGTACCCACTCCCAAGCGACCCGCTGCAATGAGTCCTAACCAAGCTGAGTGAGGACATAAAAATATCTTAAGTTAGCTTTAGTTCAAATATTGCATACTATTTTATAAATTAAGTTTGTTATATTTGTGAATCCAATGTATCATATTATGTAAAAGAAGTTGAAAGTGACTTTTCTCTTCCTCAAATTGAAAAATAACTACAAGAGCTGAAAGGTGTTGCAATATCCGAGTTTTGGTACTGTGAGGATTGAAAGGATCGTCTACAGTGTGGCTTCCTAGGGAAGTTATTTTGAGGGAAACCATACTGAATTGGTGATTCTATTCGAGTAAAAAAAACTGAAAAAATCAGTATTATCACTATATTTACACACTTCGTGTATACTCATAATCGGTGTAAAATTTCATGCCAATAAATTTCTCCTGGATACTGTAATTTAATAATTAGCCGAAACGCAAATATAATTAATTTTCAACAAATAATTACTTAATTAGCACTGATAATACCTCTGACATATTTTGTTGAGCAATTAAACTGTTTTTACCTCGGTGTTTACTTTGGACTTGTAACTGTTCCGTAATTTTCACTTTCATTCAATAAAAATAAATACCTAAAATTGCACGTTTCCACTGATCGATGATATTACCCAAATAAAAAGGAAATTGTTAAAAATTTATCCGTTAGCCCATCTATTTCCAAATTCAGTTAGACTGTGTCTTCGAGAACAATGATGGCTAAGCAGTATGCGGTGTAAAAAATTACTTCTCAAAATGTGCGGTGTAAACTATGATATAAAATGTTCGGTGTAAAAAATTACACTTTTGTAATTTCGAAGAAAATAATTACGCTTCCAAAAGTGCGCTGAAAATTATTACGATTCCAAAAATGGGGCGAAAAAAAATTATGCATCTAAAAATGCGACGAAACTATTATAATTTTGAAAATGCGGCGAGAAAAATGCGTCGAAAACTATTATAATTCTTAAAATACGGTGAAGATAATTCGCTACATATTTTAAAGATGTAATTTTCTTCGTCGCACATTTTAAACATGTAATTTTTCTCGCCGTATATATTAATGATGTAATTTTCTTCACCGCATTAATTAAAGATGTAATTTTAATTAAAAAAAAAAGTGCACTTTCATATCATCCTTTAAAAATATAATTTTTTTCGACGCACATTTAAATGGTTGACAATGATGGAAAGTTGGTGAAAAATGTTGAAAAAAAATTTAAATTGTGGAAAATAGTTTTCGTTACATTTTTTGAAGAAACATTTTTTCATCGCCAAGTTTTGAAATGTAATTGTTTTCACCTCTCTTTTATAGCAGTAATAGTTTTTATCGCACTTTTTGAAGTGTCATTTTTTTATCGCAATATTTTTATTCTAATTTTTTTCACCGCACTTTTATTGTTGTAATTGTTTTTTTGTCGCAATTTTTGAAGTGTCATTCTCTTCGTCGCAATGTTCTGAAATATAATTTTTTTACCGAACATTGGTAGCTGTAATAGTTTTCACCACACTTTTCAGTAAGAGAGTTTTTCGGTGCATATTTTATGCACGTAATTTTTTTCGGCATATTTTTAAAATTGTAATAGTTTTCGCCGCACATTTTAAAGATGTAAATTTATTCGTCGCACATTTTAAACATGTAATTTTTTTCGTCGTATTTCATAAAGATGTAATTTTTTTCACCGTTATGCCATTTGGCATTTTAGTTTTTGCTGTGTATATGAAGAAGTGATGATTTTCGCCAAGTTCTCTTCTACTAGTTTTGTCAGCAAGCAAATAATTTGATATTTATTATGATTTTTCGCGTAAAAGAATCATATTTCATAGTATAGGAAGTTAGTCATTCTTAAAATACACAGAATCAATAATTAGGGTTGTTTCTATAAATAGATTCTTTAAAAATGTTTATTATATCGTTTTTCTCAAACGACGCTTTTATCATGCAATTAACAATACGAGCCCGAATCGGTGTTATTCAATTCGCATAGCACTCTTTCGAGGTCAGAACAACAATAAAATAAAAGTCTACACGAGATTGTACCAGGTCATTTATTAACGCTAAATTATCTTGATAAATTTTTTCTTTGTGTTGTGAAACAAACTTGTTTGCTGATTATGGTTCTGGCGTTTTTTATGGTCTTGTTCTTTTTACATAACCTCTTATTATTTATAATCGTTAGTATTTATTTATAGCGTAGAAGTCGGTTAGTGATAAACCATTATTAAGAAGTAACTCTTAATCTTTGAAATGATTGATGATTTGATGTATATATGTTTATTATAAAAAACAAGTAAATGAGCATGGTTATTGGATGAATACTTTTTTACGTTCCTTCAGTATTGCGGTATTGATACACGCTTGTCAGAAACATGAAACATCTCTGCGCTCATTCGTCATCGGATTTGTTAACTTTCAGTTAAGCCAATTAGCAAAAAAAAACTACCAGTTCAACGTGGTCCCCAACTTTTGTTATATTTTGTACGTTTATTATATTGAACAGCTAAACTCCAACACCACAACACAAATCTCAGTAAGCGGCAACCTAACTAAGGATGTACCGATAGCGTCGGGCATACGACAGGGGGACTCTCTGAGTCCATTACTGTTTAACATAGTAATGGACTAAATAATTGAGAACGTCAAAAGAGCGGCACCAGAATGAATACCGGGGAAATAACAATAATATGTTACGCTGATGACGCCGTCATAGTCTCGGAAAATGAAGACGATCTCCAAGACTTCTATTTGCATTCCACACCATCAGCAAGCAATTCAACATGAAAATATCCATCGATAAAACTAAGTCAATTGTAATAAGCAAAGTGCATATATATATATATATATATATATATATATATATATATATATATATATATATATATGTTATTCGTAGATTTTCACGGATGGTAGAATGAATAGTTTGGTTATTCCGGGTTTCAATCCGTTCGTTCAAAAAATCGTTTTCACGACGTTGCGCCAAAATCTCATTTGGCATTTTCAAGTGCGGTTCGTCTCGTTACTCGCTGAGAACAGATCAGTTCTCAGCGAGTAACGAGACGAACCGCACTTGAAAATGCCAAATGAGATTTTGGCGCAACGTCGTGAAAACGATTTTTTGAACGAACGGATTGAAACCCGGAATAACCAAACTATTCATATATATATATATATATATATATATATATATATATATATATATATATATATATATATATATATATATGTATATATATGTATATATGTATATATAGCGTTGCCTGTCCCCGATATATAAATAGTTACCCTATTAGTTTAAATTCGACTTAAAATAATAGCAACAAGAATCGTTGGACAAATAGAATACTCAATATATTCTTTTAGTTTTGAAATTTAACAAAATATGATTTGCGTAAAGCTGCATTTTCTTTTCATTGACAACTGTGTTCAACCCATAAAAATATGTTTTTTATTTGCTGTGAACAATTTTATAACTGTTCATGAATAATAGACATTATTTTAATTATTTCCTGTTAACTGTCATGCATACCAATATGGCCGACATGTCCGAATAACAGATGCGAGATATATTATGGATAAACATTAACTTATTACCCATAAATAGTACCTTAGAGTACCACTTACGTACTCTACTTTTACCCACGTCCGATGTGAATCTATTACTTGTTGTGATTAATCGATTAAAATATACGGTGAATGTAACACAATTTGCCGATAAAGTAAATGCTTGTACTTTCCGTCCACCCAGCAATATTGACACTAATTAATTACCAATATAAATTATAAAAGCACTCAAAGTAATGCAACCCATTAATTTTGTTAATTTGCTTGTTATTAAGGTCAACAAAATATACATAGTCTTGCCGTGACTTCTGTCCATAATAAAATGATGTACAAAGTAACAATTAACAAATGGGAACTGACAGACCATAAATAAAAATTACGGTCTAGTTTTTCTAGAATCTATTTTAATATAATAACTTCTCACAATGTCCAAATTTAGTTCCTATTCACTGCTTTTTCATTTAAACGTAGAAGTTGCTCCATCTTGTTTAAACCACTAGTCTATTTTGTATGGTTGAACCTATACCTTTGAGCATTTATTGTCTAAGTTCTTAAAAGGTTCACACATCGCCAGATTATATTTTGTAGGATTCTCTATTCTGCAAGTCCTGCACTTTTGCTTACTTACCAAGCCTTGGACATCGACCTCGTCATTCATAATCAACCTTCAAGAAATTAAGTTCTTCTCTACAAAGTTGTTAAAAACGACTGGTCCGTTCGACAATCATTAGAGTCAGGTGAAAAGAATGTACAACGTATGCCATTGGTAGCCACTACTGCATATCAAATTGGGACTGCGTCAGAAATTCCCAAGGCTAAGTGAAGCAAAAATAAAGAAGGTATTTTTGTTGGACCACAGATTCAAAATATTCTGAAAGACAAACATTTTGACAGCACTCTATCTAGATATTGAAAAAAATGCTTGAAATGACGTTCGTCTCTCGTGGTCACTAATTTCTTTGGAAATAAAAAAGAACTTTACTCTTGTTGAAAATATGCTGTCATCGTATCAAAAAATGGGTTGCAATATGTCTCTAAAGATCCATTTTCTACACTCACATCTAGAGTTTTTTCCTGGCAACTGCAGAGTTTTAAGTGATGATCACGACGAACGCTTCCATCAGGATATATCAACAATAGAGGAAAGGTATCAAGGAAAGTAGAATGCTTCCATGCTTGCAGACTACTTACTGTCCTAAAAGTGTAAAAGTATGTATTTTTTATTACCTTGTTAAAAATAAGATAAAAAAAGCTTGTTCTTGAAAATCGCAACTAAGTTTTTAATTTCATTGTCATTTTTATGTTCAGTTCACCCAAAATTAACAAAAAATGCACTTACAAGATCCAACAAATAAACTAAACGTAGTTAACTGTTATTAGAAACGGAACTTTTTACTCGACTATATAATTCTAGTTATATTGTTCTTTTCACAAGTTGTAAAACTGAATTTTAATATTTCAGCTAGTACTTTTTTCTTAAGACTAGGTCTTTGGTTTTGGTTCAATTTTTGAGATTTTGATACCATTTAACTAATAAATATAACATTACATTTTTTAATAATATTTGTAGAAACAGTGGATTTAAAGTCAGTTAATAATCTAAACATGTCAAATGATTAATTTTTGTAAGTCATAAATCAAAAACTAGTCATACATAAACAATCAATTTGTTGCCGTGGACAGTTTTATTACGAACATACCACTCATATCTACAAATTTACCTACCAATGTCCTCTTTAAAAGATTGTTGACACCATAATTAAAAATCTGACCTCTCCCAGAATAAAACCCTGACCTATTTGAAACATGTGTGGGTTAACTTTTAGCAGTACCAAAATATTTTTTGTTGATATCTTAGAAAAGCAGTGATTCACTCGAGCAACGTCATACGTTATTTTAAGCTTCAATCTTCTTTGTTGCTTACTCTTTCAATTATCGAGAAAAACACTATTAAATTTATTCAAAAGATCGTTATAGCTTACGCTCGAATGTTAGAACACGTATCTCTATCAAGCACTAAAAAAATCTTTTTTCTTCAACGCCAATAACATTCCATAATCTAATTATATCTTAATATGGCTATCATATAAAAGTACATGAATAATAAAACCCGTTTGTGATTAAATGTAATTTAACGACTAATTAAATTAACTAATTTATATATAATTTGGTGCTAACTTAACTGCAGAATATGCGATATGTTTCATCAATAAAGTATTCTTTAGAAGGATGATACGAGAGACCCTAGAAAAGTTTTTTGTCTATAAATGAAACAATATAACTACAGTGTATCAATTTCATAAAACTCATTTTTTGTTGAAAAACACTTCATAAATCACAAACCTAACACACACGTAGAGAAAGGTTGCCATTATTGCACATCGTCTCAAGACATTTAAGATGCATGTTATAGAAGAATACTGAATATTATTTAGGTAGACGAGATCACAAATAAAATACTAAATGGAGTAAAAAAAATAATTATATTTATAATTAAAAAGAAAAAATGTTAGAGTTCAAATTTCAGTTTAGGTTAACTATGGCTGGGTGAATTGATTTTACCTTATTTTTATAAGTACTCACATTATGGGCAAACACAATGTCATTTTCTTTAAGTATCTCCCATAAATTCTTTGAATAGAAACATACCATTTGTCAGTTAATTGCATTTTTTGTTGATTTTACTACATAATTCTACATCCTTGATAGTTTCTTTCTCAGCTAGGTTGTTTCATCTTTCTAAAATTTGGCTAGATTCTTACGCTACAAAGTACTGTTTTATGTTATATTTAATTATCACTGTTTTTCCTCTATTTAGGGTGTTTTGTTTGGCATTCGCTAGACTGTGGGTGGTTGTATTTATGTCTATTGTTATTTGAACTTATTGTTACATTTTTTTCTAGTTAAATCTTAGTTTTCTTATCTATTATTCGAGTGTAATTCTTCCATTTATCCTTTCTTATGACAGTTTTCTTGAAATTTATTTAATCAAATTTTGCTTTATAGACAATATTGATTTCTTACGAGATATTATCTGTCACTGTTTTGTGTGGTAATCATCGTATTTTAATGAGTTTTCTCTACGTTCTAATTTAATTTTCTCCCATGGCAAAACAGTTCTGTATTAATGTCGATATAAAGATCCCAATACACCACCTATCGAGTATTCTTTTAAATTATCTTTATTTTTGGGGTTTTATGAATTTCTGTTTTGTAATTTGCCTTAGCCTGCGGGTCCTCAAATTTTCAGGGAATCGATAATTGTTGCACGAGGGAAATCCTTTTCGTTTGCTTTAACTTTGGCAGGAAACTTTTTCGTTACCTGTTCTACGTCAGTACAATTCAAAAATAGTTAATGGATTGCTTATTTAATTTTGAGCCGAAAATTAATAGGCATATTTTAAAAATTCATTTCAGTCATATATTGTTACCCAGGAACTTGCATAGAGTTATTTTTGAGCTGTCATATTTTTGAAATTCTGAACGTGCTTGAAAGAAGAAGTGTGGTGCGTACGCATGGATCTTGTATATGGATAAGACTTTGACTTTGACTTTTGCTTTCTGAAATAATTTAAAAAAATGTAGATTTCCATCTCGATTTATCTGGTTTATCCTGTGGGATTTTGGAGTGAAAAATCGTTCAAATTATTCCGGTAATTGAGTTTGGTTATTTAGTTCCTTTGTCTTTTACCTGTTTTGGTGTTTATTGATTTATTTTTACGGGAATAAGGCTGGAGATAGGGATTTTAACAGTTTTGCACGTTTCATTGAAGAAAATCTTGTAACCCCACATAAAAACTGTTTACTGTTTTTTTTCTTACTCGTTTCTCTCTACTGGTTTCCTTATCTTGTTTTTGTTTTACTTAAATTATTGACAATCTTAAGTTTTCTTACAAACCCAAACGCACGCATATCAAAATAATATCATTTGTAATAAACTTTGCTGAATTGTTTTAATGTAACGAAATGGAATGTGTAATTATCGATTTTATTTCAGTGAAAAATAAGTTTTTAACCTTTTACAGACAAAAGAATTCATTCACAAAAAATTTATTCCACCGAGAGTTCTCGATTATGGGATCATTAGCTAATCATGAGTTTTTGGTATTTATTGGGATGTTTGCGCAACCGAAATAAATTTAATAAACCGTTAAATTTATTCGGTGGTTATTTACTCATGCAATAAAAGTTTATTTCGGAAACTGGCTCTCAGATTAGCCTAGTCACTATTCAAAAATTTATATTACTCATGGTAATAACATCTGTATTTTTAAATAAGAAGGAAAAACAATTAAAGCCAATATACTTTGTATTTTTCCGCCATACCAAAACACTCGGTCATTCTTTCTCGAACAAAAGTTTTATCTTTTGTCAATTTTACGATCTGGGATTTTTCCAGCTTCCCCTTTTCTTTTTATTGTTGGAATTTTCCGAGCGCTTGAAACGTGCCCGGGAAACTGTTTGTGAGTTTTTATTCCGTCGGGGATATTTTTTTGGACCTTAACTTGAATCACGGCTTAATTTTTATTTGTGTTCCTTTTAGTTACTTTTAGCCTTTAAATTAAATCGAAAAAAAAATTAATTCCAACATTAGGTAATGGATCTTTCCAATTTTGGTTGGCGAGCACACCAAACTGTAACCGAATATAAGTTTAAAAATTAACTAGAAAGTTTTACATTGGGGTAAAATTGAGTCGTTTTTTAGAAGTGCTTCTTATAGAAGTAATTCAATACCCTTACAGGGGCGGATCCAGCCTCTCTTTTTTTTTTTGGAGGGGGGGTGATATCACAAAAGTATAGCATGGCAAGCGAAAACAAGTTGTCAACAGGGGGGGAGACCCCAGCAACATTCCTATTTTAAGGGTAAAGGCAGGGTCGGGTCTATTTTTCTGAATTTGAAGCTCTTAGAGAGGGGGGGGGGCGATCACAAGAAAAAACAAGTTGCCGACAGGGAGGGATACCAGCAGCATACACATTCCTAGTATAAGAGGCAGAATCGGGTCTATTTTCCTGAACTCAAAGCTCTTGGGAGGGGGGCTTATGCAAGAAAAACAATTGTCAACGGGGGGGGGGGGGGGGGGGAGTGCCAGCAGCATACACATTCCTAATATAAAAGGCAGAATTGGTTCTATTTTCCTGAACTCAAAGCCCGTGCGATGGGGCGATCGCAAGCATACACATTCCTATACTCTATTCAAGAACTAGAGAGTGTAACAAAACTGTTACCGAAACTTCCAACGTACCTGCTTCAGTGCCGCAGGTAACCGAGGACTGCCGTAAATCTAATTATTTTAATTATATTTAAATATTATAAGCTTTTATAAATTTACTGCAACAATAAAATTTCTGATAGTTCAATTTAATTTCTGTCAGTGAGAAAAGTACACCTTACAGTGTGTTCTTAGTGATTTATCTTGTTTGAGCTTATTTTTATATATTATTTAAGATTAGTTAGATACCCAAAAGATATGGCTTCCACCTCTATATTTATTCCAAAATCGTTAAACTAGGGCATTTTTTCCTCAACGAAAAACTTATTACGATGAATGTTTATGATGCTAGATAATAATGTTAAAAGCTCTGTTGAGATGTGTTCCATACATGATAGAATACTGAAGGAGAAAAAAACGACTGGAATTGTTAGTACTTCCAAGCCACATTCGATCACAGGCAGAAAACCTCTTTGGAAGAAGAGATGAAAACTGCAATAAAAGGAGTTGTACATACATTTATTATGGCAAGCAGATCCCTACCTTCGACAAAATTCTAACTAAAATCAATGAAGATCGCGATTTACCTGAAATTAAAAGAACTGAACTCTGGAAATTGCTCAGAGGACTTAATTTTTGCTGGGAAAAATCAAAAAATAAATCTGTTTTTATAGATCGTCCGGAAACTGTCCGTTGGAGAAGGAAATATCTCTCTCAAGTAAAAGGCTGAGTTGCTAGAAATAACACAACTTACAAAATTAGTAATTTAAGTGAACTTTTGAAAGATTTTTTTGAATAAAGTTACTGCGGAAAATTGGGTACAATCTATATAATAAAAGAATAAAAGAAAATGTGGAAACTCGATCTCATGATCGGTAAGATAGAGGAAACAATTATAATTAATTTGAGCGAAGATAGCTTCACTTTAATTAAAAAATCGATAGAAACACTAAAACTACAGGATTATTTCTGGTTAAGATATGCATTTGATATGTCCTTAAAATATATCTCCCGTTAGATATACAAATTTCTTTCTTGTATAGATATCGTCACAAAGCGATAATTATACTATATTTCTGAATCTTATGTCCTCATCTACCCGCTCTATTTGAACGTCAGGATTTTTACCTAGTGCCTTTCCTACGCTTCATATCTGGCGCACTCTGGAACATCTATATTCATAAATATCTCGTTACATTCTTCACAGTTGTATGTAACTCTACTCTGTTTACAGTCGACAGAGACAGCTCTATATTCGTTTTAAAAGTTAATTTAGTTATTGAAAGATAGACCTTACCGTTGGAGTGAGGCTTTAAACTAATTGTTCATTCATGTTTTAACACTACTGAAAACAGCTTTTTACATCAAATAATAACATACTTGTCCGACTTTCTAAACATATTTTGGGAAAAACATCACAACTCAACTTTTGTGATGAAATCAATAAGGAATGAAGCATGATGGATTCACACACAAGTTCAGCGGTCGGTATTTTGCAGGTGATAATCAACTGATACTGATACCTATTTTGGAAACCAACACAAGAAATTTTTTTTGATCAAATAAAGTCATTGCAGAACTCGTAGCGCAAGCGCATTGAGGTTGCGAAAGATTATGCTTGAAAATATAATTATCAATAATTTCATAAATTTTTTCGTTTCATTGTCACAGAGAAAACATTTCTAGTGCCCCTCGTATTATTTAGAAGTAAAAACATGTGAACAATGTTTTTCAGTTTTCGTAGAAACACCCATATGTTTATCTTGCATTCGCATATTTCATGCAAACTAAGTTGCAAATGTTGAAAACCTTCTCATATTTCACAACGTGCAGTATTCTGACGGCTACACATCGTAATTGTATTTTTTCGTCTTACGACCTTTTCAACCTTGAAAACCAGACGTTGTTTTAAATCTGAATGGTGTCGAGGCAGCGTAAATTCTTTCATTATTTAACGTGTCAACTATTGTTATTGATAAGTGATGACGGCATCAAGTCTTGCTGATTAAGTGATATTTATTTATGCTGAGCTTGCTTTAGTCCGGGACCACATGAACAAGTTATGTTTGCTATGGCTAATTCACTTAATTTTACCTTGTTTTTGTAAATACTCACGTTATTGTCAACACAATATCTCTTTCGTTAAATGTCTCTCATAAATTCTTCGAATAAAAACATACCATTTCTCGGTTAGTTGCACTTTTGATTTTACTACAAATCTTCCTAGTTCTTTCACGACTCGGTTGTTTTATTTTCCTGAATTTTGGCTACTTTCTTACACTACATAGTACAGTCTTAAGTTGTTATATTTAATAGTCACTACTTGACTCCTGTTGTTGTTTTGCTTGGCATCTAGACGGTGGGAGGTTGTTTTTGTTTCTGTTGTTATTTGAACCTACCGTTACTTTTTTCCAGTTAAATCTCGGTTTTCCTGCCCACTATTTGAGTAAAATTCTTCGTTTTATTCTTTCTTAAAGCAATCTCGGTTTTCCTGCTCCAACATGATACCAACTGGTAAGTTATATAAACTAGAACAACTCAGATCTGTCCCTATGGACATATGTCTTTTCTAAGTTTATTCAGAATTTTGTCTATATACATAAATATTTATTTTCACCACACTAAGTATACTTTTATTCCAATATATAAAAAGAGAAAATATTTTATATCGTATTCTTCAACGACCTAATTGTGTGTAGGTAGCGGTAACAATATTGAATTACATTCTTATTTTTCCGTTTATTTTTAATATAAAATTCCATCCCGTCTCGAAGAAAAGCAAATAATAAAGGAGCTACTTTATATCGATCGGGGACGACATAAAAAGTAATATAACAGTTATAAAGATGTTTTGTGTTTTACCTCGACTACGGAGAAGAAAAAGAAGACGGAGAACAAATCTTGTTATGATGTAACTTTCTTAAAAGAGGAAAAAATATATTTGCCTTTAGTTAGTAACAAAGTATAAATTTAGATCGGAATTTTTGAGCTTGCAAGCGTTCTCGCTAAGGGTTTCATATTGTTATAGCGCAGTGGCGTAGTTGAAAGCTCCCCCCCCCCCAGCGTAATCTCAATGTGGTCCCCTTTTTAATTTAGCAATATAATTTAATTCAAATGCTACATAAACTGTAATGCAGGTTGTTTTTGACACTTATTTTAGATGTCAAGCCTCCAATCTCACATACCCCATGCGTGTTGAGATTGACGTTTGTTACACAGCAGACAAGTAAGTGGAGCGTTTTAAAAGGGTATCGCTAAAACCCAAGCTCTCAAATCCACATAATCCATGAGCACAAGATTGATATTTGTTACATAGCAGAAAGGCGAACGAAGCAAGATTTTAGGCCAAAACTTGAGCTCCCAAACCCACATATTCTACGCGCTGTGAAATCGATACTCGTTACGTAGCCGTCAGGCGAGCAAAGCAAGATTTTAAACCAAAACCCAAGCTCTCAAACCCACATACCCCACGCGCTGTGCCTGGGGTGTGTTCTTGACAACTTGTGTTTTAATAAAGGTAATACGTCAACATTCTAAGGGCACATATAAAAATAATGTTATTTGATAAAAAAGAACAGTTGTACATTGATTTGAATGAAAGTAATTTTATTCATACACATCCAAATAAGCATCAAATACATCATAAAATATTCAGTTTTATGTGTTATTACGAAATCGTTCCAAACGTTTGGCCTTTTTATTTGCAAACTCTTCTATGAGTAGACTTATATCAAGTTTCTTAGTTCTTTCGCATTCTATAGATAATGTAGCTAAAGCTGCTATTTTTCCTTTGTGTCATTGTGCTGTTTTCTCCATTTAAAAAGCATTATAATGCAAAGGCGAGCAACTACTCTAACTTCAATCGCCTTTAGTATTGCGAATTTTAGAGTTTTTTAGACGTTCAAAAGAAAAGGAGGGTCGATAGCCGAAGGCTACCTGCAGGGAGGGGTTCTATTCCCTCTTTTATGGAGTCTGGTGGTCTACGAACTTTTGATAAACCTCAACAACCAGGTATATCTTCTTCTTCTTCTTCTTCTAGGTAGAACCAAGTTCTGTTATCTATACAATGCCTCATCGATCCTCGTTGGGGGTCGAAATCCAGCTGTCTCTCCTTCTTTTGGGGGGGCGTCCAGGCGGCCGTTTGGTTTCTCTCTCATCACGGTTTTTGCTAGTCTGTCATCGTCCATTCGTTCTACGTGATCTCTCCACTGCCTACGACGGTTTCGAACCCACTTCACAACAGCCCCCACTCCGCTGTCCTCGCGTATTTTTGCGTTTCTTATTCTATCTCTTAAACTTGTTCCCGTGATCATTCTCAGCGTTTTCATTTCTGTGGTTCTCATAATTTATTTTGTCTTTGTGGTTTCATTTCTTGTTTCTGCGCCGTAGGTCAGTATCGGTCTTACACAGGCCTTGTAAATTCTTGCTTTGCTCTCAACCGTCATATGTTTATTGTTCCAGATTATGTCTCTTAGTTGGCCTGATATCGTGGCCGCTTTGTTGGCTTGTGTGCGTACTTCTTCCGTTACTGCCGTTAACCAGGTATATGCTGACGATATAGTCATACTCATCGTAGAAAAATATTGCAAAATAATATTGGAGCTTATGTAAGGGACTTTGACTACAGTAAACAAGTGGTGTATTGCACATTTCCTTCACTAAAAGAAGAAATTTGGACGAATTAGAATTATCAATTCTTTTCAATACATAACTGTAGATGAGCCAGGCGGTTAAATATCTAGGTGGATTTAATTTTATTTAATATAAAATTAAAATAAAACAAATGTTATTTAAAAAAATAAATAAATAAAAACAACATTATAATGAAAATAAAGACATAAAAGTAACAAAGAAAACTAATTAGTATTATTCGGAAGAAAATACCAACAAAAGTTTCCAAAAAGTTTTGACCTTTCGAGACTGGAAATAGGAAAGTCGTTTATTTTTCACAATCAGAAAACACAAAACTTCATTCGTATAAGACACTCCCTTTCAGCGGATTCAAAAGTTCTGTTCATCGATTCGAGTTGAACTTACCGATGATAAAATCAAAAGAAACGAGCGAAAAGACTCGGAAAAGAGAAGGACCGATAATATTAGGGCTGTTAAAGTTTTTTTTTCCTTTGTCCTTTTCATGTTCCCCGGAGAAAACATCATTGAAAAATAAAGCCCTAGATGAAAAATATTTGGTGAATTTATGCGAGAGATAATATAAGTGGAATTCTGAAGGTACAAGGTTAAATATTTAATAATTAAATTGAATAGTTCGTTGAGCCTTGAGAATTCCAAATAATTTAAATAAATACGACTATAGCTAAGTTGTATACAGGGTGCCAGGAAAAATGTGGGAAATCTCCCGGATATCAAAAAAACACGTGAAAGGAATACTCAAGTTCATATAAACTTTTTTCATATAGGTCTCTTTGGAGATATGTGCTCTCAAAGAGCTTCAGTGGAATCAAGTTTTTTTACACATAATTATTGAACCACCAGGTATATTTAAATTTTTTTTAATATGATGTATACCAGATAAGACTTTTCAAATTACTGTCCAGGAAAGTGTTGTGAATTATTCACAGCTGCAGGGACGGACTAGCTGTGATACTCATGACCCCATGTTTTTTAGTCCTGTATGATAAGAACTTTGGACACGTTATCAAGTATAAACTGAATGAGTTTATTCTTGATAATGATTAGAGAGACAATCTAATCGAAACGTCGTAGAAATAAACAGAGATAAGGACAACGCAAATCGGACAGACACAATATTCTCAAACGTTGTCAGCATGACTTTTACAGTGTTGATCTACTTGTTCGGCGATTTCTGAATTTTTAAATAATGTATATGAAAATTTAAATAATAAAAATATATGCATCGGATTTTTTATGGACCTCAGCAAGGCTTTTGACATTGTGGACCACTCTCTTCTCGAAAAGCTATTTGGGTTCGGTTTGAGGGGCAAAGTTTATGAGCGGTTGTAGTCGGGTTTGTTTAATCGTTATCAAATTATTGATGTTGATCAATTTAAATCACCTGTGGAATGCCTCAAGGATCCATCCTGGGTCCTGTCTTGTTTTTGATATTGATTATAACGATTTGCCCGATATCTCCGACAATAGAAATATAACTTTGTTTGCGGATGATAGCAGGTATCTAGTAGCAAATAACAGTATAGGAGAAACTACTTGGATGGTTCAAGAAATGCTTAACAAATGTCACATTTGGTTTGATGCAAACAAATTGTACTTAAATGTGGAAAAAGCAAGTTTTATATGTTTTACTTCTCAAATTTCTATTTTCAGTGACTCATATCAGCTAAAAAACAACCTCTGCTGGGAGATGTATGTTTTCAAAATTTTGCCAAAATTATGACTTTTATAATCATGAGACGCGTAATGGTTTGGATCTCGTAGATCCAATACATTCCCTTACTATTGCTGAAAATAATATTTACTCTACTGGTGCCATAATATACAATAAACTGACAGATAGTTTCAAAGGGATATCAAGTGAGAATAACTTTAAATGAATTGTCGAGGAATATTTACTATCGTAAAGCTTTTAAAGCGTTCAGAAGTATTTTGACAGTTAGATTAATGCTTTTATATTTTTTATATTGGGGTTGTAATAAACTGTTGTACATTATATTATTTTGTTTATATTTAGAATTGATTAAGAATTTACTCGTATGAGCCCCATTGCTTGGAAGCAATATACGTCATCTTTGACATGATCCATACCTGTATACGTATATTGTTCAAAATTTCATTTCAGTTCATTTCATTGGAAATATTCGCAAGTTTAGTAGTTTCTCTGTTTGCCCTTTGTCATCTATTCCACAATAAATTGTATGAGACCCTATGTTTCGGAATGAGTCCAATTCATCTTGGGTCTCATTTTGTTAAATAGTGTTTAGAGAGGCCCTCTCTCTTTGATTCCTCATTTCAAAAATAAATCGTAAATCTTTTGTTTTATTATTAGAGACAAAACTTTTCTAGTGACCCTCGTGTATACGCACGTAGTGGTGAATCTTTGAAAATTGGTACTCTATAACATTGTAAAAACTGATTTTCAACTACAAGTAGTAATCTGTTGTGTTAATTCAGAGAACTAAGTAATTCATTAAGTTTAGATGGACATCTAATTAATAAAGTAAATATTATCTTCAAATTCAGGTCACTGCCAATATAGCTGTTTGCTCATCGGGTGAAAACAGACAATTCCCCTAATTTCAGATACTTTCACGTGAAATACAAGCACGTGTTTTTTTGTTTCTTTATGGAAAAATACATAACAAATTATAAAGGTATATATTCTAAGATGATTTCGGTAAACCAAAAATGATTTATTTAGTTGTTGCTCTCATAACAGCCACTGTCAACTGATTTTTACAAGTTAAGGTAATTGTCATTATGTAGTCTCGGTAATGAAGTCTCTCGTAATGTTCTGAAATAGCTGCTGGTTCATTCATTTCATTTAGCCTAGTTTTCATCCTTCCAAAACTGGATATAGGCCTCCACTATTTGTTTCCAAATCTCTCAGTTCTGGGCTCTTCTTTGCCACATCAAGCCGGCATGTCTGACTATGTCATCCTTCCATCTCATCTGTGGCCTGCCTCTGGATCTTTTCCCTTCATATGGACGCCACTTTCCAATTTCTGAATTCCAACGGTTGTCTTTTATTCGTTCGTTATGGCCTGCCCATTTCCTGCTCTTTCTATAGCATCAACTGCGTTGGTTTTTCTTCTTACCCACTCATTTCGTTTTTTATCTCTGAGTGATATTCCTAACATGTGTCGTTCCATAGCCCTTTGAGTTTTGCGGATTCTGTCCAAATTTGATTTTGTAAAGGTCCACGTCTGCGCTCCGTATGTTAGAACCGGCAATATACAACAATAAAATACTTTGGTTCTTAAGTATAAGGGAATTTTCTGATTTTTCAAAACCTAGGAGAGTTTTCCGAACGCCGTCCATCCAATCGAGTTCTTCGTGTTATTTCGGCTGTCTAGTTGTCCTTACTAGCTCTTATGGCCTGGCCTAAGTATATATATTCATTCACCTGTTCTATTTTGGTTGCATTTACTGTTATAACTTGTTGTTCGTCTGAGTTTGACATTACTTTTGTTTTTCTGAGATTCATCTTTAATCCTCGTTGGAGCAATGTTTCATGGAGGTTGTTTATCATTGACTGCAGCTCTTTCCAGTCGAATGCGATCAAGAGTATATCATCTGCATATCTCAGATGATTTAGGAATCTACCATTAATGTTTATCCCTTTATTTTCCCAATTTAATGATTTGAACAAGTCTTCCAGGGCCATTATAAATAATTTGGGCGAGATTGTATCTCCCTGTCTTACTCCTCTTTTGATTGAGATGCGGTTCGTCTTTAGCTCGTCATCAAGTTGTACTGTCATCGTTGCGTCTAGATAGACATTATGCAATAGATTTTTGTATCTTGAGTCTATTTTGCTATTTACCAAAGCTTCTTCAACAACCCATAGTTCTACGCTGTCGAAAGCCTTCTCGTAGTCAACAAAGGCCATCTACAGAGGCAGATTATACTCGTTGTTTTTTTCTATTAATATTTTTAGTGTAGGCCGGTGGTCTCATGTTCCATATCCCCTTCTGAATCCTGCTTGTTCAACAAGTCGATATGTGTCGAATTTGTTCGTCAATCTGCTAGTTATGATTTTCATGAAGGTTTTGTATAACTGGGAGAGAAGAGATATAGGCCTATAATTGTCCGGAGTCGCCGGATCGCCTTTTTTATATATCAAAATTGTGTTAGCGTTGTTCCAACCACTGGGTATCCTACCTTCGACAAGACATCTGTTGAATAAGATCTTTAAATATTCCTTAACTTTTCTTCCTCCTTCCTTAAGAAGTTCTATTAAGACTTTGTCATCTCCCGCTGCTTTGTTTCTTTTCATATCTTGTATGGCTTTATCTATTTCATCCTCTGTAATATCTGGCAGGTCTTCAGAATTCACATTTGGTATTGTCTTTTTTAAATTCTTTATATTATTAGCCGAGGGAGGGTTTCTTGGGCTATATAGATCTTCATAGTATTGTTCAGTTATCATTATTATCTCCTTTCTATCTCTTACTTCATCGCCCCGGTTCTTTAGCAGAATTATCTTCTTCTTTCCTACTTTAGACTTCATTCCCTTTAGACTTCGGTTCTTTTCTATTATTTGTTCTATGCGTTCTTCTTGGTATTTTCTTAAATCGGCTTTTATTTGTTTTCTTATGGTCAAGCTGCTGGTTAGTACTGATGAAACAGATGGCCTGTGTATTTTTCGATCTGATCTTGATCTTCCAAAGTCTGAACCAAATCGGCAATATGTCAAGTTTAGCTTGTACTTAGTGGGTTATAATTGTGGAGGAACTGGTGATCGCTAATCGGATAACAACAGAAGGCAACACAGTTCATCCTTTGGCAAGTTCACAATGTAGATGGTGAAGGTACAGGGGTGATCGTTGCAGAATTCCTACTTCTATGTCCTACTATCGTCTACACTGATCAGCTCTCAATGAATGACTCGATGACCTTGGTGAAGTCCTGCTGATATCCGGAATTCTTCATTTAAATAGGGTAGTAATACATATCACCTGCTCCAAACTATTACAGTTTAATCCCGCTATCTTATCTTTATAAGTGCTTATTATATATTTTGATCCAGCAATGTATTATAACTATATTCCAAAATCAATTAATTATACATCTCATATAGGCTGTCCAAAATCATTCATAGTTGTGTTTCTTCTTCATGTACCTTCTCCATTTCGGAGGTTGGCTATCATCATTGCTATTCTGACCTTGGAAGCTGCGGCCTTGAATAGATCAGATGACTTGACGTTGAACCATTCTCGCAAATTCCTAAGCCAGGATATTCTTCTTCTTCCAACAGATCTTTTTCCCACAATCTTTCCCTGGATTATGAGTTGCAGAATCTTATACCTTGGACCTCCCATGATGTGGCCGAGATATTGCAATTTTCTCTTTTTTACTTCATATAGGATCTCTACGTCCTTCTTCATTCTTCTCAGAACCTCCAAGTTGGTCACATGTTCTATCCATGATATTCGCAGCATCCTACGGTAGGTCCACATCTCGAAGGCTTCTAGTTTCTGCTCGCAATGTAAGTTGAGGGTCCAAGCTTCTACACCATACAATAGGACTGAGAATACATAACATTTAAGCATCCGAATTTTTAGGTCCAGGCTCAGATCGCGGCTACAGAGCAGCTTCTTGATCTTCACAAAGGATGCACGGGCCTTCTCAATGCGAATCTTTATTTCTGAACAATAGTCCACGGAACAGTTGACACTTTTATATTTGTATAGTTGTGTTTAACCCATACAAATTTTAAAAAATCAGAATATTTAATATTTAGTAAGAAGAATTTATGGTATCCTTAAATAGACGCAATATACACATTATTTGTTTCTTCGATACTCACGTATGCAACTACAAAAGCATGTGCAATATTTTATGCTACAAATCATTTAAGTATCGGAGACACTAAAACCCACGTTAAAATACGTATCGGCTGGCATTTTACGAGCAAAAAATCAGACTCGGAGGACCGAAGCATGCCCCATTAATTTTCTCGGGTTCGATGGTAATTTTATAGTCGGTCGCATGCAAGAGAACCGCCTGGTTGGGCTAGGGTAACAATAAACGAGTCATTCCGTTTCTCCGAATTTATTATTCACCGGGAAAGACATTAAACGCAGGAAAAATAAAGAACTTCCACGAAAAGGGTAGTAAACGTCGATCGATTCGAACAAACACGTTTTGCTGCTTTGTTGTAATACTCCATGGAAAATAGACTTTCGACAGTAACAAAAATGTAACGTTGGTTTTTTTTGCTGGAATGTGTTCATTTCGGCATCCCATAAAACATATCTCGATAGTAACTCTGAAAGACGTGTGCAAAAAAAATGGCAGATCAAAAATGGTCACGATTTTCGGTTTTTTGAGTTTATCTCGAAAAGTAAAAGTTGTATCGAAAAATGTTTCAAACAAAAGTTGTAGAGAATTTAAAAAACCTATCGATTTATATGATATAAGTTATAGGTGGCGCCACTAGTTATCGAGATATATTTTTTTTCGACAAAATTTACGGTTATTGTTTAAAAAAAAGACATTTATTAATTACCTATTTAAAATTTAACATAAATGTAGGTATTATCATTATCGCATCAAGGAAACGCCTCCTTTTTATATTTTGGTGTGGTTTGGTTGCTGAACGCATGTCGAATCGAGCTTGCCGGGTTTCAGTCAGTCGTCGAAAGCTCCAGACTTGTCTGACGTTATTCCTAAAATCGTTATAGTATACGATATCCTCATAAAGCAGGGACCATAACAATCTTAGGCGAGGCGTTTCCAAGTATAAATTCATATCGCTAGATCGTAACGTGATGCGTGTCTGGTCCTGTAACGAGCGCTATCGTGGCTCATTTCCACCATTTGTCGTTGTTATAAGGTAGATTTAGAAAGTGAAAAGTCGTTTCTAAGTTTTTTCTACCTTATTAAACCGCAACGCAGGGGGGGTGCGGTGAGAGTCCCTTCTAAACCACCCGACCAGATAGGAAATCTGGCCGCCTCACCTTTCTTCTCGCTCACCGGGGCAAAGGGGAATGAATGATAAAAGGGGCTTTTGTTTTCTTCTGTTTACTTCGGAAATTGAAGTAAAGTTTGCTTCCAAAAGTTGCTAAAACAGTACTAGTAACTGTGGACTTTATTAATTATGAAATTATGAAAATTTTATCTAAGCGAAAATTGGATATAATATTGTGTAATAATATTATAGGAGTGTTTAAAACGAATGAAAGTGAATTTGTTTTGGAAAAATTTGAATGAATTTTTCTGAAAAAAATATGATACAGGAATTTATACCATATTTTGTGGGTTTGGGGTTATGTTTTGTTTGAGTACTGGGAAACTCATGTTTAATTCGAATTAAATCGCCAAGTTTATGTCGGTGATCCGCTACTACAACGCCAGTTCGCGTATGTAGTCTCGAATAGCACCTGACTTTCGAACTATAGTATCTGAGGGCCCTGTAGTTACGAAAACTTACCTAGGCGTTCGTATGCAGATACTACCTAAAGTCCAACACTATGTTTTATACAAGGGAAATTCTCAGACACCGTATTTAATCCGGATTTGTTTGCATTTCGCTTTAAAATCTTCTTGAATCTTTGGTTTTTCACTATCTAAATGCAAGTGATAGCCCAAAGATCCCGAAAAAGTAATTTTAAGTTTAATGTAGCAAAGACTAGACGTTCTCCGAAGACTTCGATGCCTTCAAAAAGATCGTCGTGGTTGTTGTATGGAGGTACTGGAACTGGTAAGCGCCACAGCCGTTGCTTTTTGTGCTTCCGATGGATGTAGAATCGAGAAGAACGATGCTTGTGATCGACGTATTTTGTAGTAACTTTTAGGCCACACCTTTAAAGTTAAAATCTACGAATGAGAATGCTGGATTTTGTTCCATAAGCACTAATGCTTTTTGAACTGTGAATTTGAAAAGGAAATGATATTTGAAACTCAGTGAAATGGTGTTTTTCACGTGTAGTATGATCCATGGTGATCTGATAATTATCTGTTTTTAAGTATTGCAAACAGATATGTACAATATCATTCTAAAAAAATATGTCAAATTCGGAATCTGTGAGTTTTTTATTTGCCGAGAAATTCGATGTCAAAGTTGAAAATTCAACCTCAATTTTCCGCTTTCCTAATTAAGAGACAATGCTCAAATTTAATGGAAATTGTTTGTATTGTTTTATATTTTGAAAATCCATTAAAAAATTTTTTTTTTTTCAATCGTGGGCCGAGAAATTTTGCAAAAACCAATTTTTGCACCAAAAAAATTGCGATAACTTTTCACCGGGTGGAGATAACTTGCATTGGATTTAGATGTATCATTTCTGATCACAAAAAAAAAATTTTGGATGAAAAAAACGTTTTTTTCAAAAATTCATAATGGCGTGGCAAATAAATATTAAGGGCTCAAATTTGCAGAAGATGCTTTTTAATACTTGTACTTTATCTGTGAATTTATTGGATTCAAGAAATACACTTCCATACGATCTGTGAACCTTCGAAAATAGTGCCGAATCTAATCGAAAATAGCTGCTTCTCACACACTGTCGGCGGGTTGCCATACTTCAGACGCGTTATTCATTGGCGCTTCAAAGAAATTTATGCTTCACAAGTAATATTTATATATTATCAAATGTACATGTAAGACTCATGGTTTGAAATGTACAGGTTTGTGTGAGCACTGGGATGGACAGTGCGATAATTGCTCTGAAAATTTTATTTCCTGCGATTTAGAAAACGATGATGACAATTCAGAGGAAATTAATAATATGTGTGAGAATGATTTTGACTATGAAAATGTTAATAATGATGAGAACGATATGTACAATGAAATTGAGAATAATGATGAAAATGGTATGTGCAATGTAAGTGAGAGTAATAGTGGACGCCGATTGCATAGAAGTAATAGTATAATTAATATATTGTATTTATATGGTTTTCGCACGTAATTTTAATATATTATTAAATATTTATATGACCTATTATATATTATTATTATATTTTTATATGATTTGCTTATAGAAATTTTCGTAAAAATTTTGTTAATAAACTATTAGGGAATAATTATATAAAAGAAAATAACAATATAATAAGTAATATATAATTGAAGATTTGTATGATTTTTCTCTATAATTTTTTGTAAAAATTTTGTTATTAAACAAATTAATAATTAATATGACTAAACAAATTGTTACTATCATATAAATTAATAAAACAACATCAATATTATTAATGTTACTTGTGATGCATAAGTTTCCTTGAAGCGCCAATGAATAATGCGCCTCTGAACTATGGCAACCCGCCGACAGCGGCCTGCAGCAGCTATTTTCGATTAGATTCGGCCCAATTTTCGAAAGTTTACAGATCGTATGGAAGTGTATTTCTTGGATCCAAAAAATTCACAGGTAAAGTACAAGTATTAAAAAGCATCTTCTGCAAATTTAAGCCCTTAATATTCATTTACCACGCCATTATGAATTTTTGAAAAAGAAACGTTTTTTCATCAAAAATTATTTTTTTTTTGAGATCGTAAATGATATATCTAAATCCAATGCACGTATTAAAAAATTTTTTATCTCCGTCTGGTGAAAAGTTATCGCAATTTTTTTGGTGCAAAAATTGGTTTTTGCAAAATCTCTTGGCCCACGACTGAAATTTTTAAAATTTTTTTAAGCAGATCTTCAAAATAGAAAACAATACAAACAATTTTCATTAAAATTGAGCATTGTATCTTAATTAGGAAAGCAAAAAATTGAAGTTGAATTTTCAACTTTGACATAGAATTTCTCGGAACATAAAAAACTCACAGATTCCGGGTTTGACATACTTTTTTAGAATGACAATACCTATTTTTATGTTAAATTTTAAATTGGTAATTGGTAAATAAATGTCTTTTTTTGAAAAAAACCAAAACCGTAAATTTTGTCGAAAAAAAATATATCTCGATAACTAGTGGCGTCACCTATAACTTATATCATATGAATCGATAGGTTTTTTAATTCTCTACAACTTTTGTTTAAAACATTTTTCGATACAACTTTTACTTTTCGAGATAAACTCAAAAAACTGAAAATCGTGACCATTTTTAGTTCGCCATTTTTTTTTGCACAGGTCTTTCAGAGTTACCATCGAGATATGTTTTATAGGATGCCGAAATGAACACATTCCAGCAATAAAACCAATGTTATATTTTTGTTAACAAAACAGCTCTTTTTTGATCTAATTTCCATGGAGTATAATAATAATGACAAATTTGTTAAAAGAAATAATTTTAAATATGATCTTTTTTGTTCAATAATATAATCAAAACCTAAAAATATTTTGAGTTTTTACAAAATTAGTAACAATGTCGATTTTAATTATAATTTGACACATATTTACTAACAATTATAATTTATAACTGTTAATCTATTTCAGAGTCGAGTAATACGTGGTCTGACAGGCGTCAACAACTGTCATACGAACGTCACTCGAAGACCGCGGCAAGGAAGATCGGCTATATCGGAGACCGGAAATTCACCGGAACCACCCGATAAAGGTAAGTCGAACATCTGAGAAAATACACTGGAAATATAAATTGTTTTGTATCCTTTTTGTACGATATTGGTTTCAGTCATTTTCCAGCTTGACAGCAAATATTAATTGTAAATGTAGGGACGAATACTAATAATACACATAAATTTTATTAATTAACATTAAAACTATTATATTATTACAAACAATCAACTTTTACATTAACAACTAAAAAGATTTATCTTTAATGTACCATTGGAATTGCAACCCTTACTTTTTTAGCGCACCATACGCCACTGGCTTTGAATATTTTAATATAATCTGAAATTGTTTCAAAAGAAGAAAAATTATACTATTTTTCCCTCCTACTCTTAAGTAATAAATCAAAATTGTGTATATAATGAATGTTCTTTTTAGGCAACCTAACTTCTGTGTAGCAGCAAAAAAATGTAACCTGCTGAACATCAGTATTGATTATTTTGAATATATACAACAATCTACATAGTTAACTACCTTTGTAATGTCTATAATTAGAACTGAACTTTTCTAAATCAACAGTTCAAATATTCATCTAACATATTAACGTTTATTGTATTACGTCACAAATTACGTAACAAAACCATCATTACGAGTTATATATTTAGGCTACCTTTTTCTAATGGTTTCATTCCTGCGATCTAACCTTAACGAGCTTTTAATGTTTCTGTCCTGCCCCATTTATCGAACCTTTATTTTCAGAATAAACGTGAACTTACACTTTATTTTTTTTTTGGTTAAAATCGTTTACGGAGCTTTTCATTTTTACGATTTTCTATCAAAATTATTTATCGAAATAAGTAAGACTTTGTGTACTTTTGGAATTTCAGTTGATATTTCTTTTACACATTTCTGGTTCTTCAAAGTAACGTTTGATCTTGGCAATGTAAAACCGATTTGAAATATATTTCTCCATTTTTTATTAACTCAAAAACTAAATATTCGCTTGGTTACCCTATCTCCTCATTTGAGGGATTAATAAATCAATCAAAACTTTGGGGAAATAATGATTTTCAATGAACATAATTTTATGAATAGAGTTTCAGAAACTAAAAGACAATTACCTACTTCAATATATAAAAGAATTTCAAACCTAACCCTCATTACACACCTTGAAAATAGTTAATACGGATATTTAGCCCGGCATAATAATGGAATAACAATAGCAGGGTTATAAAGATAAGTTGAACCCACTCCAAAAGAGAAAAATTATAAGGGTTCGGTGTAAATGATAGGGTACTTGAAATATTACCGAGAACCCGGTAGAGGTCGTCCAGATTTATTGAGTTTTACTTTACAAGACAAGAAGCAGCTTGATCAAGAAAATATTCCGAAACATACACATATCATTTATCGGTGAGTAAACAAGAACAAAAGAAATCGACACTGGAAAAAAGAAAAACCGCAACTAGAACTCCAAGACAAAAACGTCAGCCCAAAAGTAACTTCAAAAGGATAAATTCAGTAGACACAGATAATGCACACAATATTATATTATCAAAAAGTAGTGGATGTCCTAAAAAAAAAGAAGATACGACTGCCACCTCACGATCCAATCAAATCAATAGAGAGAATCTACACTATATTAAAGAAAATCTAGAAAAACCATATGGTTACACTATAGTAACCTACCACACCTTTTCAGATTACCAAAAATGTACAAAAACAACATACCATTAAGACCAGTAACCAACTCCAAAAGATCTCCAACAAGTGCTCTAGCGAAGCTTCTCTTTAAAAATCCAGCCGTTTAGTAAGATGAACTCATACGTCAAGAATTCTACACATTTTGTGAATATTATTAGTAACAGTAGTCGAGACTAGGACATTATAGTGTAATGAAGGACTAGGGGAATTCTGTTGTGCCCTTATAGAAATATTGTAACTAAGAACTAACTGAGTTCGGACGTGTCTTTATAGAAATATATCGATTAGTCAGCATTGTTAGTAATATTTCTAGTGGAATTATTTTAATCGAGTATATTTTATAGATGTATATAGATAGGTAAATAGGATTTAAGTTAGTTGGTTATGATATAATAGTGAAAGGTTTAACAAGCAATTAATAAGGTATGGAAAGTAACTGGTGAAAAGTGTGGTTTTTATTTGAACTATGAGACTGGAAATAAAGGAGAGAAAAATGTAACAATCCTAATAACTCTTGATGTGAAAAGTCATACTAATATGCCAAAAGGAATCACTAAACAATCAAAACTAGACTTTCAACCACGTTACCACTGGATGGAGTGAAGGACCTCTTGAAGTTAGTAGTGCTCAAGACAACAAGCCTCCAATGGTCTAATGTTCGAATAACGTATAGCAGCATTGGAAAGCTAAGATCAAAATCTATAAAAATCATGGATGCTAAAAGTTATTTTTATTAGCTTTTTTAGCTTTAGCTCTTTTTTTTGGACCTAAACGCGTGCCCGGAAGAGCTGTTATAAAACCCCTCACAATCCCGTATATTAATGATACTTTGGAGAAAATAAGACAAATTTCCAATGGAAACAACATAAAAATAGCTTTCAGATCAGGACATACACTGAACAAAAGCACCAATACAAAAGAATACATTCACAAAAGTCAATGTGAATATAGATATTGGAGAAATAAAACATCTATTAGAGGTTAGAATTAAGGAATTTACACTCGCAAAAGGGGAAAACGTTATACACAACACCTTGTAGCATAATGTAAGCTGTACAAATAAATATGGAAACAAACATGAAAAAGAGAAATTTTTGAAAGCAGTTTACATTAAAAATAATAATGGAATTATCAGTAAACTCAGTGTTGAGATATATGATATTTGGCAACCCTTACTTTGTAACAATCATTGAAGTATTTGTTGTGAAGTAAACTTTCAAGCATCAGTGGACATTGTACATTATATTATATTATGAAACTGACTCTCGATTTGTGTTTCAAGGTCATTTGAAAGACAGATTTTTTTCGATTAGGAGCTCCTTCCTTTCAGACAAGTGAGATTGACCTTCAAATGATATCTAGATGTGAAAAAGACATATTCATTTCTTTTCTGCAATAAAAAGTAGGGTTTCCTAATCGAAAAAACAAAGTTGTCCTTGAAATTCAACTCCAAGGTCAGTTTCAAGGTCATAATCGTTAAGCTTTTTCAACATAAAGAAATTTATGTCTCTTATCAATAAACCCTTGTCATTAGACGGCTCGGTTTCTACAACTATATGCATTTTCCGCCAAAAAAGTGCGATTGACTTTCAAACGACCTCTAGATGTGAAAAAACATATGATATATTTATATCGTTGAACGGGGAATTTTACCTAATTTTGCAATAAAAAATAAGAGTTTCTATTCGGAAAAACAAATTTGACTTTGAAATACAAATCCACGGTCACTTCCAGGGTCATGAACGTTAAGTCCTTTCAACATAAACTTATATCTCTTGTCGTTAAACTGTTTGCTTTCTAAGCTCTTTTGCGTTTTTCAGTCAGAAAAATGCGTTTGATCTTCAAATGACCTTTAGATGTGAAAAAAGCTTATGACATACTTGAATCGTTGGACGGGAAATTTTTCCTTGCTTTCTATTTCTCTCTGTTCGAAAAAACAAAGTTGGCCTAGAAGTGGTCTTGATGTGCAAGTCCAAAGTAAGTTTCAAAGTCATTAACGTTCGGCCCCAGAGAAAATTTAGTCTGTTATATTTTTTTGGAAATACTAAGTTTATGGGATTTTTGAGTTTCAAAGTTAAAATGAGACTCCCTATATGTATATGTATATATATATATAAATTTTTTTTTAGTTTGTCTTTTCTTAAGTTTAGGTTCTTTATTTAACAAAAATCCAAAACAATTTGACGTTTCGCCCTTTATTAAAGGCATCTTCAAAAATTTTTTGGCTTTTTATTGACTAAAAATTATTTTTATATAATGAAAAACATTCAATCAAAAACATATTTACAATTTTAAAAAACAAACAAACACTTTAAAAACTATTCAAATTTATTAAAAAAATATTTAATTTTACCAGTACATACCTTGACATTTTGTTTATTTATTAATAATGAAATGAAAATTTTACATCGTCTATTTACATACTGAGGATACATGGAATGGGGAAAGAACACATACACTTAATTTTATTTTTAAGAGGATATTCAATTTTTGATGTTTATTAACAGGATCGAATATTTAATATTTTTGTTTAAATTAGGATGATATAAATGGGGAAAATATAATACGTATATATATATATATATATATATATATATATATATATATATATATATATATCTATATCTATATCTATATCTATATATCCTTTTTTTTAACTAATTTTAAAGTAAAACGTTCAAAAAATGTTTATAATGAATGAATTAAAAAATTTGCCCTAAAACTCTCATAATATCTATCAATTTAAAAGTAATTAACTTATTTAACTAAATCTTTTAAATTCTATTCGATTAAATCTATTCAGACACGATGTAGCTCGTTATTATTCCTGATCCCCAAAATTAAGACCCGGCGGGCGAATTCCGAAAGTTCAACGTTGAATCCGCTTGTAGATTAAGATTAACTTTACCCCAATCCGGTTACGAAATGGAGCGCTTTGCGGCCATTGCGCCAAACTATTTCGAGGATTATACGACTGACTGGAGAAGTTTCCCCGAATTCCACTTCAAATTCTTTTAATTACGCAAAGTTGGAGAATTTGCTTGATGTTTAAAACATGTAGAAGTTTAGATATTGTTGGAGTTTAGGTGGTTTTTTTGTATCTTAAACGGAAAATTGCATTTTCGAAATTGGTATTTAACGAATTTGATCAAACCTTCGGGTATTATGTCGACAGGCCGATGGAAAGGCAAATTTATAAAAAATATATTTGAAACAAGATGTCAAAGAGATCCGAAACGGCAAAATATAAGGCAATGTTGTCCAACGTCTTATTTGGTTATAGCAGGGACTAAATATAGCATCAAAACTAAAAGTTTAGGCAAATGTTTCTTTGGAAAATGTGCGATAAGGTGAGAAAAAAAGCTTTTCAAATCATTCTTGAAACCTTATTCTATCGTAACACACTTTTTTCCATTTTTGTCCATGGAGCAGGCGCGGATCCAAGGGAGGGGCGGTTGAGGCGATCGCCCTCCCCCCTCCAAGAGCTTTGAGTTCAGGAAAATATTCCTGATTTTGCCTCTTATACTATAGTTTATTCTAGAACTAGAGAGAGTAATAAATCATTTTTTATCCTTTTTTTTTTCTTCGCAGACTACCTGTGTTCTTTAGTCCGGTGTCTTGGGCAAAATCTGTTACACACATTTATTTTTCATAGGAATGGATTAGAAATTTTATAATCAGAAATACCGGTCTATAATAATGGACTATTTCAGTTGGATAACAATAGATATTTGGATGTGTGAAGTGTTAAAAAGGATTTTAATCCTTATCATAGGCGTCGGAAGGAGGTTTATTTTATCACTAAGTATTTATGGCATAGAATATTATTTCGGTTATAAACTTAAAATAAAAAGTTATTGTAATATTATTTTATTTCTTATGATTTCTTAATAATTCACATACATTAGAAAATATAAATAATTTTGACATATTTAACACAAATCACAACTGTATTTTTATTATATTTAATTTTGGCATAAAAACCGTTTTAGACACATTCAGATTAAAACTTGGGCTTCTTCTCTCAAAAAATTTATATTATAGTTACAATTTAAATACTTACAAAATACACATTGTCAAAAATACAAGAAGTTAAACATATATAAAAAAATAAATTCATCCATACATATAATATGAAAATCTTTTGGGGCTATCGGTTATTTAATTATTAATTAAAAACATTTTTAGGATATTTTGATGTTTCAGTTTATTTATTTCTTAAACCACCTGCAGAAGTACAATTAAACACTAAAAAGGGATTCAAATATAATTAATTTTTATATGTTATAGAAAATTTAAATAATAAATTGTGTTTACGCTGGTAAACCTTACGGATCTAATACGTAATCAAAGTCAGTGAAGCTATCTTCGCTCAAATTAATTATAATTGGTTCCTTTATCTCACCGATTATGAGATCGAGTTCCACATTTTCTTCTATTCTTTTATTATATGGATTTTTCCCAATTTTCAACAGTAACTTTATTCAAAAAAATCTTTCAAAAGTTCAGTTAAATTACTAATTTTGTAAGTTGTGTTATTTCTAGCAACTCTACCTTTTACTTGAGAGAGATATTTCCTTCTCTAACGGACATTTTCCGGATGATCTATAAGAACAGATTTCCTATCTGGTTTTTCCCAGCAATAATTAAGTTCTCTGAACAATTTCCAGAGCTCAGTTCTTTTAATTTCAGATACATCCCGATCTGCTTCTCATAATAAAATGTATGTACAACTCCTTTTATTGCAGTTTACATCTCTTCTTCCAACGATGTTTTTCGTCTGCCTGTGATCGAATGTAGCTTGGGAGTACTAACAATTCTTGTCGTTTTTTCTCCTCCAGTATTCGGTACATAGTAGATTTTCCAACTCCTGTCATGTTGGAACACATCTCAACAGAGTTTTTAACATTATTATCTAGATATTGATATCTTAAGGCATCATAAACATTCATCGTAATAAGTTTTTCGTTGAGGAAAAAATGGCCTGGTTTAACGATTTTGGAATAAATATAGATGTGGAATCCATATCTTTTGGGTATCTCGCTAATCCCAAATAATATATAAAAACAAGCACAAACAAGATAAATCACCAAGGTAAGGTGTACTTTGCCCACTAACAGAAATTGAATTGAACTATCAGAAATGTTATTATTGTAGTAAATTTATAAAAACTTATAATATTTAAATATAATTAGATTTATGGCAGTTCTCAGTTACTTGCGGCACTGAAGCAGTTACGTTGGAAGTTTCGGTAACAGTTTTATTACTCTCTCTAGTTCTTGAATACAGTATAGGAATGTGTATGCTTGCGATCGCCCCTCCCCTTCCCAAGTGTTTTGAGTTCAGGAAAATAGAACCGATTCTACCTTTTATATTAGGAATGTGTATGCTGATGGCACTTCCCCCCCCCCCCCGCTAGTTGTCAACTTGTTTTTCCTGCGATAGCCACCTCCCAAGAGCTTTGAATTCAGGAAAATAGACCCCATTCTGCCTCTTATACTAAGATTGTGTACGCTGCTCGCATCCTACCTTCCTGCCGATGACTTGTTTTTTCTTGTGATTGTCCCCCCCCCCTTTCCAAGAGCTTCAAATTTAGAAAAATAGACCCGACCCTGCCTTTTACACTAGAAATGGGAATGTTGCTGGTGTCTCTCCCCCCTACTCCGTCGAAAATTTGCTTTCGCTTGGCATACTGTACTTTTGTGATATCACCGCCCCCCCCCTCCCAAAGAGAGAGGCTGGATCCGCCTCTGACATAGAGTATATTAAAAAATCAAATTGGAAGCGACCGAGCTTGAAGTTACCGTAAAACAATATTATTTGGGGTTGTTTCCTTGGCCAAAAACCTGCGATCAAAAATATTGAAAAAATTCAAGGTTGTTTCTCACATAATAAATAATCATATTTAGAAGACAAATTATATATATATATATATATATATATATATATATATATATATATATATATATATATATATATATATATATATATATATTGGAAATCGTTACCATATTTTTTCATCAATTTAAAATAGATCTTCCTTTAAATTCGCTTCGAAAATACACAGAAACATAAATAAAAATAAACAACAACAACTTATATAATTTACATTATGGATGTGAAAACAATAAAAGGTGAATTTATAAGGTCGTTGTTGTACATTGTTTCCGCGAAACAATGAATGCCACGTTTTTCCGATATTTCTTTCAACAAAAGGTTGTAAAAACGATTTCTTTCGCAACATCGTTAATTCAACAAGCGATTATTATGCTCGAATAAAATGTTTTCATTTAATTGGGTTTCAGAATATAATGAATATTACAATAGCCATACAATGAGATAATTTCTTTGAATTTTAATTAATGTAAAGTAAATATAATATAGGTATGAATATCTCTAAGGAATTGTTGATGATTCCTTTATCCATCGATGAATACGTTAATTTCGTCAACACAACAAAAACATTTTTATAAACGCGTAATCGACAAGTTGGTTTATACAGGGTTTCACGCTGGTCTGGTGGATTTGGGGATGATGTGCGGATAATGTATTGAATCTAAAGGTTGGGATCTGGTTTTTTACAACGATGGGAAGCAGAAGAAAACCAAGGTTCATATGAAGAGGGCCACTTCCCTGAAGCAGATCCCTCGCCACCGGGAATCTGAAGAGGGTCTATCTGCTACCATGTGTTCTAACATTAAAAATCTTAATATTTTCATTGGTGGCATAGAAGGAGGTGCGCAGACAGGGTAGACAAGGGATGAAATTATAGAATGATCACAGCAAACCTCCGTGTATTATGTCGATAGTCCGATGGAAAGGCAAATTTGCCTCGTTCGTAATCAGTTTTGGTAACAAAATGCCAATATAAATTTTGTCGATTTATTTAAACATGTCATAAATCGGAGTAAAGTTATATGTGGTTTCTGACCTAATTAATAAACTCAAAGCTTGTGTTGGCACTACATAATAATTTAGCAATAAGATTGATGTTTTTAACAAATCAGCTTATAAGAAGGCTTCAAAAATCAGTAAAGTAAATCTTTAACAGCTTAAAAATTGTATTAGCTCACTTCCTTGCATCTTTTAATTTTCTTGTTTCTTATGTTAACATAATTTTACAAGCGGCCACACAGAACTTTGCTGGCTTTGACATTTAAGTCATTGCATTATGTCTAGAATTGTATCTGTAGAAACGGACGTGTAAGCGTAGTATAACCTAAACACCGCGTAAACATATCTCTATAAAAATTGATTTATGAATTCGCTAGGATTTCTGTGACCTTGACTAACGAAATAATGAATGAATTTCAATGTTAATTACTATTACACCATAGGCGTGCTTTCTTTGTTAGGTTAATTATATATTATCATAATTATATCATTATTTTTATATTTTTTAAAAATAATATTTAGTGGTATCTGCAATTAATTAGTTATTCTACGTCGCGCCACAATTAGGATTTTTTTTCAAAATAGATGTATTTTGATGTTTTCATATTTCTATTTAAAATGTTCAAATGTGAGATTATTAGAGTTTTAGTTGCTTTTTTCCCTTTACTATTATATGAATTTGTGAATTCTTTGTTAAAATCATAAACACCTTTTTTCCATTTTGATGACATTAAAGTTTTTAGAAAGTTACGTTGAATTTTTTTAAGCTTAGAAATTCGAAGCTCTAAATAACTATTAAAAAAACTTATTTTTTTGGTTTTTAGAACTGTTTCTAGCATTATTTTATTGAAATATAACTGTTTACAAAACTTCCATAATTAGAATTGTGAAGGTAAAAAAATTGAAATGAAATTTTAATTAAATAAGGTTAAAATTACGACACAAAACGCATAAAGCTATTTTATGCCTTAAGGCCGATTTTCACTTACGAGTCGTTTTCGTGAGAGAATTTTCCAAGTTACCGTAAATTTCCACCGATACGATGCTAAGCGAACCTACCTAAAACTTAAACTAAGTCAACTGATTATCACGTAATGCAGGTTATACAAATTTTTAGTCCAAGATTACACTGACTTCTCCACTATGTCCCAAGAGTCAAGACGTAGTTAGCTCCTCCTACCAACATACTGTAATTTTGAATTACGCGCGAATTTTCGTATTGGGACGAGAAGATGCGCAGAACATGGGTGTGGACGCCGCTCCGTTTGTAATTGCGGTTGGTCCTTACGAACAAAGGTCAAGGACATTTCATTATGGCGCATATCGCCTTATTTTGTGCGGTACATATTTAGGGTAGATCAAATATCATTTATTAAAATGTTCAGTTTCATTATGTGTGCCAGTTATTGTATTTCTTAATTGATAGTTCAATAAAAACATCTGGTTATTATTTTGTTTGATTTACTTACATTGTGAATTCTACAATGAAATCATAATAAACTATGGTGAGTTGGATTGGTGGCGGATCGGTGTTGAGCCCCAGGCCGTAGTTTGAGGACCCCTGACATAATCTATTCGTAGTATTTCACTATTTCTGAATAATATTTTTTCAGTTTCATTTTGTTTAGATCTGGTCTACTGTTACTCCTCACTCGGTTGAATTCGCTTGACTCTTGGGCTTGATATTTTTAAAAATTAGTAAATATAAGTTAAATTCATTTGACGCAAAAGTGTGCTTTTTACAACTAATTAAAAAATATCGAAATTAAGTTTTCTTTCACCATTTTGTCAAAGACATTTATCCTCTTTTCGCTTGACATTCAAAACGGACTTTTCCAAGTCACACTTGAAATTTTTTTATTTTTCGTTCAACATTAACTATAATTTCGCAAATGGTCTATACTAAAAATTTGGCAGAATTATGAATTTTTGAAAAACGCCTTTTTTTTTTCGCTTTTTTGTAGGTTTTTCCAATTTTTATCGGTTAACAATGGACCGATTTTCTATATTGGATCGGCAAGAAAATAGTTTTGGTTGTCACACATAGAGAGCGTTGTAATTATTTTGAGATTAGTGGTGGTTTGAAACTTGCAACTACGCACATAATAGAGCGTATAAAGTATAAACAAAATTTTTACCATCTAAAATTATTTTTCAACCCGCTGTATTAAAAAATTTACCAGATATACCGGTTTCTTTTTTAATAAAGCCGTCGAAATATTATCGGTGTTTCCCGGTCGTTACCAGGGAAACTGTCGACGTGCCCTCGAGCGTAAATTGAACTGATGGCGGAAAAAATTCAATTTTATAAGAATTAATTACATTTTTCAGATAACGTACGCGAGAAAGAAGTTTATTAGAGTTCATACAGCGGGTTTACTAAAGTAGCTCAAGGTATTTTCATAAAAGAGACACATATTTTAGGTAGAAAAAGATTTTTACGATATTAAAAATATTTCAATTAACTGCAGTCTTCTACAATAACTAAATATATATATATATATATATATATATATATATATATATATATATATATATATATATATATATATATATATATATATATATATATATATACAGGGTGATTCAAAAATCGATCACGAAACTTAAGGGGGTGATTCTACTTGACAAAATAAGGGTAGAGCTTCATATAATTTTTTTTCAAAATGTCATTCGTTTTCGAGTTACAAGCCGTCCAAGTTCAAGTTTTTATTTTTTGTTTTTTGAATTACTCGCTTACAGGAAAACCGATTTGACTAATATTTGAAAGATAGGCTAAGTCTTCTGCGCTTCATCATTTTAGTAACAATTCACATTGATTGTTTGCCGCTAGAGGGCACTTTACCTACATTGAAAATTGTTTTTTTGTCATAATTTTTTAGTGTTGACAGCTACAGTAGTTTTTGGCATAATTTCTGAAAGACTGATGCCAGGCCTTTAAAAAAGGTGCTCTTTATTTACATCGCTAAACCCAACGGTTTAGACGTAAATCACCCTTAAAAATTAAGTGGTAAATTTACTTTTCTCATTTCATTACCACCAGCTACCAGGTAAATAGCTATCAAAGTATACTAGAGCTGTCAGTTTAACATCAAATAAATTCGCTTTTTAAACTATTTAATTTATAATCTTAAAATAACTAATAATGGCTAATCACCAATATTCAAATATCGAATATTGTGATATCCATTTTTGTTATGGAAAAGCAAATGGTAATGCAGAGTTGGCAAGAAGATATTATATGGAGAGTTATCCGGAAAGAAATATCCCTCATGCTCAAACATTTTCCAGTGTGCACAGGAGGCTTGCGGAATGTGGTTCCTTTAAAAGTTATAATGGAAATAGGGGAAGACCTAGAACTGCTAGAAACGTGCAACAAGAAGAAAGAGTGCTTGAAATTATTGAAGATAATCCAGGTATTAGTACTAGAAAAATTGGGAATGAAGTGCGGCTCTGTCAGGCTAGTTCATGGAGGATACTAAGAGAAGAACAACTCTACCCGTTTCATTCAAAAAAGGTGCAGGCTCTTTATGACGATGATCGGCCGAGACGGTTGGAAATGTGCAATCAGATCCTAGCTAAGTATGAACACGATAATCGATTAATTGGCGTCATATTATTCACTGACGAAGCTGGTTTCACTCGTGATGGCATAACAAATCTACACAACATCCACACATATGCTTACGAGAACCCAAACAATGTGGTAGAAACGAAACATCAGCGTAGATTTTCACTAAATGTGTGGGCAGGGATAATAGGAGATTACCTTATTGGTCCTCATTTCTTTGATGGCCCATTAACTGGTGACGTATACTTAGATTTTATCCAAAATCGTCTCCCATTGTATCTGGAAGATGTGCCATTGGACGTAAGGGCCAACATGTGGATCCTCCAAGACGGAGCTCCGCCCCACTTTAGTATACGTGTCCGACAGTATTTGAATGCAACGTATCCTGAGCGATGGATAGGACGAAGTGGACCATTGGCATGGGCAGCGAGGTCACCAGACCTTAATCCTATGGATTTTTTCTTTTGGGGTCATTTGAAACAATTGGTGTACGATATTCCAGTAATCAACGTCGAGGATCTTCGCTTCAGGATAATCGAAAAGTGCCAAATTATTAAAGAAACACCAGGAATTTTTCATCGAGTTAGGCGACATTTTTTGAAGAGTGTTAGAAAATGTATGGAAGAAAATGGGGGACATTTTGAGAATCTTTTTTAGTTTGTTTAGTACTGTTTCATTAATTTTTATCAATTAAATGTATATCGCAATAATCCATAATATGAATATTTACTGATTAGCCATTATTAGTTATTTTAAGATTATAAATTAAATAGTTTAAAAAGCGAATTTATTTGATGTTAAACTGACAGCTCTAGTATACTTTGATAGCTATTTACCTGGTAGCTGGTGGTAATGAAATGAGAAAAGTAAATTTACCACTTAATTTTTAAGGGTGATTTACGTCTAAACCGTTGGGTTTAGCGATGTAAATAAAGAGCACCTTTTTTAAAGGCCTGGCATCAGTCTTTCAGAAATTATGCCAAAAACTACTGTAGCTGTCAACACTAAAAAATTATGACAAAAAAACAATTTTCAATGTAGGTAAAGTGCCCTCTAGCGGCAAACAATCAATGTGAATTGTTACTAAAATGATGAAGCGCAGAAGACTTAGCCTATCTTTCAAATATTAGTCAAATCGGTTTTCCTGTTAGCGAGTAATTCAAAAAACAAAAAATAAAAACTTGAACTTGGACGGCTTGTAACTCGAAAACGAATGACATTTTGAAAAAAAATTATATGAAGCTCTACCCTTATTTTGTCAAGTAGAATCACCCCCTTAAGTTTCGTGATCGATTTTTGAATCACCCTGTATATATATATATATATATATATATATATATATATATATATATATATATATATATATATATATATATATATATATATATATATATATATATATAGATTTTCTTGAACCGTTGATATTTATTTCTGTTTTTTATTATTTTCTTGGGATTAGGTACATGTTTAAAATCTGTTTTTCACCACTTGACGTTTCGTTCTTTATTTAGAACATCTTCAAAAACATTTCGGTCTAAAATTTTAAGCGAATTATGAATATACTATAAATACAATCAGGACACACAATTAAAATTCAACATTTAAAACAATAATATTACATTCAAAACGACAATTAAAAATTATAACAATGATTATTTAAAAGGTTCTTTTTAGTAAATTTTACGCACCTTGAGATTTCGTTGGAATTTATTTTTGCTTTTAAGGAGATATAGACATTTTTGATATTGTTAAGGGAATAGGCTGCGTCTAAATTATATTGTTGTAGATTTGACTAAGATTGTTTATGTCAGTTCTGTCATTTACTCTGTGACTTTCCTTTTTGATGGCTATCATTTCCTTTATTGTTAATTTTTGATAATCTTTGTCTCTATCTACTATTTTGGTATCTTCAAAGTTAAAATAGTGCTTTTTATTCTTTTCACGTTTTGTCAATGCTGTAGTAGCGTTTTTGGTATATTTATGTCCATTTAGTCGATTTTTTAATAACTGGCTTATCATTCCTATATATTTTTTCGGACAGTTTGCACACGGTACTGAATATACAATATGGGAAGTTTTCATAGTTGGTGTTTTGCTTTTCAGTTTGGTAAAGATTGAGTTTAGTTGATCGTAACTTTTGTGGCATTCAATAATATTGTGTTTTTTTTTAAATGTATTTTAATTTTTCTGAAAGATATGTTGTATAAGGTAATTCTTGTTGTAAATCATCCCTGTTTTTGGTTCTTAGGTTGTTATAGTGTTTATATGTTCTTTTTTAATAATTTCCTCGATATCTTTACTATTAAAATTGTTTTGTGTAAGTGTTTCTTTAACTTTGCTTAGAGTCGAGGGTCTGAAGGTAAGGGACGTTAATAAAATGGCTCTGTCAACCAAGCTCATGATTATACTTTTTCTTTGGTTTTTTGAACAGTTATTCAGATATTTTCCCGACCAGGTTGGTTTGATATACCACTGTGTTAGAATCTTATCATTTTTGCGTATTAGAGTCATATCTAGGAAGTTTATTTTCCCATTTATCTCAGATTCTGATGTAAATTTTAATTTGCTATGGAAATTATTACATTGTTGTACGACATATTTGATTTTGCCATGAGAAATTGCCATTAAACAATCATCAACAACACTTTTAAAGAAATTCATGTCTAAATTTAGATTTTGAATGAGTCTTTCCTCCAAATATTCCATGACTATCTGGGCGATCGAGGATGAAATAGGTGAACCCATTACACAACCATCAACTTGTTTGTAAAATTTATTGTTATACTGAAAGTAGTTGGTTGATAATGTCACACGTTCAACTTCTATAAAACTATTCTTGGACAAAATTTTGTAGTTTTTTTGCTCTTCCCATTTTTCAGATAATATAATTTTAATCAGATCGTTTGAAATATTTGTGTATAGTGATACTACGTCCAGGGAGACAAGTTTGTAATTTTGTGGGACAATTACGGTATCTTTGAAAACAAAAGGAATCTAATATAAAAGTTATTTTTCCTTGTAATTTTTAAAATACAGACTGATAGATATTTTGACAATTTTTAAAAAGGTGATTGTATGCAGGAAACAATAGGTCCTAATGGAACGTTTGATGATTTTAGTAATAGTTTTGACGAAATCTCAAGGTGCGTAAAATTTACTAAAAAGAACCTTTTAAGTAATCATTGTTTTAATTTTTAATTGTTGTTTTGAATGTTATATTATTGTTTTAAATGTTGAATTTTAATTGTGTGTCATTTATAGTATATTCATAATTCACTTAAAATTTTAGATTGAAATGTTTTTGAAGATGTTCTAAGTAAAGTCAAAGCGGTGAAGAAAATAATAAAAAATAATATATATATATATATATATAAATATATATATATATATATATATATATATATATATATATATATATTTATTTTCTTGTTTCTTGAACCATAGATTATATCATTTTTTTTATTTTGTCTTTTCTTGGGTTTAGGTTTTATATTTAATAAATACATAAAAACTGTTTGACGTTTCGCCTTTTATTCAAGGCATTTTCAAAATGTTTGCCTCCTTGACATTTTGCTGTTTTATTTCAGAAATAAAACAGCAAAATGTCAAGGAGGCAAACATTTTGAAAATGCCTTGAATAAAAGGCGAAACGTCAAACAGTTTTTATGTATTTATTAAATATAGAACCTAAACCCAAGAAAAGACAAAATAAAAAAAAATGATATATATATATATATATATATATATATATATATATATATATATATATATATATATAGATGGAGATAATTTATAGTTTCCAAAAATACAAATAATTCCCGAACTTAACCATTGATTGTTTAAATGTTCATTCCGAAATACTCGAATAACATACTTTGCAGATTACAAATTCAGATAGTTGGTAGATTTCCAAAGCGTCTGGTTTTTATTTAGGAAATAATTGCATGAAAATATTTTGCCAATCGGTATATGTGTAAGCAAGTTTTACATTCTTTATAGATGTTTTTAAAGTAATGTGTTTATTTTTACAATGCTTTCTGGATGGTAAAAGAGTAACATCATTCGATGTAGAGTTTTCCCCTTAAGACTCTGTTTTTTTGTAATGTGCAAATAAGTAGTGTAAAACTAAAGCTATATGGTAATTTTAGAGATTATAAAATCAAATTTTGGTACGTTTGTCTTAAAACGGAACCTTATGAAAAAGGCATGGATGCATTATTCACAAACTTCTACGAAAGTGGTGTGATATAGGAAAATAATTAACATTATTACCACTACACCAGATCAAAAAATGGTACGTGGTTAATAAGCTGGTCAATATTATGTTTGTTAGCAAAAAACGAAGATTCATATGATATAAGTTATAGGTGGCGCCACTAGTTATCGAGATACATTTTTTTTTTCGACAAAATTTACGTTTTTTGTTAAAAAAAAAGACATTTATTTACAAAATAGCGATTTAAAATTTAACATAAATATAGGTGTTATCATTCTAAAACAGTATGTCAAACCTGGAATCTGTGAGTTTTTTATTTTCCGGAAAAATCGATGTCAAAGTTGAAAATTCAACCTCAATTTTCCGCTTTTCTAATTAAGCTACAATGCTCAATTTTAATGGCAATTGTTTGTATTGTTTTATATTTTGAAGATCTATTAAACAAATTTTTTTTTTCAGTCGTGTGCTGAGAAATTTTGCAAAAACTAATTTTTGCACCAAAAAAATTGCGATAACTTTTCACCGGATGGAGATAAAATTGTTTTAAAGCGGGCATTGGATTGAGATGTATCATTTCCTATCTCAAAAAAAAAATTTGGACGAAAAAAAGTTTTTTTTTTCAAAAATTCATAATGGCGTGGCAAATGAACATTAAGGGCTCAAATTTGCAAAAGAAGGTTTTTAATATTTGTACTTTACCTGTGAATTTTTTGGATTTAAGAAATACACTTCCATACGATCTGTGAACCTTCGAAAATTGGGCCGAATCTAATCGAAAATAGCTGCTGCAGGCCGCTGTCGACGGGTTGCCATAGTTCAGGCGCATTATTCATTGGCGCTTCAAGGAAAATTATGCATCACCAGTAATATTTATAATATTGATGTTGTTTTATTAATTTATATGATAGTTTGTTTAGTCATATTTTTTTATATATTTATATGTTTATTAACAAAATTTTTACGAAAAATTATAGAGAAAATCATACAAATATTCAATTATATATTACATGTTCTACTGTTTTTTCCTTCACATTATTATTATCTAACAGTTTATTAACAAAATTTTTACAAAAAATTATAGAGAAAATCATACAAATATTCAATTATATATTACATATTTTACTGTTTTTTCCTTCACATTATTATTATCTAACAGTTTATTAACAAAATTTTTACAAAAAATTATAGAGAAAATCATACAAGTATTCAATTATATATTACATATTCTACTGTTTTTTCCTTCACATTATTATTATCTAACAGTTTATTAACAAAATTTTTACAAAAAATTATAGAGAAAATAATACAAATATTCAATTATATATTACGTATTATATTGTTCTTTTCCTTTATATTATTATTACCTAATAGTTTATTAACAAAATTTTACGAAAATTTCTATAACCAAATCATATAAATATTTAATAATACATTAATAGTTTATTAACAAAACTAACAAAAAAAGAAAGATGAATGTATAATTGATATATTGTATTTGTATTATTTTCGCACGTAATTTTCATCTATTATTAAATATTTATATGACGTATTATATATTATTATTATATTTTTATATGATTTGCTTATAGAAATTTTTGTAAAAATTTTGTTAATAAACTATTAGGTAAAAATAATATAAAGGAAAAAAATTGTAAAATATGTAATATTTAATTGAATATTTGTACTATATTCTCTATAATTTTTTGTAAAAATTTTGTTAATAAACAAATTAATAATTAATATGATTAAACAAATTGTTACTATCAGATAAATTAATAAAACAACATCAATATTATAAATATTACTTCTGATGCATACGTTTCCTTGAAGCGCCAATTTATCTCGAAAACCGACAGTTTTATCGAAATAAATTAAGAGTTTCTTTTTTGCAGAGGAATGACCAAAATATTTAAAAAATCAATTTTCAGCTCTGTAAAATGGCACCTGTTAAAAATTAGGCTCAACGAGTATGGCTGCAAGTCCATTCCTTACTTCTCTGATAATCTAGAATATCTGCTGTAGTATGGTTTAATGAGTCTTTATAGTATCTATAAAATATTAAAATTTCATTAAATTGTACAAGTCGGTTCAAGCTGCTGGGTATCCCTTTATGGCTCTGTATCTTCGTTAAGGTGCACTTTAGGATTTTTTTTCTATGACAAAGTAGGAATATTTTGACTTCTCCTGTACACTTCCTAGAAATTAGGAGGTACTTACCGGACACCCTGTGTACCAAACAAATTTTACATTCTTTATATGTAAATTTAATCAAAGTAAAAATTAAATCCCTTACTTTGAAGATTCGGGTAAAGTTTTAGGGTTATTTCCTTTATTTGAACTATAAATCCAACTTGTAAACCAAATTTCAAGTTCCTAAGCAGAAGTGTCCTATAATCTTGATAAATGAACGAGTGCCTAAAGCGGTGGCCTTTGACGACCTATATTTTCTGAACCCGTTCAGATAGAAACTTGAAATTTTTACAGAATCTTCATGGAACTAGTTTTAGTATTATTACAAACATTGAATTACCCTCCAAAAAACCCAAGTTATCGCAGTGGTAACACCAACTAAGCTGAAACATATAAATTAACGAGCGGTATACGTCATATTTCGTCGAGGATTTGTCTGATTGACGGACGACCATGCACCTAGATTAAAAAAAAAATACGTATATTTTTAATAATCACGCCGATGACTAAAAATAAATCACCAACTCGATAATATCGAAAATGTAGCCCCATTAAATTCGAACCGGTTGTTCGTGACTTGAAATCTTACTCGTTAATTCACGACCTGGTAAAAGTAATGGCTGCATGCTGGTTAATACTCCTCTTTCATGAATAAAATTAATATCATTGGGTGTTATAATAAAAAAGTATTTTTAGCACAAAGGCAGCCGACCTTGTCTTGGAAAGATTATTAATTCCTTTTGCTGTGATAAAAGTTTTGGTAAAAATATTACTATAAATAAACCAGCGTTGTGGTATATCAGATTGACGCTATTTGTGGCTCTTAAATGTGCCCAAAGGTTGTTTGTTCTTCGTTAGTTTTACACATTAGTTGACAATATAATTATTAACCTTTTCCTCCCACGCATCAACTAATTTCATATTTTATGGGGCAGAACGTTAAAATACAATTTATTGCAGGAATGTCAAAAACAAGTATGACATTTTTAACGTATTCCTTTTAATGTTATAAACGTCGTCCACTGTTTTGGAAGCGCTTGAATACTAAAAAAATTCTCCCAACTTAATGCCTGTTTAAATGGACCAAAAAGATGGCAATCGCTTCGGTACTCCAGTCTTCCTATTGAATTTGTAGCGATTTCATGTAAAAGTTTCAAGTCGTAGGGGATACCCAGTAGATGATAAATACGTAAAAAAGTACAGCTAAATCAGCCCTGTTTTTTATAAACAACATCCAAAGTAGGAAAATTCGAATTTTCCGGTTATATTTTAGAGAAAACTTGTCCAAATGAAAGTTGTGTGTATAACCCCTTGATGATAAGGTCATTATGTGCCTTTATAATTGTGCGAAAGCTGGACCAAATCAGTTTGGTAGTTTATGAATAATCTTACTTGTTTATCCCAGACACTGAATGTTCAAACAATTGTCCTTGCCCTGAGGATGATTCTACAGATATTTGCAAAAGCGGATTGGATTCTTTGAAGTTCAAACTACAAGCAAAGATAAAAAATGATGGATTTTTAAAAAAAATTGTTGTTAAAAAAAACCGTTTAAGGGAGGGATACCTTTTTTTACGTATAAACAATTGGAATAACTTTACTAATTTTAATGATACAAGTTTGTAAATAAGTGGACTTGAAAACTGGTGAAAAAACACGATTAAAAAAAAGTCTGCTACGTCCAATAGGAGCTAAGATAGCATTTTTTTATAATCATATCTCTTTTGTTTATAAACATTAAGAGTCGAAATTTTCACAGATTTTAAACGAAGACCTATATTTTATGATGCAATTGATAAGTATGAAATTCATGCATTGTTAGTAAAGTTATAGCTCTTCGAAGTGAAGGTACTTTTGCCAGTGCGTTGTGGCGAGTGGTGGGGGAAGCTCGGCTTTCACACGGTGTGCTTCTGAAATTCAAACTTCAAATTGGAGCGCGCAACAAAATTGTACGATATCTCGGGTTTCAAATAACGTAGTCTTCATTTTTTTTTAAACTGGGGTAACTCGACGAAATATTTTCATTATCGTAGGAAATCGGAAAATAGACATTTCATCGGAATACCGATGATCCCACCCCTTTACTTTGCGAATAGCAGTACTCTAGTGGAGTTGCCATTTATAAACTCTTAATGTGTCAACATTTTCCATTGTTATCATTATATATCTTTAGCAAAGATTTCTCGATCTTAAAAATAATATTTCCGAAAATTTTCAAGGCAAAGTTCGGTTGGATACATTATTTTAAGGTTTTAAGTCGACTCTACCGCGTATAAACAAAGTTTTGTTACTTTTTGTATGTTGTATGGTGGACTAAAACCACTCAGAGGCGGAGGCTGCTCTAGAGCTCTCTAAACTGGTCTGCTGCTGCATCACTATGAGAAGCAATGCGAGAACAGTCATGGGAAAACCCTACCAATCTCCCCTCCCCCATTGACATAATATTCAAGATTGGAACAAAATAAGGTCTAGTGGATTGGAAATGCCCCCGGACATATCAGCATCAAAACCATTACAACGAACTCATTATTTGAGATGAGCAGTAATGTCATGCCAAAAGTTTACTAATCCACCAAACCCTATACCATTCAAACAGACTGGAAGGCAAGAACTGATCTAATACAGGGTCAGTCAAGAAACCTGGTCTGGTTTACGGACTGGTTCAAACTGGTCCTAACTTAATATATAGGGCCTTCTTTGGTTCACAAGTCGGATTTGGTCCTTGGAGTTTTCTTGAATAAGGCATTCTTTAAATATGACATTTATATTCAGCTTTCAAGCCAGTAACTTGGAGGAGTTAAAATGACCGAATTTAATAGTTTTGTAGCCCGTGTCTGGCAAATCTATGGCGCTTACGAGGTGTAGTGGTGAGGTTGTTGATTAGTTCGTTTGTTGATAGTTGTGACCTATCAAGGTATTTGTTAAAGTGTGTTCGATGAATGTTGTAAAGGTGTCATATCTAAGGTCTCTATAGGTAATGGTGTTCCTAACATAATATGGAACTCCACCGATTCTAGGAAGTACCTTGTTCTGGAAGCTCTCGCCCATCCATTTCTCAAACTTGTCAGTGTGCCTTTGCAGCCTTCTAATAATGAGGAGAGGAAATGACCCTGAGGATGTTGCAAACGCAATGTTGTCATTAAATAAATAAAGTTTACTGTAAATCTCTCACGGAACGTCAGCTGTTTAGAGATTAAAAAGAGTGAGAGACAAAGGTGAACTCTGAAGTATCCAGCTCTTATTGGCGTGCCATTTGTTCTGCTCTCAAGAAAACTTGCGACCAGCCATATCAGGTAACTTGGAATTCCAAACCTTATCAGCTTGACTACAGTCCATTGTGCCAAATCTTGTCAAAGGCCTTGCTAGTGTCAATGCGGTTGAAACACTGTATGATGAACGAAGCCCTCCTGGTGGTCTGCTGAACGGTACTATGACTGCTTCTGAAGCCGAACTGTTTTGAGGCAAGTTATTTCTCTCAGTTGTGAAGTGCGGTTCGGTATTACTCGCTCTATTATTTTCCTCAAATTGGAAAGCAGACTAATAGGCCTATAGCTGGTAATTTTAGTGACCCTTTCGCTTTTCTTTCGAATTAGAGTAATCTTAGCCACCTTCCAATCTAAGGGAAAATATCCTGAATTGCAAAACTGCGTTGGCTATGTTGGTAATAGCCGAGATGGCCCTGTCCGGCGCTCTTTTCAGAGCTGCGTCCGGCAGACCATCTAGACCTAACACTTTTTTAACCGAACTCAATATAAGTGACGTACTGGGGCAGCACTTAACTGTATTTCAGGGCGAAATACATGCGATACCTGTCTTCGAGATAATCTGACGAGATGTTACAGAGTTGCATGTCATTAGATAAAATTGAAGCAGGTGTGGAACTGTCTTTAATGCCTTATCATCTTGGCTAAACATAACAAGGTTATTTCTGTCTAGGTACCAGGACACCAGGGTATCTTAGGCAATGAAAAAGCGGATCTGCTTGTAAGGTAAGCCGCGAAATACTGCTTTTATGCACACAACATACTGGTGACAGGACTAAAAACCGGCCACTGCAGTTTGAGAAAATATCTACACATAATGGGGATCTATAATGAAGAACCAATATGTAGGCTATGTGTTGAAGAGGACCCCACACATCCATTTCGAATGCGAAACTTTAAGCTCCTGAAGGTCTGTACCTGAAGGACAAACTAGTGTGCAGGTTGCTGAACCTGGCCCAGGCAGCCAGGAGACACAATAATCACTTAATTCATAGAAATGAAGTTTTTCACAGACATTAAAAGTATCCATGACATTTTTAGAGTATTTTTAATTTATGCTACCGTTATTTAAATAAGTATAACACTTTCCACTGCATCTCTCACTTTAAACTGTGTCCCCTAATAAATTCAATTGTTATTTTTCAATCAATCCAAATTACTATGTTGCTTATATAGTCCTGGTCTGCTGTGTGTGCATATATTCGATTAAAAATTCATCCATTCACGTCATTCGCATCCGCAATTCGTTTGTCTGTCTGTGCGACCGTATCTGAATGCGGATCACGCCCCCTTCTGATCGATGCCGGAATTTCAATTAAATCTGTCTCGCTAAATGGCCTATACAATGTTCGTACATGTGAAGTGGCTAGAACACAAATAGTTATTAGAAAATTGTCCTTGATTTTAAAGAAATTGTTCTGATAGTATGAATGCAAATCTTGGAAGTCTTCATACGGTATTTTTTGTCAGTTCTAACTTTTAACCATTTTCCTGAGTTCATTAAAATATGTAATGTTAAGTACAAGTTTGGTAAGTTTTTTTTTTCATTACTTTTGATTCTCAGATTTTCGAAAATCGTTTGAGGTCGTATGGATACATCATTGAATTAAAAGGTAAAATAAGATTGTTTGTTAAATAATGTACGAGTATTAATTTATATAATCACTTCACTTGGCATGAAATTAGATTATGCTTCTCTAAAAAGTTTCATCCTCCAGCATCCTTACTGGTCGATGACTTCATTAAATTAGATATTCTATTTGATTGATTTGTTGTTGACTTGTTTGTTGTTCATCGCCATTCTAAAGGCTAATTTACTATTTTACTAGAACAATGAGGAATTGTTTTTGATGTAATGATTGATAATTAGGGATATTTCAGGATCTTGGCTAAACCGACACTAATATATCACTACATAATATAAAAGAAAGCTTCCCGGCTGTTTTTGTCTGTTTGTTCGGATTAATCTCGGTTAACCATATGTCAAAACAATATATGATGAGACCGTAAATACCATTTTTTAATTGGAAAGTTGTCGGTAATATCGTTAAAGTTACCGTAGATTGTAGCATTCCAGCAGACATATTTTGATACGGTGGTGTACCTATCGATGATCTCTTCCACAAATGGACACAGTTGCCAAAGCCCGATCGAAATCGCATATTCTTGTAGCTGATACAAATTTAGTAATTTTTAGTCCAAATATATTTCTCGAAAATAAAAGAAAGTGTCATAATTCATTTGTCTGTTATTATTTTTATTTTTCAACTCTAATAATTGTTCAGAGTAAACACGAACTCGCGTAAATTTCCTGGAATGGCCTATAATAACCGGGTTGCAGGTAATAAGCACCGTTTATGTGAAAAACGACCAGCTGAAACGTCTGTAATGCAGTGATGCCTATCTTAATTTCTTGGCCGATTTCCCGATAGTCCAAGTTAAATTTATTCCGAGATAATTTAGCTTATTCAGTAGTCTCGCGCTCTTTACTCTTTATCGACCACAAAGCAAGTAATTAAATAGTTCGTAGAATAACATTCTGCAGAATATAACTAGCCACAAATCTGTCTTACTTTGCGTGTGTTCGGTATTTATGAAGGTAGACATGTTATTGTTTTGGTAAGCTTGCGATAAAATTTAAGTCTTGGAGTAGTTCAATAGAATTAGATGATACAAAGATAAATGTTAGTTAGTCATATTTCCCACGAATCCTAAAATGGATTTCAAACATGTTATAGGTAAAAATAGGTATTAGATCCAACCATACAATTACACAAAGGTCATATCTTGAAAAGTAACTAATTCGTGGGTTACCCGGTATTTTATTGTACATTAAATAAATAGTGTAATTTCCAAACTAATTATTTGCTAATATCTGCAATTTACAATATATATATATATATATTATATATATATATATATATATATATATATATATATATATATATATATATATATATTACCCTTATTAAATTGTTGGGCGCCAGGCACAAATAACTATACCAAAGTATAATTGATTTGTACCAAAAATTTTTTAATTTTCAATAAAAAATTACTCAATCACACATGTGCTGTATTTCTGAACGTACCCCGTTTTTGGTGATTTGAAGTTTAAAACATTGATGTCAGTTTCCTCTTTCTCAGGTGAGTCCAGATGAAAATATAATTATTATCAGAAAAACTCAAACCAATGATTCAAAAACACAAATACAAACTTAATTTAAAATAATACAATCATGTCAGTGGGTGCAGTTTTTATGTAAAATTTATAAATCACCTTATCTAAACCTAATTAAATTATCAATATTATTGAATATGCACTGTATTCTTTTATGGAATTAAATCTGGCAATATTGTATAAATGTCTGAACGGTTAAAAATGACTGATGTCTTAATATATTTGGTTTTATTTTAAACAATCTAAAAATAATTTGGTGTGTGCCATTATTATTAAAAGTGATCTTGTTACAATGCAAATTAAACAATTTATTTTATTATTAACTATAACTATTCATAATAAGGTTAGTATATATCGATTTTATCAAATTATTTTCAGGCAAGTCAAAAATTTCTATATCTTACACAATAAATAAATACCTTTTAAATCTCCCGAAATTTTTTTATATCCACGTTTTATATTTCTTCCTTCCTTTATTTTTAATAAAGAAAAACTTAAAAATCCTTTTTCCTTTGTCAATTATTTAAATATTTTTCACAGCTGCTTCCTTATTGACATAATTTATTTACTAATTTATTTAACTTCTTTTCCTTCCTTAAAAATTGATTTTCAATCTTCAGATATTTTTATATCCAAGCTCTGTGTTTCTTCCTTTTAAAAAAAATTACTAGCAATGTTTTTTTTTTTACCACAGATTAATATGTACTGTTTTCTTTTAAATTTATTTATAAAATAACAAATGAAAAACTTTTAGGTTATGGTCTCGTTAATAAAAAAGACTAGCGGTTTTTACACTATAACCGATTAATATTCACTCCTTCTTTTACTTTTCAAAATAACAACTGTCAATATTGAGGTTATGTTACTTTTTATGAACCAGACTAACGATGTTTATTGTACAAATGATGGACCTGTACTCTCTTAAAAAGATGAGTTTAGGCTTTTATAGTAATTGGTGACGCAGTATAAATTTTTGTTTTATTTTTTTTTCTGATTGGTCGGCCATCTGACGTGAACTGGCAACTAGATGAAATTTTAAGCTTTGAAACACAAAATCAAAATGGATTGTCAATTTATGATAAAATTTTGATATTTTAGGGATATTATGAAGTAAATATTCTATTTGATGACAATAAATTATGATTTATGTAAATTTTGGACTTTTTCTGACATTCTGATGTATCTACACTTTACTTTTGGTCATTATTTACCACATAAAGTTGATAAATAAAATTTTATTATATCTAACAAAATTTTACATATACATTTAAATTTTAATTATAACTGAAATTGATAATCGTTGTTTTATTAATATTATAATCATATTTAACAAGGTTTACCTGCAATTAGGTACTATTTTATCCTAGTTTTTTATTAAAATTAACTTATAATTTACATTTTCTTATACTATTCTTACACATTTACAATATTTTTAACAAAGTTTTAATACTCTTGTTGTAATAAGTAGAAACTAATATATTATAAATAACTATTGATGAATAAATAATGTCTATATTTCACTAAATAGTTATTATTTGACGCTTATTTTCACTAATATTATCTTTACCTGCACTCTTTATAAAATGGGTGATTAGGATTCTCATTTTTGTGGATTTCACTATATTGTTTTAAAATTCCTTTTTTTAGTCACTATCTCTCGACAATAACACTTCACACCTTATTCAAAATATCACTTATTTATTAGTTTATAAGATTCATGTCTTTCATAGTCAAATACGTTTATAATTCTTGCACTTGCACTAATGTCCAACCTTTCACACTAACTTTTATACATTTTATCATGTTATTACATAATTATAGGTATTTGATGTCCTTTTAAAACATGATTCAAATATAAATTCTTACATACTATTAACTGATGTCCATTCTACCATCTGCACTTATCACATAAATGCATTAATTAATAATTTATGTTCTTTTTTGTTTGCCATTTTCATAATCAAAAACTTATCATACCTGAGAAAAGATGACTACCTATACAATGTATATATATAATCAGAGAAGTAGACGACGAAGCTCAAAAAACTAAAACTAGGCCCCTACAGGTCCTAGCCCGCAATTTCTAAAAGTAATTCCTAAAATCATCATTATCTTTAGGTCACGTACTAAGCCTTACTATAACACCAATGCAGAATTATTTATTTTTGTAACGAATACAAACTCCAACTACCCATTTTCAAGTTAATCCATAACCTGTTATCCATTCTCGTATCGATATCGTCCACTTAGTTACTTACATAATGCCCATAATCAGAGATCGTCGATCTTCCTTTTTCTCGCATGACCGAGTCATTTCGTGACCGGGACGAATCGAGACTTTCCGGGCCCGTCACAATTATTGCACTTCGGGCAGTCTGCTCGACCCGTTTCATGTTCAACGTTTGACCTGCAAGATCGTTTATTTTTGAACGGATAGAATAAAGACTTTTTGTATGTACTTTGATCTTTTAGAATTGCGTCTGATAATTGAGCTTTATTTTAGATTAAATGATTATTTCTAGATATAAAGAAATATTCCTATACTGTAAAGCTAGACGGTAATGAAGTTAAGTATAGAGTGTAGGCCATGAACTTTATAGTGTGTACGTGTGCTGCCATTTATCTCGAATATTTTAACCATAATGTAGGATTATTTGACTCAAAAGCAATTGACATTTAAATACCTGGGATATTAATATAAACGTTTTTAATATAACTTATGTAGGGTTATGAGAACAAAGGTATATGGATGCCAATTTGCATTTTCTGACACCCACATTAATACAGGCCTGCTTATTCATTGATCAAAACAATACGCAGTATTTTTGTTTACCTTTCTAAAACACAAATGATAAGTGACTAAAATGTGGTCGGACTTGCATTGTCTTTATTGTTATTTATTTTTATTTTTACGACGTTTCGATTAGGTTGTATTTCTAATCTATAACGTTTACAACAATATACCTGAGAACCTACGATCGGCGCTCCCACCACACTACAATAAGCCACCACATCTTTATGGACTTCCAAAAATTCATAAAACGAACATACCATTGAGGCCAATAACCAGCTCCAGAGGATCCCCAACAAATGCACTGGCGAAGTTTCTCTTAAAGATCATACAACCTTTAGAAGATAAGACAAACACATATGTTAAAAATTCTACAGATTTCGTGAACATTATTAGTAGCATCAATCTAGAGCCAGACGACAGGCTAATAAGCTTTGATGTGGAAAATCTGTATACTAATGTACCATTAGGGGAATCACTAGACTTAATCAAAACTAGACCTTCAAATGATACTACTTTATCAGATCGAACCACGTTACCACTGGACGGGGTGATGGATCTTCTGGAGTGTTGCCTGCGTAGTGCTTACTTTCAAGTAAAGGACAGGTTCTACGCTCAAGACGACGGGCTTCCGATGGGTTATTCACTCTCTCCAGTCGTCGCCAATATATATATGGAATGGTTCGAAACTCATGCCATAGAAACGGAAACAGTAAAACCGAAAGTTTGGTTGAGATATGTCGATGATACTTTCATTGTATGGAAGGGCAATGATCAAGAACTTAATGATTTCCTGAAACATCTAAATACCATTCGACCTACAATTAAGTTTACCATGGAAAAAGAGGTAAGAGATCAATTTCCCTTCCTAGATGTCATGATAAACCATTCAAATGAAACTATTAAAACTTCAGTATACAGAAAGCCAACACATACTGGACAATATCTTAATCATAGTTCTAATCATTCTGTTGTAACAAAACGAGGAATTATACGCAACCTCTATAATCGCGCTATATCTATATGCAATAATGCCGAATCATTGGAAAAAGATGTAGCAAATATTAAATCCAATTTACAACAGAATGGTTATCCTTTAAAACTAATTGACGATTTTATAAATAATTTTAGAACAACGAACACTGGACAGCAAGAAACACATTCCTTCTTCACAATTCCGTACATTAAGGGAACGTCGGAGAAAATAAGACGAATTGCCAGTAGTTATAATATAAAAACAGCCTTTAAATCAGGAAATACACTTAGAGCTCATTTAACAAAAATAAAACCTAAAACTACCGATAAGAAAGAATGTGTTTACAAAGTTCCATGTGAGTCTGGTGAAATGCATATTGGAGAAACTAAACGACCACTAGAAGTTAGAATTAAGGAACATAAAACTCATACACAAAAAGGGGAAACGTCGAAATCAGGTATTGCAGAACACTCTTGGGATAAACAACACCATATAAAATGGTCTGAGGCTGTGGCAATATATATGGAACCCAATATGAAAAAAAGAAAATTTATAGAAGCAGCATACATTAAAAACAATAATGGAATCTTCAGTAAACCGAGTGTTGAGATACCTAATCTTTGGCAACCACTACTTTGTAACATCAAATCATTGAGGTGTGTACAGTGAAGTGAAACTTTGCGCTTCAATGGACATAGTCCCTATATAAGCTCGTAGTCTTAAGACAAAACATTCAGTTTATACTTGATAACGATTAGAGATACAACCTAATCGAAACGTCGTAAAAATAAAAATGAAGACAATGCAAGTCCGACCACATTTTAGTCAATCTTCAACATTGTCTACAGCCTTCAAACAAACGTTAAAATGTGGTTGTTGGACTTGCATTATCTTCATTTTTATTTATTTTTAGGAACTGTGTCCATTGAAGCGCAAACTTTCGTTTCACTGTACACACATCAATGATTTGATGTTACAAAGTAGTGGTTGCCAAAGAGTAGGTATCTCAACACTCGGTTTATTGAAGATTCTATTATTATTTTTAATGTAAGCTGCTTCTATAAGTTTTCTTTTTTTCCTGTTGGGCTCCATATATATTGCAGCAGCTTCAGACCATTTTATATGGTGCTGTTTATCCCAGACGTGTTCTGCAATACCTGATCTCGACGTTTCCCCTTTTCGTGTATGAGTTTTATGTTCCTTAATTCTAACTTCTAGTGGTCTCTTGGTTTCTCCAATATACATTTCACCACACTCACATGGAACTTTATAAACACATTCTTCCTTATCTGCAGTTTTTGGTTTTGTTTTTATTAATGAATCGAAAACACAGGAGCGACAGAGATAACATCAAATATAAAAGTATTCAACGATTAGTAAGATCAAAGATAAGAATAGCAAAAAAATTAATGACTTAAACGTGAATGCGCTGAAATAGAACAACTCAAGAAGCAACACGATGATTGTAACCTACACAAAAAGTTAAAAGAAACAGCTGGGATATATAGAAGGAGAAGACCAGGCGTATTGGTCAACCTAGACAACCAGATAGTGCTTGACAGCACAGAAAAAAATAATGTGTGGGAAAAGTATGTAGAAGCACTCTTCTATGACGACAGACCTCTGGAAGATGGTAATAGGAGCGACTGTTTAACGGGCCCATCAATCACCAAAGAAGAGATAGAAAAAGCTATACAAAATTCAAAAAACCACAAGACGACTGACCCAGACGAGATACCGTGTGAGATCTTCAAAGTTCTGGATGAAAGAGGCATCGCGACACTTCATAAAATATTTAACTCCGTTTATGAAACGGGTTGCTACTCCAAACAATGGCTATACCCTACATTTATTCCCTTGCCTAAGAAGACCAACGCAAGAAAATGTGAAGATCATAGACTCATTAATTTAATGAGTCATACACTAACCATATTTCTAAATATAATACATCAAAAAATATATAATACATGCGAAAGAGACATAAGCGATTTACAGTTTGGGTTTAGGCAGGGCCTAGGTACGAGAGAAGCGATAGTCGCTACACAGGTGCTTGTTCAGAACTGTTGCGATCAGAGAAAAGATGTGTGCCTATGCTTAATAGATTACGAAAAAGCATTCGATCGTGCACAACATCATACACTAACGCTGCTTCTTAGAAAACTCGACATAGATCAGTAAGACATCCGATGCATTGAAAGCTTATACTGGGGTCAAACTGCGCAGATAAAATCAGATAATAATGTATCCAACCTGATACAAATCTCAAGAGAAGTGCGACAAGGGTGTGTGTTATCCCCTCTCCTGTTTCACCTTTATTTGGAAACAATTTTCCAGGAGGCTTTGGAAGGTATTGAAATGGAAATTAAAGTTAACGGAATATGGATTAATAACATCCGTTATGTGGATGACGCAGTCCTGATCGCCGACAATATAAACGACCTCCAAGAACTCATCAACATAATAGGAGAGCGCAGCAAATCAGTGGGCTTGAGCATCAATACAAAGAAAACAGAATTCATGATTATCTCAAGACATCTCAATTTATCCCAAAACGCCAACGTAAGATTCAACGCAGTACCCATAGAAAGAGTTACCAAATTTAAATATCTGGGCACATGGATATTCGAAGAATGGACTTCTGACAACGAAGTAGTGTCGCATTGAACAGGCGCGACAGGCTTTTGTAAAACTCAGGCGAGTGCTTACGTGTTCAGATTTTTTTCCATAAAAGGTTACGTATGGTCAATACTTCTTTATGGTGTGGAGGGTTGGACATTAAAGACAAGCGCTATCAATAAATTAGAGGCTTTCGAGATGTGGATATACAGAAGAATTCTTAAGATATCATGGACAGCGAGAATGACCAATGAAGAAGATCTCTCACGTATTGGGAAAGAACGTGAACTATTCAGCATAATCAAGAAAAGAAAGACGGCCTACCTTGGGCACATCATGCGAAATGAGAGATACCAATTCCTACAGTTGATGATTAGAGGCAAGATCGAGGGCAAAAGAGGAATTGAAAGAAAGAAGATGTCCTGATACACACCGCCAGAAGTAGTGGATATGCATTTGAAGAAGTGTATTTCCTGATTAAGGCTGTTTTTATCCATACTCTCCACCAATATATTTAGGTTTAGGATTACTTCCATGACGGTCGTTGGGCAGGTTTTATTGCTCCAGTTACACATGTACAAGCTAATCTTTAAACTTTCGGGAGTTCTCGTATTGGCTAGACTCCAGATTGCTGCCCCAGATTACGTCTTTTTCATGTTTATTTCAGAGAAGTTTATTGTCTAGGGTCAGGACCAGATATTTAACCTTTGACTTCCCCGCAACAACGTTCCTAAATTAAGTTGCCATCTTAAGATCTAATTTAACATAATAAACATTGTACCCAAATACTTTCTGGAAAGTGATTTTTTAGTTTTAGAGGAAGCAATATTCTAAACTCATCCTATACGCTTGCCTCAAATGCTTAATTTTAAAAAGAGGAACTAAAAATTCAGATTATGTTACACAGGAAGTCCCTTACTAGTAATTTTCTACTAGATGTACAAAAAAAATTGTACTTAAAAGTAGCTGTAAACAAAATTACAAAACATTCAATAAAAAATAATTATACACAGCCTGAGGCATAAAGAAAAGAGAAAGTACAAAATTATAGTATTAAAATCTTAGTAAACTAACCGACTAACTGTTTTGACCTCGTACGCGTTTCATTCGATTAACGATTCGTCCCAGTAGCTCGCAATTTGTTACACTTGCTCGTAGATGCGATAAATTTTGTTTTATGTATCGCAATTTGTAAATGAACCAATGATTTATTTGTTACAGTTACGGTTTGAACGTATTTAAAAGTAATCTGTGAATCGGTTTTCCGAGTCGATTCAAGGTATCATTGACGACTCGTCGGTTTTATAATCAATAAAGGTAAGGAAGTAGAGGAAATGTTTTAGAATATAACCGACAAGTGCAACACATGGAAAATTAAGTGAAGTAATTTGTATTATCTTCTTCAGAACTTAAAATTAAACTTTTTATAGATACATACCACATATACACTAAAGGGTACGCATATAGGAACAATAGCGAATTCAGCTCAATGTTGCCAATTTCAGTTATTTTTAGAGCTATTGATTTACTAAGAAAACAACAGAATATGTTCGGGAATAAATATGTCTATGTCCGTAGTAAGTCTTCTTTGTGTACATAATGTTAAATGCATTCTTAGTCAAGTAAAAATACAATAAAGTCGCAGTTTAAATTAAAAAACGCATTATTTCAATTAATTTCTTGGAAATTCTTTGGATCTTCTTCACTTAGGTTTCATTAGACTCACTGGGCAAACAACCAACAGAGATGCAGACTAGGCCAAACATCACAATGGGGGACTATAACTTTGAACGCGTCAAAGAGTTCAAATATCTGGGAACGATGCTTACTGACAGACAGTTAATGGAAAAATGCTGGGAATTCAATCGACACCTGCATCAACTATTTGTGGATTTTAGACAGGCATACGACACCATCCATAGGGTTAAATTATGACAAGCAATGGAGGAACTTGGCTTCCCAAAGAAATTAATCAGACTAACCCAAGTGTGTGTTGGAGGCTCAAAGAGCAAAGTGAGAATTGGACAAGACCTTTCAGAGGTGTTCAATATAAATGACGGTCTCAAACAGGGTGAGGCTATATCCTCGCTGCTTTTTAATATAGCTCTAGAATACGTCAGCAGAAAGGTGAAAATCCAACCGCCAACAGCGATGTTTTATCATAACGGTCCCAACTTACTTTTGGCTTTTGCAGATAATATAGACATTGTGGGAAACAGCACGCTGGATATCAAGACGACCTTCAACAACTTCGAAAAAAGTGCAAGTAGCATTGGGCTTAAAATTAACCAAGAGAAAACTAAATATCTGTATTCCACTAGGAACAACCAACACAGAGGCAGACTAGGCCAAAACATCACAATGGGGGACTATAACTTTGAACGTGTCAAAGAGTTCAAATATCTGGGAACGATGCTTACTGAAAACATTGACGGAACGACAGAAATTAACTGTAGAACCCAAGCAGGTAATAGGTGCCTCTACGCAGTACAAGACCTCCTAAAATCCAAGTTAACAACAAGACGTACCAAGATAAACATATACAAAACAATAATAAGACCTGTAGTGATGTATGGGTGCGAAGCTTGGACATTAACGGTAACAAATGAAGAACAGCTTCGAGTCTTCGAAAGAAGAATTCTTAGAAAAATATATTGCCCAACAGGGGATGCAACAACAGGACGATACAGAATCCGTACCAATAAAGAACTGGAGATCTATATGGAGACACTAATATTGTACGAGAAATAAAATCTAAGCGACTGCAGTGGGCGGGACACGTAAGAAGACTACCAGATAGTCGCACAGTCAAACTCGCGTGGGAGGAAGCACCAGTAGGGAAAAGACCACTAGGACGCCCTCGCCTCCGATGGAAAAGGCAATGAATATTGATAATCCGCTAGATGCCATGGCAGACAGGCAGCAATGGAGGAGTATTGTGAAGTCGGCAAAGACCCACCCAGGGTTGTAAGCCATGGAGTAAAGTAAGTAAGTAAGACTCACTGGGCAACCTGCTATAACCCGTCGTTCAGTCTACAGATTTAAAGTGGGCCAGAACTCGACTTTTTTTAGTGAAAGAGCGAAACAATCACATAGAACATATTCTATAGTTTCACCTTCAGTTTCACAACCTCTAAATCCTTTAGTATAGTATACTTTCATATTATATCAGTGTTTTCTTAGCTGGCAGTACCCTGGGACTACCTTCGGGTAGCTTAATAACTGCTTGTGGGATTCATAGTTTCTAGTTTCATCCTAATGTATTTTAAAGAGATGATGTGAGTAATCTTTAATTTGTTTGCTAGCTGCTAGTGAGTCCAGCTTCAACTCAGTTGCGTCTTTTGACCCAGCTCACAATAATCCAGCTGCAGCCAAGGCCAAGGTCTTCTGGCATTTCAGCATTATGTTCGAGGGAATACGTGGCTTGTTTAGGGTTAGTAGTGCCTATCTATTTATATATATATATATATATATATATATATATATATATATATATGTATATATATATATATATATATATATATATATATATATATATATATATATATGTATATATATATATATATATATATGTATATATATATATATATATATATATATATATATATATATATATATATATATATATATATATATATATATATAATGTTATATCGTAGGTTTTCACGGATGGTAGAATGAATGGTCTGGTTATTCCGGGTTTCAATCCGTTCGTTCAAAAAATCGTTTTCACGACGTTTCGCCAAAATCTCATTTGGCATTTTCAAGTGCGGTTCGTCTCGTTACTCACTGAGAACTCAGCTGAACCTGACGGGGCATTGCCATCTGAAGGAACACCTCAAAAAACTAGAAAGAGGAAAGTGCAGATTCTGTGAGGAGGAAGATGAAACCTCTATTCATATTCTTTTAGAGTGAAGTGTTTTAGAAAACCCTAGGATGCGGTTTTTGGGAACACACCAAATCGAAGAAGGGGAGCTACCCACCTTGAAGCCGTCCATCATCCTAAGATTCCTGAGAGAAATAGGATTGGAGGACCTGCTTTGGCCGATAAGGTAACTCTTGCGACTGGGCATCAGTAGGGTGGCACAATAGATCTACCAGGACGCACTGTACAGACCCTCAACTCTACGCACATACATATACAAGAAGAACGAAAGGGGATATTATAAAGTATTACAATTGCAAATGGGTGCCATCGCAAGGTTGAGAGACACGGTAACATCTCGAACTGATAACAGAAGCCGGGGAAGACAACCAACGGGATGAACAGATGATCTTGAGAGAATATGTCCCAATTGCGTTGCAGCCGCTAAATAAAAGGAGTGGAAATGCTTGAAGAATGGCCATGTCTAGCAGTGGACGGAAGAGACTTTTTTGATAATGATGACGATGATTACTTTTGATACCTGACCTGATATGTAAAAGCAATGATCGAAAAATTTATAGGGAACATTAATTGCGCAAGTTCGACTTACACTAAGCCTTTTTTGTAATGCATTTTCATTATTAATAAACTTTCTTCCAACTGTAATGTGACATTTTCGTAAATGTCTGTTTAAATTTAAAATGAGTGACTCAGCAAATGACGGACGAAAACCAAAACACCCACGGTAGACCAGGAAATGAACCCGGAACCTCGCTGAAGCGGCTCCAATACATTTAAATAGCGTTAGTATTCATAATTTTGGTATTTCATGTTTGGGTTCTTGTAACTATGACATATGGTGTACCATGATAAGATATGCCATATCTATACTATTAAAGAAGACAGGTTGTCAAACGTGTGTAGAAAAAACATATTTTCGTCTTCTACTTATTAAAACATTACAAACTTCTTTAATCAGACGGATTTTTTGAAGTAATATAAAAAAAATCTTGGGTTTTTACTTGGAAAGCTTCACAAGAAATAAGTTAAAAAAAAAAAGGTAGATATCGGTTATATAAAATCCCCAATCTAATTTATCCGCACCGATGCCGAAAGTAACTTCAAAAGGAGAACACAAAAACAAAAAGGGGAGAATGAATAACTCTTAGCTATGCGAAAATTCTTTAATGTTTTCGTGGGCGCCCCGTCGAGTAGGCAATATGGCCGCCGGGGTGACAGATAACGTGATGAATGATGTTTTTTTTTAGATAGTTGATTCGGTTTAGAACAATGATGGATGGTGAGATTAGAAGTCCAGTAGCAGTGTATCTTTTTGCTGATGTGCGGTAGGACCAGACCGTTAATGATATTTATAATCAAATTATCGTTATAACAACGGAGACCACACAGCCGCGTCTGTATTTTTGATAAAGCGACGAATATTATATCAAAACAATATAAAAAAAATCTGTAGCGGCTAAAAAAGTGTTTTACTCTTTTTAGATCGTTATATTATCATATACTTCAAATTCTGCTTTGGTTCTCATTAATTTTTTTAAGTATCAAGTAATTTATAATAAGAGGGTTGCGATCGCTTTGCTACACGTGGAAAATAATCGTACGATATTTTGGCCGCATTATATTCCTCTCGAATGAGCAAATGAAAAGTGAGCTCCTCAGTGTTCATGAAGAAAATATAATAATAATAATGATAATAACATCATAGCAATGCAACAGAAAGGATGCACGAGGGGAGCAATGGGATGCAAGGAACAATTGATTGTTTACTCTGTCGTATGTAACCAAGCCTATACCAACCGAAGAGATCTCTTTGCAAACCTACGTGGATTAAAAGAAGGCCTTCGACTCAGTGCCACATGAGTTGCTCAAAACTATATTGAGAATGTATAGAGTCGATAACCATTTTGTTTGATTTTTAAATTGCATCATGACTACTTGGAGAACTGGGATCCAATTGCAAGTGCCATCCAACGACACAAGAGGAATATTTCAGGGCGATTCACTTAGCCCATTATGGTTCTGCCTTGCAATGAATCCACTATCACGCAGTTTGAACTCCACCATATACGGCTTTAGTATTAGAAATACCAACGAAGAGGTAGTAAGAGTGATTTTCTTCTATACATTAATGATCTTAAACTGATGACTGCCACCAGCTACAGCTGAGAGAACAGGATATTGCTTCTCACCACCAAGCAGATCAAGAGGAGTTAGAAACCTGGCTACAGAAGCCACTTCATGGACGGCATCCAAATGAGATCATCCAGGATAATGTCGACAACTCAGCATCGAACTACTGGTTGATTTCACGACATATATTCCTGGAAACAGAGGGCTTCTTGTTGGCTATCCAAGACCAGGTTATTCCGACGAAGAACTATCGGAAGTTCATCATTAGAGATCCCTCAATAGAAAATGACCAATGTAGATATGGCTGTCGAACATGAGAGATAATCCAGCACATAACTGGAGGATGCCAAGCGTTTGTCGCAACCGAGTGTAAGAAAACACACTAGTCAGCCACTAAAATACTCCACCAAGAGTTAGCAGAAAAGTTAAACCTATTACAGGTAGGAAAAGTGCCTTATTACAAATACAATCGGGAGCCTATTCTTGAGAACAACCAGTTCAAGTTATATTGGGACCGAACGGTTCTGACGGATCAGACAGTTGCTCATAATAGACCAGACATTATACTAATAGATAAAATTTCTAGGCGAACTACACTAATTGACATTGCTGTCTCCAACAACAACTTAGGGCCAAAATACAACGAGAAGATCGCCAAATACAGAGATCTGGAGGTGCAAAGCCGAAGACAATGGGCAATGAACAGCGTCCAAACGATTTCCATAATACTGTCAACAACTGGAGTGATACCAAAGAACCTCCTACAGAACATCAAGGGACTGGGCCCTAGTGAGCATCTGTATAAGCCGATGCAGAAAACAATTCTCCTTGCAACCGCGCGAACCGTCCGAAAGTTCGTAGGAAATACAGCAGACCACGTCACCTAGGACCCGATAACATGGAAAGGGTCCCCACAGAGCTTCATACTTTTGGTATCTTTGTGTACCTGGTGTGAGTCAATATTCCCTGGAGGAAGTGCGAAGCCGTTTGGCTTGTAAATCATAATAATAATAATAATGACGTCTAACTAACAAAATCGGAGGACAGCTGACGGAGTATATTAGGGGTATGAGAACAAGTAAACTTCAAAGACGAGTTGAAGAAACAATGAATCGAGCCCGGTATCATTCGCGAATAGTATGGCTCAACAATGCCTCGACACACTGAAACAGAAGCTCTCTGCTATTGCAATACGGCTAAAGAGATACAGGACCAACAATAACCGGAAACGAAACACTGCGCTGTTCCAACGATCAGAAAAGACTTTCTACAGTAAGCTGAACTATCCATCTAACATGACAGAAAATATAAATCCCAACAGAGAGCAAGTACCACCGAGGAAATCTCAGGAGTAATCAGGGAATTCCATAACTGGAAATCTCCAGGTCTCGATCGGGTCCATATATATTATTTAAATCTTAACAATAAAGGTTCATATTGTAGCGTCATTACCGATACATATCTTCTATGAATGAACTTCCATATAATTGGACAGTTTCAGATAGCTGAAAAGTTTTATTAGGAAGTTAATTTTGCTATAGAGAATTTAACTTTCATTATTACAATTTTGGTCTCTATCCGTAATAACAATAGCTTGTCACTTAGGCTTTGATCCATTTTCACCTGATAAAGGATAAATTACGAGTGTATAGTCTGTCTGTGATGTTTCCGTAGATTACAAAGCACCGCCGTATCTGCTTTATAGGACTATACGCTTATTTGATCGATAAAGTCCGCCATTTTGAGTTAATGAAGACAAATGGGTGTAGGGTCCTAATGCTACAAAATTAATTAATTAGAGTTAAAACCTTTATTGAAACCCTTCAAAGGGAACAATTTTGATTTCCCGTTTGAAATTTTATATTTGCAAGGTTTGTAATAAGGGTTATATGCCCATTTAATTCCATTTTTCATTTTCACAATATTACAGCTTGGCTGAAACAAATTGGTTTCACTGTCCAATTAGTACTTTTAAAAGGCGTTTAAAGTCAAAGTCATTTATTATGTTTTGTAATATATTAAAAATTAATGTTTAGAAAGAAAAAATAAAAAGGCCATAATATGAATTATAAGGTAAATCAATCAATATAATTTTTCTTTAAAATAGGAACCTAAAAAAGTTTTAACAATGGATACAATATACCTGCAGTTGGGTGTATAACCAGTAGAGAGGACCCGTAAGTAAAAAAAAAAACGATGTTGGTGAGGTCTAACAGAATTCCTCTTGCCGAAATGTTTCCAGATTTGTCCGGTAAAAATTACCTAAAAACGCCATACAGACAAAAATGTGGAAACGAATTCACAAAACTCAATTACCGGGATGATTTAAACGACTTTTCAGTCCCAAACCCCAAAAGATGGTTTCAGCGAGTGGAGGTGGAAGTCTTCAGTTTCTTTGGCCGATTCTAAAATAAAAAAGTGCACATCAAGGCAAAATGGCCTCCATTATAACCAAGATCCTTACTTGCGCACAACACTACTTCATTTAGGCGCATTCAATTGACACGATTGAGCAAAACGACAGCTCAAAAATATAACCCTGGGCAAACAGCCTGGTGAGTAAATTTGTTAAATAATCTAACTGATTAATCATTAGTATGTCTCCGCTCAAAAAGTATCCCAATAGCTATTTTTACATCAACAAAATACATTTGAAGCCACAGGCATTTAGGCAACCCAAAAATATTCCACTTGTATATTAGGAGGCAGGAAAATCGAGATCTATCTGAATAAAAAAAGGTAACAGTAAATTCAACATCGACAAAAAAACTACTAAGCACAATGTAGTGAAAAATACCAGTATAACGGTCAAACTTGAAAATAAAACTAATTTAAACTGTACTTTTTGAAATGTTTTTATTCAAAGACTCTATGGGAAATACTTACGGAAAATGATATTGTGTTTTCCATAACGAGAGTATTTGCTAAAATATGGTGAAAATAACTGAATTAGCCTTAGTGAACTTAAACCGAACTGTTCGCCTACAGACATCATACAGTGAGCTTTGAAAATGGTGAATGAGATTTCACCGAAACGTTAGCTGCCTTACAGTCCTGAGAAGGACTCAGCACATACACGGGATACCCGGAGAACCTTATACCTTATACAAATATATATATATATATATATATATATATATATATATATATATATATATATATATATATATGTAAGTATGTATGTATGTATAAACGTAGGAAAAATATGTACTTAAAGGCAAATTTTGAACTTAGTGATTGGTTTAACTGAAAGAAAAAAACAAAAATACGAAAACCGATAAACACAGTAACTTTTCTATCATTTTTTTTAAATTTAATCAATTACAAGGCTTAAAATTTGACATATGTTTTGTTGTGCGGATTGTTTTTCTTACGCCTGATCTCAACTTCACTCTATACGAAAAATATGCTGGTACGATAATTTTTATAACCTCTGTACGGTATTTTCAAATCAAAAGGTTGGCAACACTGTAATTTTGCCTCGGGTTATGTTGTTGGGTATAAAATGGGTTAAAAGCAAGGGCCTGGTGAACTAACCTGAACCAAAACATCATTTAAGATTTTAATATTACAAAAAATTTATACTGCCAAATTTAATTTTTGTAAAATAATTAATTTTCTACGTTAGAAGATTTAGAGTGGTCATATTCTCCGCTTTAGAGGGTTTTCTCGCATCCCATTGCTAACCCGCGAGGCACAATGCTCCGCTTTATTCTGGTAATAAGATTTTCATTAAAAACCGTAACCTGTTTCAGGCAATTTTTTTCCTTTACGGCGTAATTATGGAAGCAAAAATGGATACTAATGAAGTGTTTTTATTTTTCAACGTATTTGCCATGAAATATAGGGCCACAAGAGTTTCGGAAACGTGTCTTATAACGGATATTAGAAACACAACTAATGGACACTGAAACAACATCATTTTAGGACATATACTCAGAGAACCTAGCTACTCGATACCAAAACTCACACTTGCTGGAAAAATTGAAAGCATTGCATACAATTTTTTTTGTTTCCCTCGTACACTAAAAACAAAACTAAAATAGAAACGTACAAAAACGTTTGTATAACTATTTTCACTACCACAAAAATCTTCTTTATGGTAATCCGGTAAATCGTCTGCTTTATTTAGTGTTAATTAACATCTTCACCATCTTAAATGACAGACAAACAATTAAACTGTACCAGAAACGAAACGAAAACGAACCCAATCTGGTCAATCTTGAAATGAATAATCCCCTCGAACATGCCAAACAAAAGGACTGCATTATCGTCTTCCATCTTGGGCTTAACGGTTATCCATACATGGGCGTACGCCTTCGTACACGGCAATCCATCTATGTGTGCATGTTTATAACCGACCAGAATTCAAATGAGTATTAAAAAAAATCCTGTAATAAATGAGTTTTCTTTTTGATAGTAAATTGCGCCGCAGTGGCGTGGAAGCCATGTGTGGAATGAATTACCTAATGGTTTTAAAGTACGTAGCATACATATGAAGCAAATGAAGTTTTCTAAATTCCGAATAAAAAAATTATAGAAACTTTACTCTTTTTGTAAGTTTTACTAATACATACATGTTACAGAGTAGGACTTTACTTTTTCATGTGAAGTCAATAAAAATGACCAAGGCAGAGTTCTTAGAAATTATTGTTTTTTTTTACCTTTTTTTCCCTAACTATGGTAATGATTCGTTCTCATTTCCTCTGCTAAAAATCAATGATCTTTTGCCAGTAAAATTCTTCTAGTATGTATATATATATATATATATATATATATATATATATATATATATATATATATATATATATATATATATATATATATATATGTCATGTCGGATATTCTCACGGGTGTGATGTGTAATCGAAGGTTTTCGGGCTTCCCGTATATGTGCTGAGTACCTCTCAGGACTGTAAGGCAGCTGACGTTTCGGTGAAATCTCATTCACCATTTTTAATGCGTCCACGAGCGAACTGATGCCTGCGACTCGGACGCTGTCGGTCCCGTGTGTTCGTCGGACGCGCTCGTTTCCCGAATAGTTCTGGCCAATCAGGTTGCGAGACCTGCTGCGCATCATCGGCTCTGTTGCCAGTATTTGGGGTTGCGTTGCCGAGTTGTAATCTGTTTCGTTACTAAGTGGTACTGGTTGATGTTTTGTTAGCAGATTTTTCCAAGTATTAAGCACACGTTGGCTATCATCTCTGCTATTTAAGTTGTTGGGCCTCTTTGGAATTTCAATGGCTTCCCTTATAACTCTTGTGGACGGGTTTTCACATCTCGATAGCATTTTTGTTCCCGAGAAATTTATCTTATGTCCTGTGTTTAACCAGTGTTGGGTCAGAGTAGAAGAAGTTGTTTTTTGCTTGACAGCGTTCATATGTTCGTCTCTTCTGGCGCTTATTTTACGGTTGGTTTGGCCTACGTAAGATGAACTGCATTCTCCGCATGGAATTTCGTACACTCCCTGGTTTTCTAGAGGGATTTTTTCTTTAGATGTTGGCAAGAGATCTTTTACTTTACGGTCTGTGGTGAAAATGGTTTCAATATTGTGTCTCCTGAGAATTCTTGTGATCTTGTCTGTGGTGCCTCTTACATAAGGAACAAAAGCTTTGGAGCTATTCTCTTGATTTTCGCGATTTTTTGGGGCCAAGTGTTTGTTTTTTTTAGAGCCTTGTCTATATGTTCTTTTTATAACCGTTCTTTGTTAGGCCGTCTTGCAGTAGGTTCATCTCTTTGTGATAATTTTCTGGATCTGTAAGGGACTGCGATCGAAACGCAAGCGATTTCACTACTGCAAATAATTGGGCCTGTTGGTGTGAGTGGGCTTTCTGTAGACAGTGTGCGAAAGCCAGCCATCTTCTTTTCTTTTCAGTGGAATATCAAGAAATGGTAGTTTTCTTTCGTGTTCTGTCTTCATGGTGAATTTAATTTTGGGATGTGATAGCGGTGATCTCATCGAGGCTCCTTCGACTTGTTTATATATATGTAAACGAACTTTTTCGGGCATCCCGTGTACGTGCTGAGTCCCTCTCAGGACTATAAGACAGCTGACGTTTCGGTGAAATCTCATTCACCATTTTCAAAGCTATATATATATATATATATGTATATATATATATATATATATATATATATATATATATATATATATAACCTGATAATAGCGGATGACCACTGACATAGTAATTTTCAGTTTTAGTTGCTCATATCATAATCTCAACTTTTTAATGAAAAATCCGTTACAAAAGATAGTCCTTTCTTCACCAATTTCCCCTTATATTGAAGTTACACAAGTTTATAATATATGCTGCCCCGCATATGGTAAAAGTACTCTGTTTTCGCCGTTTTGTTGTAATTTATAAAGGGATCGGGATCCCCGGCATTTTCTGTCCCTAAAAGTGCCTCCGGAAACAAAAGCAGCGAAGACTAATATTTGCCAGTATATGTTTATATAAAAGAAACTTAAAAAAGGATGTTGCCGAAAAAAATTCCTTTATACTTATATAGCCTTGCTATATATTAAAATGACGGACAAATGAAACATTGAAAATAGAAAGTATAAATATTTTATCGTCTATGTTTCTTAAAAATTAAAAAATTTGGAAGTTTTTTTTTAAATACTGGTTTGGATGACCGCTGCAACTGAGGCAATTTAGCTAGCTTCTCTCCCCCTTTTCCGTTCTTGTGTGATGACATTTACATATTTTTGACCGATTATTTTGCTTGAACTGCCGGATGCAGAGTTAACCTCCCGCCACAGATATATCCATTCACTTTCCGTAGAGTATGCAGTCACGCACAAACGGTCCCCTAAGCACTTTAGGATTTACCCCGCAACGAACGTTCCCCCTTACACAGGATGTCCGAATTTCGTTGCTTTTGTCGGGTAGCTCCGTTATTTTTAAAGTTAGCGCCAGATGCGGTACTACTTTTGCGTGAAATGAAAGATGCTGCACACAGAATTTTCACAGCCCTCTTAATTTTTTAGATACAGGGTTTTTTTTGAAAATTTACCATTTGGGGATACATCTTGTATTTCGGTTATCTTTTCAGTTATGTAAAAGGTAAATATTTACTCAAATAAAGTTTTTCACGTAAAATTTAATGGCGTCATTAGTTTCTGTCTAAGTAATGTTGTTTTTTGAATATAAATGATTTTTTTTAATGGAACACCCCATATATTCATAGCCTGTTTAATTTCGTTTACTAAGGACTTTTCAACGATATACGAGGATGGTTCGATAAGTTCTCGGCCTGAAACAAAGAGGGTGCTAGTAGGATTAAATAACTATAATATTTTGTAAGCATTAACCTTGAGATGACGCCCTGCAAACTTTCAGATGTTTGCGTGCAGTTGCTTGTTTGTGGCGATCGAGTGAACACATAAGGTTCGATATTTTGTGAAAGATGGATAAAATTGAAGTTCAAGCGGTTATATATACTTTGTTTGAGTTAGATTCTACTTTAAAGGATTCTACTCCTTCGTTTTCGACGGTAAAAAAATGGACTGCTGAATTTAATCGTGGTCGTACATCCGTTCAAGACGCTGAGCGCTCAGGACGCCCAATAACCGCCAACTGAAAGTACGAGAGCTTGTTGGTATAGCAAACATTTCGATAGATCGTGTCCACTACATTTTACGTGATGTTTTTGGCATGAAAAAGCTTTCTGCGCTATGGGTGCTGCGTTTGTTAACAGTCGACCAAAAACGCCTTCGAATGAACACTTCGCAAGAGTGTTTAGACTTATTTAGACGCAATCCTGCTGAGTTTCTTCGACGTTTCATAACTGTAGATGAAACCTGGGATAACCGAATAAAGAGCCCAATGGAGGCCTAGGCATCTATGATCTAGTATCACCACCCTTTTTCATTCATTCAAGCTCCATTATCAATTTTCAACTTGAATAAAAATATAAATTCTAAATGTGTTGAAACAGGACGGCACTGAAATGCAGTTTTTTCGGGCGCAGCAAGCAAGCTTGAGTGAATCGACTATGCCGCGTGTGGTGCAGCATTTTAATGGCTTTTTTTCATCCCAGACTGGTTTTCGTAACAAACAACACGTAAATAACCCACGCAACGTTTGTGAAATGTGAAATAACTGGCTTCGCGGTATAGCTGTCTTTCTTGTTGATCGTGTAAATTGTCTCTCGTTACAGAGAGTTTTTGATAAACTGCTTTATTTATTTATTATTTTCTTAATCAAACATTCAAATAACAAATTATTTATATATATATATATATATATATATATATATATATATATATATATATATATATATATATATATATATAAATTACTTTTTTGGTTTTATTTTTTTTTTTGAACCGCTATTTAGACATATTTTTTTTTTCGATTTTTCGGTTTGGTTAGTGGAATGAAAATTAACAATCTAAGAAAATCCTGCAATCAAGATTGAGATACCAAGAACCTAATGTACCTTTGATGCAGGGAGAGAGCTTACTGGTACAATTGTGGAAAAAGTGCATTGTATTTATACAATAAGCTCTAGAAATCTTTTCTACCAAACAATAGTACAAAAGACTTACCATTCATTCTTTCATTTCTGAGTTGATATTTTTTGAGATTTTCTGTATTTAATCAATTTTTAAAACATAATATAACTACTTATAATATAAAATGTAACAATAAAATATCTATGAGGAAATAATCATAAATATTTTATTGTTTTTTTTTTCATTTCGACCTTATTATTGATCTTTATCAGTGTGTTTTCTATAATATTAGCAATTTCCAAAACATAAATAAAAAAATAAATAAATATTAAAAGTTTTTTACAAAAGATCGTCACATTTTTAAAAGTTATTTACAAATAAAAATACTCAAAGTATAATAGTTTTACATGTATTACTATAATAAGAACAGGAATAACTGCCCTCTCCTGTAAAAAGCTTTTAATATTTATGCATTTATGTTTTGGAAATTGTTATTATTATAGAAAACACACTGATGAAAACTAATAATAAGGTCGAAATGTTTGTGAAAAAACAATAAAACATCTATGAAGTAATAAATTAATTTTTATTCCACTGACCGAAAAATCCAAGAAAAGTATATATATATATATATATATATATATATATATATATATATATATATATATATAATGCGCCATCTTTTATTTCGGTATGTAAACATTGAATAACTTTGAAAAAAAAACTGATTTCTATATATGAGGTATTTTTATTAAATTTGGTCGTTTATAATTTATTGGGATTGGTTTTTGAATACTACATCGATCAAGTGGCCACCGTTATTGGCCAAAGCAAAATGTGACCTTTTTGCTGCGCTTTCCATTACCTTTTCGAGCATCTCGAGTGGTATAGCGGTCATTTCGGCACGAATGTTTGCCTTGAGCTCTTCAATGGTCTGAGGCTTGTTGGCGTACATTTTGCTTTTTAAATAAGTCCACAAAAAGAAGTCCGGAGCGGTCAAATCTGGAGATCTGGGTGGCCAGTCAATGTCGCCTCTTTTTGACATCAGACGTCCAAAGAAGTTCCGTTGCAGAAACTGGATTATTTGATTGCAGTGTGGCATAGCGCACCGTCTTGTTGAGACCAGTAACCATCAAGACCCTTTTCACGTATTTGTAGGCAGACATAGTGAGCCAACATCCACCGATATCGATTTCCATCGACTGTATTTTTTTCTCTGAAAAAAAAAATTACCCAATGATAGTTTTGGCGCCAACGTCGGCCCAAACAGTCACTTTTCGGTCATGCAATGGCGTTTCGTGGATCTCGTGTGGATTTTCCGTCCTCCAAATGCGGCAATTTTGCTTATTAACGCCGCCAGAGAGTGTGCAATGGGCCTCGTTGGTCATCAAAATTTGCTTCGTAAAATCACGGTCAGTGTCAACCATTCGAGCGACTGTTTGGCCGTATTTGAAGCGACGTGGACGGTCTGTCGGCAATATTCTTTGTGTTAACTGCACTCTATAAGGAAACGAATGCAAATAATCCTTCAAAATGCGCCGCAAAGTGGTTCTACTGACGCCAAGATGCTGAGCGCGGTGACGATACGACACTTTTGAGTTCTGGGCAACGCTCTCTCTGACCGTTTCAACCAGTCCATTGGAACGTCTTGGTCGTTCATGAACGGTATGTTGACGATCTCCCACTGTCCCGTACTCAACAAAATTAGAAACCAAACGACGGATAGTGTTGTCAGACGGTGCCTGTTGGCCACGATATTTTCGACAAGCGCTCGTGGACGCCATATAGTGAGTTTTGAAAATGGTGAATGAGATTTCACCGAAACATCAGCTGCCTTTCAGTCCTGAGAGGGACTCGGAACATACACGGGATGCCCGAGAACCTTCGATTACACATCACATCCGTGAGAATATCCAACATATATATATATATATATATATATATATAGGGTATATATATATATATATATATATATATATATATATATATATATATATATATATATATATATAGGGTGATTCTCCGAGAACTTTATCGATCGAATGTGGGAAGACATAATTAGGAAGAATCAGAAAATTTGACAGTGTTCTAACGTGCACGGGGGACAGCCGTTTAAAATATTTTCAAGATGGCGGCAGTTTCTGTTATACCAGAAGCAGATGTCGACTTGCTTATTTTAAGTAGAACACCCTATATATTATTGCATTTTTGATTTCTACGTAAAATTCTAGACATATTTCATGTATATTATTCTATACTTAGGTCTCACCATTTTGGACATATTTAAATTTTTATGTGAAAAATGACGTTTGCAGATCAAAACTTAACTTTTTTCTATAAGAAAATCTATATTATTTAATTTGGGTTAGTTTTCTTGTAGACAAAGATCGACTTTAGTAGTCTTTGTATGGTATTTTAAAAATTAGTACAGAATGGTCAAAAAAGAAGAATATTTATATTTAAAAAATCGTCAGAACTCAATTTTTTCAAATAGAATGCACCTATTTTTATAACTTTATCATATTAAACATTAAAAATAACGGTAACTTTGTATAAGGTTGTCTATTCAAAAATTTGTTGTTTTCAAAATATTAAAAGGATTATAGAAAACTTCTTAATCTATTGTATTAAAAAGTCTTATAGGGTAAGTCCCAATATTGATCACAAACAACAACCAGATCGAACTAATTTCGTGCATAACTTTCAAATCTTCTATATAAAAGCATTAACTTTTGTTATATTAATTAATTTAAGTATTATTTTTTCCCTTTTCTTTAACCTTCAATACGCATATACGTTAATTTTATTTCAAAACTGTTAACACAAACTCCTTATTAACACAAGTCAACAGTAATTAATCTAATTTAAAATCGAATCTCTAAATCAAATTTCCCGTACTGAACACCTCTTAATGTCTCTTTGACTAAATAATTAATAGCCCTCAAGCCGTTCTCCCAATTCCCCATTTCTACCTGTCTGCCGGTCCATCCTATTCCGCCACAACCGCGTTTCCATGGTTACGAAACAGAGACCTGCCATACCCGATTCATGGCCGCGCTTAGTAATGCATCCTAATGGGCTCTTGATGCATACTGTGCAGGATAAATGGGAAACATGAAAAGTCAATGGACACAAAGCGATGCTATTTGAGTTTATCCGAATTGTTGCGTGTAGAGATTTAATTTGTGGAAATAAACACACACAATTTCTCTAAATAACTTCAAAAATGATTAGTATGCTGTAGTTGAAATGGTGGTCGTGTTATTTGTTAGAGTATTTGAAAATAATTAAAATTTGAACGTGAATTTGTGTGTACGAGGGTGTGGAGCAAATTATGTTCTTATACTAAACGTATACCTGGATATAGCACGCAGAGGTTTGAAATCAATTATTGACTATCTGATTATCAGGCAGAGAACCAAGCTAACTGTGCAAGACGTCAGGGAATATAAAGGGGCCACATGCGGAAGTGACCTTCTTCTTCTTCATCCAGCCCTTTGCGTCCACTGCTGGACATAGGCCTCCCTCATTCTGGTCCATTGTGCTCTATCTTGAGCGATTTGCATCCAATTTGCTGCAATTCTTTTGAGATCGTCAGTCCAACGAGTAGGGGGTCTTCCTCTACTTCTTTTGTCTAATCTCGGCCTCCACTCGAGTAATCTCTTCGTCCACCTTCCATCACTGAATCGGGCGACATGTCCGGCCCAGTTCCATTTAAGTGTGGCAATTCGGAAAATTACGTCGGTAACTCCTGTCTTTCGTCCCAGGTCTTCGTTTCTAACTCGGTCACGCAGCGATATACCTAGCATTGACCTTTCCATCTTTCTCTGAGCTATTTGCAGCGTTTTAGAAGTTGCTGTTGTCAATGTCAAAGTTTCGGCACCGTAGGTCATAACCGGTAACACTCATTGGTCAAATGCTTTACGTTTTAAAGAAATTCGTATATCGCTTTTAAAGATGTCTTTAAGTTTTCCATAGACTGCCCATGCGAGATTTACTCTTCTCCGTAGTTCGCATGTTTGATTATCTCTTGTGATCTTTATTTCATGTCCAAGGTATATGTATTTTTCCACACGCTCCACTTCGTTGTCTCCAATATTGATATTTCCACTAGGTACCAGATTGGTCATAAATTTTGTTTTTGATATGTTTATTTTAAGACCCACATTGGCGCATACTTGCTGAAGTTCATGTAACATTGTACATATCTCCTTGAGATTATCGGAAAACAAAACAATGTCGTCCGCGAACCTCAAATTTGTTAATCTTTGGCCGTCTACATTCAGGCCTCTTTTTTCCCAGTTAAGTTTACAGTTTACAGACGTATTCTAGTACTGCAGCAAACAGTTTAGGCGATAAGGTATCACCCTGTCGGACTCCTCTGCCAATTGGGATATGATCCGTGTTTCTGTGTAGTTTCACCGACATAGTTGTCGGAAGTGACCATTACGCACTTAAATCGAAGATACTCTTTCAACATAGAAAATTTATAAATCAAACCATTAACAACACTGAAGACAACTTGGAAATAATGGAACAGGAGAAGTACTACCTAAAAAGTTTGGACCACGAAAGCGTCAAAAAACTCTGTCAAACGAGACTTGATGGAAAACTAGAAAACCTAACACACACCCAACAAAGTGACCCGGAAACGACTTACAACCTAATAAAAGAGAGTGTCCTTGATGCTGCAAGGGAAGCTTTAGGAACAAAAGAGAAGGAAAAAGAACGGAAAATAGGCGAACCCTTAAATCCTCTAAACCAGAGAAAAACAGAGATCTCATAAGCTCTATCAAACCACAGACATGGGATAAAACCTCAAGAAAGTTCTCACAGAAGACCGAGACATATTCCAGGAAAATGAAGAGTATCCGAACATTATGACAACCGGATCACCTGTTAGAGTCACATTGCAGGAATTGAAAGAGGTCTGTAAAACATTAAAAAATGGTAAAGCAGCAGGACCTGAAAACATCCCGGCACAGTTAATTAAATATGGAACTGACACCCTATTTCATTACCTAAAAGAACTGTTCCAAAAATACATGAACGGAACATCAGTCGCAAAGGAATGGAAATTATCATATATCTCAACTATTCACATAAAGGGAAGTAAAGACAACTGCGATAGCTATAGAGAATAATCAGTGACAAGCAGCCTTTGCAGAATATATGGTAAAATATTGAAGAATAAAATCGCACGGGAATATAAGGATATGGAATCCGAAGAACAAGCGGGATTTAGAGCTGATCGATCAACTATAGACCACCTATTCTGTGTGAGTCAAATAATAGAAAAAAAGTTGGTATTTAACCAAGAGATCCCTATGCTATTTGTAGACTTGAAGAAAGCATATGACAGCGTACCCCTTAAAAAGTTATGGGAGGCTCTCGGGCGCAGCGTCAATGTAGGACTTGTAAAAGCTATCAAGTCAACACGTTTTAAAATATATTTAGATAAAACATTACACGCATGGAAAAAAATGCCAGGGAATGGTTATCCCACTTATAAATACTACGATGCTATCGCAGATGATCAGATCGTACGGGCACAAGATTACCATGACTTGGAATACATGATAAGTGCATCGAACACTGCACCAATTATAAATACTTGGGGATGAAGTTCACACAAAATGGAACAGCTGATCAAGCCATAAAAGAACGGAACACGCAGGGCAGAAAAGCAATTACACTTCTAAACCCAATTCTATGGGATCCAAATATATCTAAGCAAAACAAAACGCTCATTTATAATACTATTATTAAAAGCATAGTCACATACAGCTCTGAAGTTTGGCAGTTAAAAGAAACCTCCGAGAAGACACTGTTAGCCACTGAAATGGACTTCTGGAGACGATCGGTTAGAAAATCCAGGAGAGACAGGCAAACCAATGACCGTATCACAGAAAAAATGGAAGTCACTCACACAATATTAGGTGATATAGGAACAAAGCAATTGATATGGTATGGCTACATGCAGAGAATGGCAGAGAAACGTCGACCTAAACAAATGCTAAACTGGATACCGCAAGGGAGAAGAAAACTAGGGAGACCAAGAAAAAGCTGGCGAGGAGGTATCGACGGAGAAATGAGAAATAAAGGTCTAGAAGACGATCAGTAAATGAACCGAGATTGCTGGCGTTTGGGTATCGGAAGATGGCGTAGAACGTTATAGACCGATCTATATATCCATATATCTATATATCTATATGATGATGTGATGTGTAATCGGAGATTTTCGGGTGTCCCGTGTATGTGCTGAGTCCCTCTCAGGACTGTAAGGCAGCTGACGTTTCGGTGAAATCTCATTCACCATTTTCAAAGCTCACTGTAGGGCGTCTACGAGCGAACTTCGCTGTAGAGGTTGCGTATAATTCCCCGTTTTGTTACAACAATGATTAGAACTATGATTAAGATATTGTCCAGTATTTTTGTTGGCTTTCTGTATACTGAAGTATTAAAACTTCTAAAAAGAGGTAGCAAATATTAAATCCGATTTACAACAGAATGGTTATCCTTTAAAACTAATTGACGATGTTATAAATAACTTTAGAACAACGAACACTGGACAGCAAGAAACATATTCTTTCTTCACAATTCCGTACATTAAGGGAACCTCAGAGAAAATAAGACGAATTGCCAGTAGTTATAATATAAAAACAGCCTTTAAATCAGGAAATACACTTAGAGCTCATTTAACAAAAACAAAACCAAATAATACCGATAAGAAAGAATGTGTTTACAAAGTTCCCTGTGAGTGTGGTGAAATGTATATTGGAGAAACCAAACGACCACTAAAAGTTAGAATTAAGGAACATAAAACTCATACACAAGGGGAAACGTTGAGATCAGGTGTTGCAGAACACGCCTGGGATAAACAACACCATATAAAATGGTCTGAGGCTGCGGCAATATCTATGGAACCTAACATGAAAAAAAGAAAATTTATAGAAGCAGCTTATATTAAAAACAATAATGGAATCTTCAGTAAACCGAGTGTTGAGATACCTATTCTTTGGCAACCACTACTTTGTAACATCAAATCATTGAGGTGTGTACAGTGAAGCGAGACTATGCACTTCAGTGGACATAGTCCCTATATAAGCTCGTAGTCTTAAGACAAAACATTCAGTTTATACTTGATAACGATTAGAGATACAACCTAATCGAAACGTCGTAAAAATAAATAAAAATAAAGACAATGCAAGTCCGACAACCACATTTTAGTCAATCTTCAACATTTGTCTACCACCTTCAGATAAACTGTCAGTGATAGTTTGACAAGCTTTTTTAAAGATGCCGTTTCCCCGGATACTAGGCACTGTCACCACCACCTAGAAACATCCGTAAAGGTAGTTTTATTTTTGTCGGTCTTATCGACTGATGATTTAAAATTAGATAAAAAGAAAAATGTTAGAGTTCTCGGACACTGTATATTGCCCTTATATTAAGAGCCCTGCTTCCAAACTTACCTTGAGATCGCTGGATTCTCTAGCATAAAAGTATGAAAGAAAATCTTGACCTTCATAACTAAAAACCTCGAAATTTTTGAATACCGCAGGAGGTACATCCTAAAGCATTCTAAAGGATTTGCTGCTGTGCAAACCTAAAAAAAAAAAAGAAATTTTATTTCGAACCTAATGTTGTACAGGGTTTGTTTCCAAAAAATAAAAATAAATGTTCCATTTTGTTTTTCAATCTTTACCAATAAAATTCCTGTAATTGCCCTCTATTCAATTTCGTTTTAGCACGGTTTCGCACGCTATCAAAGAAATAAAGGGCTTCGAATAACGCTTCGTCGAAAGGGCCGACGAAGTCCTACAAATTTTAATTGGATTTTCTGGCTATTGGGAACGAAGGCCTGTTTCCTTTTCATTTTCCAACTAGCTAGCGTTTATCGGCTAATGGAGAAACTTTGCTGTATTTTACCCTATTACGCTTCAGGCCCGGTTTTTGACCGGAAAGTTTTGGTAGATTAGTTTTTGCTTAAGTAGCCAACTATGTTTATGCTTTTACGATGAAAAACTTTCAATTGTGCAATCGAAGGCAAGCAAAGTTTCTCTTAGTTTGGGCAACTCTAGAGGTAATCGCGTATTTTCTAACAGGAATTCCCCTAACAAAAATGATATACTGGGCAAGGTTAAGCTAAAAATAATTATAAATCGCAATATATATATATATATATATATATATATATATATATATATATATATATATATATATATATATATATATATATATATATATATATATATATATATTACATCAGTTTATAACGTTCTACGCCGTCTTCTGATTTCCAGTCTCCATTGATCTCGGTTTGTCCATAGGGTTTCATCTATTCCTCTTGTTCTTATATCTTTATCCACTCCTTCTTTCCAAATTAGTCTGGGTCTGCCTCTCTTTCTTCTTCCCTGTGGTGCCCAATTTAAAACTTTTTTTGGAAGTCTAGTATCGTCCATTCGTTGAACATGTCCGTACCATCTAAGTTGGTTGATTTTAATATCTTCTGTTATCTTATGCTTAACGCCCATAATTTCTTGGATTCTTTCATTTCTGACTCTGTCCATTCTGGATTTTCCAGCCGCTCTTCTCCAATAATCCATTTCTGTAGCTTCCAGTGTTCTTAGAGTTCTTTCTTTCAATGACCATATTTCACTTCCATAGGTGACAATGCTTTTAACAATACTATTAAAGATTTTGTGTTTGTTTTCTTTGGATATTGTTTTATCCCACAATATGTTGTTCAACTGTCTAATAGCTGTCGTCCCTGGTTGTTTCTATGCTTGATTTCTTCGTCAAGTTTGCCGTCGTTGGTTATATGCATTCCGAGATACTTGTATGTTTCACAGTGATTTATTTCCTGCTGCTGTTGTTCCAGAATCAAGTTTCGTTGCTGTCCCCCAATACACATGTATTCCGTTTTTTTTATGTTAACTTCTAGCCCCCACTTTTGATATTCTTCTATTAGCTTACGAGCCATGTATTCTAGATCTTCGTAGTCTTGTGCCAGAACTATTTGGTCTGCGAAACACAATGTGTACAGTATGGAATCGTTTAGTGGAATGCCCATATTTTCGCACTTTCTTTTCCATGTTTTTAACGCTTGTTCCAAGTAGATTTTAAACAAGGTTGGAGACAAACAACATCCCTGCTTGAGCCCTTTGCTAACCGTGAATCCTTTTGAAATATTATGTCCTTTCTTTATTTTGCTCGTATTATTTGAATAGAGCTCTTGAACAGCCTTGATAAGTATTATATTTATATTTGTTTTTTCTAGGGCTTCCCAGAGTTTTTATTGTGGTACGCTGTCATAGGCTTTTTTGAGATCCACGTAGAGCAGGTGTATTTCTTAGTTCCGTGCTGATTTTTTTTCAATAAACTGGGTTATTGTAAAGAGATGGTCAACAGTAGATCTACCTGCTCTAAATTCAGCCTGTTCTTCGGCCTCCATATCTGAGTATTCCCTCTCAATCCTCTTTTTGACTAGTTTCCCATACACTCTCGAGATTGTGCAGAGAACCGCAATTCCCCGATAGTTATCACAGACGTCTTTACTTCCTTTTTTGTGTATAGCGGTAATATAGGATGTTTTCCACTCTTCGGGTATACATTTTTGGTAGAGGTTTGTCAATTGTCTGTATAACTTCGCTGTGCCTTATTTAAGTAGCTCAGGCGAGATATTTCCGGGACCTGGTGATTTTCGGTTTTTTAATATTTGGCATATTTGCTTGACTTCTTTGCAATCTATCCTTAGTGAAGATGCTATGGTGCACACGTGCACGCCGGAATCAGCTTGTACTGTTTGTTAGTATTCTGCTTTTTCTTCTGCTAGCAATTTTGAAAAGTATTCATCCCATTGAGATAAACCAATCGGTGAAATGATATCTTTAGATTTTTCTTGTCGAAGAGATCTCAGTATTTTCCAGCTTTCGGTTTTTCTGTTACCCCCCAAATGTGCGTTTATTCTGGTACAGGTTCCTTCCCAGGTTTTGTTTTTCTTTTGGGTTATTGCGTTTCGCACTGCTCTTTGGGCCGTTTTGTATTCACTTCTACTTTCTTCCGTCTTTAAGCTTAAATATTTACTGTATCTTTCTCGTTTAGTATTTATCACATCTTCGATTTCTTCATCTCACCAGTATGACCTTCTTTTGTTGGGCTTTTCGTACTTTCCCAAGGCTTCTTCTGCTGCGCTTCTTAGACACTCTTTAACGTAAGCGTATTGTTGCTCTACACTATCAAAGTTTTCCCGTACCAGTTTATCATCAAGTCGCTTTTTGTATAATTTTTTAACGCTTTCGTGATTGAAGCTATCTAAGTTGTACTTGATTTCAGGAGTTTTTTGTTTCTGCTCTTCAGTGCCTTCTTTACTTTTGGCTAGGCGGGAGGGCAGTATTTTGGCTTTAACCAGGTGGTGATCACTTCCACACGCGATTCCTCTATAGGCTCGCACATCTTGAATTTTAAGCCTTGTATCCTGACGCGCTATTACATAATCTATGACGGATTTCATATTTCTTGTTTGTTGTACCCAGGTAAATTTATGTATTTCGCGGTGTCGGTAAAAGCCATTTAGGATGCGAAGTCCATTTTGGTCGCACGTATTAATTAGTCGGTCGCCATTGTCGTTCAATATATCTTCTCCGAATCGTCCTACTATTTTGTCATTCACTCTTTTTCCAGTTCTTGCATTTAGGTCTCCTAATAAAAGTAGCTCTCTGGAGGTCCCTATTTTTGAGATTTCATATGATAGTTGTTCGAAAAACTCTTCTTTCTCCCTTACTAGAGCGTCCTCGTTTACACCGTATACTCCCATAATAGTGACTTTATTTCCGTGCAAGCTTAGATTTACTTTTATGATGCGTTGGTTTATTGGTTCCCAAGATGTTATGCTTCGTCGTAGACTTTTTCGGATCAGTATAGACACTCCTTGTTGGGCTCTTTTATCCTGTGGTATTCCGGAAAAGAAATAATCATATTCGCCTAGGTTTTCTGACCCTTGCCCTTTCTTTTTTTGTCTCGGTTAATACTAGGATGTCTAGGTTGGCCTTTTTTGTTTCTGAAATTATGTCGTTAATTTTCGAGATAGGCCTTGGATGTTCCAGTTTTCTAAGCGTAAGTCGTCTTCGTTTCTTCATCCGATTCCGAGGCTGGTTACTGAAAATTTTAACCTTTATTGTCTTTCACGAGTGTCGAGGGGTTAACCCGATACCTCTACCCCCAACCTGGAGGACCAGAGCTTTTGTTTTGGAGTGTCTCTTTCCTAGACGGGTTGCCTTCACTACGGCTTTAGAAGACCTGTATTCCCTCTTCGACCGTCATCCTGGCCAAGGAGCCCTCACAGGGTGCTATCGGCCGGGCCAGCTGAACTCTGGTTTTTTTACGAGGTTGTTACTCCTCCCCCTCCTCCTTTCCCTGGATGGGACCCCAGGCTTGGGACTGGTGTAGCGGTGTTCGCAAAAAATTATCAGCAATAAAACATTGCTGGTTTTATTAACATATATTTTTAGATTGTAACAAAATAAATACAAAATCTAATTTTATGTCTTGTCGTTATTTGAATCTAATTTATCGCACTAGCCAGAATACTTAAATTTAGTGTCACCGAAATAAATTGAAATTTTTCAGCGGAAACATTTTCAACGGATGAATAAAAACATTCAGAGGTCTGTTGACGCTTATGAAAACATCTTAACATCTCATTTCAAACTTAAACGATATATTATATAGAGAAAAGATTATTATAGCATACGCTATTAGCTATAATAATCTTTGCATAGAGTCAACAAAAAGTTCCCTGGGTCTGTTGGTATGTTTGGACTAATTTCGAAATTGATGAAAAGATAGAGCTGAATCTGCTCTTCAAAAATAAATACACAACAGCATGTTTTAAGAATGGACTACAATAACTGTACGGTTGTTTAAAATAATACAAAATCTGGATTATATATACGTACTTACACGCTAGACGTATCTTTTTCTTTAGGTGCCGTCCTCGTTCCGAAGTTTGGCTATCATCAAAGCTATGCGTATCTTTGACACTGCGAATCTAAACAGTTGGCAGTTGTTGCAATTGTACCATTCTCTTAAGTTCTTTATCCATGAATGCCTTCTTCTTCCTATGGATCTTTTGCCAATTATTTTTCCGTGGATAATTAATTGTAGCAACTGGTATTTATCTCCCCATATAACATGTCCCAAGTACTGCAGTTTGCGTTCTTTAATAGTAAGTACTAATTCTTTCTCTTTCCGCATTCTTCGCAAAACCTCCTCATTTGTTACTCTCTCTGTCCACGATATTCTTAATATTCTACGGTACATCCACATCTCAAATGGTTCCATCCTCTTGGTATCAATCTTCTTCAATGTCCACGCTTCCATTCCGTAGTAAAGAACTGACAGCACGTAACATCTCACAAGGCGAATTTTAAGTTTAAGGCTTAAATTTCGTCCGCAGAACACCTTTTTCATTTTAATAAACGTAGCTCTAGCTTTTTCCACTCTGATTCTGATTTCTTCAGAGCTATCGTTATTTTCGTTGATAACAGTTCCCAGGTAATTATATTTTCTCACACATTCAATTCTTTGATCATGCACGGTTATGTCAGGGAAGTTTTGTGGTGATTTAGATACCACCATTATTTTTGTTTTACTGATGTTAAGTGATAATCCATATTCTTCACTGCATTCTACTATTCTATCAATTAGTATCTGAAGATCCTCCGAAGTTTCTGCAATTACAACCGTATCATCGGCATATCTCAAGTTGTTTATTGGGATGCCATTTATTTTAATACCTATATTTTGCTCTGAAAGTGCTCTGTTTACGATGTCTTCTGAGTATAGGTTGAATAAGATTAGTGAAAGTATACATCCCTGTCTTACGCCTTTCTTAATCTCGAGTTCCTCCGTTGGCTCTTGCTCTATTCGAATATTCGCTTTCTGGTTATAGTAAATCTGGGAAATAATCCTGATGTCTCTTTTTTTTCTACCAGCAGTCTCATTAGATGATCGTGACTTACTTTATTGAACGCTTTATTGTAGTGAATGAAGCACATATACATATCTTGGTTCATATCTAGACATCTTTGGCACATGACGTTAAGTGCAAATAGTGCTTCTCTTGTTCCAAGCCCGTTCCGAAATCCGAATTGAGTATCACCAATATCTACATCTAGTTTTCTGTGAATTCTTGTGTGAATCACTTTGAGGAATACTTTTAATGTCCCATTAGGCTTATTGTGCGATGGTCAGTGCACTGTTTTGCGTTTGCCTTTTTTAGTATGGTGACAAAAGTTGACAGGAGCCATTCTTTTGGTATTTCTCCTGTTTTGTAAATGCAGTTAAAAAGGTCGACAAGAATATTCACTGATTCACCTTCCACAAGCTTGAGAAGTTCCGATGTAATCCTATCTGGACCCGGTGATTTACCATTCTTCAACGCTAGACGTATACAAAAACATTATTATCGGGTCAACTTTTGTTTAAAACCCTAATCGTGCCTGTGGAAATCCTGGAATAGGATATTCCACGTCTGTAGGACCATTCATCGATCCAACAATTATCGCAACGTCATAACACTTATGACATCTCAAGATCTATTAACACCATCCCTTTCTGAATTACTAATTATTCTTTTTTACGAATGCTCATAACGCATCATATCTAGGCTGGTTTTGGGAAACTGATAATGGAATGTTTGAGCTCTTGCATCCAATATAGCTTTCATGGATTCAAATTCACCGAATTACAGTGAAATTTTTGATTCCGATATATTTGAGGAGGAGATTAATGCGGAGCCATTATGGCAAAGGTAAAATCAAAATTTTATGTTTATAATCATTGATTTTTTTGTCCAGATTAAATTCGCTATAGTTGAAGAATAAATATTTTTGCACGGGATTTTAATTTGGGTACGCTCATTATCACTATAGAAGAAACATTGCAAAGTCTTTGCCTTATGAAAATTCATGGTTCAGAGGTACCCGCCATATTCAGTTTGAAAATACGCGATAGTGTTCGTAGACCATAAAGATTCCCCAGTGGTAATTTTGGAACTATCATGGGTGGTTCTGTAAAGCGAATCGATTTTTTCATACGATCAGATGTCCTAAATTGACTATGAAATCATTATTGGCACCCTCTTTTGACAACTATTTTGAGCCATCATACGTCTTTCTTCTCTTGTGGAAGACAGGTCTCCTCAAGCCGTAGAGAAGGCAACCCGTCTAGGAGAGAGACACTCCAAAATCAAAGCTCTGGTCCTCCAGGTTGGGGGTTTAGGCATCCGGTTAACCCCTCGGCACTTGTGAAAGACAATAAAGGTTAAAAATTTCAGTAACCATCCTCGGAATCGGATGAAGAAACGAAGACCACTTACGCTTAGAAAACGGACTATGAATATTGGCACTTGGAACGTCCAAGGCCTAACCCAAAAAATTAACGACATAATTTCAGAAACAAAAAAGGCCAACCTAGACATCCTAGTATTAACCGAGACAAAGGGCAAGGGTCAGAAAACCTAGGCGAATATGATCATCTCTTTTCCGGAATACCAAAGGATAAACGAGCCCAACAAGGTGCGTCTATACTTATCCGAAAAAGTCTACGACGAAGCATAACATCTTGGGAACCAATAAACCAACGCATCATAAAAGTAAATCTAAGCTTGCACGGAAATAAAGTCACTATTATGGGAGTATACGGTGTAAACGAGGACGTTCTAGTAAGGGAGAAAGAAGAGTTTTTCGAACAACTATCATATGAAATCTCAAAAATAGGGACCTCCAGAGAGCTACTTTTATTAGGAGACCTAAATGCAAGAACTGGAAAAAGAGTGAACGACAAAATAGTAGGACGATTCGGAGAAGATATATTGAACGACAATGGCGACAGACTAATTAATACGTGCGACCAAAATGGACGGAAATTTCTGAGACGAAGAGTGGTCTCACTGACGCGGAATATTTCGGATATACAATGATCTATTGTAAAGAATTTTAAATTTATTCAGGAATATGCTTTAATAAAATATTTTTAAATAACAGTAAATGCATTTCATCAAAGAGTTTTTATAAAAACGGTATCGCCATCATAACATCACATTCATCAAATGCAAAGGTTGACAGGATTGATGGATAGCATAATAACATTTATAACTTTTAATTAGAGAATTTCGTGTGGTTTTCCTATTTTGACATTGATTTAATCAAAAATTTATGTTCACTTTTAATATAACATTGAAACTGTAATTTTTAATTATTGGATTAGTTGCTATAAAAAAATGATAAATTACTGGTATTCATTTTGATGGGAAGCCTTTACGGAAGCATTGAACAAACAGCAATAATTCTTATTCATAGGCAAATAATATCAGTGAGTAACGCATCAATTTTTAATCCCCACTAGGGAAATTGGGGATCAACGTTTGTTACGTGAAGATGATACGAGCTAGTTACTAACGTTAATTGGCAATTTATGTACGAATTACATTTTTAAAGAGGTATGAATGCCTGTCAGATTATTCTGCACAAATAATGAATTTTCCTATTAAAACTAAACCTGTTAAAGATATTTAATTCAAAAGATTTTACACCCAAAATAGTACTGAAACTTTTATAGGATACTTGGCCAGAGATATCTGCCAGGACGTCCTCCAGGCGACAGATATCAATCGTGGATTTGATTTATTTTTTAATCGTCTCCAGTATTATATTGATCTAGCATTTCCATTTCAAGGAGCATAGATAAAATGAATCGAAGCCCTAGATAACATCAGGTACTGAAGAGTCTTCAAGGACGTTAAAAATGTTATTTCATAATAAAATTGCAACTAAATCTCAATATGATAAGAGATTATTACAATAAATATAAAAAAAATTACAAAAGTGTAATTAAAAACGCGAATCCATTGTATAACAACAGTCTTTTCTTCCAATCAGATAATAAATCAAAAACAGCATGGAAAATTATTAATGATAACACTGATAACGGTAAAAACGGGAAAAGTTCATTTTCTAGTATAAACAGTGAACAGGGAAACCATCAAAAAAATGGTCGAATGGGGCTAACGCTCTACCGAAACATTTCGATTTCTTTTTGGACATATTACGAAAGAAGAACATGGACTCCACCATACTAGAATTAATTAAAGCATGTCTGACTTCTACTTATTTTACTTTTCAAGGAACTTTCTACGGGAGACTTCGGGAGCGGCCATGGGATCTCCGCAATCACCTGTGGTAGCTAACATCTTCATGGAAGCTTTCGAAGAAAACGCCTTCTAGAACCTAAATTTTGGTTCAGATGATATGTTCGCAGTTTGACCGCATACCGCAGATAACCTTCATAATTTCCTGGATCATCTAAATCAACAACACCCTAGCATAAAATTCACTATTGAAACTAAATCAAATGATGCCCTTCCTTTTCTTGATGTACTAGTACAAAGGAAAGACAAATTAGGACATTCTATGTACAGAAAACCAACAAATACAAATCGATGTCTCAATGCAACGTCACACCATCATCCTTCTCAAAAACAATCCGTCATAAACTCTTCGGTACATAGAGTACTTTCAATATGTGACCAACAATCACTGAAATAAGAAACAGAAAAACTGACTAATGCTCTGAGAGGCAACGGACATTGCGCTGAAGATATAAGACGTTCTATTAATAAATATAAAAACCCAATTCCTCAACAAAATGTCATAAATGTACCTCCTATGGACAGTGTTGTCTTACATACAAGGAACCACCGATAAGTTTGCCAGATTGCTTCGGAAATCAAACATCAAAAAGTCGGACAATGTTCGAAGTCTCCAAAGGACGCAATTCCATTTGAAACAGAAGGCGTATACAAGATACCTTCCTCTTGTGGTAAAGTGTATGTAGGTGAAACAGGACGGTCTATATCCACTACGCTTAAGGAGCATAAAACATGTATAAAAAAAGACACAAATTGTACAATCTGTAGTAGCTGAACATCAGCATTGCTCAGGTCATACTTTTAATGTAAAAGAAACTAAGGTGCTAGCATCATTGTCTGATTTCTTTAAACGTAAAGTTACAGAATCAATCCAAGTTTACAAATATCCAAATAATATTAATAGAGATGCGGGTTACAGTCTACATCACGCGTGAAAATCGATTGTAACGCTGGATCACGGGTCCATGAGCACTGGTGAGGTATAAATACCGGGCCGTTGCTCCTCGATAGTCATTCAGTGTTCTAATCTCGTCGAATAAAGATCCCTGAAGATTCCTCGTGCAATCGTAGACGAAACGTCGGATAATAATTCCAGTTTGACACGGTTTAAATCCAAGAACTATGAGTTTCAAATAATGCTTCTGTTGGCATGAATAATAACTGACAACAGTATTTAAAAAATTACCCATATTCCATTATTTCCACTGACGTATTTGATTACTTGATCGCTTATGACTTGGCCCATATACAATAAACTGACAGATGATTTTAAAGTAATATCAAGTGAAAATACCTTTGAAAAAATTGTCAAAGGTTATTTAATATAGTAAAGCTTTTACAGCATTTAACAGTATTTTGATAATAAGATATGTGTTTTAATTTTTTTGTGTGTTATAAGGGTGTTTTTTATAGAGGTATAGAACTTTTAAATGGAATAAAACAAAGATGAATTTTTTAAATTGACATGAAATTTACTTTATTCGAAAGATAACCTTTTGGCATTATAATTTAAATATGACTTCTGGCATATGACCGCCACGGCTGGCTCCGACGAAGTCTAATCTGGAGGTCCAATTTTCGATGACTTTTTCCAACATTTGTGGCCGTATATCGGCAATAACGCGGCGAATGTTGTCCTCCAAGTGATCAATCGTTTCGGGCTTATCGGCGTAGACTAGCGACTTCACATATCCCCACAGAAAATAGTCTAGCGGCGTTAAGTCGCACGATCTTGGAGGCCAATTCACGGGTCCGAAACGTGAAACTATGCGGTTACCAAACGTTTCCATCAATAAATCAATTGTGGCACGAGCTGTGTGACATATTGCGCGGTCTTGTTGAAACCACAGCTCCTGCACATCATAGTTGTTCAATTGATGAACGAAAAAGTCAGTAATCATGGCTCTATAGCGGTCACCATATGACTGTAACGTTCTGACCAGCATCGTTTTTAAAGAAGTACGGACCAATAATTCCACCAGCCCATAAAGCACACCAAACAGTCAGTTTTTTTGGATGTAACGGTGTCTCAACATACACTTGAGGATTATCATCGCTCCAAATACGGCAGTTTTGTTTATTGACATATCCATTCAAACAAAAGTGAGCTTCATCGCTAAACAAAATTCGCTTATGAAAATCGGGATCAACGGCAATCTTGTTTTGGGCCCATTCACCGAATCTACGCCTTGCTAGGTGATCGTGTGGCTTCAATTCTTGCACGAGTTGGATTTTGTAAGCACGCAAACCAAGATCTTTCCGCAAAATCTTCCATAAAGTGAATGGACACATATCCAATTCCTGTGCACGATGGCGGATAGACTGATTCGGGTCTTCCTCTACGCTACGCTCTACAGCAGTAATGACTTCTTCTGTACGCACTGTACGACGTCTCTGTGGATGCGTATTATCATTTAGAGTAAACGTGGTGCGAAAACGTTCCATAGTTAATCGAATTAATTGCTCTGATGGACGATTATGTTGATCGTAAAATGAACGTAGTGCGCGATACGTATTTCGAACAGAATCATGATTTGCAAAATAAATTTGCACAATTTGGAAGCGTTGTTCAGGCGTCAGTCTATTCATGTTGAAATGCGAAACCAAACTAAACATAAATCACTTGACAGCTGACAAAATGGCCGCCAGTTAAAAAAGTGTTGCCAACTTAAAGTTCTATACCTCTATAAAAAAAAACACCCTTTATAATGTACTGTTTAATTATATCACTCTTTTATCGAAATTTTCAATGATCATGTTGCATAAATGTGGCTGAATTTCGTTGATGGAACGTTGAATCTCCTATTGCTATACTGTCTCAGAATTAAATATTTGAAATTCATACATTATTAAATAAATAATTTCAATATTTTGGTGCATCAGAGCAATTTATTTCCCTAATTTAAATATGAAAACTGGCATTTCCTATTTCTTAAACACATTTTTTTAATCTTTATTCAATCAATAGAAACTTACTATTTTACAAATAAAGTAGAACAAAAGAAATTCAGTAAAATTAAATTAATTATATACACGTGTTAAATTTTCATAAACTTTCAAATAATTTGCCATTCTAAATTTAGAACGTCCTAGTACAAAGTAATAAAAGCGGTAAATTGTCAACGTTCTGGAAATGTTCCAAAACTCGTCTCAGAGGAAATTCCAGTAGACTGCAAGGTATCGGTTTACATTCCCGTGAATACGGTCTGCCGTTGAGTTAATTTTAGAGATCCGATATAGGATTGTTTTGGTAAAAAATAAATAGTTTGGGAGTTCTGAAACCGAATAAAATAAACAAACTGTTCTTGTTTAAGATATATTTTGTTAGATGTTTAAGAGTTCTCAATATTTAGAATGTATTATTAACAGAGCGTAATTTTTTTTTTTCAGGTAAGCCATACTACAAAAAGAAATTCTTTTCGGTAAGTGGAACACGATAAACTATGATTAAATCTTATTATAATTGTGATTGTTATTATTTTAGTAAAAAAACAAGTCATTCATCATTATCATCATATAGCCATCCGCTGATGAATATAAAAGTCTTTCTTAATTTATGCTAGTTATATCGATTTTTCAAAGTGTTGTTATCTATCCAGTTGGATTCTATTATTTAAATGTCTTTGGACCATTGTTAGATTTGTTCTTCTTTGAGTTTGGTCACAATATTACTTCATAAGAAATTAACATATGTTTTTGCTCTTACGTTTCGGTTCATTTTATTATTTAAACCATCTTCAGAGAATTAAACTGTAAATATGATAAGTAATTAAATTATATTTGTCCTTTTTTTATATAAAAACGCACTGGTATTCTTTTTACTATATTTTTTGTACGTCTGTTTTGTTGGATATATGAAAGTATACTAGTAAAGAGTTCTAAAGTTTCTGGACCATCTGCAATTTTATTGCCTTATCAGTTGGTATAAACATTACTCAGGTCATTTGTGTCCTTCCTGAAGGTCATTGCATAGGGTGTTCTTTTAATGTGGGTCATTTCTTTAATTGTTTAATTGAAATGATCCACATTAAAAGAACACCCTATACAATGAACTTCAGGAAGGACACAAATGGCCTAAGTAGTGTTTATACCAACTTAATACACCAATAAAATTGTAGATGGCCCAAAAACTTTCTAACTCTTTACTAGTATACTTTCAAACACCCAACAAAACAGCTGTACCAAAAATATAGTAAAAATAATACCAGTGTGTTTTTATATAAAAAAAAAGTTGAAATTTAATTAAGTGAACCACTAAGAAATTAATTTTCCAATTTATATAATGACAAATTGTAAATTCCTTTTTTTATTGACGATTTTATTCTTTGAAGATGGTTTAAATGATAAAATAAACCAAAACGTAAGAGCAAAAACACCAGACCAAAACCCAGAAAATAAAAAATCTCTTAAATAACTCCAAGGTCAGCAAAAAAACTTATTCTGCGTATTGTCGCATTCGATATTCTATATCTAAGTCCAACATAGTCTTTTCCAAGCTTCTCTATTACTTGGACTTTATTCATAAATTGTTTTATTAGAATTAACCGTATGTCAAAACAAGTAAGACACACTGGTAATACAGTCTTCTTTCGAGACGCACTGGTATTCCAGATCTAAAACAGTACCCAACTTACCATATGCGGTCCTAGACAAATCGATTTTTCTGTTGATTTCGTCGGTCTAGTTCTCGAACAATGTGAATTTCACGGTCCAGATACTCGTAGCGACCAACCTGTTCCCTAAGCTTCCCGTTTACAAATATCTTCGCCTATTTGAAGATTAGTTATTAACTCTGTTTTCACTTTAATCTCATTTTGTTTGATGTTAGATTTCGCTTTAGCTCAATACTCAGCTTTTCAGAAGATTAAACCTCTTTGGAAGTAATAATAGACCAGAAATTAACCTGGAATAACCACATTGGAAGACTATAGCGGCAAGCTTGGAAAAACCTCAGGTTTACGATGGTGGTCCAAAATGCATCAGCTCAAAGAGATCTACAAAGGATACAGAAGTTAGCCACATATGAATTACGGGGGCTATTCCGCCATGTCCCACAGCTGGAATAAAGGAAAAACTGAACCTGACAAGGGTAGTAGTAATAAATGTCTTTAAGCTGTTTCAAACAGAACACCTCAATGTGGAAACTTTGTTGGGCATATGATGATTCTCGACACAATTCCAACAGAGCCCATATCGAAACTCACACCATGTCTTTAAGGTTTAACTTTGTCATTAACTATGAATAGTAACTGACTGTTACCATACGAGTTAAGAGGGATTCAGTAGTGAGTCTTTCCATGATGCTATAAGCCTTGGGCCAAGATAAAATACGTTTGTCTTCCGCATATAATTTCCATTCGTCTACAAAATATTTTGATATAACGACATAAGTACCAACCTTTCACAACGAGGATATTTTTCTCTATTCCCTCACTCTTGCTTCTTGGGATTCTGAAGTTGACGTTTAGACCTTGACGTGGAAACGTCCATCTTTTTCGAGCTTCCTATGGTTTACTAACGGATTCAAGATGATGTAGATATGTGTGTAGAATTGGGGTCTGTACACTGCGACCTGGTAGGTCTAGTGTACCCCCTACTGCTGCCAAGTCGTAAGAGTTACCTGATCGGTTCGAGCAGGTCCTCCGTCCTATTTCCCTCAGGAGCCCGAGGATGTTGGACTGCTTCAAGGTATGTTCCTAAGAACCGTATCCTAGGGTTTTCTAGAGCGCTGCACTTTGAAAGGATATGAATGGAGGTTTGGTTCTCCTCCTCACAGAATCTGCATTCTTCTCTTTCTATTAGTCCCTTCAGGTGGCAATGCCCCGTCAGGACCCCTGTCAGAACTCTAGATTAAGACAAGCGAAGATACTTCTAGTTCCCCAGAAATATTTTCGCTTGTGTCAATCCTCCGTCCAGCATTACGCTGTTACTGATTCCACAGAAAAGCTCTGGCCCCAGAAATGATATATCAGCCCCTTTCCTCGCGAGCCTGTTTACTATTTTATTTCCCTCTATCTCGGTGTGTCTCGGTACCCACCTGAGAGGGACTTTATTATTTTTACTCAAATCATTTAGTTCCTCTATGCATTCCCAGACCATCTTGGAACTGATAACTTGAAAGCTCATTGTACTGATGACTGCTTGACTATCCGTCATGATGATAATCTCTTGGCCGTAGAAGTTTTTCTCCTTATTAAATTGAATACACATCCTAATGGCATGTATTTCTACCTGGAAAATGCTTGGTGACTTACCCTAGCTTTCGTAGTGGCTGCTGCCGGGTCCATACACTTCTACTCCAGTTCCCTCCATTGTTTTAGAGAGAGAAAAACAGGGTAATCCTGATGTGAATGCTAAGGCGTGAGGGGGTTAAAGAAAATGAGGAAGCGGAGAGCCTTTCTGTGGATTACCACAACGCCACACAAAAGAAGAGCTCTGGAGTTGGAAAGAATGACTCACTTACAAGCTACAGATAGTTTAGGTGTGATATTGCCGTCTCCTTACATCCCCCTTTCCATTTTAAAGTGGGCAATCTTATATACATTCCCATATTTGTGTTCAATAATTACCAGATATAAGTGGTTCACTCGATAATCAGGAAATATTTTCAAGTTTTGCGCTGACTGATGGAGTCTAACCCATCGCCATGGCTTTTGATACAGCACTCTGGATAAAATTGGGGTTTATCGATTTCGAGGTCACCGAAAATTTTGCCTGTCGCAAAACCGAGGGAACATCATGATTATTTTAGTTCATCTGTAGACAATGTACACAGTAACACTAAAAAAATTGCTTTAGCAACGTGGTAAACAATCATAAAAAATTTAAATCAATAAAATAAAAGCATACTAATTTATTTATACAAAATACGCTGTCGCTATGCTTGTTCGAAAACCGTGGGCATTATTTTATGATTCAATGACTTAATAACAATTATTTATACGTTTATTTTCTAACCAGACTGTTAATTTAAAATGGCCTTGGCCAGCGAAATAACAACGTTTAGCTGGTTAAGCAAATTTAATGCGATACGAAATATCTAGGAAATTACGGCATAGTTAACAGGCTATTGACCGAGGTTATTTTTTAATTTAATTATGTACAAAATATTTGTAAAAAATGCTTTCACAAGGTTTTATTTGGAGTTTCTTTAATTGTTTTTGAAACGTTATGTAAAAAAAAACGAGGATATTAAAAGTGATTTAAATTTTAATAACTTAAATTAAGAGACTTGTCAAGTGGAAATAAAAGACAGTAATTATTTTTACGGTATTTTAAATTTAAATTTTTTCCTGAATAAAATAAAGAGCCAGTATGGCTGTGAATCCTATTTTACATGCTCCGGTATACCGGTAATTACCATTGAAAAATTTGATGAAATGAAACGCTCTTGTTTAGTTTTCTGCACAAACTGAAAATATATTTCATCAACCTGTAAAAGGTTATTTTACAATATGCTGATACAAGCTTATTTGCCTGTATTGCATATACAGGGTGAGTCAACGATTGGATGAAGTAGGTTTGTGCCTTTTCGGTGAAATTAACAAAGAAACTATATTTATTGTTTGATACAGTTTATTTTACGCAGATTTTAAAAATATTTAGGACTCTACAGGGTGAGCCAAAAAACTAGGACAGCATAAAGTTGTATTTTTTTAAATAGAACACCCTATATACGAATCGTATTTTCGATTTAGCTTATAATTTTAAATCTTTTTTATTAAGGGTTTACTATAACAAAACTTTATAGTTTCTGAGATAATTAAGTTTAAAGAAAAAAAGTCACATTTTCAAGCATCAATTCAATCCTAAATAACGTTTTCAATTTTGTGACAAATATATTCAAATTTGGAATTTAGCAAGGCCAAGGACAAGTTAACATAATTTTTACCTAATATTTGCAATAAAAGCTACAGGGTGTTGAACACATCGGCTCAAATTTGAACAAGTATAAATGAATAAATATCTTTTTTTTTAATGGTACACCCTGTATATTTTCATGTTATTTAATAGAGTAATAAAAACCCTAAAAGTTTTGTTCAATATATCCTATACCTATTTATAATAGTTTTTGAGATATTTCAGTTTTTATAATTTTCCATACTTTTTTACAGAAATAGTCTTCATTATCATAGTAGGATATATTGATCAAAACTTTTAGGGTTTTTATTACTCTATTAAATAACATGAAAATGTACAGGGTGTACCATTTAAAAAAAAAAGATATTTATTCATTGCAACATGTTCAAATTTGAGCCGATGTGTTCAACACCCTGTAGCTTTTATTGCAAATATTAGGTAAAAATTATGTTAACTTGTCCTTGGCCTTGCTAAATTCCAAATTTGAATATATTTGTCACAAAATTGAAAACGTTATTTAGGATTGAATTGATGCTTGAAAATGTGACTTTTTTTCTTTAAACTTAATTATCTCAGAAACTATAAAGTTTTGTTATAGTAAACCCTTAATAAAAAAGATTTAAAATTATAAGCTAAATCGAAAATATGATTCGTATATAGGGTGTTCTATTTAAAAAAATACAACTTTATGCCTGCCTAGTTTTTTGGCTCACCCTGTAGAGTCCTAAATATTTTTAAAATCTGCGTAAAAATAAACTGTATCAAACAATAAATATAGTTTCTTTGTAAATTTCACCGAAAAGGCACAAACTTACTTCATCCAATCGTTGACTCACCCTGTACAGTGGCATACCAAAAAAGAGCTATATAACATTTTGGGCTAATTTTTAACACTCTCACTAGCACAAACATATTATTTTAAGTTTACAATTCCTAAACCATTCAAAAATTTATAATGCTTTGCAGAATTCAAACCTTTCGTTAAAATTTCAGCTGTCCGTAAATACTAAAGTTTTGTCGAGTTTTTGTCAATTGCTTCCCTAATAAAGTGATGACAAACATCTATATGCTTAGATCTTTTATGAAATACCGGATTTGTTGACAACTTTTGTGTATTTTGACTAGCATTAAAAAGTGTAACGGAGTTAGAATTACTTGTTAACACAGCAATTAGATTGTTTAAATAATTTGCCTCTTTTGAAGCCTCTGAAATTACTATATATTCAGCTTCAGTACTAGATAACGCTACAGCTTTTTGTTTTCTGCTCTCCCACGATATTCTTCTTCTTCAAGTGCCTTCTCCATTGCGAAGGTTGGCAATCATAATAGCTATGTTAATTTTTGAAGCAGTTGCTCTAAATAATTGTTTTGAACTGCATCCAAACCATTCCCTTAGGTTTTTTAGCCATGAAATTCGTCGTCGTCCTACGCCTCTTCTGCCACTTATTTTGCCTTGGGTTATAAGCCGTAAGATGCTGTACTTTTCTCCCCGCATAATGTGTTTGAAATATTGCAGTTTTCTCTGTTTTACTGTTATCTCGACTTTCTTTTCTTTCCCCATTCTTCTCAACACTTCGGCGTTCTAACTCGATCCACCCACGAAATCCTCTGAATTCTTCTATAGGTCCACATTTCAAAAGAGTTGTCTTCTCATTGCCTCTCGATTCAGGGTCTATGCTTCCATTCCATAATATAGAACACTGTATACGTAACATTTAGTCAGTTGTATTTTCAGGGCTAACGTTAGATCTTTGCTGCAGATAACCTTTTTCATTCTAATAAAGTTGGCACGTGCTTTCTCGATTCTGGTTTTTATTTCGACGGTATAATCATTATTTTCTGTTATTAGGGTTCCCAAGTAAGTGTACTTCTTAACTCTTTCTATGTGCTGGCCTCCTACCATTAGGGTTTCATTATTATTGGTGTTGTCCTTACTAATTATCATGAACTTGGTCTTTTTTGTGTTAAGAGAGAGTCCACATTCTCCACTAACTCTTAATGTTTTATTCATTATTTTTTCTAGGTCTTTCAAACTATCAGCTATTATTACGGTGTCATCTGCATACCTAATATTGTTGATTAAAACTCCGTTTACTTTTATCTCTGCTGTTTCAGATTCAAGACTTTCCAATATGACCTCTTCAGAATAAGCGTTAAATAGTAAAGGTGACAATATACACCCACGATATTGCAGGCCCACAAAGTTTAAAATAAAATCTAGTATAAGATTTCCTATCATTAGAATTGCTTTCCCAGTCGGCATCAACAAAGCCTTTAACTCTTCATTATCTTTCTTAAACTTTAAATCATAATGTTTAGTATTTTATAAGTATTTGTAGCTTGCCTCCAATGACTTTCGTCAAAACAATTATTATTTTGATTTAAATAACTTACCGAAAATGCGATATCAGGTATGGTTAAAACAGCAATAACATTAGACTACCAATAAGCTGCTGATATGGCATTTTGGCATTACAAGCATTTTCATTTATTTTAAGATGAACATTAGTTTCCATAGGCGTAGATACAATTTTACAATCAGACATATTAAATCTTTGTAGGTAACATCATAAAAACATTTTCTTCTAAAATACCATTTAGAAAAGCTATAGTTACATCTAAATGTGTTAGACCTAACTCTAATTTTACAGATAAAGCCATTAACAATCGTAATGTAGAATGTCTTAACGACCGGTGACAAAGTTTCATCAAAATCTAACCTGATTTTTGAGTGAAACCCGTTACCACTGGCCTTGCTCTGCAACGCACTTTATTTTCACTGTGACTTTTTTTTTTAAATACCCACTTACACTGCACAATGGCACCGTCTTCAGGAATATCGACCAGCTTCCATGCATGATTTTCTTCGAAAGACTGCAGTTCTTCTTTCATTGCCTGTCTCCATTTTTCTTTGTCAGGTCTTGACAAAGCGTCTTTAAGTGACACTGGGTCACTGTTTAGATCAAAACTTTCTAGAGAAGAATAACTAACACAATCTTGATATTTTCTTGTTTTCGGTGTTCTTTCTGTTCTTCTTAATACTCCTGACTGTGACAGCTCAAACAAAGATCAGAAAAAGTTTTAGGAACAACCGAGGTGGATTTTTAAAAACTCAGAACTGTAAAATATCAGAAATGACAGAATCAGAGTGATTATGGGAGTTAAACACAGTATTGTAGAAGATACCAATATAAACAAATTGAAAAGGTACGGATATGTGCAACATTTGAACGAAGATCAGTTATTAAGACAAGTAGTGCACTAGACACCTCAAGGAAACAAGAAGACCTAGAAAGAGCTAGATGGATGGAGTGAATAAGAAGGCTCGTGAGAAAGAGAAATGGAAGGAGATCTTTGAGATAGAAACAGATCTAACTACGGTGCAGTCTTCCTTATTCCAATGTTCCTATAGTTCCTTCTTCCATTTGGTGATGTAATTTATTCGTAGTTATTGTAATTTATGCTCATTTGTGCCCATGTTTTTATGTTTTTAGCTGCCTGGGATCAAGTTGTGTCTGCCATTTTTCTGATATCATAATCACATCTGAGAATCGGGCATCTCTTTGGTCTCTTGGAGTTTCTGGGATATCATATAATTGTTCTAGTAGTCCATCTATTGTCTGTTCTTCGTGCCATATGTCCTTCCTGTCCATTGTCATTTTAGGGATTATATTCTTTGGACTACATCAGTTACCTGGGTTTTGGGTCGTATCCAATCTTCATCAAGTTGTGCACTAGATACCTCAAGTTTCTGGGATATCATACAATTGTCCTAGTAGTCCATCTATTGTCTATTCTTCTTGCCATATGTCTTGTCCATTGCCATTTTAGAGATTATATTTTTTGGACTACATCAGTTACTTGGGTTTTGGGTCATATCCAATCTTCATCAAGTTGTGCACTAGACATCTCAAGGAAGCAAGAAGACCTAGAAAGAGCTGGATGGAAAGGGTAAATAAGAAGGTTCATGAGAGAGAAATGGAAGGAGATCTTTGGGAAGACAAGAGATCCAACTACGGTGCAGTCTTCCTTATTCAATGTTCTTATAGTTCCTTCTTCCATTTGGTGATATAATTTATTCGTTATTATTGTAATTTATGCTTATTTGTGCCCATGTTTTTATGTCTTTAGCTGTCTGCGATCAAGTTGTGTCGCCAGTTTTCTAATACCATAATCACATCTGAGAATCGGGCGTCTCTTTGGTCTCTTGGAGCATATATATATATATATATATATATATATATATATATATATATATATATATATATATATATATATGCTTTGGCAATTCGTCAAGACTTTTGGTATTAGACCGCGAGTTCTTAGAAAGAGATTGAGACAAATTGGTCAGAAGTATCTCTCCCTCCGTACACCGAGAAACCTCTCACTTATGCATTAAGATATCTCTTTTTCTGGTTGGTTGTAGTTGTCAGGCGAGAGAGGTATCGCGTGTTCGAGGCTCTCAGCTCTATCCGGAGGAAGAGCGGTACTACTGACCTGTTTCTAAACGAACTCCAATTCACTTCTGTCTGTCTAGGGATCCGATATTATCATGCATTAGTCACTCTAGAAAAATAAAATACGAGGTTACCGAAAAGTTCCTGACTTATGGTATAATTTTCTCTTTGACTCGAACGAATAATTAAATCAGGAATACGGAAGATATTATGTAACCACAACTAACTTCAAATTATGTGATTTATGCTTTAAGTCTTAGTTAAATGACCAAAATATAATTTTAGCTCTTTTGCATTGCAGAAATAGTTAAAAAATTCCTCGATAGGAACAATTTCAACGTCTGATCATGACCTTTTGATGTAGAATTCAAATTCTTTCAAACAATTGTTTTACCGCCTCTGGTTTCTGTTTGTTATGTTTTGGCATGCATTTCACCACCGCCATATTGTATTCGCCATTTTTTATTCTTACAACCAGACGTCGAATTTGAAATCCTATTCCTCAAAGTTCTTTCGGCTTATTTCTGCAATGTTTTGAGGGCTGGTTCCACTCACAAAGGAGTTAAAATCATATTTTTAGTTTTCGAGTGTCCACATTTCCTGACTTCATGGGCCCAGGACCTTTTCTAGATATTAACTTTCCTAGGTATTTGCCGACATGCTTTATCACCTCTGATTTTTAAGATATTCAAGCCCAAATGGACCCAAAAATTACTGGAACGAATACAAATCCACTTAGAACTAATAAAAAGATAACTTCTTTAACTATTGCGACGGGGACTTCATAAAAGTGTTAAGTAAATAAATAAATCTACAAGGATTAACTTGATTAATTGCATTAAAAAACAATTGCTAATTTATTGTTTACCTTTCAGAACAATTTTTAAAGTCGGTTTAGTTAAAAAATAATCCCAAGCAACGCAATTGAAATTTCAATTTTAAATTGCCACCTTCCAATTCGCCCAAAGTCCGTTGAAAAGTTACGTAAAATTCTCGCGTGGCAATTTAAACCAGGAAACCGCACAAAATAACATGAAAATGTATATAATCTTTCTATTACATCTAGAATATCCCCCACGACCTCGGCAACGCTATTTTTAAACTGCAGAATTACCCGTTAATCATAATAAGCAGTTTAAGCGCGATGTAATGCAATGGCGGTTGCAAGGCGCTGTTAGGCTCGGTTTAGTTCCACACAGGAAAAATTCGAGGTTAATCTTAAATACTGTATTATTTTGCATTTTCATTAGATACTATTTGAAATTTAGGTATAATTATTAAAACGTAATGAAATAAAATGAAAAATTAAATCATTATCTGAAATATGAGACCTTGGACACCTTTTTACCTATTAAGTACTTAATGACTCATCGAAATTCTAGGGCACTTCCCTTATTCGAACCTAGTAATCAGATACGAGCCTAGAATAAATTAAAGGAAAATAATTATTGTAAATGCCTATAGGAAGTATCAATCTTCACAATCTTCTTAAAAATGGGAGTTAGTCTTAAGAGATGAAACTGCAACTTTTTCTTCCAAGTATTATGAAAAAAAAGCCCAATAATACATATACTTAGTATTTTCTTAGATAAAGAATATTTCTTTACGATAAAAGAAAAGGACTTTGACATGTGAAAATATTTTGAACTCTTGTTTCGAGAACATACTATTTTACTCACCTTTATCATAAGGGGAACAATTAATTAAAAAGTGGTTGTCGGACTTGAAATGTCTTTATTTTTGTATTTATTTGTATTACGTTTCGATTAGGTTATATCTCAAATCATTATCAAGTATATATCAGTACAATAACAACCTTTTAGTCAATCTTCAACATTATCTACAACCTTGAAACAAATGTTGAACTATTAATTTTGCAATATTGTAAGATAAATTTCTATTTGAAATTGGCAATCGGAAAATAGGGTATATATATATATATATATATATATATATATATATATATATATATATATATATATATATATATATATATATGTTATATCGTAGGTTTTCACGGATGGTAGAATGAATAGTTTGGTTATTCCGGGTTTCAATCCGTTCGTTCAAAAAATCGTTTTCACGACGTTTCGCCAAAATCTCATTTGGCATTTTCAAGTGCGGTTCGTCTCGTTACTCGCTGAGAACTGATGGTGGCCTCTGATGACTGCCGAGTTTTGTTTAGCTGGCTCGCTTCCTGATTGGATGAGCGATTTCGCAGGCTCCTCCCCTCTGCCGAGTGCGATATATTTTGTTCTTGTATGCTGGTCTCTCGTGTACTAGTTGATTTTTGTTGTTTTCTTTCTTGATTCTTTATTAATGTTTTCCATGTAGTTGGAACATTTATAGCATCGTCTCGTTTATTTAGTTGTCCCGCTTTTTCGATTTCTAGGGCCTCTCTTATGACGCGTACCTTGTAATTCTGTACTGGTGCTATTTCTTTTGTTTTTTCGAAGTCGATGGTGTGTCCGGTTGTTTGGTGATGTTGAAATAGGGCCGAAGTTGTCTGTTTGTTTTTGAGGCTATTTTTATGTTCTTGGATTCTTGCTGATATGCGCCTGTTTGTTTGTCCTATATAAGTTTGATGGCAATCTGCACATGGAATGCTGTAAACGCCATGATTTTCAAGGTTGGTCTTGTCTTTGGGATTTCCCAGAATGTTGGCTATTGTTTTTTGTGGTTTAAATATGGGCTGTATGTTGTGTTTTCTCAAGGTTCTTCCGATTCTGTCTGTTATTCCTTTTATGTATGGTATTATGGCTTTGTTCCTTGTTTGATCTTGGTCTTTGGTCTTTATTGTAGTCTTCTCTTGTCTTTTTATGGCTTTCTTTATATCTGATTGTGAGAAACCATTCCGTTCTAGAGCTGTTGAAATGTGTCTTATTTCGTCTTGTTTTGTGTCAAGTTCTGTTAGGCGGAGTGATCTTGATACTAGTGTGTTGACTACTGCCTGCTTTTGAGAGGGATGATGGTGTGACGCTGCATTGAGATATCGGTCAGTATGCGTGGGTTTCCGATATACGCCAAAGCCCAGGGTGTTGTTTAGTTTCCTAGTTAATAGCAGGTCCAAAAAAGGAAGTTTCTTTTCTTGTTCGATTTCCAGCGTGAATTGGATTCTGTGGTGGATATTGTTCAGGTATATGAGGAAATCGTCCAGGTGTTCTTTTCCATGTGGCCATATTATAAAAATATCATCAACATAGCGTTTCCAAAATTTCGGTTTTAAAGGTGCCTTTTGCAGTGCTTCTTGTTCGAAGTATATCATGAAAAGGTTGGCTATGACTGGTGAAAGCGAGGATCCCATAGGTGCGCCATCTGTTTGTTTATATATTTGGTTATTGAACATGAAATATGTGTTCTTTAGGCAGTGTTCTGCAAGTTCAATTGTGTAGGCTGGAAAGTCTTCGTTCATGGCGATTTTGTCCAAGGTCTCATCCAGTGGTATGCTTGGATATAGCGATTTTATGTCGAGGCTTGCTAAGATGTCATTTTCTTCGAGGTGAATGTTTTTGATCATTTTAGTCAGTTGTTCGGAGTTTTTCACGAAGGAATCAGCCAGTTCGACTCTTGGTTGCATGATACTTGCTAGATATTTTTCCAGTTTTTGTGTAGGAGATCCCACGGCGCTCACTATTGATCTGAGTGGTGCATTTGTCTTGTGTATTTTTGGTAAGCCATACAGTTTTGGACATCTGCTTGATTTTTCTCGTGGTATTATAGATTTTTCAGTTTCTGGGTCTAGTTTTGAGGCTTTAATCTTGGCTTTCGTAGTTTTTTCCAGGTATGTCGTTGGATCTCTGTTGGTTTGTTTGTAAGAGGCGTCTTTGAGAATTTCTGACATTTTTTGCATGTAGTCGTTGGTGTTCATTACAACCGTGACATTTCCCTTATCTGCTGGTAATATTGTTATTTCTTTATTCTTTTTTAAGGATGAGAGGGCTTGATGTTCAGCTCGCGTTAAGTTTGAGTTGGGAGGCCGGCTTGATTTCAAAATTTGCGTTATGTCTTGTCTGGCTTGTTCGGCATTTTCTTCAGGGATGTTCTCTAGGGCAGCTTCTATATTTGAAATTATCTCTTCTAAGGGGACTGTTTTTGGCGTTACGGCAAAATTAAAGCCTTTAGACAGAACTAATTTCTCGCATTCTGTTAATTCGTAGTTGGAGATGTTATGGACAACTTTGTTGCAGTCCAGTGTTTGCTGTGTGTGGACATTATTGCGTTGTTTTAGTGCCTCAAATTTCTTCTGTTGTTTTTTTGCCTTAAGGTGGGTGTCTGATTCCGTTCTCCAACAGGATACTTTTTCGATGTCATTCCACAGAAGATGATGGATTTTCTGGGTTAAAGCTAAGTGGAGATTATAAAGTTCTATTTCAGTCCTTGATAGAATTCTTCGTTTTTCTCGGATTTGTTCTCGAAGGAGAGCTTTTCCCGCGGTCTTAAGGATTGAAATAGTTCTTCTTGTCTTTAGATGATACGAGAGTTTGGTGCAAGTTGGTTCCAGATTGTTGTTGCGGCATCTTATTAAAAAAGTTATATCGCAGAGGAGGGCTGATTTCTTGGATCTCAGTTTCTCGAAACGTTTAACATTTAAAAAGGTCTCCTCCCCGTAAAGGTGTAAAATGTTATATCGTAGGTTTTCACGGATGGTAGAATGAATAGTTTGGTTATTCCGGGTTTCAATCCGTTCGTTCAAAAAATCGTTTTCACGACGTTTCGCCAAAATCTCATTTGGCATTTTCAAGTGCGGTTCGTCTCGTTACTCGCTGAGAACTGATGGTGGCCTCTGATGACTGCCGAGTTTTGTTTAGCTGGCTCGCTTCCTGATTGGATGAGCGATTTCGCAGGCTCCTCCCCTCTGCCGAGTGCGATATATTTTGTTCTTGTATGCTGGTCTCTCGTGTACTAGTTGATTTTTGTTGTTTTCTTTCTTGATTCTTTATTAATGTTTTCCATGTAGTTGGAACATTTATAGCATCGTCTCGTTTATTTAGTTGTCCCGCTTTTTCGATTTCTAGGGCCTCTCTTATGACGCGTACCTTGTAATTCTGTACTGGTGCTATTTCTTTTGTTTTTTCGAAGTCGATGGTGTGTCCGGTTGTTTGGTGATGTTGAAATAGGGCCGAAGTTGTCTGTTTGTTTTTGAGGCTATTTTTATGTTCTTGGATTCTTGCTGATATGCGCCTGTTTGTTTGTCCTATATAAGTTTGATGGCAATCTGCACATGGAATGCTGTAAACGCCATGATTTTCAAGGTTGGTCTTGTCTTTGGGATTTCCCAGAATGTTGGCTATTGTTTTTTGTGGTTTAAATATGGGCTGTATGTTGTGTTTTCTCAAGGTTCTTCCGATTCTGTCTGTTATTCCTTTTATGTATGGTATTATGGCTTTGTTCCTTGTTTGATCTTGGTCTTTGGTCTTTATTGTAGTCTTCTCTTGTCTTTTTATGGCTTTCTTTATATCTGATTGTGAGAAACCATTCCGTTCTAGAGCTGTTGAAATGTGTCTTATTTCGTCTTGTTTTGTGTCAAGTTCTGTTAGGCGGAGTGATCTTGATACTAGTGTGTTGACTACTGCCTGCTTTTGAGAGGGATGATGGTGTGACGCTGCATTGAGATATCGGTCAGTATGCGTGGGTTTCCGATATACGCCAAAGCCCAGGGTGTTGTTTAGTTTCCTAGTTAATAGCAGGTCCAAAAAAGGAAGTTTCTTTTCTTGTTCGATTTCCAGCGTGAATTGGATTCTGTGGTGGATATTGTTCAGGTATATGAGGAAATCGTCCAGGTGTTCTTTTCCATGTGGCCATATTATAAAAATATCATCAACATAGCGTTTCCAAAGTTTCGGTTTTAAAGGTGCCTTTTGCAGTGCTTCTTGTTCGAAGTATATCATGAAAAGGTTGGCTATGACTGGTGAAAGCGAGGATCCCATAGGTGCGCCATCTGTTTGTTTATATATTTGGTTATTGAACATGAAATATGTGTTCTTTAGGCAGTGTTCTGCAAGTTCAATTGTGTAGGCTGGAAAGTCTTCGTTCATGGCGATTTTGTCCAAGGTCTCATCCAGTGGTATGCTTGGATATAGCGATTTTATGTCGAGGCTTGCTAAGATGTCATTTTCTTCGAGGTGAATGTTTTTGATCATTTTAGTCAGTTGTTCGGAGTTTTTCACGAAGGAATCAGCCAGTTCGACTCTTGGTTGCATGATACTTGCTAGATATTTTTCCAGTTTTTGTGTAGGAGATCCCACGGCGCTCACTATTGGTCTGAGTGGTGCATTTGTCTTGTGTATTTTTGGTAAGCCATACAGTTTTGGACATCTGCTTGATTTTTCTCGTGGTATTATAGATTTTTCAGTTTCTGGGTCTAGTTTTGAGGCTTTAATCTTGGCTTTCGTAGTTTTTTCCAGGTATGTCGTTGGATCTCTGTTGGTTTGTTTGTAAGAGGCGTCTTTGAGAATTTCTGACATTTTTTGCATGTAGTCGTTGGTGTTCATTACAACCGTGACATTTCCCTTATCTGCTGGTAATATTGTTATTTCTTTATTCTTTTTTAAGGATGAGAGGGCTTGATGTTCAGCTCGCGTTAAGTTTGAGTTGGGAGGCCGGCTTGATTTCAAAATTTGCGTTATGTCTTGTCTGGCTTGTTCGGCATTGTGCAAATACTGAACGCGTCTTCGCCGACCTCCCGCCGGATGGCGTATATATGTTTATGCGGCTTTCACGGATTCCTCCGTGTGAGATGCAATAGCAGTGGATATATCCACATTATGCCGTTGTAGTGCTGAAATCACATTGTACGTTTGCTGAATTAATTTACACATAGTAAGTGCAGTGTTTGTTCGTGAATTATTGTTTAAAGGTAAATACACAATATGTAAATAATTTGATAGTTTTAGCTACTTACTACATATTCGGACGAAAGTAAAATAAATTATCGAATCGTTAATCTTTTAAAAAATGTAAAATATGGAAAATATAACACTATTATTACATTTTGATCCCTTTTTTAACGGACCGTCATCCCTAGAAAAACAATACAAATATATATATATATATATATATATATATATATATATATATATATATATATATATATATATATATATATATATATATATATATATATATATATATATATATATATATATATATATATATATATCTTGCCCTAAAACCTACCTTTACTTATGTTAACTCTAAAATTTTCTACACATAAAACATGCAAAAACTGCTAAAATATGGATCGTTTAATTACTTTCAAGCATGCAAGTCAAACATGTAAACGAATTCATTGCAGAACTAAATACAAAATTTATAACAAATATACATCCAACATGGATGTTATGAAGATAAAAGTAAACTTGTTAAAGAAACATCAGAGGGTTAAAAATCACGTAAACAAAATACATTTTGCAGATGCCAACTTGAATGTATTTTGCCACGCACATGTTAGTGCTACTGAAATATATTAAACAGGTCTAGTGAACCTAGGGGGAAATAAACCTGAAGCGACAAAATATATACGGAACAAGTGCACAAGCAATTGTAAATTAAAAAGAAATGCATATGCCACAAACATCAAAGAACAAAAGAGTAAGGATAAACTTAGAAGATGAGTGTCAGTAAATTTTCAGTGTGCTGCAACAGTTTTTAATAATTGCTCTCCTGACACGATCAGATTTTCAGTAGAAGGAACATATTTCACAGTAAATATTTATATTTGGAACCACAGGTGGTATATTTTGGACTAGACCGTCGTTTTGTTCATTACTTTCACTGCCAAATAAATTTTTCGTTACACACGTCATCATTTTCCATGATCCATTTCAAGTTTCTCGTCTCTAACCTGAATTAACCTGAACCAAAGGACTTTCATTATCTTACAGAAGCCCGAGAGATACGAATTGAGAAGGAAACAAGGAATCTTCAAGGAAGATCTCCAAGGGTTCAGTAGCTAAGGAAGACTTGGAACTGGCAGCAGTACATATAAGCCTATTATAAGAATTTGTAGGATAAATCGCGAAGATGAGATGGCAGCACAGTCTTGTAAAACGACAAACTGAGTAAGCTGCGTAACACAGTGTGTTCTTTTTCAATAAAATTAAACAAAATAAAGGAGGCTTTGCGAAAGGATAACCTGCACCTTACCTGTGCACAATTTCACAGAGTCCTAATGTGGGGCCAACCTTCAAATCGATTAGATCTTTTGAAAAGACGAGGTGAAACATATACAGAAACTGAAAAAGGCCTAAAATTGTTTATAGAGACACACTTTCCATCTTTAGTCCTAATTACAGAGAACTTAATGATAAATAGTTCCAAAGTAGAACCCAAGAGACCAACAAGAATGAGCTCGAAACAAGTAACAACATCAGCAAAAATAAAATGGGTCATAAATCAATTTCAACTACTCAAATCACCAGGAATAGATTGTATACATCGCAATACTCCTGCAAAGCGGAAATGATATTCTAGTAATACACCTTTGTAGGACACATAAAGGCTATGGAGCTTAGGGTATCAGGACTATACAGCAAAGAAATAAAGGTCTTATATTTGTATACCATGATTATATAGATCAATAAAAGGAAAAGGAATATCCTCTAAACATTGATCAATCAATCAATACCTATTACTGGACTTCTTTTTCTTCCTGTGCCCTATCAGTGGACGTTGGCGCTCATTCTGGCCCATATAACCTTATTGACAGCGGTTCTAAATAATTCAGTAGATGTCGTTCCGGTCCAGTATCGCAAATTATGTAACCAGGAAATTCATCGTCTTCCGGGGCCTCTCTTACCATCCATCTTGCCTTGCATAACCAATTGTAGCAGTTCGTATTTTTGGTTACGCATTATATGTCTAAATTATGTTAACTTCCTTTCTTTAATGGTCCTCATGAGCTCTCTCTCGTTTCGCATGCGCTGCAGAACAGTTACGTTGGTTACGTGACGTGTCCAAGATATTCTCATCATACGTCGGTAACATCACATTTCAAAAACCTCAAGTCCTTTACATGCAGCCTCCGTCAATGTCGAAGATTTTACACCGTACAGCAGTATAGAGAATATGTAGCATTTTAGTAAACGGGTTCTTAGTTGTAGATTAAGTTTCATATTACATAATAGTGTTTTCATGCGATTGAAATGGGCTCTGGCTTTCTCAATACGTATTTTTATTTCTTTTATTTGCTCCCACTTATCATGTAGTTGTACTCCCAGATATTTGATGGATGATACTGTTTCAATAAAAGAACCTCTGACGCGAAATTGTACATTTTGGGATACGTTTTTGCTTATTATCATAACCTTTGTTTTGCTTATATTCAATCGCATGTTTTATTTTTCACAGATCTCATCTACCCTTTCTATCAATCTTTGAAGTCCTTCAGCTGTATCTTCAAGAAGCACAGTATCATCTGCCTATCTCAGATTATTGATTAAAACCCTATTTAGAGGGAGATTCACGAAATAGTTTTTCTGAATAGATGTTAAAGAGTAGTAGGGATAACACACAACCCTGCCGAACACCCTGACTAATTTGGAATTTTTGTGATTCCTTTTCCTCCACATGAACAAATGATTCTTGTTTCCAATAAAGGTTGGAAATAATTCGTATATCCTTATCATCCAATTGATGCTCTTGTAGTGTTTTTATTAGTTTTTGATGATTTACTCGATCGAAAGCTTTTTCAAAATCAATAAAGCAGGCAAATACATCGCAATTTATATCACGACTTTGCTGAATTAAAACATTTAAACTAAATAGCGCCTCTCTTGTGCCTAAGCCGTTCCTGAAGCCAAATTGCGTATCGCTAATGTCCTGTTCAAGTTTCGGATATATTCGTCCTTGTATAATTACTGGACGACTTACTATAAATTACTAGACTACTAACACTTAAAAATGGGTGATTAGATCGGAAGTTGCCCCATAATGGACAAAAATGAGGCAGAGGAAGATGATAAGCTAAGTGGAGTACAGAAGCTGACTTGCCTCTGAGCAAATGGAGCCATGAACGCAGCGTCCACGGCCGTTTCAGAATTACTTCTAAACCTGCACAAGCTAGTACAAAAGATAATTACTTCGTACCAATGTATAGTATTAAAGATAAATTCATAATACCGATTCTAAGCTGATACGAATGGGTGAATCACCACTAAGGTTAGGAGTAATATGGTGTACAGAGGGTTCCAAGACTGAACAAGCTGAAGACATGGGAATATTAGATCCAATATTAGTAACGAAAATACCAATACCAATGAGTGTCCCAGGTAGATTTGCAATCATCCAATATTGTGCAAAGGAAATAAAATGAGCCAAGCAGTAGTAAAATTACCCAGTTCCCATAATCCTACTTCTTCTTCTTCCTTCTTATATATAAGCAATTTGCTTGTTATTCTTCGTCTCTTTGCCTGGTTTCAGTCTATTGCAAGGTTATCACTCCATCGTTTACGGGGTCTTCCGGTACTCCTACGTCCTATTGCTGATTTGTCCCTCGTGATCTTTACTATTCTGTCGTCGGTCATGCGGCTGATGTGTTCGTTTCATTCCCTTTTTCTTTGTAATACCCAGTCATTGATGTTATCGACTTTACACACTCTTCTCATCTCCTCGCTCTTATTCCGATCCATAAGTGTCGTGCCAGCTATCCTGCGCACCACTCTCATCTCTGTTGTTTCCAGTATTTGTTTTGTTTTTGAGGTTTCTGGTCTGGTTTCTGCAGTGTATGTTAGTATGGGTCTTATTGCTGTTTTATAAATTCTGGATTTAACTTCGATTTCTATATGTTTATTGCTCCATATGGTACTGTTAAGACATGCGGCTGTTCTTGCTGCTTTTATGGCTTGTCCCCTCACCTCCGTTTCAACATCCCCGTATCCGGATATTTCTATTCCGAGATACTTGAACTTCATCTCCTGCTGTATAATTTTGTTGTCTATTTCTAGTTTGCATCAGAGTGGTGTTCTAGATGTATTTCATGGCTTTAGTTTTTGACGCTGATATATATTCATGTTAAACTTTTTCGGTGTTATGTTAAATTGGTGCAGTAGTCTTTGCAAATCGTCTTCGCTTTCAGCTATTAGCACTGCATCGTCGGCGTAGCACAGTATTTTAATTTCCCTGTCTCCCATTTTATACCCTTTCAATCTACGCACCTGCTTTATCAACTCGTCCATGATGATGTTAAATAGTAGGGGGCTAAGAGAGTCACCTTCTCGGATGCCATTATTTACTTCTACTTTTTCGGTCAATTCATCGTTTATCCTAGCTTGAATCGTATTTGCCTGATATATATTTTTCTACTTCTAAATTTGTAAAAGACTGTAAAGGGATACAAGAAACCGAGCGAGAGCTAGAACTAGAACCATTTTGTGAGATGCTAAACTAAAACGGATGGCTTAGCTAGCCATTAAAAAATAAGTTGGAAACAACGGTAGTGCGACATAGCGAGAAACAGGCAAACTCAACACTCTGTAGCTAAGCCTGCAACCAAAGATTTGCTTAAGTGCAATAAAAGATCCACAAGATTAATGATTGGCTTCCAAAGGACACGCTGCTAAACAGACATTTAAATTTAATCCAGGTATGAACGTTTAGTTTCTAGAAAAAATTTAAATCTCACTTACATGTGGAACCATACATACATACATGTGGCAAACACGATGAAAATCATTAAGATATAGGTCACCAGAAGCGGGGCGTTAAAAGCAGGAGTGCAAAGATAACAATTTTTAGATAACCTAGTAATAAATAACGACATTAAATTTAATGCTTAGGCTATTTTTACCAACAGTTGTTTCTATTTTTATCGAGGAACTAAAATTACATCGAAATGACGCAGAAATACTTGAAGCGTTCGCTTGGAAACAGGTTAAATCCGCTTCACACGAAATTATGAAAATCAACAGCAAACAACATTGATGGAGATTAATGTTAACTTTCAAAATTGTACATTTTGTAATCGAAATTTCAATTAATTTATAAATTTATAAAATTTTGGTGTGAACGCGAAATAAAATTATTATTTTTTTTTTCCGTTGTATTTCAATTTCTAAACTTGAAAACTTTATCTAATACTACGTCAATACCGAATTTTATATTGTCACAGTTATTTGCATTTAAATCAATCGTGACTAATTTTTTACTTTTGTTCTACTTTACAAATTTTAAAAACCCAATACAATTATTTTCAACAGCTAAAAAGAACAAAAATACCATAGTTAATAAATTGTTTATTACTAAACGTGAGAATTTTCCCATAGAGGGAGAATTTACAATACTGACATAAAACAAAACTAAAAAGTAGGAGGATGTTAAAATTGTTAATGTGAGGTGACAAAAGTAATCCTCATTAAATTACTGACATGCAATTTTTTGTGCTTGCCAGGAACGGATCGAGCGTCTCTCTTTTTTTTTTTTGGGGGGGGGTACAGTATGGCAAGCGAAAGCAAGTTTGTCGATGGAGGGAGAGAGACACCAGCAACATTCCCATTTCCAGTGTAAAAGGAAGGGTCGGCTTTATTTTTATGAATTCGAAGCTCTTGGGGGGGGGGCGATCGCAAGAAAAAATCAAGTTGTCGACTAGGGGGGGGGGCACTTATATCAAATCAGATTAATCAGTAACAAATACGCAAAAAGTTGTAGAAAATTGACGGAGAACATTATGGTGACCTTTGGGTTGATCTTGTGAAATAATACCCTTCGGGTCGTTTGGAGATCGATTTGATTTTTGAAATTGCAAACCAATAGTTTTTTTTGCAGAAATAGAAACTTAGGGGAATTCCGCATCTAATAGTGTAAGTAACTCAAGTGGTCAAATGTTGTCTGGAGGTCATTTAAAGGTCAAGCGTACGTAAAATATCAACTTGACCTTGAAACAGCTTTGAAGTTCACTCTCAAGGTCACTTTAATTTCCTGCAAGTTATGCATTCTTTCAGATTTATAGGCTGATTTACAAGAACAGCAGATCCGATCTTCAAATGGCATTCATATGACATTTGGCCACCCAAGTTATTTATATCGTTGGCATATTCTCTAGGGCTACGCCAATGACGTGGTCATGATAGCGAGGGAGAAATTCAAAAATACCCTCTGAAATATTGCTCAGAGAAGACTTGAACACGCTCAGAATGGTACCAGATGATGGAACTTTTTGTCAATCCCACTAAAACCACCTTAGTAGCGGTTAGTGAGTGGATATCTAGATCTAACCCGAGACAGTAAAATTCTCTGGAATAAACACGAAATAGGAGTAATCAACAAGACTACAAAGGCCTTGTTGGTTTGTAGAAACTTCGCAGGAAAAAGCTAGAACACAAATCCAAAAATTCGGCAGTGAATGTACACTGCAATAGTAAGATCAATTATCATATATGGGGTAGTAGTGATCTTGAGTAAAAGAACCAGTCTAGCTAATAGGAGAGCTAGAGACTAACATGTCTATATATAACTGGAACAAACTTACCTAACGGCCGCCATGGAAGTAATCCTAAACCTTACTCATCTACAGATAATGGTGAGGAGTAGGGCTAAGAAGACAAAATATAGGATAATGAAGGATGAGACCAGTAAATGAAGACTTAATCTCTTATCCAGAAATCAAAAGTTGAACTTTGTGGAAAACTTCAACACAAGGTTGAGTGGCAAAAGTGAATGGGATAGAAATATCATTTAAAAACTTAATAGAAATTCCATTTAATGGTGAACAGTTGGCTCCAAAGGAAAGGAGAGGACGGGAATAGCAGTGTATGACCCCAACAAGATGCAATTTTAATTACAGAGTTGTTTGTACTGTATTCGAATACAAAGACAGCATTCTACAGACAACGGAAAAGATCTTAGATGTCAGTAGAAACTTTAGTACCACGAACCAATCATCAAGGTACGTCAAAATTCTCAAAAGCAAGAGTTTCCTTTCATGGTTAAACTTATTTTACAAAATAATGACTGAAGTTGATTTATTATTTGGTAAGTTTCAAACAAGACAAATTGTCGCTGTTATCGTAAATAAAAATATATTATCATTTGAATCAAAATTGACAGAAATTAGAAATAATATTGCCTCAAATGACGTTGAGCCATCTAGCTTGATGATTCCGCGGAGTTTTCTTGGGAAGCAAAAGAAGTTTGTGATATGAATATTTGTCAAGCAAAAGAACGATTTACCTTTACAGGTCACTTGGAAGCAGTCAGTCTTTTTTTTTTTTGGAACAATATGTCGAATGTAGTACATGTTTTCTTGAACAAAAATTTAAGGATACGATTAAAATTTTCCCCTTGTTTAACGAACAAAAACTCCGTACATAACTGGCCGTCATATATTAAACTGAAGAATTTAGATCAATTTCCGGACTTCTTGCACCTTATGACTATATTTCGGAAAATATCGAGCTAAGTGAGACATTTAGTACAGTTCTAAAACTTTTAAAATTTTTAATTACTATTCCGATGGCATCGACTGAAGCAGAACGGTGCTTTTCTACCCTCAAACTGATAAAAACGTTTTTAAGGAATACTATGAGTCAAGAAAGACCTTCTGCTTTGACAATGCTTTCTGAAGAAATGGGTTTATTAATAAATTTGCTAATGCCAAAGATTGGCGTATGGACTTTGTTTATAAATAATTCACTCACTGCTTAATTTGTTTAAAATACATTGCTTTGTTTCATACTAACTCAGTTTTTAAAGATTTCTATTCTTTCATCCACCGGTTGTTACGTTTTTATTTTTCCCTATTCAAAATAATAATTTTTACGCTTACCTCTTCCATCATTTATGGGTTTTTTTTTTTTTGGGAGCATATTTACAAATGAAAGAAAACATTGGCAGAATATCTTGTTTTTATTGGAATTAGGTTCACAATTATGGTATTATAATCAATAGTAATTGTTTGATGGTCCTTGTCGTTATTATGTTTAGTTCGTAGGACTTCTCTCCTTGTACCTAAAAGATAGAAAAGTATTAGTTTTGTACAGAGTGGCTCGGTATGGAATATTTAGATAGAAAATCTTAATTTAAATTGAATTTTGCATTCGATTTAAAGAGCATACCCTTTCTTTTTTACCTTGTCTGTATTAAATAATTTATTGTTACCTTCATCAAGAAATCTCGAGTGAGCAGAAATCATTTGGCTTCATGATCTACAAATTTTTGAGTGAAGCTCTCTGGATCCTGTTGGATCTTCCATGTCTTCTAGGCACTTTTATTTTCCCATTGTGTCAGTTATCGTGTAACTATTAGAGATTCTATTAAGTTAAAAACGAAAACCCCATAAGTGTCAAACAAAAACAAACTTTAAGGTTAGGACTGATTCGAACTTTCTTGTAAGAGAGTTCTACCTCAATAAAGCCCTTTCTAATCGGAAAAAATTTGTGAACATACCACAATTTTCTTAGTTAATTGCGAATAAAATTCCTTGAAATAATTTTAAAACTTCGTATTTTTATTTTTCAGTGTCTTGAAGGCTTGTCACTTGTCATAACGTTGATAGACAGATCCCTATATCTTTTCCCGCCATTTCCTTGGACGTTTTTCTGGGTAGAAGAAAAAAATCATAGATTGATTAGGACATTTTTCCTTGCAGAGTTGCACCTGGGAAAGTCGTAGATTTTTGCTAGATTTAATGTGAAAGATTCGGGTACTTGACCAAATTTATAGTACAAGGTTACTTTGCGTACCTTAAAAGTAGTCAGCTGATACTGATTTTGTCGGTTCGGGGAACAAACCCGATATCAAGTTTTTCTGTTTTTTCTTTTCCACCACAAAAAGGCCACCTAACACCACTGGCCTTTCTCTTTCTTTTCCTTTGTTTGTTTCCTTTCTTCTTTTCTACACCTATTGCCCTCATTTTGCTCATCATCGGGCATCCTTGATGATTTCTCTACGGCACCTGCCTTGCATGCTGGACATACCAGACCACACCGTAGTATTCAGTGATCTAGAGCTTACTCGAGTTTACTTGAACGTCAGGACAGAAGCCTCTGCTGATCAGGTTTTACGTGTGTGCGACGTCTCATTGAATTATAGACTTTTAATCAGTTGAACTATCGCCCTTGCCACTAGCTGTAATTTAAAAGAAATGGTAGTCTTTTATTTCTTTTATATATAATTAATTAATAATCAGTATCCTTTCCTCTTTAAAAACTATAAAGTGTTTCGTCATATGATACAATTTATTATATCCTGCAACCATATGTAGTTGATATCTCCACGTATGTAAAGGGCACCTTTGTTAACTCTAGTAAGCAGGCCTATTTACTTGGGTAAAGTGCACTCAGAATTTCAAATTATATTTAATAATAGCCACAAATATTTGTTTAAGATATAATTTTTGCCTAAATGAACTATTATTATTTAAATTGTCAAAACACTCGTTAAACAGCTGATAGTTTCAGGCGCATTCTTTTCAGACGAAAAACTGCTAAGTCAATCTTGAGTCTATCTTGGATTTTCTTGGGTGTATTCTTAAGTTCTATCCGTTTCCTGTTTTAAGTTATACCGGCCTCTACCTTGACCATTAGGGCACCAAAACAGGTGGCGCAGTTACCCCGACCACTCACCGCCCCTTTTGGAGCTAGTCGAAGAAGCCCTAAAAGAAAGATACCACTTCAGAGCCACCTGACAAATTTAGATAAATTATCCTGCAAATTTGACAACTAAATAAATATTTTATTTAACAGGTATTAAATAAATAAATATCATCTTCCTATTTTTTACAAGCTAGGCAAAATTTCTAATTACACGGTGCCTCTGACAGGTTTTATACATGTCTATATTTTTAATGTACCATTGGAATTACAACCCCTACTTTTTTAATGCATCAGCCGCCACTGCTCATCACAACTTTCCAGATAAGCAATTTTCCTTTAAGTCTGTCCTTTAGTTAATTGAAAGTGTGTATGTATATGCCATTTTTATCGCATACAGTACCTTAAAAACGGGTAATTGTTTATGAGGACGTCATATCTCTAAATTTATTAGAGTTAGAAATATAACTGTTTCGGGATACTCAACTAGAAACAAAATTAATGGTATTCAAAATTTTAACAAGGCGCAGCTACTAATGATTAAAAATAAAACCAAAAACGCAATATTATTATTTTTAAATTACCGCATTTTTGAATAAACCGGTAAAACAATAACTATTAAAATACTTCCACGCTTTAGCCATTTAATTAAGTATCAAATAAAAATGTTTCATTTCCTTCATTTACTTATCTATTATAAATAATAAACAATCTACAAATCAACTTTTCCTTTTATAAACAACGCCATTAATTAACCAGAAACGAAAAACAATAAAAGAACCGTGTAAACCGCCCATTTTACATTTTAAATGTTGCTTACATAAATAATTGCGTCGTAAATTATTCATGACATTAGTGGGTATGTATTTACCAAAACCAGTTTTCCCTGTAACAGTAAGAAATTACCAACATCATCTGTCGAATATACAGAGTGGTCGCCCAACGAAATATTTTACGATAAAAAATTATTACCACGTGCTTCAAGCAAGTTATATTTTTTTTGTGTTTTTGTAATGGTCACAGGTGATACATTTTTACAAATTCGTACATAGGCCGACAAAATGTTTAACAAAAATTCGGACTATACTTTTCCGAAGGCATTTGTCGCGCTAAATTCAAATCCGGAACCCGAATTGCTTCAGGTTTTCGAAATAATACAGGGTGTCTCAAAAGAAAGTTCACATTTAAAAAATCGATTTAAAAAAAGTCAGGACTTTATTGAAAAAATGTTTATTACATATTAAAATACATTGTTTGGGAATTTATTTTTTAAAAATGATATCGTCCAAATGTAATCCGTTGCGCTCACGGCATTCATTTAATCGAGCACTAAAATTGCCCATGACGGCTCGGCAGGTATTCTCCGTGATGTCTGCCATTTCGTTGCGGATATTTTCTTTTAATTGTGCCAGGGAAGTCGGTTTGTTGGCGTAATCTTTTGATTTGACATAACCCCATAGGAAAAAGTCCATAGGTGATAAATCAGGACTGCGTGGAGGCCAACTTATGTCACCTTTCTTTGAGATCAATTTGCCAGGAAAAATTTCACGCACTCGTGGCAGAGACATGTTGGACGTGTGTGAAGTTGCTCCGTCTTGCTGGAACCATGTTCTTTGGTTATAGCCAGGAAAATTTTGCAGTTCAGGCACGAAGAAGTCGTCTAACATCTCCACATACCGCTCTGAAGTCACTGTTACTGTGCGTTCCCTTTCATCTTCAAAAAAGTACGGGCCGATAATTCCTCGCGCCGACATCGCAGCCCATACAGTCACTTTCGGCGAATGTAGAGGTTTCTGATGTTTGTGTTTTGGATTGTTTGCACTCCAATAGCGGCAATTTTGCTTGTTTACATGACCATTAAGATGAAAATGGGCTTCATCCGAAAAGAAGATGTTGGTAAACGTTGAAAAGCGTTCAGTCATCTGGTTTACGAAGTCAAGCCTCTAACCAGCATCCTGAGGCTTCAATTCTTGCACCAACTGAATTTTATAGGGGTTCAGCTTTAAATCTTTGTGTAAAATGCGGAATAATGATGATCTATGCACATTTAAAGCAACAGCACGCTTACGAATCGAAACGTTTGGGTCGTCACGAACAGACTGAGTAACACCCTCTACGTTTTCGACCGTTTTCGAAGACCTCGGACGCCCGGATTTTGGTTTATCTAGTGTTGAACCGGTCCCTTCAAACTTCTGGACCCATTTTCCAATAAGCCGAGCACTTGGCGCATCATTTAAGTGACGAATATTTCGAAAATTGCAGAATTTTCTACGCACTACGGTCGCCGAATTACCGTTTTTGTAAAACTCACGTACGCACAAAGCACGGTCCGCTCCCGAAAAACGCTCCATAGCGACTAAATTCCCAAGAGCCAGGCTACCGATTGACATACCCCCCGCGCCGCTCGGAATAGTTGCGTTCACGCAATAAGCAAAACAAATGTGTACTTTCTTTTGAGGCACCCTGTATAACTTAAGCTGCAAAAACGGCATTTTAGGCCAGATTTGAGATTACTTTTTAACGCTAAGTGACGTTCTTTCTCAAAACTCGATATAACATCTTAAAATACTACTTTTTCCCTTCAGAATCGTTTTTTAATGGCCTCGATATCTTTTTTTCTTGCCGAGATATGTCAAATTGAGTGGTATCTAATCGGTCGTATCTAACCTCAAAAGGCTAAAACTCAACATATAACCTACTAAAAGGAATTTGGTCCGCTGAATTTGAATCCGATGTCTATTTTCAAAAAATCAAAATGGCGGATCCCAAAATGAGGCTGTATCCGTAAAAACTGTTAAATGTTAATCACAAAGAGTTATTAAAATGTCATTAAAAATAAATCTATCTCGACCTAGGAATTTGATGATATAATCTAGTAGATAACTCCTGGAACCTAACCTTAAAAAAACAAATATCGTTCTTTCACAAGCATAAAATAAAGTCAGCGACAGTGTATACTCTGCAAAAAAGTTTGTGGGATAGTTGAATTCAAATACGAATGGTGGATATGCAGGTGAAATCTATCAAATAATAAACACAAAGATTACATAAGGTCTTAAAAACTAAACTTTTTAACCATTAAGACATTGATCCTTAACTCTTGGTCCCGAAATCCTTGAGCCCTGAACCTTTGAAACCTGGTCAATTGGGACTATTTTTGGAAAAGTGTTTGAAACCATGCATAAGTACCGAATACAACTATTACTTTAGAAACCATAAATTTTAAATTCCGTTTAAAATTTCCCGCTAAAACGCCAATACTTGTCACTTGACCGGTGTGACGTCACACCACGTATAAATTTTTTTGTAATTTTTGTGATATAAGATGAGTTCTAAGTTATTTTAAGTGTTGTACGGTGCCACAATGTGTGTACAACAATTAAAACGCCTGAAAAGTTATTTATTTACGTTCCACGTTCGGGAAAAAATAAGAAAATGTGGCCTCAGCTAGCCCGGCACTACTCGTTTTATTTTAGTTTTGAGCTTATGAACACCGCTTATTACTATTATGTATCCATTATCAGTTGCGGAAATAACAATTCCTGATAAATTACTTACATGGAGGTCTTCATATTTACAAATTCAGCAAAGTAGATGTTACTGTTGGTTGCGAAGAAATTTGCTACTATAAAAGAATCTATTCTCGGCAAATTCGAACTATTTGCCTTAATAAATCCATATTCCTTCATAAGAAAATTTCTTAGAATCGTTTTCAAAGGGAAAAGTAAACAAATTTCGAAGAAATTACGTGAAAATGACTATAAAATATGAACTAGGCAACGTATCCCTTGACAGTGATGACTTTGTCTGTATTCTTTAGAGTAATTATCAAATGATCAAAGTGAAAAAAGTGAAACTGATAACCATGTTCTTTTGAATATGTATTTACTTGTCATTAAGTCGAAGTGATCATGATTATTTCAAGTGATAGAACAGAAAGTAATAATGACACAAAAGAATAACCCTATCAGGACGGAGTACTAGCGATGACTTTGTATGGAGTAACATCATTCACTTTAATTTGTGTTCGTGGTCACCTGACTCGAATGATATTTATGGAATTATGAAAAATATTTTATCTCATTCGAATTATTTGGCTCACTTTATAAACGACCAGATATCCTTGTGCAAAACCATTATAGAGCAACTTTAACCAATTTATGCGTTATTAATTTCTCGTTATTAAACAGCGACGTGTTTTTGTTTTGCCTGAATATGGAAATTAAATTTTAATTGGCATTACTGTAACATGTTAAGCAGCATTAATTTTATTACAATGAATATTTTTATGGAGCAGTTCGTAACCGCCAATTACTATTGCAAACTGAAAAATAATATTAAGTTTGATAATAGAAATATGTGTGAGGGGAAAATGAGGTCATGATAAAATAATATCGATGGATTCCACAAAATTTTAATAAACAATTTTATATTCAAATATTTATTTATAATATATTTTCTCTTCATCTTTCATGTTTTGCTACAGGTGCACTTTTTTTCATCTCATCCCTTATATATAGAGCCGGTTTCCCTAGTCCTATTTTTCTAAAAAGTTCAGTCGTAAATACCTTTCTCTTTTAACGCCTTTATTAACCATAATTAGCCATAAAAACCTCGAGGATACCTATAAAAAGAGGCGTACGTCAGGGAGACACAATCTCTCCAAAATTGTTCACGTTGGCACTTGAAGATGTATTTAGGGGCTTGGACTGGCATGACAAGGGAATTAACATAGACGGAACACGACTAAACCACTTAAGATTTGCTGATGATATTGTTATAATCAGTGATTCACCAGAACAACTCCAATGTATGATACAAGAACTTCATCAAGCATCAGCTAGGATATGACTCAAAATGAACTTGTCAAAAACAAAAATAATGAGTCTAGAACAAATACAAATTAAAGTTAAAGATAAAATAATAGAAAACGTAAGAGAATACATATATCTAGGTCATAAAATACAAATAGGGAAGGAAAACCAATCGGCTGAAATTCCTAGAAGAATAAGTCTTAGCTGGGCAGCTTTTGGCAAACTCGAATTCATTCTTAAATCCAGTAACACCCCCATAAGTCTGAAAAGAAAAGTCTACGAGTCGTGCATCCTGCCAGTTCTTACTTATGGTATTGAAACAACCTCCCTAACATGTAAAGCCATTAATAAGCTTCGGGTTACACAACGAGCAATGGAAAGGGCTATGCTGGGAATTAGTTTATGAGATAGAGTTCCAAATGAAGAAATCAAAAGAAGAACGAAAATAACAGATGTGAGCAAACGAGTAGCGCAACTAAAATGGAGATGGGCTGGACATATCGCAAGACATGACATAGACAGATGGACATACAAGATAACAGCATGGCGGCCAAGAGAGAACAAGAGAAGTGTTGGCAGGCCCCAAAAGAGATGGCGTGACGACATCCAGAAAATTGCCGGAAAAAACTAGATGGAGATCGCTACGGACCGACAGAAATGGAAAAATATGGAAGAGGCCTACATTCAGGAGTGGATGAAAACGAGCTGATATGAATGAATGAATGAGCCATGTACCAGTGGATCTTCAGTCTTTTTTGTAGTACTAGGAGTTTTAAAGTTTCATCAGCTATATGTCTTGGTCCCGAGTCCATGCATTTCAGTAACATGTAGTTTCTGTTCATATCTTCTATTTGCTCCCCGGCGTTTCTTTCTATATAACATCACAACCTCGCCTTTAATCTTTAGTGGCACTTTTTGTTACACGACTTCGTCAAGATGTATCCTATGCTTCCATGCAATATTTGTTCTGTCACATGCACCTTCCTCGATCTATCTAGTGCTATAAAGGAACTTAAAGTGGACCTTTGTTCAGTCTACATAAAACTTGTAGTTGATGTCGTTAATAAATAGATCGTCTCCTTTGACTAAGCAAAAATTAATAATGGCTTAGAGGTTACCAATAGTCCACATTCTTGGTAACCTCTAATTCCTAACTTATAAAAATTCCCTTAGAGTCTACATATTTGAAAACTTTGAGCAAAGCATGAAAATGGAGTGAGTAACTTAATGGTTTTCTTTGAAATACAACCTTGATCAAAATGCAGAAAATTCACAATACAAGTGTATTCATCAAAATTGATATTGTGCTCTTCAAAGTACTCCCCATCGACTGCAACTCTTGATCTAGCTATTAAAAGATTTCTGGAACTCGATTTTCGATATGATCATCAGAGCCATCTTCAATTTTTCCATGATCTGCTTTCGGCTGCTAAAACTAGTTCCCCGTAGTGTTTTTTTAACTAAATCGAACAGAAAAAAGTCGTAAAGAGTCATATCAGGTGAATTCGATGGTTGTTGAATGGTTTCGTTTCGTTCTTGGTCAAAAATTCACAGATAATGATAACATTGTGCAACGGTGTGTTATCATGGTCCACGAGTGTTTGTTCACAAATCCTTTCTTTTATTGGCAAATTACTTCACGCAAACGTCTTATAACGCCCAAATAATACTCCCATTTAACTCTCTGGACCTTCTGGCAAAAATTCATGATGTACAATACCGTTGTAATTCATGAAAACCGTTGTTAAGGCTTTTTGTTGGACTGAAAACTACGTGTTTTTTTTGGCCTTGGCTCATTTGTATGATGTCTGGATTGCATGTCGTACTCATTAACACACCTCTCGTCTCCAGTAATGATGGGTCGGATTCGTCCTTGGAAATCATGTATTTGGCAATGTCAGCGCGGTCTCTTTTTTGCATGAAATTAAGGTTCTTCGGGACCAACTTTGCAGCAATAAGGCGGAAACCCAAATTGTTAACTACAATGTCCTTAACGGGTCCATAAGCAATGTTTAAGTCCTCTTCCAGCTCTCTGATGGTTAATTTGCGGTTATTGATCAACATTTCTCTCATTTTATTGAGATTTTCGTCGGTTTTCGATCTCAACGACCTGCCTCTGCGTCTCGACTGACTCACAATTACTTCTGAAACATTGAGGCCACTGGTAAACGACGTTTTCTTTGAAGTATCATTGTCGAAACAGTTTCCCAACATTTCCAAGATTTTCGCACCATTGAATCAATTTTTAACGCAAAATTTAGTACAAACTCGTTGTTGCAAATTTAACTCCATTTTTGAAACTGTAAAAAATCAAAAACATGTGCAGAGGTAGATGTAGTCAAGACGGCATAACTTTTATAAATATCAAGTCCCGAAAACCAAATTTGCTGTGAATATTAATGATAGATATGACAATCTAACGAAAAGAAACAGAACTCAGATAAGCTGACCCAGAGCGCATCCTGGTTGTAATTCCGGGAACCTTTTGATCAAGCCATAAATAGAGATATTGACCTCCGTATCAAGGATAGCTTTAAATAGATCTGGTAATATATTTCTCCAATATATTTGACGTTTAAATAATAACTTAATACAATATCGGAAAAATCATCATTCTGAGAAGTAAATAGAATAAATAATTAAGGTTCTAGCAGACCATGAAATAACCTAATTAAGGTACGGATTTAATAGCCGATGCAGAAACGCCAGGTAATAAATAACGTTCTAATGACATTCAACAACACAGAATTTTCTGGGAAGGAACTATTTCGTTTCACTGTGACCTTGCTTGTGAATTGGAAATGGTGAATGCGCTGGGAAAACTTTCCGTACTGCTACAGCACAGCATTTCCAATGACATTGTTTACGGATTTAACGATATGTCTGCATTTAAATTCAAAACCATGGTATATTGCAACTAAGGCTACAATGTGTATGTTCAACATTGTAAAAGCGGGAGCTATTGTTGCTGAACACATCTTTAAGGACATTACAATAACATCAAATACCTACTCAAGTATATTAACAAAATTACGTACCGTTGCCGATCAAAAACGTCTTGGTTTTTATTACTAGAATGTGATAACAATGCGACAAGCCCAACCCGTCCCCCGCGAGTAAAAATTCTTTGAGCAAGCCCACCCGCGCCTCTTTTTCTCATATTAAATAGTAAATAAATAATACATTAATAAAACCAGACTAAATTAAATAATCCATCAACTGGACTAATAAAGATATATTTGTTAATTTCACTACGTACATACTCGAACGAGATAACGCGAAATAAAGCAAATAAATAACAACTACAATGTAATCAAACAAGCACTATTTACAATATGTCGAAATATGTAAGAAGATAACAAGCTCTTTTATTTTTTGTTATCTAGTCGTTATAAGCCGAAATGATGGCGTTATCTCCGACTGAATGACATGGTTCAATTTTAATTAATTATTGTCAGATAACGTTGGAAATAGCAAACATACTCTGTAAGTATGACTCTCTTGTTAGTTTATCGGGAAAAAAAAACAAGACAATAAAAACTTAAGTCATTAAGATTTAATCATTCAAAGAGTCATAGTTTAATTGTTTTGTTAGTCTTTTATTAATAATGGCGTATGATTTTTAGAAATTTGGGTGATCTTTTAATTGAACTTTGGAGATTGGTTAATATTTATCAGATAAAAGGACCTTTCGCCTTTCGTGGCGTGTTCCCACTCTGCTTTTTTTTATGTTTCAAAACATGAATATAAACGTTTATTTCCTCTCATTATGGTGGAGAAGAATCACAAATGGAAGTGTCAATTCTCTTCAAAAATGTTATTGAAGCGACTGGAAAAAAGCATAACTATACCTATATTCAAAAAAGGTCAAAATATATCACCAGAAAGCTACTGCGGAATTAACCTGTTAAACTTAAAGTCTTCACCACACTTTTAGTGTTAATAGGCCAGCGGAATTAGCAACCTACAAAATGAGCTAAAGCCCATCCGAATCGGATAATTTGTTCGTTAGTTATTGTAAAAAAACTTGCTAAAATGGCTGTTTTTTCAATTGTTTATAAACAATAGAAAAATTTATTGCGTTAACTTTATACTGTAACTAAAGGAGCCTCTTGTTGCATACAACAAATGTGCAAAATTTCAAGTAAAAATATTCAATAGTTTTTTGCACAATGAATTTGTTTATAACTTTTTATGTTTTTTTTTTGATTGTTTATTCTCAGCGATCTAAAGATCGTACAGTGATCTGCTGGTGCGCAAATGAAAGCTCGAGAGTTATTCTAACAATAACAAAAAAGAACTAAATTAGTTGTTGATTTTAAATTGTTGAAACAGATAAACAAAGTTGTGGTTGGTTTTTTCGTTATAAACAGTAGAACAACTGTTCGACAATTGTTAATATCGAAAATGCCGATAAGTAGACGCATATTTTGAAAAAAAAAACAAATTCTGTACGACCACCAGAAGCTGAGATAGAATTTTTTTTTTCAAAAACACATTTTTAAATTTGGCCACAATCAATTCTCGACAAATTCGAACTATTTGCATTAATAAATCCACTTTCCTTCTTGAGAAAATTTCTTAAAATCATTTTCAAAAGGAAAAGTAAGCAAATTTCGAAGAAATTACATGAGAATGACTATAAAATAAGAACTAGGCAACGTAGCCCTTGACAGCGATTACGACTGTATTCTTTAGAGTAATTATCACATGATCAAAGTGAAAAAAGTGAAACTGATAACCATGTTCTTTTGAATATGCATTTACTTGTCATTAAGTAGAAATGATCATGATTACTTCAAGTGATAGAACTGAAAGTAATATTGACTCAAAAGACTAACCGTATCAGGACGGAGTGCCAGCAATCACGTTAGTATGGAGTGACATTATTCACTCTGATTGGTGTTCGTTGTCACGTGACTCGAAGGCGATTTAATTAAATTTTTATTATTATACAGTCAACATCCGAATTGCGACAGCCAAAGCGAGCTACGAAAAAATTTATTCTAGAAAAGACGTTGGGGCAATCAATAAAGTTATTAAGAACTTTGAAAAGGGCTTTAAGCAAGAAATACTCCCGTCGATCTTTCAGAAAAGAGAAATTGAAACGTTCTAAAAAGTTAGTGATGTGGGAAACCCTGAGGGAGATAAGTACCATATCCTTTAAAGTTAATATATTTTTAAAATTTTCGTTGAACCCTTTTTAAATTATCATTGTAAGTATTATACCCAGGAGTCCAGACGACATATTCTAATTTAGAACGTACATAAAAATCCCCCTTTTTGTTACACGGCGTCTCTATAGGGAGGCAATCCCCACAGGTTGCGAATATCTGCGATATTTTATTGTATATTTCCCTAATTCAACTTTTATCAGCTTTTAAAGTGTCAGTATTCCAATGCCTTTGTTGGCAAGTAATTTGAAATTCATTTTTCGTTCCTTCCGAGTCGGAATACATACAACTGTGACTTCAGATATTGATTTGAGGTAAGATTAAGTTCAAAAAAAGTCTGTAGTTTGTTATAAAATATGTAAATATGTCCATAGAAATAAGAAATCTGAAGTTTCTTTTAAGTAGCCTGGAAGCTCCATAATTTTAAAAAGTTTAATAATAACTTTTTAAAGCATAATAAGTATAATAAATAACAATGTATTTCGAGCAACTTTGCGTTTTAAATTGGAACTGAAAACACTTTTTTCCGTAAGCTATTTATATTTCTGATTAATTAAGTGAATTGTTAAAATATAAATGGGTAACGTCATTAAATCATGTACAGACATATCTACATACTAACATATTTCCTCTACAACAACTATTAACTATAGTGGTCGTACCAGCAACCCGCAGAACCAATATACGTTGGGTTCTAGCCACGCACTCCGTAGAGGTCATTTCAAAGTCAAACCTTTCTACTCGCCGCTTTAAGCGATAGCTCGTTTTTAAATTTCGTTCTGGTAGGTCTGCTTTAAAACCAATTACTGTTCGGTACAATCGCGGTAATACGTGATTACGTTAGTGAGTTTTAGAGTGAGTGGGCTTGTTCGGAGAGTTTCAGAATATTATCGTTACGATAAATAAATTTACAAGTCATCACTGAACAAACACGCCACTTTACAGATACGATGTTGTTAATTTTTGACCGCTGTCGTTAAACCTGTTTTTATATTATTATTATTGTTATTATATTGTTGATCAATATTGTGCAACTGCGTAATACATGAAAAAAATAATTCAGCATGAAGTAAACACTATTTTTACGTTTCCAATCCATACTTGTATAATAGTAAACGCTTTTTTAGATCGATTTTTATGTGGGTTTCTCTAATTTGATAATTAACTGTATTAATAAGTTATTTTTGGGGAAGTAAAACTCATAAAACAAATTAGCACAAATATTCGATTATATTGTTGATCGATATTGTGCAACTGCGTAATACATAAAAAGAATAATTCAGCATGAAGTAAACACTATTTTTACGTTTCAAATCCATACTTGTATAATAGTAAACGCTTTTTTAGATCGATTTTTGTGTGGGTTTCTCTAATTTGATGATTAATTGAATTGATAAATTATTTTTGGGAAAGTAAGTCTCATAAAACAAATTATCACAAATATTCGATCGATCATTTTACCAGATGAGTAAAATGTAAAACACAGACGATTAATGTGCAATGATAGAACTATTTCTTATCTGAGCTATGTTATAACTGTTTAAATCGTTTTATAGTAAATGTGGTAGAAACGGAGGAGTGGAATAATAAAGATCCCTATTTATTATTTTGCAAAGCTGATGACAAAAATCCGACCCCAAAAGTCTCAAAGTTCATCTTAGAAATTGTCCTATGGTACATTTATCAAAAAGTTATTATTAGACTTGTTCAAAATGCTACAAAGTTGTCGCTTAGAATAGAGGAGAATAGAATGATATATTACCATAATAGCATACAAAATTGTACATAAGTTCATCAAACAAAAAAGAAAAAAATATATATAGTAAAAATCGATAACGAAGCAAAAAAAATACAATACAATATTTCACAATTAAAATGCATTAAAATATTTATACGCAAACACACACACACACACACGTATATATATATATATATATATATATATATATATATATATATATATATATATATATATATATATATATATATATATATATCCTGTTTTTCTTGAACCATTTATTATATGTATCAATTTTTTTTGTATTATTGGGATCAGGTTTTGATGTTTCGACTTTTGTTTAAGGCATTTTCAAAAAGTTTTTTTTATATTATTTTCCTTAATTTGATAACCTTGAGCTTGCCATTTCTATTTCGATATCGTATAGAAACATATATCATAGTATCGAAATGGAAATGGCAAGTTCAAGGTTATTAAATTAAGGAAAATAATATAAAAAAACTTTTTGAAAATGCCAAAACACGTTTTTTTTAGCATCCACGTATGAACCTGATATATACCACCCCGCCCAATTATTTGCAGTAGTGAAATCACTTGCGTTTCGATCGCAGTCCCTTACAGATCCAGAAAATTATCACAAAGAGATGAACATACTGCAAGAAGCCCTAACAAAGAACGGTTATAAAAAAGAACATATAGATAAGGTTCTAAAAAATAAACACGTGGCCCCAAAAAATCGCGAAAACCAAGAGAATAGCTCCAAGGCTTTTGTTCCTTATGTAAGAGGCACCACAGACAAGATCGCAAGAATTCTCAGGAGACACAACATTGAAACCATTTTCACCATAGACCGTAAAGTAAAAGATCTCTTGCCAACACCTAAAGAAAGAATACCTCTAGAAAACCAGGGAGTGTACGAAATTCCATGCGCAGAGTGCAGCTCATCTTACGTAGGCCAAACCAACCGTAAAATAAGCGCCAGAAGAGACGAACATATAAACGCTGTCAAGCAAAAAGCAACTTCTTCTGCTCTGGCCCAACACTGGTTAAACACAGGACATAAGATAAATTTCTCGGGAACAAAAATGCTATCGAGATGTGAAAACCTGTCTATAAGAGTTATAAGGGAGGCTATTAAAATTGCAAAGAGGCCCAACAACTTAAATAGCAGAGATGATAGCCAACGTGTGCCTAATACTTGGAAAAATCTGCTTGCAAAACATCAACCAGTACCACTTAGTAACGAAACAGATTACAACTCGGCAGTGCAACCACAAACGATGGCATGGTCCGGAACCATTCGGAAAACGAACACGTCCGACGCGCACACGGTACCGACAATATCGGAGTGGCAGGCGTCAGTTCGTTCGTAGACCCCATACAATGAACTTTGAAAATGGTGAATGAAATTTCGCCGAAACGTCAGCTGCCTTACAGTCCTGAGAGGGACTCGGCACATACACGAGATGCCCGAAAACCTTCGATTACATATATATATATATATATATATATATATATATATATATATATATATATATATATATATATATATCAAAATGATAATAAAGTTGGTAAAGTTATAAAACATTAAAAAAAAAACTAAACCGAGTCTTATCAAATAAAATCAATATAAAATAATGCTTTATACTTGTCCTCTTAGTAGAATTCATAAAATCGTTGATACGAGTAAAAGTCTCTAAGCAAAAAAGCAGATTATTATAAAAGTTAATAAAACTATATAGGCAAGTTTTTGAATAATGCTGTTTTGTGTTATGGTATCACTAGAATATCATTTCCGCATGTATTATAGATATTTGTGGATCCTAGTTTATCAAACAGTAGTCTGTTACTCTGTTCACATATATTAAACATCTCAATCTTTATATACTGGGAAATGTTAATATTTTCTTTAGGATAAAGATATTTTTGCAACTCTCAAGAAAACTCAGATCAGTCGCAATGTTCTTTTTTATATTATAAAATTACGGTTACCCCTCATACCAGCACTACCCCAATAAATAACCTTATGTGACATGTAACAGCAAGTTAATTAATAATAAGTCCATCAGTATCGATAGAATTTTTTATCCTTTTAAAACAACGAAGTAAGCAAAGTTCATTTTATAGCAGACATGATGTATATGCTCCTCAAAGTACAGTGAAGGATCCATAAATGTAAACAGAAACTTAATCGTACTAGATACCTTACCCTTTCTCCAAAATCATCATTAAAAACAATGATAGCTAAGCAGTATGCGGTGAAAAAAATTACATCTCAAAATGAGCGGCGTAAAACTATGATTTTGGGTGTAAAAAATTACATTTTTGTAATTTCAAACAAAATAATTAGGTTTCCAAAAGTGCGCTGGAAATTATTACGATTCCAAAAATGCGGCGAAAAAATTACGCATCCAAGAGTACGACCACAAATTTTATAATTTTGAAAATGAGCCGGAAAAATGATAGTCTTAAAAGTGCAATTCACATTATTCTTTAAAAATATCATTTTTTTCAACTACATTTTAAATGGTTGAAAATGGTGAAAAATGATGAAAAATAATTGAAATGGTGAAACTTAGATTTGGTCACACTTTTTGAAAAATCTTTTTTTTCGTCGCAAAGTTTTAAAATGTAATTTTTTTTCACCGCTCTTTTATAGCCGTAACAGCTTTCATGGCACTTTTTGAAGTATCATTCTCTTCGTCGCAAAATTTTTACTGTAATTTTTTTCACCGCACCTTTTTCTTGTAATAGTTTTCGTCACAATTTTTGAAGCGTTATTCTCTTCGGCACAATGTTCCGAAATATAATTTTTTTCACTGAAATTTAGTAATTATAATGGTTTCTGCCGCACTTTTCAGTAAGAGAAGCGCATATATTATACGCATAATTTTTTTCGTCGCATTTTTAAAATTGTAATAGTTTTCGCCGAACATTTTAAAGATGTCATTTTTTTCGTCGCATATTTTAAAGATATTATTTTTTTTCGCCGCATTAAAGATATAATTTTTTTCGGCGTTATCAATGTATTTTTTTTCACCGCAAATCTTTAGCCGCTATTTTTTTGCCGCATTTTTCAGCGTTATTGTCTTCGTGAACACCATCGATGTATATATATATATATATATATATATATATATATATATATATATATATATATATTGGTCAATATTAGGTATTAAACGATTTCCTTAACACCACACTATCATATCATAACAAATATTTGACGTAATGGTTCGAAGCTCCTCAGAAGTATTAGCCACAACAACAATCGTTGTGTCATCCGCGTACATAGTATCATGTCCTTGTCTATATAACATATAATACAATCAAGAGTGGACCCAGTACCGATCCCTGGGGTACACCAAGCTCCACTGGTCTTATCCTTGAAAGTACACCAACATTCTCCTGCCTCTTAAGTAGGAATCAATTCATTCCAATATAGTTCCTCTTACACCCATGTTTAACAACCAAAAAGGTCCTATTTACTGTATCAAAAGCTATAGAGAGATCAAAAAGAAAATCATTACACGCTTTCTCTCATCTTCTCTTCTTCTTCTTCAAATGCATATCCACTAATGGATGTTTGCGATTACATTTTCCATTTCTTCCCTACTTCTTGCGGTGTGTATCAGTGTCTGAATATCGTGCAACCCCGTCCATTTTCTGATATTACAGAGCTAGGACATCTTCTTTCTTCCAGTTCCTCTCTTGCCCTCGATCTTGCCTTCAATTATCAACTGTAGGAATTGGTATCTCTCATTTTGCATGATGTGCCCAAGGTAGGCCGTCTTTCTTTTCTTGATTATGTTGAATAGTTCACGTTCTTTCCCAATACATGATAGAACTTCTCCATTGGTCATTCTCGCTGTCCATGATATCTTAAGAATTCTTCGGTACATCCACATCTCGAAAGCCTCTAATTTATTGATAGCGCTTGTCTTTAATGTCCAACCCTCCACACCATAAGGAAGTATTGACCATACGTAACCTTTTATGAACCTCAGTCTGAATTTCAAGTCAAAATCCGAACAGGTAAGCACTCGCCTGAGTTTTACAAAAGTCTGTCCCGCCTGTTCAATGCGACATTTTACTTCATTGTCAGAAGTCCATTCTTCGAATATCCATGTGCCCAGATATTTAAATTTGGTGACTCTTTTTATGGGTACTCCGTTGAATCTTATGTTGGCGTTTTGGAATAAATTGGGATTCCTGGAGATAATCATGAATTTTGTTTTCCCTGTAGTGATGTTCAAGCCCATTGATTTACTGCGCTCTCCTATTATGTTGATGAGTTTTTTGAGGTTTCTCATCAATACTCTGAAAAACGTAATTCAAAGAACTACATGACGCAAATTCTATGGACTTTCATGAAAAAACTCGTATTGGGCAAAAAATTTTATTGTTCTAAACAATTATTTTTTATAATAGTTTTGAGAATTAATGTCTTCAATATCTGCAGAGTTTTTACATTTTAAATCTTCGATAGTCTTAAGGACTCATCTTCGTCAACGTAGTTAAGCACCATAGTACTACAAATAAATCAGTGGTTTACATAATATCCTAATAAACAATTTTCTTACAAGAACTGCATATTGTGCATCACAAAAATCATAAAAACTAAATGTTATACTGCTTTGATAACTTCACACCAAAATGCAACGAAATCTGTTAAGGGATATCCCATTACACGATGTAATAACCATAATGGCGCGATAACGAAAAACATTGTTTGCCAGACACCGACTTTAAATGCTCTTTAGAGATTAAAAGGAGACACAGGGACGGATGTTTACACTTTTCATAATACTGTAATCTTCATTTTAATCCTCATTATACTTCAATAACAAAACTCCTTTATCAATGTTGTTGGATTTAGTTCTCTAATTATAAATAAATATAAATAACTGCCTTGACCTTTCGCAGGACAAATTCCGAGAATATTCGACCATTAAACGATTTCTATTCATAAAAAATCTCATCTGGAATTGCCAAACGATGATGATAATAATAATAAAAGTTATTTATGTTGTGTCTAATCGTAAATAAAATAAAGGATGGATTATTTTCATGTTTAATAATGTTCACGCAAAAAAAAACTTTTTTAAGCATGGATATTTTTATTCGTTGACTGCGTGACGAAATCGACCTTGCTCCTTTGATATTTAGTTTTATAAACATTTCAAAATTGTGATTAAAAAGATGTATAGAAATAATTTAATCTCGGAAAATTTATTTTCGTCGGAAATAACGAGTCGATTTATATACAGTAGGTGGATGGCTCAACGTCTAGCAAGTTGGCTTAAAGCCATTTAATTTAGTATACTTACTTATGTCTGGATAGTGTAAGATAAATCAGTGCTTATAATTTTATGAGGATACTCGTTTTGAGGGTGTTTTAAATAAAATTCACGCAAACTGGACAAAGATTTTTTTTATTGATGAAATAAAGTCTTTACTGGAGTTTAACGTGAATTATGAACCGCAGTCACGCGGTCTTCTCAAGCGGTCACCCATCTAAATAGTAATCACGCTCGGTGTCGCTTCACCTCAGTGATCAGTCGTGAAAAGGCATGACCATTGAAGTGTCTCTTGTTATTGGAAGTTTTATCATATGCTTTTTGGATTTGTAAACGAGCCTTTGGATTCAAATGAGGGGGGGGGGACAATGACTGACTGACTGCCTCCGTAGCACTACAACCCAAGGTGGGTCTTGGCTGCCTCGACTATCTGCCTCCACCTCGAACGGTATTGTGCCAGCTCCCTCCATTATTGCTGGTCAACTTCAAGGATAGCTAGATCCTTGTGGATGTTATCTCTCCATCTAAGCCTAGGTCTTCACAGTGGTCTTTTTCCTTGTGGTGCTTCCTCCCATACCCGCTTTATTAGTCGATCGTTTTGACTCCTTTGTATATGACCTGCCCATCGTAGTCTTCTGGACTTTATTTCTTGAATGATGTCGGGGCTTTGATATATTTGCGCAAGCTCTATGTTGCTTCTCATTCTGTGACGGCCTGTTTCAAGGTCTCGGTATGGGCCATATATTATGCGCAGGATTTTTCTCTCAAACCTTCTTAGCAGCTCCGTATCGTGGACTGTCAGGGTCCATGTTTCACTGGCGTAGATTGCTACTCGTCGTATTATTGTTCGATAAATTTCGGGTTTTGCCTTTCTAGTGATAAATTTTGACTTCAGCAAGGTTTGTATTGCAAATGTACATTTATTTGCTTGTGATGCGCTGTTTAACCTCTTCCTGCATATTATTGTTTGCCGTTATCACTGCGCCCAGGTACTTGAAAACTCGCACATGCTCAAAATTATAGTTATCCATGGTGACGTTCTGCCTGATTCTGTCTCGGGCGGGGTTGCGGGAGACGTGCATGTATTTGGTCTTTCCTTCATTTATTCGGAGCCCTATTCTCTGAGCTTCTTTTTCTATCTTTATGAAGTTTTCCTTCACACTAACTGTGCTTTCTCTTATCGCGCCCATATCATCTGCATAAGCCAAAATAAGTTTAGGGCCACTTGGTCCAAAAACCTCCGCGTCAGTTGATACTGTTCTTACGGCTTTCTCCAGTGCAAGGTTAAACAGTACTGGCGACAAAGAATCTCCCTGTTTTAATCCTCTGTTGATAAAAAATGTTTGGCTACACTCCTTCAATTTTGACACAGCTTTTTGCCCCCTCTACAGGCTCTACACAGTCTAATTAGCTTATGCGAGATTCCAAATTCTTCCATAGGTTTCCACAACCTTATCCTAATAACACTGTCATATGCTTGCTCGAAATCTATGAACAGGGTATGTAATTTTTTGTTAAACTCCCAACATTTCTCCAGCATCTGTCGGATAGTGAAAAGCTGGTCAATTGTTGATCTTCCGCTTCGAAAGCCCCATTGGTAGTCTCCGATAATCTCCTCGGTATACGGAGAGAGACGTTGAAGGAGAATACTGGAGAATAATTTATAGGCGTGGCTTAGTAGAGCAATACCTCGGTAATTTTTACATTGCATTTGGTCCCCTTTTTTGTGGAGTGGAATTATGACCCCTTCTTTCCATTCATCAGGAATGATTTCTTGATTCCAAATTTGTTCCACGAGGTTATGTATTTGTGTGATTAGATCGTCCCCTCCGTGTTTCAGACTTTCAGCCAAGATATTATCTCGACCTGCCGTTCTGTTATTTTTGAGTTTCTTAATGGCTCTAATGGTCTCTTCCATGGATGGAGGTGGGATATTAACCTCTGCCGCAGCGAATACTGCAGCTTCAGGTTCTTCCTGCGTCGGCACGTTTAGTAATTCATCAAAGTAGCACTTCCAACTGTCCAGTACCTCCACTTTTGAGGCGGTGATTGTGCCATCGTTAAGCTTTAGCATTGTGGCACTTCTTGGGCGAAATCCCTTTTTATGCCTCCCCACTTCCTTGTAGAACCTCCTAGTATTGCCGTTCTGAAAATCAGCCTGTAAGTTAAGTACTTTTTCTGTCTCATGTTCTTTTTTCTTTTTCCTGATCAATTTACGTAGCTGTGTTCTTAGTTCGTTAAACCTAATTGTTGTCTGCTCTAATGGGTTATGAAGCATTTTAATTCGTGCCTCTGGGCGACAATGCAAGCGCTATATTGGCTATACACTATGATAATTTGTCCTATTTTATAGTGACCTAATGCAGTCCAAGTGAAAACAGTCTTCACCGTGACAAGGTTCTAAGAATGACTCGTGTGAAATGGAATAAGTGCGATTGAGAATATCCCCTACTAGGACACTTAAGGTCCAAATGAATCTTATCTCCTTCACACTTAATCTAGCGGCTATCCATGTGACTGGGAGAGCGTGATGGAAAAAGATATACACTGTATCCGAGACAATGTGGGAAATGTCCCGGATATGAAAAAACACGTCAAAGGAACACTACAAGTTCATATAAACTTTTTTCGAATAGACCTCCACTTCGGAAATATGGGCTCTCAAAAAATAACAATGGAATCAAGTTTTTTAGACATAATTATTGAACCACCAGGTATATTTCAATTTTTTTTTTAATATGAAGTATACCAGGTAAGAGCCTTCAAATTATTATCGAAGAAAGTGTTATGAACTGCTCACAGCTACAGGATTAGCTACGACACGCATGATCTCTTTTTTTACGCCCTGTATGATAAGAACTTTGAACAACGTTCATTCATATCGCTAATCCTAACCGTTTTCGGAAAAAACGTCATTTTACTTACATCATGTATTTGGCGTATTTCGATAAAAGATACATTTTTGTTCCTATCAAATGTTCAACCTTCAACCTTATGATAAAAAAACTTCGATCCAGAATTAGAGTTTACCTCTTTAGTTAAAAACGTCTAATTCTGTGAATTACAGTTCGACCTAGATTCGCAAAAAATGTGCGTTTTATTTTATCGGCATTAAAAATAAATTATTGGTTTATTTTTGGTTTTCGTGGTGAAATTAATTGTGAAATAATTCGAAAAATGGAATATACGTTTATTGAGTATGCAAATATGCATCTTATGTATGGTTTTGCATTTTGCAATGCTTTGGAAGCCTAGAAATTATATCACGACAGATATTCTAATCGTATTTTTCTAGATCAGAAAACATTTCAACGAATTGACCAACGTCTAAGAGAGAATGGTAGACGATTCCATTTAATAAGGTAATATTTTTAAATTTCTTTATAATTTTAGGAAATTTTGGGTAAAGAACTCCTGATGCTGGTCGGGGAAGAACAGTACGTGCAAACTGGCTATTGAATCAGTAACGAAATAATGTAAACTTCATTAGCAATGTTCTCTTCATGGATGAAGCAGGGTTTACCAAAAATGGTATCATAAATTTACATAACTGACATGTTTAGACTGATGAAAATCCTCATACAACTATTGTTTCGCATCATCAATATCATTTCCAATCAATTAATGTATGAGCAGGAATAATTGGCAATTTTTTGTTTGGACCATTCGTATTGCCGGCACGACTGAATGAAGAACTTTATTTGGAGTTCCTCCTGAACGTTTTTCACGATTTAGTGGAGCACTTATCACTTAAAACCCACCTCATTTCAGCGTTGCTGTGCGGGAGCACCTAAACCTCCAAACTTTTGGATAGGTAAAGGGGGACCTATTGCCTGGCCTCCTCGATCGCCCGATCTACTGCCATTTGATTTTTACCTGTCGGGATACCTCAAAATCTTGGTGTTTTCGATTCCGGTCGATAGTAGGGAGGAATTTCTACGAAGAATCACGTTTCATTGTGAGTTAATGTGGCGGGTACAGCAGCCCACAATTCGTAGTGCCCGCGCGTGTATCACAGAGCCCATGTTGAACCCTCTTACGAAGTTTTTAATTGAGCAGAACTATGGTGACAGGGAAAAATTCTTCCTTTTCATATTCAATCCGACAGGAGTTAGGGGACTAACAGTGTAAATAAAATGACGGTTATTCGAAAACCGTGAGGATTAGCGACATGAATAAGTACTTAATCTTTAGTCAATGGTTAAAGGTATGCAAAAAACTTTATCCAAAGTTCTTATCATACAGGGCGTAAAAAATGGGGTCATGAGTGTCACAGCTAGTCCGTCCCTGCACCTGTGAGTAATCAGTGATTCACAACACTTTCTTGATAGTAATTTGAATTGTCTTACCTGGTATACATCATGTTAAAAAGAATTGAAATACACCTAATAATTCATGTGTAAAAAAACTTGATCCCATTGCAGCTCTTGGGAGCCCATATCTCCGAAGAGGAGGTCTATCCGAAAAAAGTTTATACGAACTTTTAGTATTCCTTTCACGTGTTTTTTTCATATCCGGGAGATATTCCTCATTTTCCCGGACACCCTGAACATCACTCTCCATGCACACGTTACCGGCTTTGAAATCCAACCACTCTCGTAGAGTTTCTTCCGCCAGACGGATCTCGACAGGATGAAAGAGCTGGAGCTTGAGTGTTCGGTAGAAGCACGGGAGTCGGACAGCTTGAACAAGATGCAACGGTCTTTGAAGAAGAAATATATGCTATTCGGCAATGTGGCCATTTCTACAAGAATGGCATAAACAGGAATAAGACAATGAATACATACTCAGAGAGCAGGACTGCAATATTGGCAGACACTAAAGTGTAATGTCGTAGTGTAAGGATGTAATGGATAATTTGATAAATAACGACTGCATAATCGGACTCGTATGGGTCCTAAGTTACTTGGATACCCTCTTTAACGACGAAAGACAGATCATTTGGCAAATATGGGGTTGGAGTTCGACCAATACAGACCCCAACCAATCCTCTCTGTGCAAATTACTCTTCCGAAACGGGAATTAAAACTGTTCTTGAAAAGCTTGGAATGAGTTGTGCTAAGAACACATAATCAAACCTAGTATGCGATTTATTAGGGAGATTCTCTTCTTGAAGAGGGAAGAACTGCGAATCGTGGTAACAGTTCATTGTTACCTGCAAGGTTATCTTCATATGATTGGCAATCTAGATGACTCAGTGTGCAGATGGTGTCTAGAAGAGGATAAAACTGTTAAAAGAGCTGAAACTCAACGAACTCAAACAGAGACATTTCGGAGATATAATATTATCACCTGAAGCCGTTAAAGAGGCCGCTTGTAATCACAAAGGCAATCAGCTTCGAATGCCTTAAAGGCTTGCTGGAATGTAAAAGACTCGACGAGGTCTAAGTATCGTAGATTCATTATCAGCGAGTTAATTAGTAAATTCACCGTAAGCTTTTAATTCAACTATGAACATGGAAGACTTCCCTAAAAAAACGATGGAATTGTTTGGTCGTTCTTCTTTTCATAAAGCGGTTGTCAAATCAATAACAAGGAGGCCTTTCTGAAAAGAAAGTTAAAAGAAAATCTCTAAAAACCAGTGCAAAAAAAATATAAACCGAGTAAAACCACAACATTGCACAAATTCACAAACTTCCGACCTACCATTTGAATAACTAAAATATCGAGAGTGTTACTGCGTTGTTATTTCTCTTAAAAATCTCCATCAGTGTAGGAATCGACTCACAATGCGTCAATACCCAAGAGAATACCTGCGTAATTTTATAACTTGAAATTCTAATTCGAGAAATGTGTCCCTTACGCCGTACACAAATTCACTTTAGAATTATCCGTCCCTGTTCGTCAATTGTAAACACGAGTATATGCCATTTAAAACATCGAATCTCTGTACCCATTAGCAAACAATCTAACATCTCCGACCCTCTCCATCATTCGATTATTATTTTGTTCAAAGACAACGGTAAACTAAAGAGGGTTGTTATGTTGTTGCATATTATTTGCATTCGTCTGCGCTAAGATTCAACACATGCGTGAACAAGAACTGCAGTATTTGAATTTCAAGAGATGAATTTATTATTCGAGTACTTATTTTAATCTAAGTTATTTCAACATTTGGGTAATCGGTTTTTCTATTTGAGCAATTCGAAAAATAATCGCTACAAGGCGGTGATTTTTTATATTAGAATTATGCAGAGTCGGTACTTACATGTTTATTAAGCTTATCATATACACAAGAGGAAATCTATCAGCGTTACCAGACATCCTGTATAAAGTATTGTGGAAGGGGTTTATAATTTATAAGTCCCCCTTTAAGAAAGGATTAAAAGAAGCAAATTCGAGAGAGAGAATATAAACCAACACATGGGGAAATTGAATATACAACTGGGCCCTTGATGAAGTTAATTTATAAAAAAGAACTATCCAAGATGAGTTTAGGGTAAAATAATAGAGACTTGCTTTGGTTTTTTTCCTATTTAATCTACAAGATTACGGATATTACGTAGGTGATTGTTGAAAGTGTTAATATAAATTTGCTTGGAGAAGTTCTTAAACTTCAAATTTACGAAAAAAAAAATAGTTTCATGAAAAGATCTATTTTATCGACTTCAATACTTTTATAGCCTAATATGTTTATAGCGTCGTAAACTTAAGGAATAAGTGTATAAGTTAAAAGTTATGACCAAAACGGTTTTACGAACGCTTAGTCGGAGGTGTATGGCTTCAATAACTAAGTTTTACGATCGCTTAAAGATAAGGTTCCATTGTCGTAAGTTTTTATTGTTGAATATTGAAATAAAAATGGCGGTAACAGTTTTCTTTACATTATTTATGTTTGACGTTAAATATTATAGAAAGTAGGTGTATAAAACTTATTCTGCTTGCACTAACGGAAAGGCTAACTGCCCAATAAGGCACTACAAACTGCCTCATAACAGCGACTATCATAATTTTTATTTGTCGTAGGTTTAAATTTTAATATTTGAATAAATTTTGATTCTGGGTTTGTCACAATTTAAAAATTTATTAATTCTATTTTACGTTGTATTTCTCTCGTATCGTGTAATTAAACAATTATTTTCTTTTTGCAATCACATGCATGAATAAAATTATCCGTTTTCAGCCGTTTGTTTACTGAGTAAATAAGTAAATCCATAGCCACGCCACATCACATTACGCGCGCATCGACCTTGGGTTGGATGGAATAATAAATTTAACGATTAACTCAGGACCGTATTGACACCCCCTAAATAAGACGACCAGTTTATTCACTCTCCAGTTGGTCCAGCATGTATCATCAATAATATTTGCCTAAACTAAATAAAAATTAATTTGCATCGACGAACGGAATTAGGTAATGTATTGAAAATTCCGACATATTTTTAGATCCGCTATCAGGAAAAGAAAAAAAAAAGCAATAGTGGTTTATGTAAAATAATGATGAAATTATAATAATAATAATAAGCAGCAAGCTGGGTCAATGAAAAACACGAATTCTGCCAAGATTACAGCCAGATGCAGATGCATTGACCACCGAGGAAATATCAGGAATAATCAAGAAATCCCATAACTGGAAAGCTCCAGGTCTCGTCGGGATCCATAACTACTGACTCAAAAAGTTCTGATGTATGCATCATCAGCTGGCTAATCTTACTAGTGATGTTTTTCTAAACCTAGCAAAAATGCCATTATTTTTGACTTATCAAAGGACCAACATAACGCACATGACCCAGCTAAGTATAGGCCAATCATATGACTTCCCACACTATATAAGGTAATCACTTCCTGCTTGACTCAACGCATCGATGCACATTGTGAACAAAATAAAATTATCGCAACTCAATAGAGAAGATGCACCAGAGGAGCAATGGGATGCAAGGAAAAATTGATTGTTGACTCTGTCATATGTAACCAAGCCTGTACTAACCGTGGATTATAAGAAGACCTTCGACTCAGTGCCACATGAGTGGCTCAAAACTATATTGAGAATGTATAGAAAGTCATTTTGTTTCCGTTTTAGAACGCATCATATCAACCTGGAGAACTAGGATCCAATTACAACCACCATCCAGATATATCTTCGAAACTAATACAATCCCAATACGAAGTAGAATATTTTAAGGCGATGCACTAAACCCATTGTGTTTTTTTTGCCTTGCAATGAATCCATTGTCACGTCGTTTGAACTCCACCAGATACGGCTTTAGTGTTAGAAATAACAAAGAAGAGGTAGTAAGATTGAATCATCTTCGATACATAGATGATCTTAAACTGATGGCTGCTACCAGAAACCAGCTGGAACAAATGCTCAAAATTTTGGAGGAGTTCTCCTTGACCATCACACTGTCAAGGCCGAATTGACAACTGAATTTGTTAGAAGGGTAAGGCGTGTATTACGAACTGACTTAAATAGTAGAAATTTGTTTAAAGCGCTCAACACTTACTCATGCTCTACATTTAGCTACTCTTTTGGAATTGTGAAATGGAACAGGACGGACATCAAAAACCTGCAAATAAAAATAAGAACACTCATAACAAAAGCACACAAGCACCATCCTCGTAGTGCTATTGAACGTACAATGCTTCCAAGACACCAAGAAGGAACAGGATTGGGAGATATTGGTAAGCAGCTCGATCAACAAATAATAAATTTACGTTCGTATTTCCACAGGTTAGCGGACTCTTCCACACTACATCGAGCATTATGCAAGGCAGACGATTCAACGCCGCTATAGCTGAGGGAACAGGATATTGCGTCTCATCACCAAACAGACCAAGAGAAGATACAAGCCTGGCTACGGAAGTCACTTCATGGGCGGCTTCCAAATGAGGACAATCAGGAAAATGTCGACAACTCAGCGTTCAACTACTGGTTGATTTCAGGATAGATGTCTCTAGAAACGGAGGGTTTTTGTTAGCTATCCAAGACCAGGTTATTCCTATGAAGAACTATCGGAAGTTCATCATTAGAGATCCCTCAATAGAAAACGACCAATGTAGATACGGCTGTCAAACATCAGAGACAATCCAGCACATAATTGGAGGATGCCAAGAGTTTGTTGCAATAAGGCGAGATTTGACTCAGCCGCTAAGATACTCCACCAAGAGTTAGCAGATAAGTTAAACCTATTGCAGGTAGGAAATGTGCCTTATTACAAATACAATCCGGAGTCTATTCTTAAGAACAATGACTTAAAGTTATATTGGGACCAAATGGTTCTAACGGATCAGACAGTTGCTCATAATAGAGCAGACATTATACTAACAGATAAAATTTCTAGATGAACTACACTAATTGACATTGCTAACAACAACCACCGCAAAAAAAAATAAAACCCTTGGCTTAGATTAGGGTAACATAGACAAAATCTTATAGGTCCAAGCGCTGTAGAGTGGCAACGGAAGTCCTTTAATCGAGGGCTGACGTTCAGGATCAGTTGATGGAATCGAAAGATAGTTTGTATGTGCGTAGAGTTGGGGTCTGTACACTGCGACCTGGTAGATCTATTGTGTCCTCCTACCTCAGGATGTTGGACGGCTTCAAGGTTGGTAGCTCCTCTTCTTCGAGTTGGTCTCCTCCCAAGAACCGCATCTTAGGATTTTCTGGAGCGCTCCACTCTCCAAGGATATGAATCGAGGTTTCGTCCTCCTCCTCACAGAATGGCACTCTTCTCTTTCTACCAATCCGAGTTTCTTGAGGTGTCCTTTCAAGTGGCAATGCTCCGTCAGGACCCCTGTCAGAACTCTGAGCTGGTTTTTATTCAAGCTTATGCATTGTTTGAATCTCTTCTGGTCGTAGTTCTCCAGAAGTATCTTCGCTTGTCTCAATCCTTGCAGCTCCGTCCAATCATTGGATCTCCTGCTTTCTTCTTCTCTCTTTAGTTATTCCAGCATTACGCTGCTACTGATTCCATAGAAAGGCTCTGGTACCAGAAAAGATATCTCAGCCCCTTTCCTCGCGAGCTTGTCTACTATTTCAGTCCCCTCTATCCCGGTATGTCCCAGTACCCACATGAAGGTAACTTTATTATTTTTGCTCAAATCATTCAGTCCCTCTAAGCATTCCCAGACCATCTTCGAACTAATAACTTGAGAGCTCAGCGTTCTGATGGCTGCTTGATTATCAGTCATGATGATAATCTCTTGGCCGTGATAGTTTTTCTCCTTGTTAAATTGAATACACATCCTAATGGTATGTATTTCTGCCTGGAAAATACTTGGTGACTTAACCAAGCTTTCGTAGTGTTTGGTGCCGGGTCCATACACTTCTACTTCACTTCCCTCCGTTGTTTTAAAGCCATCTGTATACCATAAAGTTGATTTCTTACTGAGTTTTTCAGTGGTGTTTCTGTCTCATTCGCTCTTGCGACTAAACTTTGTGCTGAAGTTTTCCACAAAGTTGAATTTCTTTTTCATTTCACCTTGGGGCATGTCCCAGATTGTTGATTTCTGGATAAGAGATTTTGCCTTCGTTTTATGATCTCATCTTCATTATCTTATAAATCGTCCTCTTTGCCATGTTCTCTAGAAATATATGGAGAAGTGTGAGCTTTACGATTACTTTCATGGCGGCTGTTGGGCAGGTTTTCATTGCCCCGGTTATACAGAGTTAACAAAATTGTATTGTAGAGAGTTCTTAAGATTATGTTTTGAAGAAACTATCATGGAGACTCCCCAGCCGATGTAGACAAGTGTTTCATCATAATTACTCCCAACGGCAATGATATTCTAATTTTCACCTGGATTAAATCAGTCACGACATCTGGTCATAAATAATAAGGTACATCCAAAATTCGATCATGTAATAAATAGAACGTTGCCGTTGTTGAAAGACAAAATACTACTTGTAAATGTACAGTGACCTCTGAAAAGATCACAGAAATGAATAATACCATTGTGACATTAATTACATAGGCAGACAGCAATGTATCTATTTAAGATTTTGGGTCAAAGCAATTATGACCAAAGGGTAAACAAGAAATATTACCGATGCTTTAGCGAACATCCGGTTATAACAATAATGACAATTCATATTTAAGCTAATCGTTTACGCAAGCAATACCGCAAATTATTTTATTTAAATACATCAGATAGTTGCTACATATTGAACACGTGTTTTATGGGTAGAAGTTTGAATAAACAAACCTTTAAGAATACAAACGGGGAGAGAAGAATTTTTCGCATTTACAAGGCGTTATCCCCACTACTGACCTGTTTAATTTGGATTCCTGGAACTCACGCTAATATTTGCTTTATTACGATGCCTTAATAATGCTTATTGCAATACAAACAAGCTAAATTATTCAAGTAAATTTTATCGCCGCTCTTGCTGGTTATGTTAATATTAACATTTGATTGTACATTGATTTTCGATACTATTTATAGCAACAAAATTGTTAAAAATGCAACATTTTTTTGGTAAAATGCAAATTAAAATTTTTGAACTTCTGAATTATATTTACGTAGAACTAACTGCTTTTTTTGAATTGATTTGCTTGCTTGACGTCTTTAGAACATCATCATTGGTTTAGCAGACGTTAATTTTTAAACTTATTTATAACTAGTGACCCACCCTGGCTTCGGAGGGGTACGATCTTGGTTCTAAGTGAGAGTCAAAATTTTTCTCGAATTTTAATCGCCATTTTTAAACGCCAAAAATTCAGCTCTTGCGGGGTATGCGTAAAATATTGACACACGAAGTTTAAAAGCTCTAATTGTTACAAATAATTAAGAAGTTTTAAAAACTACACTAACCTAAAATATTTTACCAAGTGTTGTACTCTCTAAAAGGCAAAGGACTAAAAAAAGGCGATACACAATGTAGTTATACAATATTTTGACTTCGCATCAAAAAAAAATTTTTTTTCACAAAAATATCAAAGGAAATTTCTATTCGAATTTTCTAGAGGAAGATTATATCCCCATTTTGAATATCTAATACAGAACTTCATTGTCATGACATTAGAGAATATGGTTCTGATAAAATTGTGTATGTTATGCTCAAGATGTGTGGTGATATCTGGATCTGGAATTTCATAATCGGTGGATCGGTAAAAAGGGTACTACTGAATAGCCAGCAAAATCACCGGATCTGAATTCCTTAGATTTTTTCATGTGATCACCTTAAAACACGGCTTTTTGTAAGGAAACCCGAAAGTACAAGTTTTTGCATCCAAAGAATATCAGATACCCAAGAGGACAAATGAAATGGATGGGAATGCTATTGAGTGGAAGTCAAAAGTTCAATATCTGGAACTGACCTTAGATAATAAACTCCTCTAGAACAAGCACGAAAAAGAAGTAATTAACCAGTCTACAAAAGCCTTGATGGTCTGTAGAAACTTTGCGAGAAAAAGATGAGGTCCAAACCCCAAAATCCTACAATGGATATACACCGCAATTATCATAGTGGGGCAGTAATCTGGAGCAAAAGAACCAGTTCGTCTAATACGAGAGCTAACCTCTCGAAAGTTCAAAGATTAGCCTGTGCTTGTATTACCGGGGCAATGAAAACTTGCCCAACGGCCGCCATGGAAGTAATCCTAAACCTCAGACCTCTATATATACTTGTAGAGGAAGAGGACAATTTATAGGATGATGAGAGATGAGGTCATAAACCGAAGGCCCAATCTCTTATCCAAAAATCAACAAATCTGGGACATGCCCTAAGATGAAATGAAAAAGAAATTGAACTTTGTGAAAAATTTGAGGCGCAAAAACGAATGGGACAGAAACACCATTGAAAAATTCAACAAAAAATCCATTATATCGTATACAGATGGCTCGAAAACAACTAACGGAATTGGAATAGGAGTGTATGGACCCAGCACCAGACACTACGAAAGCTTGGGTAAGTCACCAAACATTTTCCAAACAGAAATACATGCTATTAGGAAATGTATTCAATTCAACAAAGAAAAAAACTATCACTGCCAAGAGATCATCATCATGTGGGATAGTCAACCAGCCATCAGTTCGCTGAGCTCTCAAGTTAACTCCAAGATGGTCTGGGAATGCCTAGAGGAATTAAATTTGAGTAAGAATAATAAAGTCACCCTCATGTGGGTACCGGAACACACCGGGATAGAGGGGAACGAGATAGTAGACAGGCTCGCGAGAAAAGGGAGAGACACCATTTCTGAGGCACCAGTGCAGCGTAATGCTGGAAGAACTAAAGATAGAAGAAGAAAGCAGGAGATCGAATTATTGAACGGAGCTGCAAGGATTGACACAAGCGAAGATATTTCTTGGGAACTACGACTAGAAGTGGTTTAAAGAATGCATAAGCTTGCCACCTGAAGTGACACCTTAAGAAACTCGGACTGGTAGAAGGAGTAGAGTGCAGGTTTTGTGAGGAGGAGGACGAAACCTCTATTCATATCCTTTCAGAGTGCAGCGCTCTAAAAAAACCCTAGGATGCAGTTCTTGGGAACACACCAAATCGAAAAACGAGAGCTACTCACCTTGAAGCGGTTCAACATCCTAAGGTTCCTGAAGGAAATAGTACCAGAAGACCTGCTCTAGCCGATAAGGTAACTCTAACGACTTGGCGGCAGTAGACCTGAATTCTACGCACATATATACAATTGCCAGTAAGATCACCGGATCTAAATTCCTTAGATTTTTTCATGGGGTCACCTTAAAACAAGGATTTTTGTAAGGAAACCCGAAAGTATCAAAGATATCCGGCAGGAAATAACAATACAACAAGTTTTTGCAGCCAAAGAATATTAGATACCAAGAGGACAAATGAAATGGATGATCTAGAAAAATGCTTGAATTTCAGACTTCAATTTAAAAAGGGGATCAAAATCTTGCCATGAGAATGCCATCTAACTCCTCTATGAAGTAGTAAAGCAACGTGGAGGGATCCACAGTCCTCACAAAGCGCACGGAATAGACAAGAGTTTATAGCACGCGATTTTATAAAATGCCGTTTGAGAAACGCTGATTTATATAACGAGTCAGAGTAACAAAAGTAAATAGTGCGATGGATTCTATTTCTTACGACTTTTTTTAACGGGGTATCGTAAAATATCCCTTTCCATGTGAAAAAAGAAATTGGGGCGACTTCAACTACTACATGCAGGGTAAAATCCACAAAAAATGCTCTAGAAATTTGACAAATTGAAATCAGATGATGGAGTTTTATTACATTTAAAGCTTCCACCCTTTATACCAAAATGTTTATAGGGGCACGGTCTATCGTATAGTCAAAATCGGATCAAAATCCAATTTTAAGATTAACACCGATATACAAACGTGCGTCTGGGGACTTTTCTTGTATACAAATATGGTGACGATGTTCTAAAAAATTTAAAATATTCCACCAATATCACTGCTATAAATAAAAACCATTGATGTTATTCGTGAATTATTCTTGGGGGCGAATTTACTACGTGAAAACATTTAAAACATCAAAAAATATGGGGTATGAAAGATGCAGATCATTGCCAACAGTTCAAAAATAATGTACTATAATGAAATACGTATATTTTTAATCAAGTTTTTGGCACTGCACGGCATCATAATAATAGCAAATAGGTTCTAAAAATAATATTTACTCTATTATTGAAACATTTATTTGGACACATTCATTTCGACCACAAATAACGTTTTATTTATCCATCATCACAAGGTTCAAACGACACTTACATGCATACTTTAAAAAGAGAAAGGTAATCTTATCCGTTTTAATTCACTTTGAATTTATCTTGATTACCATATGGCGTTTTTGCATGTAATAGATGTAAAAATGTGTACTTTATCGCGTTGTGCGTGAACAACGCTTTATACAACCGCACCAGTCTTACCGTTACCGATGAAATCGCAGAGGTCATTTAAAAGTCGCGAGGGTTACAAAGAAAGTAATAGATGTTACGTGTTACCTTGATGTTTATGAATCCGGTTTTATTTTTATAATAAGTGTTTGCTCAAGTACTTGCAGTAGTACAACGTTATACCAACCGATAATTAATTTATTCCTCAAATATGTATTTTTTATAAAAATCCTTCTGGTTCCCCGAAAAATGGAAAATACCGTCAAAAAATGTGATTCAGCTAAAAAGACACAACCCCAGAGTAACCGAAACAGTTATCAAATTATTTTAGGCCAGACATAGGTCCACTTTTCACTTTGGTATTTTTATTTTTGCCATCACATCTTGTTTTAAATACCTCGAATTTTCAAGTTAGATTATCCTTAGATGACACTGTATAAATTTGATCCTAAAAGTACATCAAAATCCATTCAATAATTTAATACAAACGATAGTTAAAGCACAGATTATTTTATCTTATAGATGCGACAAAAGGCGTTCCCGCCTAAAGCAATTTCGTGACCTTGCTTGCCTTGCGACCCGCTCTTACACAGAAAATGTAAAATTAGAAAAAATAACGCTACAGATTATTTTATCGTAACGAGATACGATAAAATAAGTTCTATTCGATTGAACCTATTTTTATCGTTTACGTTTCGTCGTTCTCTATTTGTATTTTATATTTTGCATTTGAAATTATCACAAAATATTTTTGCCTCAATTTTTGTCAGAAATAAGAAAACAAAAGTGATGTGATTTTCCAAATTAATAAAATTTAACAAATGATTAAATGTATGTTTAACTGAAAGTAACATGGAATTGTTCTCGGGGATCCGTTTCCGATTTCAATACTCATGTCGTGACATCCAATATGTTTACACTCGTCAAAATAAAACATGTAGATCAGTATATAATCCATAATAAAATTACAATCCAAAATAAAACATTGAAAAATCATTATAAAATATAAAAGTATCCTAACGTTAACAAAAACTACACATTAAAATAACAAAATAATCTCAACAAAATTAGAATTTAAGTCGAAAAATTAGAGTGGAATCACAACAAGTTCAAATCAAAGTTAATAAATTCGTCAAACGAATAAAAGACTCTATTTAGTAGATAATGTTTTACAGTGTGCTGGTTGGGAGTGTTTTCACAGTACCGCTCAATAGCCTGGATCATCCCGACACCTCTCCAGACGTCGATATGCAGACAGCAAGTTATAATTTGTGCGAGTATTATAGTCGTAGATGTCTTCATAAGCACCAAACTGGCTCTCGTTTTGCTTGACATGCATCCGGCACTCAAGCACATACAAAACCAAGACTCACAAACGCACGCTATAATTATTCCTGGAACCCAATCCTGATACATCCTGAATGCCTCCATGCAAGAATTGCATAAGAGACGTGGCCCTGAAACACGGCAAAGAATGCTGTTCGTAATATATCAACGGAAACATACAAATTTCGAAGCACATACACATAGGCTCGCAACTATAATCTTGGGGCAAGAGTCACCACCAAAAAGCTCACAACAGACACACCTTTAAACTAGATAAATCCCTCATAGAGAAAATCATCCTGCTTGTCTTGTTCGTATTAAGAAGTAGCCTATTTAAACAGAACCAGCTTTCGGCCTTCTCCTGTGGCGCCAATAACCCGTTCGAATCCTTATAGGTGTTCGCAGGACGAGTCACTGTTGTGTCATCAGCGAAGAGCTTGAACTCAGCGGAAGCCCCTCTATTAGGGAGGTTATTTATGTATATAAAAAATTAGGTCCGGGATAGATCTTTGGAGTACATCAGTATTAATTTCACTCTTTGCTGACACCACACCTGCAACCCTCACCACTTAACACCTGCGGTAAAGATATGATTTTATTAGGTTAATGCGACTTTTGCGTTAAAGTCGTAATAATGAAGTTTTCAGAAAAGAATACATGGTCGACACAGTCAAAGGCTTTGCTGAGATTGCAGAACAAAACTGCTCTGTACTGCAACCTATGAAATGTTCAAATGTTCAAGGCTCATGATGTCCATGACAGTGTTCTTACCTTTCCTGAAGCCATATTGGTTCATGGAAAATAGACCACTAGTTTTAAAACTCTGGACTATTTTTATGCTCATGCACTATTCTATTATCTTAGAGATAATAGGCAACTGTGATTGATATTAGTCCATAGTTTGCTGGCAGAGATGCATCGCTCTTCTTGAAAACTAGTATTTTAACAAAGATTGATAAGTTTTGTTAGGGGTACAATCAAACAGTTTTTTATTGTTTTAATTAATCTTATATTTAACCCATATATGTCACAACTCTGTTTATTTTTAAGTTATCAATTGTATCCCTAACTTCATTGGATCTTCATCTGCCTGTGGTATCTTCTGGCTACTCTCCGAACCATGCTACAAAAAAAAAACAAGTTGAGATCGTTTGGTGTTAATGTATCTATGTCATTTCTAATTTCATTGTTTTTACCTCATTTCTTATTTATTACTTGTCACATGGTGTTAGGTGGATGTTAGGAATTTTAATCACTACTATGAGTGAAATCGCGTTCTTTTCTAATTCAAACTTGTTTCCCAATCTACTACAGCGGGTTGCGAGGTAAGCAAGGTCTCGAAAATTGAACTCTTTAACTTCAAAGGCACAGTCAAAGCTTTCATATCTGTAAAATGATAAAATCTGTATTTAATGGTACTTTAATTCTAGTATTGAAACTACTATCCTGCTAAAACATAATAAAATGAAAAGCTTTAAATTCAGAAAAAAATTCCAGCTTATTGACTAAAAGTTAGTTCTGAAGCCAAAGTGGAAATTCCAAAGTTTCACCCTTAGATAACAGGGATTTATGCCGTGGAAAGTTTGTTGGAAAAGTTTCCTTCGCCGAAGTTTTAATAGTTTATCAAGTTTTATAGTCGGTCGGCTCGCTTTTCTAAATATGTTTCGTGAAATCAATAAAAATAGCAAGAAAAGACTGTGATGTCTGGAAGTACAACAAATAAATAAAAGCAAAAATTAAAGTGTATAAAAAAAATGATGAATAAAAAATACTCTGTATGAGTGACATTTTGTTTCTGTTTCTTTTTCCTCTTAAATAAATAACATTTTAACCTCACAGAAACAGTTTTAAATTACGCCGTTGTTTATTATTAAATTCCATGCCGTACATTTCACATTTCTAAACGAGGAGAAAAATTTATGACATTTTTATTTTCTTTTTACCTGACTTCTTGGATCCAGGCCACATTCTTTGATACAAATATGACAAGACAGATTCTTGGCACTGATTTTGTATTTTGTTTTCCTTTTATCTTTTCTGAAGGTTTTATTTATTCTATACAGGTTAAAAGGACGAGAAGATAGTGTGTCTGTTTGTTTCGATGTGATAAATTCACAGAAACATTATTGTAGGTGTAAAATAAAGAAATTTACTATTGTCATGTATACGGAGTGTCTTTAAAACAACATAAAATATACTAAGTATTACTAGATGTAGATGAAACAGGAGTTAACGGAGTAGATACCATTAAATTAAAAGAAATAAAAACAGCATTACAAAAAATTAAGAATAATAAAGCCGCAGGACCAGCTGATTTGTGTAATTTTTACCAAGTGCCTAGAAGGGGAGACGATTCCAAGAGATTGGAGGAGCTCTTACATAAATTCCATTTATAAAAAAGGAAATAGGAGCGACTGCAGTAATTATCGGGGTATTAGTATTACATCGTCCATTGGAAAGCTTTACGAAAGAGTCCTAACAGCCCGAATAGAAGAGGAAACCACGGAAATGGAAGAACGAAGTGGATTTCGGCCTGGGCGGTCCCGCGTACACAATATATTTATAATAAAACATTTGGTAGAAAAGAGACTAGCAAGAGGAATGAAGCTTCACGCTACTTTTGTAGATCTTCGTAAGGCATTTGACTCCGTCCCTTTGAAGAACGATAAGAAACGATGACCTCTGGGATACGAGAAGCGACATTAAGTTGCAAAAATTCGCCATATATATATATATATATATATATATATATATATATATATATATATATATATATATATATATATATACCGGGTGTCAACGAATCTATTAAACAAGTCATAATTTCTAGAGTATTATGTGTATCAAAATGAGAATTGGTACAGGTAAATGTTATGTGAAGAGAAGAGTTTTCGCATATTTTCCACTTTCCGGTCACTTCCAGTTTCACCGGAAATAGCCCCGGTTTTGAATTCTTAAATAGAACACCCTGTATATTTTAACATCTTTGGATTTCTGAGACAATTCTAGATCAGAATGTGACATTTTAAAAACTTTTTACGTCTACTTCATTTTTTAGAGCCACTTTTAAAATTGCATCTAGGTGGCCATAATCGGACGCAAACTAATCTAAGGGCCTTAGGTGATGTCAAAAAAATACAATTGCAAAGTTTTAGTGACTAGTATGAAAGGCAGGAATTGGATTAAAAATTTAACAAAATTAACAAAAAACTAACAAAATAAACTAATAACTTAGACGACGCACTTAAAATATTTGAAAGTACAGTAGCTGAATTTGTTAAAAAGTTTAGTGTAGTAAATGTTCAAAGTGCATTCCTTCTTTTTCACGACACATTTCAGCTCGTTCAATTGTTTCTCTCAACACGTTTTGTAGCATTTGGGGCGTTATACTTCTAAATGCCCGTAAAATTTTTTCTTCTAATATTTCAAGAGTAGCTGGGGCTGCTCCATAGTAAACCCTTTCTTTAACATATCCCCAGACAAAGAAATCGAGCACAGTAAGATCCGGTGAGCGGGCTGGCTACCGTACCGGACCATTGGTTGCAATAATTCGATTATTAAAATGCTCTATTAAATAATTAAGAACTTCTATAGTATTGTAAGGCGGTGCTCCATCTTGTTGAACGTAAATTCGCCGTAATTTGGGTTAACTCTATGATTTTGAAGCAGCCAATCACAAAACACTACCCGTCTATCGCCATCCTCAGTATACAAATGTTGACGTAATTGATATTTAAATGCTCGATATCCATGCTTTTTCAGTATTTTTCTTGCTGATTCATAACTTATCTGCAGTTTTTGACTAATTTTTCTTAACGAAACTGTTTTATCAACCTCAACCATATCAAATACGTTAATCTCAGTCTCTTCATTTATGATAAACCTCTGTTCCGCCTCTTGATTTCCTATTTGCCTAAAACGAGTCTCGACATACGGAAAATACTGATGGGCTGGATGTTGCCGATTCGGATATCTATGAGCATACAACTTGGCAGCATTCCTTGAATTTCTATGACACTCTCCAAATATTAATAACATATCCACTTTTTCACTTTGAGTTTTTTTAACGAAAATTTAAACTAAACGAAAATTAAGAAACTTTTACGTCTGTTCTTAGAGCGTATGTCCTTGTCATTATCTACTTAAGTGAGTGCTTTGTTTTCCAAAGAAGACTTGATAAAAACAGTTGCAAATTATTATGCATCATGGCTGTCCATGGCGCACTTGTCATAAGTAAATAAATTATCCAGTATTTTGCTTAATAATATTTAATTTCTGTTCTTATGTCTAATCCAATCGCAAATAAATTAGTACCGTTAGATTCGTCAAAGAATGCTTTTTTCGAAAAGTAGTTGTCAAAAAGGGGTCGCCATTTGAAAATTAATAGTTAGAAATGAAAACTTAATTTTGTCAACTTGTCTTATTTCTGTCTTTCATACTAGTAACTAAAACTTTGCGATTGTATTTTTTTGACATCACCTAAGGCCGTTAGATTAGTTTGCGTCCGATCATGGCCACCTAGATGCAATTTTAAAAGTGGCTCTAAAAAAATGAAGTAGACGTAAAAAGTTTTTAAAATGTCACATTCTGATCTAGAATGGTCTAAGAAATCCAAAAATGTTAAAATATACAGGGTATTCCATTTAAAAATTCAAAACCGGGGCCATTTCCGGTGAAACCGGAAGTGGCCGGAAAGTGGAAAATATGCGAAAACTCTCCCCTTCACATACCATTTACCTGTACCAATTCTCATTTTGATACACATAATACTCTAGAAATTATGACTTGACTAATAGATTCGTTGACACCCGGTATATTACGTATGAGTGTAAGAAATTTCTTATACTTAAATGCCATTACTTCAGTTTATGGATACACTCACATTTTCTAAAAATATTGACATAATCTTTACGTATGTACCTATTATAAAATATCTGTTTCTAAACTAAGAAAGAATTAAAGTTTATTTTATAAGGAAAAAATTCTTCAGGTAAAAGAGAAATAAAAAATAAATCGAATTAAGACTTTCGAAATTCCCCGTGGTTCGATTTTCGCAATTTACCCTGAAAAGTTTCATCGTCCCTTTTATAATTTTTTTTCTTTGTTTTAGGTAAGTTTCCAACCCTCAAAAAGTTTTATGTGTAATTCCTGAGTAAGTATGAAAAATAATTATTATATAGGTCGATTTAATATAAAACTTTGATTAATCGACAGTAACTGTCGTTTTTCAAATGGTTCTTATAAACTTTAATAAATATGTACACATAGTAAACTTATAATAAATAATTTAATGATGGATATTATTATTTCGTATTATACAAAATACTCAATAAAATTGTTCTGATAAGAACAAACATATAGGCAGGGAATAAATGAGTTTTATGACCTGTCACGCCCTTTACTATCAAAATAAATACACAAATAGCCTTTTGTTTACTTTATCTCTGACATTACCCATTTCATACGATCGACATTGTTTTTCGATGACCAATAAAACAAGCTTCCCATATTTTATAAATAAGTTATTAAATAGCGAGTACTCAGGACCGCCCCAAGCCCCTTTACATTTTTTTAAGTGTAAGTTTTCAGGTAAACTAAAAGGTAACATTACGTCCGCAATATATATATATATATATATATATATATATATATATATATATATATATATATATATATATATATATATATATATATATATATATATATATTCCGTCTTATTTTAACCCATTAGATATTATTCTGTTTCAGAACACAAAGTACGAACTTAAAACTTTACTCCAATCTAATCTGTTTCAACTTTTATTTCGAACTTCGCTCGATGACCCTAACTTTGAACTCATTAAACTACACAAATAATCCAGATTGTGTTAAACTGGCAACGACGCAAATAACTTTTGCTGGGGCACCCCTGATGCTTTTCGATGACATGATTACATCAAAAGGCGCCCCTGGGGAGCAGTTGAAAAGCGCCGGCAACTGTAGGGGAAGCGGGGCGGCGGTTGGCAAAAACGGGAGTATAAACGTGGAGCGGGGAGCGACAGCCCTAAAATGAATCCGTCTGCTGCATCGCGGCGGTGTTGCCATAGAGACTGAACGGTTTAACAGGACCGTAGTGGAATTGGACGAAGGAATGTGTCTATTGTTTTATAAGTAAATCGTTCACGACTTTTTAATCATTGATATTACTGGATTTATCTCCTGGACAAAAAAATAAGGTGTTTTTTTGCATGAGAAGAGTCGTCATGAACCTAGGAAGGAAACTAGGTTCTTGCCTAATTTATTTAGTTCCTCTAAGCTATTCCAGACCATTTTGGAATTGATTACATGAATATACTTGGTGAGTTGTCCAAGCTTTCAAAGAGTCTGGTCCATACACCCCTATTACAGTTCCCTCGGTTATTTTAGAACCATCTGTATACTATTTAATGGAGTTTCTGTTAAGTTTCTCAGGAGTATATTTATTTCATCCACTTTTACGATTCAAGTCTTTCACAAAGTTGAACTTCTTTTTCATTTCATCTTGGGCTATGTCCCAGCTGCTGGTTTCTTGATGAAAGATGAGGTCTTTGTTTAATAACTCTATCCCTAATCACTATATATATTTTCTGCTTTGTTACAGATTCCATTAATATATGTATAGGTGCTAGGTTTAATATTAATTCCATAGAAACAGTTTGGCATATTTTCATTGCACCAGTTATGCATGCTCAGGGTAGAACTTTCGAGAGATTGGACCAGACATCAGCAGAGGGATTTGATATAACCAGATCAGAGGTGGAACACTCAATACGCCTTGCAAAGAATGGTAAGGCACCAGGACCCGGTGAAACACATTCGAAATTGCTAAAACTGCTTCTAGAAGAGCAATCACTCAATGTTTTGGTAAGGCTGTTTATTTTAATCTACAAAAGTGGCAAAATTCCTAAAGATTGGTTAATCTCTACCCGTATTTACAGCAAATGCGAAGAGAACATGAGCAACACACAGTTTGGTTTCAGAAATGGGATGGGTACACGTGAGGCTTTGTTCAGCATGCAGATGTTGGTGCAGAGATGTCGAGATGTGTCTGTAGATGCATTCGCATGTTTTATAGACTACGAGAAGGCTTTTGATACCGTCCAATATGGAAAACTTATTGAAATATTAAGAAAACAGAATCTGGATGATCGAGATATAAGAATAATAGCTACTGGCACCAGAAAGCAAAAATAACGGTAGACGGAGAGATATCAGATGAGATATAAATAATGCGTGGAGTCCGACAGGGATGTGTACTATCACCTCTCTTATTTAACTTGTATTCTTTCAACAGGCGCTATATGAAAAACATCAAGGCATTATTATTAACGGTAGAGTTAAAAATAATCTTAGATACGCAGACGATACTGTACTTGTGAATACATTGGAAGACCTACAAGAACTTTTAAACTGCGTGGCAGACAAGAGTGGAGAGATGGGGCTTAAGTTGAACATCAAGAAAACAAAGTGGCTGGTAGTAAGCAAGCAAACAGATGTGTTCGGTCGTTTAGAATATGACGGAAAATCCATAGAATGTGTTCAATATTACAAGTATTTGGGATGTACACTCAATGAAAACGGGGACAAAACACAGGAGATAAGGTCCCGAATAGAACAGGATGAAGACCGTTCTATGCAGCCGGGATATTGGTCTACCCTTAAGGACACGTATTCTTAGATGCTATGTCTTCAGTGTACTCTTGCTGAAGCATGGACACTCACAGATGACATGTGTAGGAGACTGGAGGCCTTAGAAATGTGGACTTACTGGCGTACGATGCGAATTTCGTGACTGGATAGAATCCGAAATACAGAAGTACTAAATCGAATGAACAAACAAATAGAAATCATACACACCATCAAATATGATGAATATTTCTGACATATTTTACATAATGCAAAGTACAAAGTGCTTCAACTTATTATGCAAGGTAAAATTGATGGCAAAAGAGGTCCAGGCTGTCGCAGAACATCTTGGCTGAAGAACTTACGGCAATGGTATGAAGCCAGCACAAAGACGCTTTTTAGAGGAGCGGTGGACGGAGTTCAGATAGCGCTGATGATTGCCAACGTTCGATAGGACAAGGCACGTTAAGAAGAAGAATTGGCCAGACTAATTCTTTTGCTCCAGATCACTGCTCGATATGTGATGACTGAATGGTCTTACTATTGCGGTGTACCCCCACTGCATGATATTTGGGTTAGTGCCCCAACTTTTTCCTGAGAATTTTCTACAAACCGTCGGGGCTTTTATAATATTGTTGATTATCTTCCTTTCACGCTCGTTCCAAAGTGAGTCCCTGGTATTTATCCACTTCATCCAACTCTAATATATTTTGATGGCTTTCCGGTTTAGATTCATTTTCCTTGTAAATCCAGTTAAACACGTAGTAAAACCAAAATTTAAAGATAAATAAATATAGAAAACTGGCATTACAATCCTGGGGAGCGATTTTCGTGCAACCAAACAATCGGATTAAAATATTTCGGATTAGAATACGTACAAACGCGTAGAGATCAAATTATGTAATTTTAATTACGTAATCCTTTACAAAGGACTTAAAACACACCTAAAATTTAAGAATCAGATTTAAATGATTCCATTCGCGATAATAAATATTGCCTTATCGGTCCTGTGATGCCGTTGCCAGACCGACGGGCCCCAAGGCCGTAGAAACTCGGTCGCACGAGCGGACTAACTTTTTGACTGGAGTTAATCTTGTGCTCTTTGTTGACAAAACTCAAGAATTATAAATAGTAAATAAAAAGGTTTTCTTTTCTTTTATGTTTCAACTTTATACATCTCTGAATATCTCTTAAGAATTGGTAATTTTATTGTAATTTGCTTCGTCATATTATTCCTGTATACTGGACGAGTTTTAGTTTTTCACATAGATTTTTTTACGTTAGTGACGAAAGGAATTCTCCTCAGCAACGCAGTTTTTGTTATAATACTAGAAGAACAGAGAAGGTATGAGATGAAAACCTAGGAAGACTACAGTGTTGCAAAAATGTTTTCAAAGTCTCTCAAATGAATAAAAGAACATAAAATATCTCAAGGAATACATATTTCGAGTTGTATATGTGCAAATAAAAGGTTTTTAAAGTTATTATCAATAATACTTTATTCACGAATATTGAATAAGTTTTGGCAATATTTTGTTTGCGAACTTCTGTCAAAGTTGTAACCTTTCGACGTGATTATATGTCAATGCATGGTTTATGAGTGATACTCGCTTCTTCGTTTAACAAATCGGATCAAACCTCCGCATTTTATGTCGACAATCCGATGGAAAGGCAAAATTGTGAGAAAAAAAAAGTTCGAGAAATGATGTTAAAGAGATCTGAAATGACAATTACGATATGAAAATCTGAAAAAGTATATGTATAGGTTTCCGGGGTTGCTGGGATAAAACCTTTAAATGAATCCCAATCACTTCTACCTCAAGGTTTTAGGTCACTGAATTTAAATAATAGGGCAGTTGTAGCACTGGAAGATTTTCGATTTGGATTTCTGGCCTTCAAATGAGATTTTGTTGCTTATTATATGTTTATATTGATATATACATTTTTCGTTGCTTGGTATCAGGCCGAGGGGCATGGGTATGGAGTATCCGCTCCTGTAGTGCCATTTAAGTACTTTTGCTGAGTGGAGGCCTTTACTTCTTCCACGATATCTGCCTCTGATAGACTTTCTAGTATTTTTCTTAGAACTATATGGATGGCTTTGTCTTCATCTGATTGGTAGGTATGATTCTGAACATTGGATTTTGGTGATTTTCTTAGTGATGTTGGCTTGTTTGCATTTTGCTCTAAGATCGTTGTATGTCTTTTTATCTCTCAGGATGATAAGGGGAATCTTCTGTTTGTTTGGAGCAGGACGAGCCCTAGGTTGGGCGCCTTACTGTTGATCTTGTTTTTGCCTTCTTCTGCGTTTAGGAAAAGTAAAGCCATCTCCTCCGTTGTTATTCGGGCATAATTTGTTGTATGCAGGTCATTTTTTCGGTTAGTTTTTTGTTGGATTTTAGATTCATTGTAAGTTGAGTAAGTTCTTCCTTATTTATTGTCAAGGGCGTCTATTTTGGTGCTGTGTTTCACTCCTTATTAGGTTATTTTGACTCTAAGCTTTCGATATTTGCGAAATTTCTGTTGTGTCCTTCCAAAAGCCTGCTTTTGCTGCACTAATCTGAGTCTCCGTGTTTCTCAGTTCCGTATTAGGAGAAGAGAGGTCCTTTCTCCTGAATTCCTTTTGTGATGCGATGGACTATTTTCGAATGTTCTGGAACTTTCTTTTGGTATTTGATTTCACTTGGGTCTTTTTGCTTCTGTGATGTGATGAGTGGTTACAGCTAGGAGATCTTCTCTTATATATATATATATATATATATATATATATATATATATATATATATATATATATATATATATATATATATATATATGGCACAATTTTCGTCAAGATACACAACTTGACCTTCTATAGACGTCTACATTACTTGACCTCATATAACCAATATATTAATGTTAACTTCTCTAAAGTTCCATTCACAAAATAAATACATACCGTTGTATCAATCATAATGCATAACTAATTGCGAGGACCATTAAGTTCAGTTCAAACACTATCTACGTACATTCAACCGTTAACCAAAATATCATTAAAACTTTTTCGTGTCAAAATATGGAATTACTTATAAATCATCATAGAGATAAGAGATGTTCGGATCGCTGGAGCAAATAAACAAACGCCATACATCACGGCATATTGCACTTAGCAATTAAAAACCTATTTGTGTCCAATAAAAATAGAAAACCGTATAATTTTACGTCACGATGGATGTGTGCTGGATGGGACACACACAATATTTAATTATAAAATCTTGTTTCCATTTTAATTTTTTGTTATATTGGTACTTAGTTATTCGTGCCCACAGTCGTGTAATTATCTATTGTTTGGAAATCATTTGGTTATCTTTTTATATAAATGATGGAGAATACAATTCAAAGAACATGGAGATTGATAAGTAGTCACCGTCAGTTAGATAAGTATATTGCCGAGAATGGAAGGCTCAATGAATCTTAAACTGATTTTTATTGGTTATACATTTTTGTCCGTCACCTATGAAACTTCGAAATATGATTGCTTAGTACGTGAACAACAACAGGTTTTATCGGGGATTTTAAAAAGAAAAAACTCTAAAAGTAACCCCAAATAATAATATTACAAGTGCCACTTAAACCTTGACTTTTTAATATATCCCACGTACAAAAATAGAAAAAAAGTAATGCTATGATAGAATAGCTTTTTCAGCATGATTTGATTTTTTTTTCTTATCTTATCGTGCATTTCTGGCAAGAAACATACATACACTTTTAGTTTTGATCCCATATTCACACTCGTATTTACACTATAGATGTGTTGATCCCGCGCTATTTGAATACCGTCGGATAGATTCTGTGGGTAGTTTTCAGAGGTCCATAGGTCTTATAGGGATGTTTTTTGTGAAACCGAAAAATTTCTCGATAAACTACAAGTATTCAATAATGTCTTATGTAAATTTCAGCCCTTAATATTGATAAACCGCAACGTTGCGAATTTTTTTAAAAAAAAGGTGAATTTTATCGTAAAACAATTTTTTCCCCACAGATAGCAAATAACATATCTAAATCTAATAGACGTATTAGAATAATCGTAAGTACACTGACAAAAAAGTTATTGCAATTTTTCGAGTGCAAAAAAATGTTTTTCACAATTTTCTCGACGGGAAATCAAAAAAAAAATTTTCGAAAATATATCTTGAAAATATACGTCATTTCAAACAAATTGCTGCCAACCTGGTTGCTGTATCTTGATTAGCAAGGATAATAATCGACATCGAATTTTCAACTTGGAGCTCGATTTTCTCGGAAATTATTCAACTTACAAAATTTTATATTAAACACTTTTTTTGGGTCAAAAATATCTATAATTTCCTAAAATTCTGAAGCGATAGTTAATTAATAAATATCATTTAATTATAAATTTTAAAAAATTGGATTTTCCGAGAAAAAAAAATATATTTCGATAACTAGTGGCGCCACTTATAACTTTAATTATATCAGTCGATAGGTTTTTCAATTATCTATAACTTTTTTTTGAAACATTTTTTTATATACATACAGACACACTGTATATATACAGTACAGTCTTTAAATAATAAAAACATACTTGAAAACATTTAAATCGAAACTCGAAAACAATTTACTCGTAAACAAAATCGTCAGTCATCCAATGACCTAAAAACTGAAACTCATCATCCGAATCCATCCATTTAAAGTAATACAAAAACCTTTTTCTCCGTAGAAAATGCGCTCGACACCTGCTCTACCCGCCCTTCAAAGCAATTTATTACGGAACTCCCTTTTAAGCCCTTTTAAAGCCGACTGCTGCCTTCCCTTTGACTCGCAAAGTTACCCTCGTACGACTAAAGAGGGTGGTAGGTGGATGAATTGCGGAATTTTTCGCATCGCGTAACCCTCAACTAACCTAGAGAACGCGGAATGAAGATGATTGCGGTGTTGCCAGATGTGGATCGTGTTCAGCAAGGTTCATCCACTGCAATCACGAATTAAGCAAATCAAAACACAAAAAAAAAGTTTGGTGGTTTCATCCAAATTAAAGAGGCAATTGGGACACCTCTGGTTCCTCACAATGGTAACAGTAAATCTAATTAGAAAAATAGTTACATATAAAGTTAAATTTCCACAGTAAAAATGATATATTCAAAATGTTTGTCGTATCAGATAATTTGCTAAATTTATAAATGCAAATGAACACGATCATCTGTTTGCGACAGGTGGCAATTTTAAATTAGTCAAATATTTTTGGAAAATAAAAATTGAAAAGAAAAACAATTATAAACGTCATCTCATTCGTAAAAGTTTGAAGCAAACATTTGAAAATCCGTCATTCATTTTCCTTGGGAAAACCCACAAAATTCATCATTTACAGAAATAGGTTATGTTTTGCTGTGTAAACAAACAAGGCAAAATTTTGGATAAACTCCAAATTGGTAAATGTAAAAAAAGGTTACCTTTAATTATCTCACTAAGAAAATACCATTTACAATAAATTCTAATAATTATTTTTATTGCATGTCGGTGATAATCCCTTAGGCCCAGAAACAGATTATTTATGTTTTAATGAACTATAACTATAATTTTATTAATCAAAATTAAAAACAATAACGGACGTTGATCGTATTCAAATAAAAATATAATTTTGCCCCGAAACGATAGTTTCCATAATATAAATCCTAAAAAAACACAATTTTTTCTTTATTTTTAAGGAATTACATTTTTATTTTTTAATCAAAATGTAATTGTATCCCTCCCAAGTCACGTGACAACGAACACCAATCAAACTACATGACGTTACTCGTTGGCAAACATCATCGCTCTCAAGGGTTACGTTGTTTGGTTAACATTATTTTATAGTGATTTCCGTGCATTTTCTTCGAAATTTGTCTACTATTCTCTTTGATTCTAAGAAATTTTTTCATGATGGAAAGTGGATTTATAAAAGCAAATAGTTCAAATTTACCGAGAATTGAATGCTTTTACAGTGGCCAATTTCTTTGCGACAAACAGTAAGTAACTTTTGCTTTGTTGAATTTAGAAATGTAAAAAAACTTCATGTGAGTAATGTACCAAAAATTGTTATTTCTGCAACTGGTCATCAATGCATAATAGTATTCTGTAAATTTCTCCATATTATTCAGCAACTAAAATAAAATAAGTATAAAACATTGTTACCCAACTTTGATTACTTTATTTCTAACCTCAAAATTCCAATTTTCATCTTTGAAAACTTGAAAAACAATAACTTTTAATATAAGAAAAATTAAGAAATATCCAAATTTACATCAAATTGATCTTCATAAAAATATATTTTAGAAGGTGTAGATATAAGTGCCGGATCCCTGCGGGTTAGTAGAAGCAACATTTTCCTATTATTTTTCAAATATGGAACGTGAATAAATAACTTTTTAATTTAAGAAATAATCAACAGTAACAGGATCGAAAAGAAATAATAACACTGAAGTATAATTTTTATGTTAATATTTATTTAATTTAAGAGCAATTTTAAACCGTAACAAGATGGAAGAGAGTTCAGGTGTTAATACAGTAGATGTATATGCAGACCTTCTAGATTATGAGAACGGATTTGATACTGTTAACACGACAAATTGCTTCGGATGTGACATGTAGAATACAACAAATCTGTATTAGAACAAAACCGTAATGATTAAGGGAAAAACACTCAGAAGATATAGGGATTATGAAAGATGTAGGACAAGAAAATGAGTTCTCACCTCCTCTCTTTACACTTGTGTTTGTCAAAAAATATGTGCTTAAATAATACAGAATTTAGTAAGGGCGGGGATATATGTGATGCCTTTGCAAGGCGTTTCGGTAGTGTTTGCGCAGATGACTGCGGTGACAATCCAAATATTAAGGAGTGTCATTATGTTAGATAAGTTATTCTCAATGTCATCACTGATGATGATGTAGTGGATACTGTAAAAAAACTAAGGAACGGTAAACCTATATGGCCAGATAATGTACCCTCATTCATAATTAAGGGATGTGTTGACATATTTACGTATCCATTGCAGATTGTGTTTAACGTGTAACCTACATAAAGTAGCGTATCTTCTGGAAACGTTATTTTGGCTTTTGCTAAGTTCATGCTTAATTCAACTTTCTCTAATGCATTTTTCAACTCAGAGAGCATTTCCTTTAACTTGTCTAAATCTTCACTTATTAATACCACGTCATCCACGAAACCTAAATGCTTGAGATATCTATCGTCGATGATAATGCCCTTACGTTTCCAGTTTAGCTGCTTAAAGACATCTTCCAGTATTAAAGTAAAGAGTATAAGGAAATCGTATCTCTTTGTCGCACCCATCGACCAATATTTATCTTCTGTTTCTAGGTCTTCTGTTATCGTTACTTGCGGTGAGGCCTTATCGTAAATATATTTCAGAAGATTTCTGTATCTGGAGTCAATACTTGCATTGTCCATTGCTTGAAATATGGCCCATTGCTCGACAGAGTCAAAATCCTTGCTATAATGAAGAAATCCTAGATGGATTTGAATATTAATTCGGTGCATTTTTCAATTAGTAATTTGATGTTCTGTATCTGGTCTGTTGTACTAAAGCCCTTTCGAAACCCGGCTTATTCTAGAGGTTGATAGGAGTCAAATTTGTTTGTAAGTCTATTAGTTATAATCTTTGTAAGCAATTTGTACGGATGTGGCAGAAGACTTATGGGACGATAATTTTCATTGTATAATTTGTCACCTTTTTTTACAGAAGAATTACTTGAGCGTTTTGCCATTTATCAGGGATTTTACCATTTTGAAGACATTTATTCAAAAGAATACTCATTGAATGTAGTGTTGCAGACCCTTCGAGATCCAACATTTCTTTAGATCTACCATCTTCACCTAGGGCATGATCAGATTTCATTTACGACAAAGCATGTTTCAACTCTTCGATTGTAATGTCAGATATTTCTTCTGAATCAACATTTGTAACATTGGGGAGCTTGATGTCCGGTTTTGGGTTAACTGAAGTGAACAAATTTCTACGATGTTTGCCACTTCACTTCATCCATTTTTTGTTTCTCCTTCTTTATCTTTAAGTTGATTTATATTTCGTTTACCAATTGAGTTTATGGATTTTAACACCTTCATATTTTTGTTGTTTTCTATGGTCATTCTAATCCTTTCCGTGTTATGTTTGCTTCCTGTTATCGCGTCTATTTTTTTTTCTGATTTGTTTGTTTAGTTGTACGTAGTCTGTTGTGCCTTTTTCCATGTTTCTTCGTTTATTTACCAGGTCTTTGGTCTGTTGTGATAATTTACTGTTTGTTTGTCTTCTAACGGTGCAGATTTTGTTTACTGCCCTTTGGATATCTTTTTGGATTTTATTTCCAGTTCGTTTATTGTCAATGTATTAAGTTTATCCAGTGGTGTAATTTTTTTCTTCATATACTCCTGATGTGTATCTTTATTTTGTTTTAATTCCTTCCTTTTTTAATGTTGATGTTTTTTTAAGGTTGTTATATTGAACATAATATATTTTTTATTGGTAATAATGTAATCAATTTCATTTTTTGTTCGGTGGTCCGGACTCCTAAACATCCATCTACGACTTTCCGGTTTTTTGTAAAATGTATTCATGCATATTTTTGTATATATACCTGTAAAGGACATTAAACGGAAAGCCAGAAAGTATCATAGTGAGCTGTTACCAACAATCTATACCCATAATGCTATCTTACTAGCAACAAATCTCAATGACTTACAATAACTTCTATCCGCAGTAATAGAACCTAGCTTAGCCAAAAGAGTAAAGTCAAATATAAGAAAAACAAAATAGATGACAGTATCCTAACGCCAAAAACATACCACTGTGCAAAATACTGTTTTTCTGCAATTTTCAAATTAAAAAATTTACATATTTTTTCGCAAGTTCAATCCCATTATTTGTGATGATACAGCGAAATTTTAATCCAATATTAAACTGTTTACGGTACTAACAAATAAATAAAAACTTTAGTTTATCAAATATTCATATTTATTTCAGTCATACACACCCACCCACATTACAATATTTACAACATATCATAGCAAATAGTAATTTCGGTCCTTGAATAAACAGTTTTTATCGTTTACATGAGTAAACATCAAAACTGATTAGATTAATTAAACAAATAGAATTATAAAAGGTTACATTATATCCAACTATACTTGATGACATAAAAATGATAATTACTACCTGATATATTCGTTACATATTTCTCAAAGTCATGTGAAGGTCAAACGTGACTGAGAAGTGTTTTCGTGAAGCATTTTGTTGATTTAAAATATAATACCTTTAATTGCCTTGTCGACATGATGATCTCAGTACAATGAGGAAAATTTCCTACACAAAAAAAAACATTTTTTCCTTTTTAAATTTTAGTAAGGTCATGATTAATTAGCATGATGATATTTCGTTATTTGATTTCTTTTATGTGAATCTTTCACCATATGTTTGAATTCTTTCGATATGGGGAGTCTTTGCTTTTGAAGGTGGATTTACAAATGGGGGTGTTTTACGTTACTGATTGGCTCTCATTAGACGATTTGTGATGGTGTTCGAAAAAAATATTCTATAAATAACCTTTTCTTTATTTCTTTTGATATTTTAGTAAAAAGCTAAATGTTCTATACCACGATAACATTATTAGAAAGAACAGAATGTTTAATTACATATAATTTTTGCGGTTCGTGGTGGGATTGCTGAGGGACATTGTCACCTGCAGGGCCATTTCGTAGGATGACTCGGTATGCAGATGATGCCTGGAAGAAGAAGAAACTGTGCATTTTTTCAGAGAATGCCCGGCACTCAACGTAATGAGGCAGATATATTTAGGGGATACAATAATCAGAACCAAACAGAATACAGGAGAATCTACTCAGAAGTCAGGAGGAAGCTATGACAAGCAAAAGCAAACTGGCACGCCAGGGAATGTGAAGTAATTGAAAGAAATGAAAAAAAGCGTGACGAATTTTACCTATATAAATAAATAAAGGAAGGAAGAAAATCAGAACGGTAACAAACAACTACAAAGATGGAAAGAATACGTTCAAGAATTATTTAATGACAATAAAAATTTTCAACCTGATTCTCACAATGTAAGGCACGCTGGACTACCAATAACCAGCGAAGACGTCAAAGATCAAAAAAGCGATGAGCCTAGAGGAAGTTAGTAATGAAATATTGAAGTTGCAAAAGGATGTAGGAATCGAAGCCATGACAGAACTCTTCAATATCCTATATATAATTGGAGTTATGCCAAAGGATTGGTTAAAATCAGCCTTTGTTATGCTTCTAAAGAACCGAGCAACAAAATGCAATGATCATCGGACTACTAGCTTGATGAGCCATATTTAAAAGATATTTCTATGTATAATACATGACAGAATGTATAGTAAATTGGAAGATAAAATTAAAGAAACTTAGATAGATTTTTGTATGAGTCTGGGAATCAGGGAAGCCCTATTTGGTGTACAGGTGTTGATTCAGAAGTGTCGGGACGTAAATTATGACATATATATATATATATATATATATATATATATATATATATATATATATATTGTTGTGATATAGGAAGCTACGTTACCGGCTTCCGACTCTTCAATTAGCGCCCGTGCTTGAGGAAGCAGCCTTCCTATACACTTGAAAAATTTTGGAGTGTTTCGTCCAGGTGCCAGTCGTAGGACTCGTCAGTGGGATTCCGACTGACACCTTCCCAGACACTCGCTTGCCGTACTAATATATTTTTTGGATCTTATATTTGAAGTGAAATGTCCTCGTAGAAAGGCGGTGAGAAACGTCTTTCTACGACACCCCCCCCCCCTTTAGATATCTCACTTGGCGTATTGTTCATAATCTGCATTCTTGTTTCTGAATATATGACAAGTCGAGATGTAACTGAAGAACAGCGGGGACTAACACCCCGTCGTGGATCCAGCATTAGCACAATGCTCAGTGCAGACCCCCGTCTGCAACGGCCCAAACAACACCAGGGATGCCATGTTGTGATATAGGAAGCTACGTTACCGGCTTTACCCCCCTGGCTTCCGCCTCCTCAATTAGCGCCCGTGCCTGAGGAAGCAGCCTTCCTATACACTTGAAAAATTTTGGAGTGTTTCGTCCCGGTGCCAGTCGTAGGACTCGTCAGTGGGATTCCGACTGACACCTTCCCAGACACTCGCTTGCCGTACTAATATATTTTTTGGATCTTATATTTGAAGTGAAATGTCCTCGAAGAAAGGCGGTGAGAAATGTCTTTCTACGACTATATATATATATATATATATATATATATATATATATATATATATATATATATATATATATATATATATATATATATATATATATATATATATATATATATATATATATATTATTGATGTTGAAAAAGTATTTGATAAGGTGCAACACGACAGAATGTCCAAAACCTATACTGGAATCAGGAAGCAATAGTAAAAATTGGGCCGCATCTCAGTGATGACATAGAAATTAGGAGAGGAATACGTCAGGGTTGCATTCTGTCACTTTTGTTGTTCATCCTCTATTCAGAAAAATTTTCAACGACGCCTTAAATGACATCATGCCGGGAGTGATTATAAATGAAAAAATGATTAACAAAAACAAATACGCCGATGATACTTTAATCATTGCAAACACAGTTACTGATGAATCAGATTATGAACTCGTGTGCTCAGTACGGACTCAAATTGAATGTTAACCAGACTAAGTATATGATCATTAGTAAACAGGACTAACCTCAGGACAATGGCGTTTATGTGGAATGAGCACATCTGGAGCGAATTGAGGGACATACTTGGGTACGATAAATGGGACCCATCTAACGAAATTAAAATTAGAATAGAAAAAACTCGAGCAGCATTTGTATAAATGAAAAAAAAAATTAACGCTCAGCCTGCAAATAAAAATGTTACGTGTTCCCTGTTGTCCTTTATGGCATGGTGTCATGGACACTCACTGAAGTGATGCTCAAACGTTTAGAGGCATTTAAAATGTGGGTGTACCGTCTCTTAGAATCAGGTGGGTTGATAAGAGTAAAGAACTCCGAAGTACTAGAGCTAATGAAGGAACATCTGGAAATAATTGTAACAATCAAACCACATGCGCTAAAGTACTTCGGTCATATCACGTATCACCTTGAGAAATATCGAATATTGCACTTCATAATGGAGAGAAAAATAATCAGAAAACGGAGGTCTTGGTAGAAGTAGAACATCGTGGTTAAAAAATCTGAGGCAACGGTATAAAAAATCCTCGATCGAATTGTCTCGTGCAGCCGTTAATAGAATAATGAATTATCAGTATGTAGCCAATCTGAAAACCAATGGTCGCAGCACTGTAAGAAGAAGAAAAAGATTATTATCTGTAGCTTTCAAGAAGGTCGGGTAACGAGACTGCGATAGGTCTCTAGTGATTTGGGGTCAGGGTGAGATGTGAAGGGCCCAACGAAACCTAAGCATCGAAGATCATGTATACATATAATTATTAAAAATGCAAAAACATTACAAGCAAAGTTATGTAAAACGATAAATCCTTATAATTCGGCATGTATGATTGTACCTCACAGCTTTGTCCTTCTTTCACGATTAAACTGTGTGCATAATTGACCCAAAAACGGAGGTGAAACGAACTTAAAAATAAAAACTAGAAATACGAAGTGTGGCTATAAAATAGCTATACTGATGCTTCTACAGAGAAAATACACGAAAGGCGAACGACCGACAAATGTGTAGCTTGAAGTGTTCTCTTTCGAATGCGGTGCCTCCCGTGTCTTTAGAAAAATCAGTCTGGTCATGGACGTCGATTATATAAGAGCTAGTTTTTTGTTCTGCCGAGAAATTGATAAGTGTAATAATAGAACAATTTGTCAAATTTCATATGAAACTTGGAAAAACCGCTACTGAAACTTATTTTTTATTAAAAGAAATGTACGCCAATAAATGTTTAATATCACTTCACCGAGAACTAAAAACGCTCAAACGAGCAAATCAAGATTCAAAGCGATTAAGATTTTTTTTTTCGATATTAACGGGATTGTGTACCTTTACTGGGTTCCTAAAAGTCAATCAATTAATCAACATTACTAACTTGATGTTCTTGCTCAACTTCGTGAAAGAATAAGAAAGAAATGATTCAAATTATGGAAACACAAGTCAGGGGTTCTCTATCAAGACAACGTATCGGCTCATTCTACATTGCATGAAGACGTTTCCAGCCAAGTACAATATCCCAGAGTTAGACCTTCCGTTTTTTTCAGCCGACCTTTCCAAGGTCATATCTGCATTGAAATGAACAAGATTTCAGTCCATTGAAGCTGTGAAAGAAAAAGCGGCGAGGGTCATGAAGGAATTCCCATGCAGTGTTGAAGGGATATTCAAGATGATAATAACTAAATATGTATAAATTATAGCCACGTCTCGTATACTATTACATCACCTAATATAAATGCCCACTCATCTGATAACCATGGTATATTTTTAAAACCACCCGAAATTGTATCATATTTAATATCTCCTTTTTATTCTTCACACATATTTTCCACCCACAACCCTACTATCTCTTTTAATATCACGTCTGATTTAATTTTCTTTTTACATTCAGTAACTCTTACCTCGATTTTTTCACAAAAATATATTAAATTCAAACGTTCGCGAAGGACGTCGCTGATCCCGGTATGGCCGGCAGACATCCAGCTAAACAGGTTTCCCGGGCAACAGTTAGCGCTCTACAGCACGATCCCGAGGTCACGTTAAGGGTGGGCACGGGGAGTGGGGGAGAACGGGGGTTGGAAGCGAAATTCCCGTCGTCAGCACGTGTATGGCGTGGGTGGCGCCCCTAGTATCGAGGCGGGGTTGCCAGGTTAGGCCTTGTCGCTATTCCATTTTCATGTTTTTAGGTTTGTTTTTATACGCTTTTTGGGCTCGTAAAGGTTATTATGGAGAGATTTATTAAACTTCTGTTTGATTTTCTTGTCACATTCTTTGAATTATATTCGTTTAAAATGAAATGAAGGGAAATGAGGATATTTGTAATTTAAAATAGGCCCACGAAACAGCTGTTTTCTCGAAGTAATATCAACAATTTATAGTTGTTAAAGATCCTCAAACAAGTAACCAAGAAATTATTCATATATAATAAACATTATGCATTAAGAACTATCTGTTTTAAAACTGTTTATTCTTTATTAGATTTAATTAAGTTACACATACTCAGTAACGCTCCTTCTGTTTTTTTTGCTCCATAATGAATCCGATAAAATGGTTTCACACAATGGTTTCATTCCAAAATTTACTGCTTTCTGTTACATAGTTAAAACCAAGTCAGTTATAATACTTGTAACAGGTATTTTCACCCCTACGAATATATACCACACGTATTGAGAAAACTAACCAACATGGTCTAAGTTTAAAAATGGTGTAAGTTGATTAAAGTTTTAACAGGAAAAGAACAAGAATAAAAAAAAGTCTATTTCTTTTGATACCAAATCGGCAGAAAATTTTGTGTATTTTTGGGAATCCACTATTCTTTCTTTATGTTAAGGATTGTTTATTTACTTATATATATATATATATATATATATATATATATATATATATATATATATATATATATATATATATATATAAAACCAAGCTAGCAAGCAAAGATCTACTCTGAGCTTAGCAAGCGCTATTATGAATGTATTTCAACGAGAATTACTACTACACTACAGATGTGCTTTCTTTTTTGGATCTTGTTGACGATTTCAATAAACGTATTTCAAAATTAAGGTTATGTACATTCGCATGACAATTTGTTATGATTGCTTTGCAATTTGTATAAGGCAGTGCTTATCATTTAATCATGGAATGATATGCGCTTCCACAACAACAAATTGTTTTTCAAAAATCTTGTCATCCACTTTCGCCAATATTCTGTCGTTTTAGTCGCCCTATTCGAAGCACAGAATACAGATACGACAGCTTTAGCGGTGCCTTTGAAGTTGAAGGATCCGATTTTCATGACCTTGCTTGTCGCGCGACCCGTTATATTACACTGGAAAAAAGTGTTAAAATTAGAAAGAATACTACTGTAACACTGATAGTCATGATTAAAATTTTAAAAAAATATTAGAAAATATGGTTCTAAATTGGCAAAAAGTAAAAATAAAAGCCCAAATAAGGATGTCAAGAATGTTGTATTTCTTTAAATTGAGAAAAAAAACTGATTCAAGTCAAGTATTACAAATTAGTTATTTTTGTTATTACATTTATTTATGTGTAAAAAATTTCATGAAATAACTTTTAACTGTTTTTTTGTTAGTGAGCTAGACAAATATTTTTACACTAAATTATGGGTAAAGTTAAGCGAATCATTTCTTAAATTTTGTTAATTCGGAGAAGCACATCCTTTTTTTCTGTTCTTGTCATTTCTAAGTAATTCAGAGGCTTACCTTAAAGGATTTTTAAGGAATTTAAAAAGCCACGCCAAGCACTGGAAGTTCATCATACCATTTTTAAGAAAAAATATTTTCTATACGATAATTTCACATAAAATACTGTTACGGTTTTGTCCTTTTACAATTACTCACTTGGTCCGCAGAATAAAACACATTTCTCATTAAATTACTTTCAATACTGTATTAAATACTACTTAACACTGCTAAATCACAACTATCAAATTACTACTTCTTAATATCTTCACTTTTCAAATAGAGCTATACAATTATTTTAAAACTCATATGCTATCCCTACCTATAGAAACTTCTAGAAATAACAAGAAATATACCAGGATAAACTGATCAACTACTACCAGGTAGTTTGTTGATATTAGTAATAGTTTTGACGAAATCTTAAGGTGCGTAAAATTTTATTAAAGACAACCTCTTAAATAATCATTGTTCCAGTTTTGATTATTGTTTTAAATGTTGGATTTTAAGTGTGTGTCATGATAGTATATATATTATATTCATAATTCGCCTTAAATTTTATACGATTGTTTTTGAAGATGTTCTAAATAAAGAACGAAACTTTAAAGCGATGAAAAACATATTTTACGTGTGAACCTAATCCCATATATATATATATATATATATATATATATATATATATATATATATATATATATATATATATATATATATATATATATATATATAATCGAAGATTTTCGGGCATCCCGTGTGCTGAGTCCCTCTCAGGACTGTAAGGCAGCTGACGTTTCGGTAAAATCTCATTCACCATTTTCAGAGCTCACTGTATGGCGTCCACGAGCGAACTGACGCCTGCGACTCGGACGCTGTCGGTCCCGTGTGTTCGTCGGACGCGCTCGTTTTCCAAATAGTTCTGGTCAATCAGGTTGCGTGACCTACTGCGCATCATCGGCTCTGTTGCCAGTATTTGGGGTTGCGTTGCCCAGTTGTAATCTGTTTCGTTACTAAGTGGTACTGGTCGATGTGTTGTAAGTAGATTTTTCCAAGTATTAGGCACTCGCTGGCTATCATCTTTGCAATTTCAATGGCTTCCCTTATAACTCTTGTGGACAGGTTTTCACATCTCGATAGCATTTTTGTTCCCGAGAAATTTATCTTATGTCCTGTTTTTAACCAGTGTTGGGCCAGAGCAGAAAAAGTTGTTTTTTGCTTGACAGCGTTTATATGTGTTGGTTTGACCTACATAAGATGAGCTTCCTTCTCCGCATGGAATTTTGTACACTCCCTGGTTTTCTAGAGGGATTCTTTCTTTACGTGTTGGCAAGAGATCTTTTACTTCACAGTCTGTGGTGAAAATAGTATCAATGTTGTGTCTCCTGAGAATTTTTGCGAACTTGTCTGTGGTGCCTCTTACATGAGGAATAAAAACTTTGGAGCTATTCTCTTGATTTTCGCGATTTTTTGAGGCCAAGTTTTTGTTTTTTAGAGCCTTGTCTATATGTTCTTTTTTATAACAGTTTTTCGTTAGGGCGTCTTGCAGTATGTTCATCTCTTTGTGGTAATTTTCTTGATCTGTAAGGGACTGGGATTGAAACGCAAGTGATTTCACTACTGCCAATATATATATATATATATATATATATATATATATATATATATATATATATATATATATATATATATATATATATATAATGAGTTTTATTCAGAGGAAAACTCCATAATAGAAAAAATTGAAACGAGTAATTTTTTTACTAAAGAACATTTTCATTTAAAGCTTAATGCCATCTCAAACTATACTATCGGAATTCTACATAAAAAAGCTGATTTCCTAAAGAAATAAATAACGATATTTATAACAGTTAACAATGAAAAATGAAAACGAGGCAAATAAAGGATAACGTTAATAATGCTCCAATTTCACAACGCTCTTCGGAAATTCTTCGTTTAATTAAAGAAGTTCAAGTCGTTTTTTGAAAGTTTTCAATTTTTTCCGCGTCAAAAGTTCGGTTATTAACTTTTTTCGAGAACTTTTTAATGGTATCCGAAATTTTACGACCCAATTAAAAAATAATCCGAAAATATTGTATGTGCTTTACAGACGTTCAATATTTGGAATGTTGACCTTTTGTAGCTACACGTTTTTTTTTAAGCTTTGTAAGGTGAAAGTACGTAAGTTTTCTTTATTGACAGAACAATGCAACCGGATAACAATTAAATAATACCCATTACAACAATAATAATAATAATAAAGAAATTCGTGCTCGTTATATACAGTCGTAAAATTAAAACAAGTCGCTTTCCTTTGTGATCTTTGGATCTTAACAATTGATGAATTTTGCCAATCTTTATAAGATACAAAACACTCATTTGCGTTTGACATGAGTGACTGATCTTTAGGTTATTATATCCTTCACTAAAAAGACCCAAGCATAGGTCTAATAATTTGATAGAACCGAAAGATCACATATATTTTGTTCTAACGTATTAAATATTTTCAACGTTTAACAGTTGAATTTTCACATAACAATTATTAGAATTCCACTAAAAAATTGAATTTAACTTTGTGACTCACTCTATAGACATATAAAGAATATACTGCTGGTCCCAGAGTCCCGACTTGCGCTTGATATGAGCGATGCAAACATTTGCTCTATATAAAGTCGTGTCAAAGAGTCGCGTAAAGTTAGTCGTTCATTCGAGGGGTATATATATATATATATATATATATATATATATATATATATATATATATATATATATATATATATATATATATATATATATATATGTCCTCACTCTTCGAAAACAAGATGTTATGCTAATATTTTCCCGCTGCACTGCAAATAATATTCCGGCATCATTGCGGACTGTGTTAGAATGCTGTGCTATTGTCCCTAGTAATTCTTCTCTAGTATTTACTGATGATGATTAACTAGTTCTTTTCGAGAGATTTAGGTCTGGAAACCTTGGTGGCCACCTCGATCTATCCTTCGAGAGCCCAAAACGTTTGTTAAGTGTTGTACTATAGGGTTAAAATGAGGTGGAGCACCATCATACATATACCACATTTGCATTCTTCTATCAAGAGAGATCTTGCCATAAATTATTTAGATTTTGCAGCAAAAATTGTAAATAAATCTCACTATTGAGTCTTCTTTCCAAAACAAATGGACCTATAAGATTATTTCCGATGATACCAGCCTACACATTTACAATAAACCTTTGTTGGTGTTTGTTTTGAATTGTAGCATGCGGGTTTTCATGAACCCAAAAATGTAATGAGTTTATGACGCCATCTCTTGTAAAACTGGCCTCATCGGTAAAAATAAGATTAGAAAGAATTAGATTTAGGTTATATTGCTGTATAAACCAATTGGAGTATTGAAGTCTTATAATCATCCGGAGACACAGCGTGTACTTTTTCAACGTGATACGGGTGAAGTAACTGTTCTGTTAGAGTTTCAAGTACAATCCATTTTGTAACATTGTTTTGTGTCATGAGATTTCTTATGCTGTTTGAAGGGTTGTCAGCAATATCTTGCAAAATTTGTTCCTCTACGCAAGGGTTTCGTTCTTTCCTGAGAAGGCCCTCACCCTCACGTCGCTGATAAAATGACTCCCCCCGCCAAGGTTTGATCTTGGTTTTTAGACCGACGTAGCTTGTCGAACGAATTTTTTTATGTTTGGTAATCGAATTTTGCACGCTTAACTCTATTTTATGCTACAGTACTGAAATGAGCACAATTAATTGCAATTTAACTACCAAGTTTTTCATACCAGTGTAATTTAAAATCCACCTCAACGTGACAATGTCGCATTTTAAATGACGTGTTTCGGTCTAAATCGATGACATGTTAAGAAATAAAACTAAACGACAAACCGGCAGTTTTTCTTAGTTTTTATGGAGAATTCACATTTTTCAGCAGTTATTTATGTAAATTTTGTTAAAATAATGATTAGATATTGTATTATATTTAAATTTTACTAGGTAGAGATCGGAATATACGACTTATATGCGTGAAAGTGATTTGTCGCTTTCCTTTGTGATCTTTGGATCTTAATAATTGATGAATTTTGCCAATCTTTATACGATACAAAAATTGAATTTCACTTTCTGATTCACTCTATAGACATATAAAGTATAATATATAGATAGTCTCAGAGTACCGACTTGCGCTTGATGTGAGAGAGACAAACATTTATATATAGCCTTGCTCTCTCTAAAAGAGCGTGTCAAAGAGTCGCGTAAAGTTAGTCGTTCATTCGAGAGGTATATATATATATATATATATATATATATATATATATATATATATATATATTAATCCGCTTTTATGCGAAAAACTCGATCGTGGCTCAATTAATTTACAATGCTTATTAAAATGCAAAAATAGTGAAAACGTTGAAATGTTATTTTGGAAAAATGTTTAATATAGAGATCGAAAAATACGACTTATATGCGTGAAAGTGATTTGTTTTTTGGGAAAACCATGCGAGACAGTAAAAAAACTTCAGATTCATACTGTACGATCTAAAAATAGGGGGCATGAAAAATCAGCGAAAAATTCCTTGGTGGAAGCCCTTGTAATTCATCGACTCTCGTTGAGGTAAACTTATACCCATGACTTTTTTATTAGTTATGATTCAAATCCAGCAGAGAATTCAAGCACCGGGTCAAGATACAACCAGCAATCATCACTACAACCAACAACGTTGCCGGTCAGCTCCTCTCACATAATCAAGTAGACCAAACGGCCAAAGCAAGCTAAGCGACAAAATGAAGCAAAAAGCATACGATAAATTCTGACAATAATCACGTAAGAGTCTTGTCATTGGCGACCAATGTTCTGGAAAAAATCGACCAAGATTATACAATTAAAATAAACATTTTGGAAATGTTTCAAAAATTTTTGTCACTAAAAATATAGACGAGAATCCTTGTTAAATGCCGATAAAAATAAATCAACACGACTAAAAATACATCTCTCAACAAAAACATTCCAGGGTGAAGGTCTTTTAATCGCGATTTTATTACATTTATTTAATACTTGTCGACCTTGCTCTGCTAATTTACGTACGACCGCCATATAATCGGATTAGTGGTAGTAGAAATATTTCATTTTATCTCTTAATTCTTAAAGCGACCACTCTCAAAATAGCGGTTGTCCATTTTAATATTTAAACACGAAATTATCCTTTAAATGTCAACCTTTATAGAACCGCAAATTTAATTTATTTATCCGACCCACCGATTAACCTCTTTCCCAAATTGTTTCATTTTCAAGTTGGGTAGAAAGCACCTTGATAATACATTTTTAATAACGCTGCTCCTCTAAGTTTTTTTATGTTGAATATCTTCACGAATGGAAACGATATTTTTTTACAGCCATTTAGAAGCCATTTTAAATCAATCATTTCTATCAGATTGTATCAGATCGCCAAGAAAATAATTTCGGTTTTATATTGTGAAATGAAACTCATTTTTTTATACAACGAATAAACTTTAATTTCATATGTATTTTCCATTTTGTTCAATGACTTTTTTGCGGATTCATGATTTCAAGCTCACAGAAATTTGGACAGTAAGAAACTAACCCAAGTGCTACTTAAGTTCATCGCCATTTGTGAAAGTTTTACCATCTCAAGAATTTTGCAAACTCCGGAATAAATGGTAATCAAATGGTGCCAGGTCAGCGCTTATATATGGGATGTGATATCACACAACCAACCAACCAAGCTCCAATAATATCCCACGAGTTACTAAAGATGAGTGAGGCTTTGAATTATCATGATGGAACGCAATTCCTTTGGAATTTGCCAATTCTGGCCGTTTTTCTTTAACTGCTTCACCCAATTTTATTAGTAGTTGATAGTAAACAGCTGAATTGATCGCCTGGCGTCTTGGAAACAGCTCAAAGTACACAAGCACCTTTGTAGTCCCATCAAATTGACAGCGTGACCCTTTTTTGATGCAATTCAGCTTTATATGTGGTTTGTGCTGGTTCATTACGCTTGGACAATGATCGTTTTCGAATGATGTTACTGTAGATGACTCATTTTTCATCGTCTTTTCAAAAAAGAGCCGGTTTCATTGCGCGTGAGAAGCATATTGCAAATATTGATTAATTATGTTAAGTGAATGAATGAATGAATGAATGAATGAAAAAGGGGTGGTGATACTAGATCATCCATTGGGCCCTTTACATCCCACCATATCTGCAGGTTATTCGAGGCCGATCGCCTTTGCGAATCCAAGCAGCCTCGTTAGTTAAACTTGCCTAACTGCTTCCGGTAACAAAATTGTATCTCCGAAATATCTCTGTCTCAGTCCATTGAGTGCGGGGCACTCTCTGAGAACATGATCAACAGTTTCATCCTCCTCCAAACACCATCTACATGTCGGGTCGCCTTCGACACCGATTCTATGAAGATGGCCCCCGAGGTGGCAATGTCCTGTCAACAATCCCACCACAATTCGCAGCTCTTTCCTTCCCAGGGAGACCCAATTATATGATCCGTAGCACACCTCATTCCTGGAGCTCCCTTCCAAGATACAATAAATTTGCTTTCCAGCAACGATTTTATTTCCCTTTTGCCAATAGCAATTGGGACAGGTAATATAGGTTGGGGTTCATACGGTTCGATCGCCGAATCCAACTTTGCCAGACGGTCTTCTTCCTCATTCCCGCGTATACCGAGTGACTCAGGACCCATACGAGTCTGACTGTGCAGCCTTTCCTTGTCATACCATTTAGTACATCCTTGCATTCAAACACCAGTCGCGAAGTGACGACACTGGACTTCAGTGCCAATATCGCAGCCTTTCTGTCTGAGCATATATTTATTACTCTATTTCTGTCTATGTTCCTCTCACAAAGATGGACACACTACAGAATAGCATAAATTTCCGCTGTGAAAATTGTCGCACATTGTCCGAGAGCATAGTACTCTCTGACTCCTGTGCTCCTGCCGAATACTCCGGCTCGAGCCCTTTCATCTTGTCGAGATCCATCTTTCGAAAGATTTTGTTCTCCCTCCCAATCCTCTCTACTTGGCATAAATATCTCCAGGGAGAGGTTGGGTCTTACAAGCGGCGTCATGTATTGTCTCTGCATGGGGAGTGATGGACACCTCTCCACCGCGCTTTCCCAGATACCTGAGTAGCCGCCCGTTCCAATTCCAAGATGTCCCAGGCGACTGAGAAGATAAACAGTCTTCAGGGCCTCGTTCTATGTATAAGTGAAGAGGAGGCAGGTTCACCAGGACTCCCTGGTGGGAGCAGTCCTCGTCGCACTCAATATTCCCCCTGAACTTTGTCAAGTTGAAGAATGTGTTTGCGCTTTGTTGTTCTACGCCACCATACCATAGCGGCGTACGTTATGATGGGGCGGATCATCATAGTGTACATCCAAAATAGGACTTTAGGTGTCAGTCCCCATGTACACCCAAAGGCTTGTTTACAAGCCCAGAAAGCACATATGGCTCTCTTGGTTCGAGCTTCAATATGATCATTCCAGCTTAGTCGTGAGTCCACAATTACTCCCTGGTATTTAACTGTCTCCTTAAGTTGAAGAGTTCTTCCCACTAATGTAATTGTGGGAAGTCTCCCCATTTTCCTCTTTTTTGTAAACAGTACTATCTCGGCCTTGTCTTCATTTATTCCGAGCCCCTCCCTGCAGCACCATCGTTCCGTGATTGGGAGGGCCCGCATCATTGGCCCCTTCAGGTCCCAGACATGGCGACCAGGGCGCAAAATGACTAGGTCATCAGCATAGGCCTGTGTATACAAACCGGCATCATTCAGTTCACTCAACAGGCTGTTCACCGACAGCACACCTCCCTGTGGACAGCCCCCTCATCATTTTCAGTAGGTCGACTATAAGGTTGATCATCTTTAAGTGGAAAATCTCCAAAAGGCTAGGCGTTCTCTTAAGCAAGTAACACCATAAACTTCACATATCTCTTTGTGAACCAGAGCGGATTTCTTTGCTTTGCGGAAATAAAAACAAAATGTTCCTTTCTGCACTTGTCTGAAACCAGGAGGATTGTTCCACCTTAATTTGACCTAATTTTGTTTCCAGCTTTGGAGCTCTTTTTTTATATGGCTTTTTTGGTAATCCACAAAAAGTTCCGGGTTGAGAAAAAGAATTTTTCTCCTTCTCCTGCAAGACTGCCCGCTTGATCATGTCGTTGTTCTTTAGAGCTTGCCTACAGTCTCAAGTCAACTTAGACTCTCAGGAGTTTGACCTGAGGGCTTTTAGCGCTGCTGGGATGTCTGATAATATGTATCTTTTGACCTTTTTACTGTTTTTATTCAGGGATCCGTAGACACAGATTTACATTGTATGCATTTCTGCTTGGAAGATAGTGGAGGTTTTTCTTAAAAATTCTGCAAACCCGAAGCCTGGGACTGATACCCCCACTTCAATCCCCTTTTCATCTTAGATCCATCCACTCTAATCGGGAGAATCCCCCTCGATTCGCTTGGTAACAGTCAGTTACTACTTCGTAGTCCACGTCAAAATCATACCTTATAGACATGCAGTCTGTCAGTTTTGATATTGATTCTATCGGAATTATACCCAGAATCTTTATTGCCTTACAGAGTTTCCAGGTTTGAGGTTTTCTATTCGAAACAGCTGTCCTCACAATAACTATGTGCAATGGAGGGAGGTTTAGCATTGCCTCTATTGCCACTGTGGGGCATGAAGGCATAGCAGCGATAACTGTTTCACAAGCTAACCTCTGTATTTTTTGCAGTTTCTTTTAAGCTGTAGGTTGCTGCGACTTTGGCTACAATACTAAGGAGGTATATATATATATATATATATATATATATATATATATATATATATATATATATATTATATGTAATCCTGAGTTTAAGTTCTCCGACATGTCCAGCATGCTGCTACGGACAGAATATTTTCAAGGTGGCTATTCCAATAAATTTTTAGTTTATTATTCCTAGACATTTAATGAAATTTAATTTAATCGTAAAAGACACGAGGACTGTTTTGTTAGGATTAACATATAAATAAATTACCATCTTTATTAACGTTCCTTTTGACACCGCACGATTAGGTCAATACGCTTGAGTTGATTATTGTAATTATAAAAAATATGTTAACGTTATAGCATCAAAGCCAATCAAAAGGTCTTCAAACACTTAAATGAACTGTAGGGTATCAACGTTACAATTTGAAGAAAAATGACTTGCTATTTTTAAATTTCAATGCAATAAATAAGTATTTGAATAATATATTTGATACTTATGGCATCCATCCAAGTTAGAATTAAATTAACACTCTAAAAACTGAGTAATTATTTATTACAAGGATACGTGTGCTATCAAATTCGGAGAACAAGTCTGCTGACTGATAATTAAAACATCTACTTTCGATAAGTATGTATTCTATATAAAAATAGATTGTATGCAAGTAAATAGGATTAAAGTGACAAAAAAATAACACTTGATATTCTCTACGTTTATTTGCATTCAAGGGATATCTTTTAAACATTCTTAAAATATTTTTTAAAGTAAATAAGAAATGAATGAAAAGCTGTTCCTCAAAAAGCTTAAATTTTAATCACTAACCATATAAGATTGTATCACTAAAATGCGGAAAATATAAATGAAAAAGAGAATTATATAGGTAGGGCAAAGATAACATTTAACACGATACAAAGTTCTGAAAGCTCAAGGTTTTATTTGGGTCGTAAAACGAGACGCTTTTTCCGTACCAGAAATACGATAATTTGAAAAATAGCGACGTAGCCACGTTTCAAATATATTAAAACAACACAGAATCGGAAAATCTCATCAGTATACGGGGTGTCCAGAAATGATGATGAAAAATTTTAAGGTACTATTCTACACAAAGCTTCAGACCCTTAAAAATGATGTCTTAAAATTAATATTTATTTAATTTATTAGGATCGAATTACAATACAAAAATAAATTTTTAGATATGTCATCACGACTGAAAGTGACTTTCTAAAAATATCAGGTAACCCATATTACAGTGGCGTGGGAACAAAGGAGTGGTTGATTACTTATCGTCATATTCTCCCCGAGTGTATCTTCGCTGTCCTCTAGGTCGTAGAGCCGCGGAGATAAACAGGCTATGTAAAGCTGCATATAAATATGGCGGCCTTTTTTGTATTTTGCCGACTTTGACTGATATCGAGCTCACGACATAATTTCTCACCAAAATCCTTATGCCTTTGGCGGCCGGCGTCAAAGGAGATAATAAAAGCATCTGGGATACACAAGCTAGTTTCATATTTCTCGTGTCGTCGGTCTCGATGCGAGGTAAATTTTTTCGAAAGAGCGGGGGAACAAAGGAGTGGTTAGTTACTTTTCGTCATATTTTCCCTCGAGTGTATTTTCACTGTCCTCTAGGTCGTAGAGCCGCGGAGATAATCAGGCTATGTAAAGCTGCATATAAATATGGCGGCCTTTTTTGTATTTTGCCGACTTTTGCTGATATCGAGCTCACGCCGTGATTTCTCACCAAAACGCTTATGCTTTCGGCGGCCGGTGTCAAAGGAGATAATAAAAGTATCTGGGATACAACAAGCCAGTTTCATAATTCTCGTGTCGTCGGTCTCGATGCGAGGTAAATTTTTTCGAAAGAGCGGGTCATAAAGCCATCCAATTAGGTAAATAAAAATCGTTTGAGTTTTCCCCAAAAATAGGCAGAAAATGTATCACTGCGAGCCTCGATCGTGCTGCGGCCGCCAAAATTAAAAGAAGCTCGTCATGTTCGTGACTCGCTATATTGATACGCATTTTAATAAAAATAAAAAGGCTAGTATTTTAAAATGAAGTTTCTGCCAATGAGTGGATAGGACGAGAGGGTCCTGTAGGTTGGCCACCGTGTTCTTCATATTTAAATATATTAGATTATTTTTTACGGGGTTACTTAAAAGCATTTGTATAAGACGTATCAGTTCGCAGCGTTAAAAAATTAGAACAGCAGGTGTTTTGCTGTTGTAAAGTTATAACAAAACATATTATTTTAGAAAAATTAGAAAATCTATGGGTACACGAGTCGCGGGTATATTGAAATGGACAGAAACCATTTTTAACATTTACTATAAAACTTGTAATAACAAAAAATAAAAGATTTACAAATTGTGGGACAGCGTACATTAATATTTTGTTATTCATTTGTTAGTATAAACCCCATACATTAGGCCAAACCGACTTCACACCCCCTTCAGGGAACATTTACTCATATATGTTGTCATCAGGATGGAGCTCTCTGAGGGTTCTTTCCAAGTTATCGGGCCCCGAAGTGATGTTATGGTTCTCTTGATAATTGTTTTGACTTCGGCAGGTGAGGTGGGCTCAGGAAGGTTGTTATTCAGCTCTGACTCCTCTGGCCACGTTAAGTACTTCTTGCATGTAAACATCGTCTTCATCCGGGTAGTCGTTTAATTTACACTCCTGTTTGATCGCATCAGCGAATGTTTCAGCTTTCTCGCCCTTTGTGTAGACCATTCCGTTTTCAGGCGTGAAGTGGTGGAACGATGTCTTTCTTTTTTCTGAGGACTCTGTGCATGTTCCTCAGCTTGTGTTCCTGAGAATTTAGCTCTTGGAGCTTCTCTTTTCATGTATTAAGTTCGCTCAGAGGGTGGTGGCTCTGTTTAGCGCTAGCCTGTACTCCTCTGTCTGAATTGTTCTGTATCTTCTTTTAAGATGTTTTCTCTCCGATTATGTAGTTTGAAGTGCCATAGCCTATATAAAGATGACAAGTTAGTTCTTATTTTGGCTACTAGGTGACGAACCGCTCCTCAATTGAGTTAGCTCCTCTTATATATCATGCATGCACAAAAATAGTGCGATCGAAGCCACAACGGATAAACTCAGGATAAAAAAAAAAGAATCTATGGGCGCATATATCGTCCATGAGGCTAAAATTTGGAATGTTTTAACTGCATCTTAAAAGAAGTAATTAAATGATCTAGGATGTTTGGTCAAACTTATTAAATATATCCGAAACATGCGGATATATATATATATATATATATATATATATATATATATATATATATATATATATATTGGAAATTATGTTATTGCACATTGGATTTACTTGTTTTAAGGATAAATTAATACAATTTAACACCTACACTTAACAGAACAGAAATTTATTACTTCATATTAATCGTGAAAATGAATGACAATCCACATAAAAACAAACGAATTAGTTCTCCTTAACATCTCATGTTTTCAAGAAAATTTTAAGTTTTTACTCTTATTTTACTTGAATTTGCATCAGAAAAAATTGCTACCTCTCGGATTAAGAAACTATTGGGTTAAGCAACTCCTACTATTATTAAAAGACTATGCTTTAAAAATGGATACTTTCTAACTAAATTTTGCATTAATCGACAACAGCGCCGTAAAAGTGCAGTTCTGACCACGTAACCTTCATATGACATTGCACCGACACAGAGCCGCGCTGCACACAGGGACCTTTATAGAGCTAAAGTTACGACCCCACGGGATACATCTCACGTTACATGTTTACGTATACTTAACTTAGTTACATTTAAGTATTTACCTTGGGTTGGAAACGGATAAAGGACCCTCGGGGAGAATAGATTAAAAAATGTTTGCCCCATTAAACTGTCCTAACGGGAGTGAATTTATAATATTTAAACTTTTTTGCAAGCATTAATTGCGGCAATTTTGGATATAAAATAAAAAGGATCCTGAGGGTAAATAAATAATACGAGGGGCATTAGAAAAGCTCTTATTTTCCTGTCCTGATAGGAAACATTATACTCCAGTCAAATAAGCGAAGAAAAGACCTAGTTGGGGACACTCATTCATCCAGACAGAGACTCGGATTTTCGGGTAATAATAACAATCTTTATTTCAGAATTACATTAATAAATATAAAGCGAAATAGTGTCATACAAGAAAGTATCTCTTAACACTGGTCCTATATTCTTATGCTTACAATTTTATTCAAGTACTCTTCAACACTGTATGGTTCAATGTCTTTCAACACTTTATATAGACTTTTCTTCAGTTTCTTTACATATTATTTCCTTATCTACATAAATGGCGCTTCCTCCATGTTTGTGTACTCTTTTCTACAAAAACTACTAACTAATTTAAAACCTCTAATCCCATAATTTACAAGTTGGTCACTAGTTTTCCAATATTCTGTAACACACAGCACATTACATTTTGTACCGTTTATAAGGTCTTCTATTAGGTATATAGCATTTCCAATAGATGGATAACTGTTACACCATCTTTCTGTATTTGTCGTACATGTTTAGTTGTTACTCTAAAAAATCATCACCCTCGCCATAATTAATGTACTGCTTAGTTTTTTCAAGTTTACGTTTATAAACAGGGCAGTTTCGATCTCGGGCTGAATGACCTAGGTCTGTATAACCCATTAAACAGCAGTTTGGACAGTTTAGAAGGGTAGTGTTACAGTCTTTTACCATATGTTGTTTACCGCATTTATGTCCTTCTTTTTGCAATATTTAGCAAGGTGTCCGAAACCGCAGCATTTGAAACACATAGTCAATGGTACGTATTCTTGTATGTACGTAGCTACCAGATCAAAATTTATAATTTCATTTTTTAAGAACCATTTCACTATGTTTGGTTGGGCTTTTAGTATCCAGTTTTTTTTAAATGGGTTTCTGCATGGCTTTTTAGCTACAACTTCCATTTCTCTTGATTCGTCTTTGGTCATGAGATTTTTCACTTCAGTATTTTGATGTAAAAGTTCTATAATAAATTCTTCATCACTATAACCTTTCTCGCTACCCGTTACCATAAACATGGGATCTGTCTTATTTAACTCTTTAATTGTCATGTCCGGTTGAGTTTCTAGGGCCTTTCTCAGTTTCTGTTGTTGGACTTTTGTATGACTCTCTATTATAACCGTTCCACTTTTAATCGGTCTTATGTTTTTGAAAAGTCCATCTATATCTTTGTTCCTTACATCCTGTTTTATCTTTTGCATAGTTTTTTTTGGGGTCTTCATTTCCTGTAGTTCTGATGATTGTTTCTAGTTTATTAATAGTAGGTGGTGTGCTCCATGGTATTTTTTGTTTTTCAGTTCTGCTTGTGATCTGACTCGTATGTTTATCTAGTACTATTGAGGCATATGTTGGATTCGAATTTAAATTTTGTCTTTCCTGCTTTAATAAAAGATTTCCTTTTTCTAATATCCTTATATTGTGTACCATCTTTGTTAGATTCTTAAGTAAACATAATGTTGACTGCCTCACTATATTTTGTTCATCTTTATTAAATACAATGAGTCCTTCAATACTTTTGTTAGTTGGCTGCTCAATATCATCTAGAGCCTTCAGTATCAAATCTAGTCTTTTGTCATCAAGATTTGGTTCAGCATTAATTTGGGGTAACAGTTCTTGACTACATGAGGATTGTTTACGAAGGTTTGCATCACACTGTTTTTTGGCAATTCTGTCCATTTCAGGACTGTTCTCTGATCTTAGTCGTTTCCCACTTTTCTCAGATATATTCTCATCTTCAGTACTTGTTTTTTTTTATGTCAGTTTGAACTTTTGGTGGTGTTCGTGTCATTAGCTTTCTTGGTTGAAAAACTTCATTAGGGTCATCAGTTAAGCTATCCCCATACTTATCATTTAAATCTTGTGGTAATATGCTGCTACTACCCAGTAACTGCAGCTTATTGATTGGGCCTTGTACACACTCTACATCTTTATTTGTTAGTTCTCGGTTTTTGTTTATTTTACCTGAATAGGTTTTTATCTATTTGGATGTTTTGTCTTCTGGGCAAAATAAGGCATTTATATCACTTTTTCTGTACTGTTTCTTTATAACCATCACTTTGATCACAAATTGAACTTTTCTTTTAAGAGTATTATTTTTATTTATTTAAATCTAAGTAAAATTACAAATGACACGGAACAACTACAAACACGTGCGTATAGGATGGCAGTCGGGTAATATAAGCCTATAGAAATAAAACATATAGGTTCTCTGCACGAGATTTTGTGTCATAAACTTTTTGTAAACAATTAAAAGTCAAAAAATGCTTTTTTGCACTTTTTTGCTTACCAGCAAAAACTAAAGAAATTTTTGGATAAGGTGGAATAGCCATCTTGTAGAGAATTGAAAAACCTACAAATTGGTTTTTTACCGATATCGATATTTTTATTTATTGCTGAGAAAAATGCAAAGCAAGGTCAAAATTGTTATAGTATTCAATTAATAATAACTATTGCTAAATACAACGTACGACTTTGTTGTTACATAAAAATTTGGGTCTTTTAGTGCTTAATATATGGTAAAAATTTCAGATCGATTCATCAAATAGTTTGTGCAAAATTTAATTCGTTTATCACAAGCGAGCGAATTTTGCAATAATATTCTAGCTCCATCGATGAAGGTACATCTCATGAAAGAAGAACTCTTCTTCTATGAGAAGTATTACATCGAATTGAGGAAAATTAATCTTAAATTTGTTTAAACTTCATTAGATAAACCACTATCATTTTTACCTTGTAAACAAATTAAATAACTTTTTTGTTTTTGTCGATAAAAAAATTCTGTTTTCATATTTGAGAGCTGGCATGTTTAGACGAATTTAGAAAAAAAAACGGTTTAGGTCAATATGCGCCAAAGTTAACAATTTTTTTCTTAAATTCATTCTTATATTGTTAATAACAATTAAGAAACGAAACTAGCGCCATTCGAAAGTTTAAGAGTTTAGGTTTGGGTGTGATTTGTCCGGAAAATGATAACACAAAAACAAAAGCTTCAGTGAGGTTTAAAAAATGTTAATTGTTTAAAAGACGACTCGGCAGGGAAATGAGTTGCTAACAAATCCGCGCGTTCAAAAAATGAAACAGCAACTTCAAACTACTACTATTAGCGATATCTCCGAAAGTTGTTGACGGATTTTGATGATTCTTTTGTTAATTTGTGGTACCTTTCTGGATACATTATAAATATGCATAATATTTATTTACTTGTTTATAAATTAAACATTTAATTTGTTTAAACATTTATTTCCACACAATTTTTGCATTAAAATCAATAATTTTTGTGCTATTTTTTTTAGAAACATGGTTATAAGTCGGGAAAATTGAATAATTAAATTATTGTTATAAAACATTAATATTCGTTACATAACACGTAAGAAAAGGCTGTATACATAAATATTGTTTCCTACCGTAATATATACATGTTATAACAATAAATGATACACTGAAAAATTAATATGTTTTTGAGATTTTCATAGTTATACGTTTTGAAAGTAAATTATTTCAACGGCAATTAAAATTTCATATTAAAAATATCCCAATAAAGAGAAAGCTATGACCTAAAAACGTGCTACGAAGATCTTAACAGGGATACTCCTTGGCTATATTCTTTTGAGTAATTATCAATTGATCAAAGTGAACAAAGTGAAACTGATAACTTCATGTTCTTTTGAATATGTATTTACTTGTCATTGGGCTGAAGTGATCATGATTACTTCAAGTGATAGAAGTGAAAGTGATAATGACTCAAAAGAATAGCCCTCTTGTCTGCACCGAAATTCAATGTAGGTATTGTAGGTAGAGAGGAGCGAGTGGCAGATACTACATTTTGGAGTCGAGACGGTTGAACCCATATTTTTGAATATTTCATGCACAGTGCCTTTAGCGCATATTGACCTAAGCCGTTTTTTTTGTAAATTCGTCTAAAAATGCTAAGTTCCCAAATATGAAAACAGAACTTTTTTTATCGGCAAAAACAAAAAAGTTATTTAATTTGTTTACAAGGTAAAAATGATAGTGGTTTTCTAATAAAGATTAAACAAATTTAAAATTAATTTTCCTTAATTCCATGTAATATTTCTCATAGAAGAAGAGTTCCTCTTTCATGAGATGTGCTCAGAATAGGTGTACCTTCATCGATGGAGCTAGAATGTTATTGCAAAATTCGCTCGCCTATGATAAACAAATTAAATTTTACGTAAACTCTTTGATGAATCGATTTGAAATTTTTACTTCATATTAAGCACTAAAAGAACCAACTTTGTACGTAACAACAAAATCGTAGGTTGCATTTAGCATTAGTTATTGTTAATTGAATGTTATAACAATTTTGACCTTGTTTTGCATTTTTCTCAGCAACAAATAAAAATATCGAGATCGGTAAAAAACCATTTTGTCCAAAAATTTCTTTAGTTGTTGCTGGTAAGCAAAAAAGTGCAAAAAAATGCATTTTTCGACCTTTAATTGTTTACAAAAAGTTTATGACACAAAATCTCGTGCAGAGAACATATACGGTGTATTTCTATAGGCCTATATTACCCGAAAATCCGGGTATCTGCCTGGATGATTGAGTGTCCTGGCAAAATGCTTATTTGACTGATGTATTATTAATGTTGACCTTCAAAATAAGGAATCAATATTTTTTTCAACAGATTATCGTCTGCAAAATAATATCCTCTAAAACCTATAAATTCAAAAATTTAATTTCAGATAACTTTTATATTTTCAAGAATTTATCTTGACATTTAAAAACGAAAACTGAACTTGAGCACAATCAAGCCCTTTTTTCATTTTTACCTTGCAACAAAAAACAACCCTATTAAATGAAAAGGAATCTTACTTAAGGGCGTTCTTAATTTGAAATAGATATAAAGGCAGAAAGATATCCGAACCGTTCACCCAGAAGCGAAGGACAAAAAATTAAATTTAATTTTAGCAGATAATGTAAAGATGAAAAGGAGGTGGGTGTACGGTGCTATTTTAAATTTAATTATATTTAGGAAACAAGAAAATACTTGGGCTAAATTAAGATAAGTGAAGGAAATTTCTCGAATACTTAAAACATCTGTTCTAAAGAGTTTCAGATATGGAATGAAATTAAATGTGAACTTAATAAAATGAACGCCGAACTTAATTTAGAATATTCCTACAAGCTTTTAAATAAAGACGTTACTAAAAGTTCTTATTGTAGAAAACTTACTTGAGTCTTATTTTTAGTCATGTCATAGACTATTCCTTCTTATTGTCGTAATTATGTCTCTGGTGTTGAAGACATATAATCACAATCTAATTTGCGACCACCTAAAATGTACGGATGTTTCGTCCCGATACCGGTGGTGGACTCATCAGTGGGATCCACCGGTATCTTTCTCAGATATCCCTGTATTTTCCACAAACTTGGACCTCTATTTAAGTCCAGTTTTGTATGATGTTCGTTTCACAACATGCCCCCCCCCCCCTAAGGCATTTGCTTTCCGGCTTTAACTGTCGGACAGTCCAAGCCTTTAGAAAGCACAAGCCTGAAAAGGAAGTGGAACGAACATCCTAGGTTGTCTTTCCAAAGTATGCTATCCGCTTTAGCACAAAGCCACGACTCGACAGCCTTCCCTCTTGTCGTCGTTGCTCGGGCGCCATGTCGTAGTAATGCCCCTGATGTTAAGGGTATATAACTAACGATTTGCGACCACCTAAAATGTACGGATGTTTCGTCCCGATACCGATGGTGGACTCATCAGTGGGATCCACCGGTATCTTTCCCAGATATCCCTGTATTTTCCACAAACTTGGACCTCTATTTAAGTCCAGTTTTGTATGATGTTCGTTTCACAACATGCCCCCCTAAGGCATTTGATTTCCGGCTTTAACTGTCGGACAGTCCAAGCCTTTAGAAAGCACAAGCCTGAAAAGGAAGTGGAACGGACATCCTAGGTTGTCTTTCCAAAGTATGCTATCGGCTTTAGCACAAAGCCACGACTCGACGGCCTTCCATCTTGTCGTCGCTGCTCGGGCGCCATGTCGTAGTAATGCCCCTGATGTTAAGGGTATATAACTAACGATTTGCGACCACCTAAAATGTACGGATGTTTCATCCCGATACCGGTGGTGGACGCATCAGTGGGATCCACCGGTATCTTTCCCAGACATCTCTGTACTTTCCGTAACTTGGACCTCTATTTAAGTCCAATTTTGCCGGAAAGCGGTGGTAATATGTTGGTTCCATAACATTATACATGTAACAAAAGGCGTAACGGTCAAAAACCAAATTTCGCGATCTTGCGTTTACAGTACATTGGGAGAAATTGTTAAAATTCGAAAGGATATTACTCCATGGAAATTAGATAAAAAAAAGAGCTGTTTTGTTCCATACGTTCTGTGAACCTTTTTAATTAGGAAAGCGGAAAAATTAGGTTGAATTTTCAACTTTGACATCGAATTTCTCGGAAAATAAAAAACTCACAGATTCCGGGTTTGACATCCTTTTTTAGAATGATAATACCTGTATTTATGTTAAATTTTAAATCGGTAATTTGTTAATAATAAATCTATTGTCTTTAAACAGGTCTTTGATGTATTCTGTCCATTTTTTAAGTTTCTCTGGGGTGTCTAAGATTAGCTTGCCTTTTGCATTCTTAAGCAGTGTCGGTTCTCTCTTTCTGTTACTATGAGTTATCTTTTTTATCTTTTTGTGTATATTAAAACTATCATGTTTTCTCTGATACTCTTCTATTTCTTCACATTCTTCTTGCAGCCATTTATTTTTCGCTGGTCTAATCTTGTATTTGATTTGCTTGTTTATTTCTTTATACTTTTGCGTAGCTCTGTTTTTGAATTGTCGTCTCTCATCCATTAGGTCCAGTATCTCCTCTGTCATCCATTGCTGCTTTCTATATCTTGTTGGAGAGTATTTCTCTTTGACTTCCCCCGGTTTCTGTTTTCATTAAAAGCCATTTGTTTTCTGGTTCTGCGTTTTGGAGAATCACCTCTTTGACGGTCATTAATCTTTTATTGATATCTTCCGTAAAGAGGTGTTTTATGTTTGTATCCTTGAGTCTGGAAATGTTACTTTTTGCAGTGTTTGTTCTTCTTTTAATGAGTTTCATTTTAAATCTGATTTTGGCGACTAGGGGATTATGGTCTGATCCTATGTCAGCACTTGGATATGTTTTTACCGACATAATTGCATTTTTATATCTTTGTCCAATCAAAATGTAGTCGATTTGGTTTCTTGTGATCCGCCCTTCTCTATCCGCCGGTGATTTCCATGTATACACTCTTCGTTTGGGCAATTTAAACCATGTGTTTGTTACAACCAACCTATTATTTTGGCAGAATTCGATTAGTTTATCTCCTCTTTCGTTTCTAGTTCCAAGTCCGTAACTACCTGTACATTCTTGTGTTTTTTGTTCTCCCACTTTTACATTTAAGTCTCCCATTATAATTGTTATATCCTGTTTTTTAGTGGACTTTATCACGTTTTCCAAATCTTCGTAGAAGTTTTCTATGTCGTTATGGGGCTTATCAGCAATTGGAGCATAAATCTGTATAATGTTTAATTTTTGTTTAGTTGTGCTCAATTATATCATCACAATCCTGTTTGAAAATGCAGTGAAGCTTGTTACTGTTTGACTGATGGTTCTACTCAGTACAATTCCTACTCCATATCCGTGCGAGCCATCTTTGCTTCCTGAATAATATATAGTTTTGTTATTTACTACTGTAACTCCTGCATCCGGCCACTGCATGTCACTAACTTCCAGTATGTCCATATCGAGTCGTTCCATTTCTCTAATCAGGTTATATACTTGCCATAGCAGCACGTACAAAACTAGAGAAAAAATGTCTCTCTTTAAATTCCCTAAATATCCCTTTAAGTAGCCACATGAATATGATTGGAAATAATAAAAATAAGAAAAGTGAAAATTAACAAAATTTTACAATTTAAAAATGTAGGGTAGAAGTTTTCAGACGAAATAGAGCAAGTCAAAAAATATTGTGTGAGAAAAAGTGGGAAAATTCAAGATAATTTAATTCGGGGGAAAAAAATGGCCAACCTGCTAAATAGCAAAGCAGCATATTTATAAAAAGTATATACATATAATTCCAAATGTTCCCATAAACCTGAAACAATGTTTAATTTTATAGTCAAATAAACACAAAGGTCGGTAAACAAAGCTTTAGCGTCGCGTCGCGTATTTACGTTCAAAAGGGAGGAACGGCCAAAATGTAGTTTTCAGTATGCGGAGAAACCGTCATAAATTTGCTGTAATGGACGGCAATATACCGAGTACGCGGACGTTTTCCAAGTTATATCGGGCTATAAATAACCGGGTTGGTTTTGTTTCCCTCTGAATCACGTCGGGTCGACGGCGTGGTTGCCGCTTTTCCTGCAGGCATCTGCATTTTAAAAGATTTTAGGTTATTCAGTAAATTAGAATTCAGAATCATCTAAAAAATGTATTTTATTTTAAATAGATTTAAAATAAGTCTGTAAATAATCGATTGTCTTCGATTGTATTTCAATTCCTTTTTGTATTTTCTTGCTACACAACTGACTTATCAAATTATTTCGCAAAAAATGAAAACATTTCGTAAAAATCAAAAATAAGTTTTACACGAGTGTAAAGGTTAATGAAGCTGTCCTTTTAGTACGATTTAAAAAACTTTTATATCTGATTTGAGGGACTAATACAGTTCATTTGTATTTATGGAGTATTTCCAAGCGGTCACCATCCCACTAATTAATTCTTGATAATAAGGTAAAATGATTTAATGTCAATCAAACAACGTCGGACAATAATTTACGTCGCTTTTTCCGCAGGCATCTGAATTCTCAGAAAATTTGAAATATTTATTACATTAAAATTCAGAAAAATCTAAAAAAATTATGACATATTAAATATAAAATAAATTTGTAAATAATCTGTGATATAGTGCCTCTTCAGCAAACAGTCCTAGCTAACATACTTATATATCTCTCTTTTCGGAAGTGTTTCGGTTTCTCGAAAGCGCTTTTGTTTTATATTAGCTCACCATCAATTATTAGCTAACAAGCTACCTTAGTTGTTTCTCAAAATATATATTCCATTGTAAAATGGCAGAAAAAACAAAGTTAATAAAAATAGTTTCATCACATTTAACGCTGTTAACTCAAGTAAAGGCTGTCCACAGGGAAGAGTTCCATCTCCTTTACTGTAAAGCCATGTAGTTGACAGTCTGCTGAGTGGACTAAATGACGCACAGGACTAAGTAGATGACTTGCTCATTTTATGCCCTAGTCGCGATATCCGGGACCTGGAGGGACCAATGATGTGATCCCTACAGGTCCCGGAGCGATAGTGTAACAGAGTAGGGCTTGGATTAAACCCGGACAAGGTTGAAGTAGTACTCTTTATAAAAAAGAGGAAAATGGGGAGACTTCCCACAATTACATTGTCGGGAATTACTCTTCAATACAAGGGAACAGATAAATACCTAGGAGCAATCCTGAACTCACGACTGAGCTGGAATGATCATATAGAGGCTTGAACCAAGGCCATATGTGCTTTCTGGGCTTGTAAACGAGCCTTTGGGTGCACATGGAGGCTGACACCGAAAGTACTATTATGGATATATACTATGGTGATCCCACCACTTGACAAAGTTCAAAGAATGGCTTGTGTGGGAATATAGGATGAGGACTGCCCCTGCCAGGGCTCTGGAAATCCTAGTGAACTTGCCTATTTATCGTCTAAGTTGTTTAGGGAATCTCGAAACTGAAACGGGCAGCTACTCTGGTCTATCACTCCCCATGCAGACAGACTACATGGCGTTGCTTTTAAAACCTAACCACTTTAGATAGTTCTGCCAAGTAGAGGGGATTGGGAGACAGAGCAAAATCTTTCGAGAAATGGATCCTGATGGTATACAGATGTCTCTCGACAAGATAATAGAGTTGGAGACTTGGTGTTCGGCAGGAGCACTAGAGTTCTCTCTCTGGGACAACGTGCGACGATCTTCGATGATTTTTTTTTTCCAGATAGCGCATTTTTTTTCAAACCTCGGGAAAGTTCTAATTTCACGATTTCCTCGGTTTTGCTTAGTCCACTTAGAAGAAAAATATATTATTTTCTTTTGTGGTTTAAAAAAAAATGACGTTTATTTTTCCCATCGATTGGAAACTTTAGTTGCGAGGCGCGCTACGAATGTGCACATAAATCGATTGTATTTCATTATTTCACGTTGAAAAAAATTTTTTTTTAAATCAAAATATACGTAAAAATATCCTAAAAGTTATTTTCTCTTTTCTAAAAAAATTCCCCAAAAAATCCCTCCTAAAGCAGGATCTCCCTTAATGAAGCTGGCAAAAACTTTTATACCTGTTTTGAAGGAATATATCAAAGCGGTCACCACTCCACTGCCAACACCGGATAACATGCTTAAGTTTCATTAATTATTTGTCATCAGGTAAAACGATTTAATATCAATCAATTAAACATTGGTTGATAATAATTTATACCGACGCCAAACCTTTAATGCCAATTTAACAAATGTAACACAATTCGTAGATAACCGTATGTAACACGAAACATCGGTTGGCAAGTTGCTGGAATCTCCATTGTTTCCTTGTCACTTGCAGTCAAAATGAAAATTACTCCCTATCCGATCCAATTTGAAACTTTATTTCAAACACGAATAAGCTTATTCCGTATTTAGTTACTCTAATCAACGAACCAGAAATTTGGCAGCGTCGCCTTGGGGCAATCACATCTCTTTTTCGAAAGACCAACGCGTGGAAATGTTTTTTTTTTTAGACTCAACCACCCGCAGACAAAGGTTAATCGGGTTTATATTTCGAGAACGGTCGGCTTACGACGCAACGGTAAAAAACAAAAGAAAAATATATTTTACACGATATGACAGCGGTTAGGGAAGAATACAGTACAAAAAACTATTTTTGATGCAGACAACAAAAATATAAGAATAAGTGGAGAGGATAGTAAGGGTACTATAGATCACTTTTCATAAAAATATGTATTTTTTATCCTGTTAGCATAATAAGGATTAAAATTTCCCTTTTCCGTAAGTTGCCAGCAAATAGGAGACGTAGCTTTTTGCAAGATACATACTGTTTACTAATTATTAACTCTATTTCATCACGTTCCTATATAAGCAGCATTAAAATCTACACTTACTGGTGTTACTCGTTCTAAATTTTGTAAACTTAAAGTAAACGTTAAAACTTTCCTAACTTTCGTAAAGTTTTCAGAAAACAAAGTCTAAAGTTAAAGTTTTAAAGTTAACTGCTCGGGATAACTTTTCACATTACGTTCTAGTTTATCAAAAACGGAATAAAAACTCCTCTTGCGGGCAAAACTCTGAGAACTTGGAAAGAGCAAAAACTAATTTAAACTTTATAATAACTTTTATATAAGGCGGACAAACAAACCGATTTGATGATAAAATTTTTCATAGTTTTAAGAAATCGTTGGTTCAAAAGGGTTTGTTTAAAAGGTTTTATTATATATACACCTAAAGTCTATAATTTATGTCAGTGACTCATAGCTCACATATATAGCGTTCCGGGTTGTGCTCCGTCAAAAAATAATAAATTTCATGGGAATATCTAAATATTTCGTTAAGTAAAATTTATTTCCTTACAAAATGTCAAAGATAGTCACTCCAGGCTTTCATTTATAGTTATATGAAATGTTTATTCCGCCGCTTCGTCTCTTTGGTGACCGGTATAAATAAGTCTCTGACAGAAATTATGGACTTTAGGTATAGAACCGATGGATTTTCGAATTTATGATCCGTTTTTTTTCCAATGGCTTCCTAATCGAATGAACTGAAACAATTCAAACGGGAGAAACCCACTTGTGTATGTAGAATATTTTGTATTTATTATAAGCGTTCGGGCGACTTGATCGGGCTGAACTCGGAAACTGAATCTTTTCCGAATCGATTGTCGTTCGAAAACGTCCAACATAGGAAATAAATTAAAAAAATAAACGTATGTTGAGAGTCAAAAAAATTTACCAAAAGGAACTTTGTTTTAAAAAACCTCACTGATAATATTCGTGTGATGTTTACTGACTTCTCAGAGGCCTTCGATAAAATTAATCATAACAAAATACTGCACAAATTGCTAGGTTTTGGGCTATACAACGGCTTTTTGAGTTTTTTTCAATCATATTTCGATGGCCAAACCCATTAAGTTGAGTGTAGTGGTTTTCAATCAAGCAATTTCTCTGCTTCTTCTGGAATTCCTCAGGTATCAAATTTAGAGCCCCTGCTATTTTTTATGTGTATTACTGACATTAGTGAGGTTATTAGCACTCATCATCCACTTTTTGCCGATGATATTAAATTATATGTGTCAGTAAATTCAGTTAAAGACTGTATAGGGTTGCAGGATGCTGTTGATATATATATATATATATATATATATATATATATATATATATATATATATATATATATATATATATATATATAACATCAGTTTATAACGTTCTACGCCGTCTTATATGTATATATATATATATATATATATATATATATATATATATATATATATATATATATATAACATCATTTTATAACGTTCTACGCCGTCTTCTGGTTTCCAGTCTCCATTGATCTCGGTTTGTCCATAGGTTTTCTTTCATTCCTCTTGTTCTTTTATCTTTATCCACTCTTTCTCTCCAACTGAGTCTGGGTCTACCTCTCTTTCTTCTTCCCTGTGGTGCCCAATTTAAAACTTTTTTTGGAAGTCTAGTATCGTCCATTCGTTGAACATGTCCGAACCATCTAAGTGGGTTGATTTTAATTTCCTCTGTTATCTTGTGCTTAACGTCCATAATTTCTTGGATTCTTTCATTTCTGACTCTGTCCATTCTGGATTTTCCAGCCGCTCTTCTCCAATAATTCATTTCTGTAGCTTCCAGTGTTCTTAAAGTTCTTTCTTTCAATGCTTTTACGAATACTATTAAAGATTTTGTGTTTGTTTTCTTTGGATATTGTTTTGTCCCACAATATGCTGCTCAACTGTCTAATAGCTTATCGTCCCCGATTGTTTCTATGCTTGATTTCTTCGTCAAGTTTGCCGTCGTTGGTTATATGCATTCCGAGATACTTGTATTTCTCACAGTGATTTATTTCCTGCTGTTATTGTTCCAGAATCAAGTTTTGTTGCTGTCCCCCAATACACATGTATTCCGTTTTTTTGATGTTAACTTCTAGCCCCCACTTTTGATATTCTTTTATTAGCTTACGAGCCATGTAATCTAGATCTTCGTAGTCTTGTGCCAGAACTATTTAGTCGTCTGCGAAACACAATGTGTATTATATGGAATCGTTTAGTGGAATGCCCATATTTTCGCACTTTCTTGTCCATGTTTTTAACGCTTGTTCCAAGTAGATTTTAAACAAGGTTGGAGACAAACAACATCCCTGCTTGAGCCCTTTGCTAACCGTGAATCCTTTTGAAATATTATGCCCTTTCTTTATTTTGCTTGTATTATGTGAAAAGAACTCTTGAACAGCCTTGATAAGTATTATATTTATATTTGTTTTTTCTAGGGCTTCCCAGAGTTTTTGTTGTGGTACGCTGTCATAAGCTTTTTTGAGATCCACGTAGAGCAGGTGTATTTTTTGGTTCCGTGCTGATTTTTTCTCAATGAGCTGGGTTATTGTAAAGAGATGGTCAACAGTAGATCTACCTGCTCTAAATCCAGCCTGTTCTTCGGCCTCCATATCTGAGTATTCGCTCTCAATCCTGTTTTTGACTAGTTTCCCATACACTCTCGAGATTGTGCAGAGAACCGCAATTCCTCGATAGTTATCATAGACGTCTTTACTTCCTTTTTTGTGTATAGTGGTAATATAGGGTGTTTGCCACTCTTCGGGTATCTTTTCTCCGTTTATACATTTTTGGTAGAGGTTTGTCAATTGTCTGTATAACTTCTCTGTGCCGTATTTAAGTAGCTCAGGCGGGATATTTCCGGGACCTGGTGATTTTCGTTTTTTTAATGTTTGGCATATTTGCTTGACTTCTTTGCAATCTATCCTTAGTGGAGATGCTATGGTGCGTACGTGCACGCCTGAATCAGCTTGTACTGTTTGTTGGTATCCTGCTCTTTCTTCTGCTAGCAATTTTGAAAAGTATTCATCCCATTGAGATAAACCAATCGGTGAAATGATATATTTAGATTTTTCTTGTCGAAGAGATTTCAGTATTTTCCAGCTTTCGGTACTTCTGCTACCCCCCAAATGTGTGTTTATTCTGGTACAGGTTCTTTCCCAGGTTTTGTTTTTATTTTGGGTTATTGCGTTTCGCACTGTTGATACAGTACAAAAATGGTGCATTTTGAATAAGTTGGTTTTAAATGTCTGTATGTGTTCGATTATACCCATACCTTGGAAAAAATACCTGTACACTTTCAATACAAAATAAATAATGTAAATCTTGGTAGGGTGAATTGTGTTAATGACCTGGGTGTTAGTTCAGGTTAGTTTAGGTTAATTCAGTGCTAAAGATTTTGGTGTTAGTTAGCATTGACTCTAAATTTTATTTTGATGTGCATGTAAAAAATGTTGTTTCCGATACGGTAAAAATGTTGATTCTAATTATGGGAAATTGTCAGAGCTTTGTTAATAAGACCCTTTGGTTCACTCTTGCTCGGAGTATATCGGATAGGATAGATAACAGTATACTACTGGAAACATAATTTACAAAAACGAAGAGAAATGCATAAATTGGCTTTTTACATAAATTAATTAATGGCTCTGTTGTCTAATCAAACCTTAAATTCTTCAAGTGATCTATCAACTTAAATTGCAACTGACATAAAGAACTTTCGACTTTTGGAACCTCGTCGAATATTTATAAAAACTGAAGGCAAAGTAACAAAGTTTTCTCAGCACTGTGGAAAACTTTTACCCCACTATACTTTAATTAAAAACCACTAACAAAGCACTGTCCAAAGAAACTCTGGAACTTTAGTAATTTTTAAAAGGACGAAACTAATTTGAACTTTTACTGAAACATCAAATAAACTTCAAAACAGAGCTGTGTCAAACAAAACTTTAGGTTTAAAATTACTTTAAATCATTCATTACTAAAATGAGCCCTATGGACCTCCAAGGGTCGACTGTGACCTGCAAGGGGTCAATGTCAACCGGAAAAAAAGTAAGAAGTTCACGAGATATGTCCACCAAATAATACGTTATAAACTGAAAATGTCTGCAATGTGCTATTTGGTATAGTGGGAATATGAAAATTGTAAGCGCGGGATATAATCGGTTATCTTTAACTAACAAAAGTAGAAGCAATTCCCATAACTTTCTGCATTTTATCGACATAGAGTGGTTAACAATTCTAGGATTTTTGTTTAATTTCCACTATATTTCGTAGTTTAGAAAACACATAACGCGTTTCGCTACGATGTAGCTTCTACGGATGTTTGGTGTACTACAATAGTACATCAAACATCCGAAGAAGCTACATCGTAGCGAAACGCGTTATGTGTTTTCTAAACTACAAAATAGAGTAGAAATTAAACAAAAACTTGTATTTATGTTTTACATTATTTATAATGAATTTCCATCAAGAAAAAGCCACTACAATTCCAAAAATTCTATAATGTCAATTTAAGAGAATTTTGTGATATGTATTTATACCTAAATATATGGTTTAATTGGTTGTTAAGTAATATGAAATAAATATAATCCAGAAAAAGAAAAAGATAGATTTTTATGGTAATCAATAACTTCACAACAATACCAATAATAATGACAGTTCCTTTTTGACTTTTGGCGGTTAATTTGACGTATGTCAGAATTATCAACAAAAAAAAATTAATATTTAATTGTTGACGAAACTACCTTCACCATAGCGACGAGCACCCTATAGATAGTTTTGTTTTGTCACCTCAACTTTATTTAATCTGGCCTGCATTTTATTTTAAGAAATTCCTGGGGTCCACAAAGTGGATCTTGTTTCACCAGATCATCACCAAACGTTAGGGGTTTCGTAAATGTAATGTACCTAACAAAGATTGTACTTGTGTACCCATCTATCAAACAAAGATAAAACACAGACGCGACTCGCATTTCTTTTAAACTAAGTCGCGCATACTAGTGTGACACGACAAGATCAGACATGTCTATTTTATTTCTGTGCCGCGTCTGTATCTTGTTGTCTGCTCTCGGCCTAAGGCTTCAGCTGTCAAAATCAGCTAGTTGATCAAATTCCAGTTATTCAATACTAAGAAGACAGGATGAGACAAAAAGTTTAAGAACCGCTGGTCTAAATAATGCCTTTTATTTAAGCATTTTTATAGTCGGAGACCGCTGCATTTCAATTTAAAAACGACCTCATAAAGTTAAGAATTTAATAATGAGACTTTAATATCTAGCTAAAAAAAACTTTAAAAATATTTATTTTAATCGAAATCGAAAACTTTCTTAATTTCCAAAAAGTTTCTTAAACAAAGAATAAAGTTCTGAAATCACTTTGGAAAACTTTCCTTCGCTTCAATTTATCAAACAGAAAAAGTTTTAAAAGTTATTTCCTCAAAATTTTAGATAGAAAACGTTTTTTTACAATGCGTTTTCCACGAAGTCGGTTAACTGAGAAGAAATTGGCAAAATTATGGACACAGATTGAAACTGAATTGGTCTAGTTTAGTAGTGAAGGTTGTATTTCTCTAACCTAAAAGATTACTGGAGTTCGGTTAAATGGAAAGCTCTCCTAAAAGCTTTACCTAACACGATAATAACATTAAATAATTATACGATTACGTAAAGCCAAGCAGAACTTGCACGAACAAAGTTTCCTGAAAATTGACGATAAAGTTGTATGAGGATTGTTTGATAAGTTCGTTACTTTATAAAAGATGGCGCTTTGGACGCAAGAAAGAACGACAGGACCTTTGTTGATAAACTAAAAAATTTTCTGTATGAACAGGAAAATTTACCAAAATTGTTACCATTGACTCGTCAAAAATTTAATAAATATTAGATTTTTTGAGAAACAACTAGCATGACTGTAGAACTACACAAACACACAAAAAATAGTTGGTTCGGTGGATTAGACCGTTCTATCTCGATCTAATTTCACGCGCTGGTTCCATATCCGGAGTCGAAATGGCTTCCTTCGAGTCAGTCAGTACCTTGAATTTTAGTTCGTTAAGGACGCTTTTGAAAACACGGTACAAAAAAAAACTACAACAAAAATACACCAGATAGTATTAGCTTTCAACAGAAAAGCCCACCTAGGCGCAGTCATGCTAGATACGTCTAAAACCTTGGACAAAGTCTGGCATGACGGCCTAGCAATCAAAAGGATCAGGCTGGGTTTCCCACAACACATGACAAAGCTGGCACTATCTTTCCTATCAGGGAGATCCTTCTCGGTGAGAATCGACATCATCCTCTCCAGACTCAGGACAATGGCTGCAGGCGTTCCCCAGGGATCACCTTTATCTCCACACTTGTTCAACATTTACACTTCGGACATCCCCAGGACAACCCCTACCAGTTTGCGTCTATACGCTGACGACACAGCTATTACGATGTCACATAGCAACCTCAGAGTAATCACGTCAAGACTCCAAGAGCACCTAGGAAAGCTCGAGGAATGGATGGAAAAATGGAAACTGAAGGCCAACGCCGACAAGACGCAAGCCCTCAATTTTTCGAAATCCAGAAACCAGCCCGTTGACCAACTCTACCTTCATAAAGAACCTATTCCTTGGGCTAACAAAGTCCAATACCTAGGACTCCTGTATGATAAAAACTGGTATGAAAGGACCACGTGTTGGAGGCAAAAGCCAAAGAGCAAGGACTCCTGGCATCCCTGTACCCTCTACTAGGAAGAAGCAGTAAGCTGTCACTTAGGAACAAGTTGACCATATATAAAGCCGTCATCCCCCAGTGATGCTATTTAGCATCACCTCGTGGGCACACATCCCAAACACAAAGAGAGATATGCTGTCAGTGATGCAAAATAAAATCCTCCGCATCATCGTCAATGCGGCTTGGTATCTGAGGACAGACCAGCTGCACAGGGAACTCCAGATCCCCACCATCCTGAAATTTGCCAGGTCCACATCACAGAAGTTCTTCAGCAAGATCCTGGACCACACTAACAATTATCAGGAACGCCTTCCGCCCCTGCCCATTCCACAGACGTATCTACCCACTTCCGAGCGATCCAATACAATGAGTCCCGGCCAAATTAATTGAGGACAATAAAATATCTTAAGTTACTTTTTAGTACTTATATATTATATTGAAAATTAAGTTGTAAATTTGTCATCATTAATTCGTCACATGTAAAAGAAGTTTGAAGTGTATAACTGACTTAGAAGCCAATAAAGATACTACTATGATACTACTACAACAAAAATAGTCTAAGTACATTAAAATTTCAGTTAGTTCGGATTGCGGTTATAATTCCAAAAAAACAACTAACTATGGCATATATATGTGCATGCGTAGTGATAAAGACTTGTAATATACCTATTGTGTGTAGAAATTTCATGTGGCTGCTACATATAAGTCTGTAGTTCTTTGTGGTTTCTTGTAGAGCTGCAGGTCGAAATAACTGCAGTTTTTATAGTCTCGAATTTAATTTTAGTATTTCTACAGTTTTTTTTTTGGATTTTGGTTGTAGCTGTTCTGTATTTCTGCTGTAGTTTTATCAGTAGGACAAACTACTTTTTTTTGAATGTCTGTGTTATCTATAGAACATCTTCTACTAAATTCCTCTTAACTCAATGGATATTAAATTATGATCCTTACACCAACTTTCATATTTATTTAAACCAACCTTTAACTTTTCCAATTTTAACAAACTTTTCTAAAGCAGTACAAAGTTTTAAATATTTCGAAGCTTTAGTTCATCACGACGAAAAAACTTTGTTTGCGAAACTCCACCGGGTAAAAACTAATTTAAACTTTATAATAACTTTTAACAGTAACAACACCAACAATAGAAGGTAATTTAATTTGATTGAAACCGCATGTATTTTAAAAGGAGAATTATTGAATTTAATATACATTCATTCCAGAAATAAACTGGACTTTTGAATTTAAACCGCGCGCGTTAAGAGACCCGCTCGTGTATTTTTTTTTAAGTTGGTTTAACTGTAAGTGATATCATGTGAAATTTTATGACGCTACACACGTGAATAAACAAGTTGTAGTAATTTAGATTTGACGCTGTTTGTGTTTCGTAGCGATTTTTCCAATGTCGAAATCAATTAAGCCAAAATTTGTTTTAATTTTTTTTTTGAACAAAATTAATTTTACGCAAACGTTAGAAATGTTAAATAAGGCCTATCAGGAGGATTGTATGTCGCATACAAGATTTAGGAAAGTCTCCAACTTCAACGTTTCTACAGATATGAAAGACGTGTCAATAAAGGTTCAACTGAGGTCATGACATAGAGAAACAGCTGTCAGTACCAGGTTAATGCTGAAGAAAAATGACTTTTTACAGGTTAAATCAAGATAATCAACATGGCTGCGAAAACAAAAACTATGGGGACCCTTTTAATACGGAGATGGTGCTAAAATACCTCCATCAGCAATTGAACTGTTTCGAGCAGCCGTATCTAAAATTAGAATAGTCATGCTGATCAGCAACCTTTAAAGGAGACACCGATACAAAAAGAAGAATGTGTTTACGGATAGCCGTGAAGACGCCAGATGATCCGCCTCCTACATAGCCATCAACTGACGACGATCACGTTACTCCTCGCCTGCTTGCAAGAACACTGAGATGAGACGTAGGACGAGTTTGATATGCAAATATCGCAACAATCATTGAAATGGAAGCTAAAAGAAGATCAAAAATCAAAAAGAACACGTCGGAGCAAGTTAAAAATTAAAGTCGTGTTCACTGTTTTCTTTCGTTATGATGGCATTAAGAATTCCTTTCAGATGGCATAATGGTTAATATGGAATATTATTTAACCGTTTATATGAGGCCATATGCAAAAAAAGCACAACAGTTGGCTTTTGTTCAAGGTATCCATTATTTCGCTGGCACACTTCTAAACGGAAGGCAAAATCTCTGAGAACTGATCGGCATGTGTTCTCCGTGATCGCTGCCATTTTTTGTCGGGTATTTTGTTACAATTCATCTAGAGAAGTTGGATTGTTACTGTATACCTTAGATTTAAGGTAGCCCCACAAGAAAAAATCAATCGGTATCAAATCTGGGCTACGTGGAGGCCAGTATAGATATGTTACACATGTCAGACGTTGCTCCATCCTGCTGGAACCATGTATTTCCATTAAAACTAACAAAATCGCGCAAAGCTGGAGTAAAAAAGTTGTTAATCATTTTCATGCGACCTTTCTGATCTTTGAAAAAGTAGGGGCTAATTATTCTTCGTGCCGACATTGCAACCCAAACAGTGACTTTTGGTGAATGAAGTGGCCTCTAACGTTTATGTTTTGGGTTCGTTAGATTCCAGTAACGGCAGTTTTGCTTGTTAACGTGGCCATTAAGTTGAAATGTACCTCAGCCGAGAATAAAATGTTGTTGAAGGACGGAAATCGATCAACCATTTGGTTAGCGAAATTAAGTCTCTCATCACCATCAGTTAGCTTTAATTCTTGAACCAATTATATCTTGTAGGGGTGGAGATACAAGTCTTTATGTGGGATGTAGGAAACTTTTATAAAGAATTTAAGACACTTGCCCTTTTGCAAACAAGGAGAGCGGGAATCGCTTTGACTAGCGTACGCTTTTTACACTTTCCTCGTTTCTGGATGACCTTGGTCGCCCCGCCCGAGGTTTACTTATCATCTTTAAATTTCTGTACCCCTGTTTTGATGAGTTGAGTACTCGGTGCTTCACTTATGTGACGCTATCGATGAAGATTACAAAATTTTCAAACGCTTCTAGGTGGTTGATCGTATCAACCTTTAGAGTCCAGGTCTCAGGTTCATAAAGCACAAAGAACCGGTCCTATGTATGATCCCTGAGGGACACCAGAAGCAGCCATTACTTCGCTGGATAGGGACCCGCACACCTCCACGCGCTGTCATATATTGCTGAGATAAGATTTGATCCAGTTTAAATAATTTCCCGAGATACTGATTTCAGAGAGCTTCTTGAGTAGCAGTAGATGGTGAATGCTGTCAAAGGCTTTAGACAGATCGGTGTAAATTGCGTCAATCTGATGTCCTTGTTCAACGGATTTGACTAGGAAATTCTGATAAATTGCAAGATTCGTTACAGTGGAACGTCCCTGATAAAATCCGTGCTGTTCGGAATTGATGTATCGCTTGTAGGTATTAAAGATTTCATCGGTCAGAATTGACTCAAGAAGTTTAGGAATTGCACATAAGATTGAGATTCCACGATAGTTTGCTACATCACACTTATCACCTGATTTAAAAACAAGTTGAAGGTTGGAAAATTTTTATACCGTCGGGAAATAGCCGGAGTCTAATGAGCGCTATAATGTCCTTTGCAGTGGTGTGGCAAGAGAAGTTGAGCATTATAGTTGGAACACCGTCGGGACCAGCTCTTTTAGATATATCAAGCAGATTTAGTTATTCTGAAATTATTTAACTAACCGTTAAATATAACAAACGCTATCATTGTCAATTAGCTGTTTCTATTCTCGATATTTAAACAATGTCCATGGCAATGATGCAACATCCAACCTTCCGATTAAAACTTTCCAGGGAGTTTCATCGGCTTTAATTACTATATTCTAGCAGTTGTGCAAATACCAAACTCACGGCAACCGCCGTCGTCGTGCTTTGAAAGCTTTTGTAATAACAGTTTCGGAAGTTTGCTTGGGAGTTGAAAGTTTTGCTGTGCGCGTTTTAATGCTAACAAATTGATTAAAATGGCGGAGTTTCTGATTAAATTTAGTTTAAAACGACGTATAGGAGGTTTTATGTTTGGATTGTAAAACAGGAATGAGTACATCAATAAAATTCAATTACGAATTAAAATATAATATGAATACGAACATAATAAAAAAACATTTTTTTGTTGTTTTCAAATATCAGATTATAAAAACCTCGCCGTATTTCATCATAAGAATATTCTTTTTCTCTTTGATAGAGGGCGCCACTCAGTTTTATAAACTTAAAAACTAAGAAAACTTACCGAATAGTTAAATGTGTGAAGCATCAATAAAATACAAATATGTATTTCTGTTACGTACCAATTATATTTTTCCAATTGTGTTAAAAAAATCATTCACGAGGTACAAGCTTCCCTAGACCAATGACCAAGGTCACAGACTGCGATAGCTTCACATCTATAAATATATATTATATAATATAAAAAAAAAACCTCGGCAAGGCAAAAGATGTCTTTTAGGATTTCACTCTTTTTCTAGATGTTTTTCCTTAAAAAAAAGTAAATAAACAATAGGTAATTTATACCGGCCTGACTAGTGCTAGGGCTCGATACCGTCTATTGCCTCACTAGCTTTCCTTCAACCAACCTGTCAAACTCTACTGGGCACAAAAAGGGGTGAATATAGAAATCAAAATTTGATACTATGAAAATAATAGAAGAAGATCGGAGATGAGATGGAAATTTTCTACCACCCTAAAATAAATCAAAATGATATAGAAAAAGTTTCCTATCTCCGCCTCCAAAAGGGCTCGTGGCCACATCAAAGCTGAAATCAAACTGAATTAGAAAAATATCAAATGTCATTTTTAAAACTTTCTTCCTCCATGAACTATGGCATTTGCTACTTAGTTGTATTCTTTTAACTTCGAATATCTAATCTATTCGGAGTATTGACGTATCGAAATAAATTTATTGAAGAACGACCAACCAGTGGCATTTACTACACGATGAAGAAAATAACATTTACTACTTGTAAAACAAAAATACTTTTGATTAACAAAATTTCGCAGCATTCAGGGACATAAATATGAAAATACTACAAAGTTAGCTCTTTTTAACAATTTAACATTTCATGATACTGTTTTCTTAATGAACAAAAAAACAATGTGATTAAAGATTCATTCTCCAATTTGAGTAAAACTAAATTGTGTTCTTCCGAAAGCCGGTATAAAAACTTTTTGAAAGCCTTCAAACTTGGCGACTTACCAAACTTTATAAACTCCATATTCGTAAAAGTTCTTAAAGTTTAGGTTAAGTACCCCTATTGCGTTAGGAGAAACAGCAAAGTTTACAGATATTGTTGTCTGTTATTGCTATAAAAGAAAACTTTTGAATTAAAGTTTATCAAATATCAAACGAGCGAATTTCACATATATACTTGATATCCATTGTAATAAAAACGTATTAAGTCTTCAAAAAATGTATTATAAAAGATGTAAAAATGATGTTTTCGTATAAATAATATGTTTTATTTATTCGTACAAGAACAACAATATTTTAAATTCAAATTATATTTTGAATAAGCACAACATGTAGTTAATAACGTTATATGATTTTGGAAAGATCATTGACTCATGGATCCGGAGTAAAATTGTATACGACTAAGCCCGAAGTTAGGGAAGTTTTAATCAAGAAGCTCTCCAACTCACATAACCTCAGAATAGTTCCCCGTGACCAAGGCTACCAAAAGGCTATGCTTCAACCGACATAACCTAGCAACAACGAGTTCAATGTTATCAACCTCACAAATAGTCAAGATTTGCACTCCAAGCTTCCTAATACACATAACCGGAGGACAAGCTGGTTTCCAACTCCCATATCTGGGGAACAGCAAATTCGACATGTCTTAGACCACAAAAAGACGAGTCCAATGATTATTAAACCCACATAACCTGAGGACTGCGAGATAAGCATGATCAAAATGATGGACTGAGTACTTTAACACCCACATAACCGGGGGACAGCGTGTTCCACACAACGCGGACAAGCAAACTTTAAATCCGATTTTTCCTAACCTACATAACCTGTGGACAGCGAGTTCTACGTGACCAAGATCGCAGATAGAGATTTAAACTTAAAGGCCCTTTTAAAGATTAGACATTGCCAAGAGCAAAATTTTTATGAATTCTGTAAAATTTTAATAGCCAGATTCACTAAGAAGGTTTAAGACTTAAACCCGATCTAGTTGCCATGAAAAATAGATCTTCTAGCCAGTGTTTTGCTTCTGATATTGTCATAATGTATATTACATATGTCAACAAAAAAAAAAACGCTTTTATAGGGAATATTAAGGATAAAAACCCAGCGACAAAGCCTTGAAATATGTAAAAAAAAAATAGTTGTATCCCAAAAATAAATAAAATTCTCAATTTTTGCCGGTTCAGTAATAAAAGAAAATGATTTTTTTATGCTTGTATTTTTAGGGTTTAAAATTTGGTCGACTTATTATTAAATTTGTTAGTTTAACCACTCTGCTGTCAAGCGGTTTTAAGGTTAGACCATGTTAGTGAATTAGCGTATAATGTCTTTGGAATCGCGAATTTGAAGTTTTTTGAACGTGCTAAAATTACGCGTCTTGTCACGATTTTCTTGTCTTTGTTTTTGGTACGTCCAAAAAACTTTAGGAATCGCGTTTCCAGGAAGATTTCAAGTTTCAAACATTGAAAATTCGTTTTCTTATAATCACAAGTTTTGAAGCGTTCGAGACTTTAAATAGAAAAGTTGTTACGTGTCTTGAAAATACCCTTTTTTCCTAGTACGTCCGAAAAATTTTAAAACTAGCGATAGATATAGGATTTTTTGAGAATTTTAATGTTTGTAGAATAGCGATAGCTCAAAATTTCGTCAGAATTGTACTCAATTCTAAATCTTTTACCCTTTCGAATGATTCCTATCCAAAAATCCATGAAATTAGTTCATTGTATACTGTCGTAAACCGTATAGCCCCCTTTCTACTGCGGAATTACGATCTAACTTGAAAATCCATATATCAGCGTCTGCTTGAATAGCTAAACCTGATTTTTCTATAAAAATTTAGGCGATTCGTCCCGGTGCCAGTTTTAGGACTCATCAGTGGGTTTCAGCTGACACCTTCCCAGACATCCGTCATCGTACTATCTTAAATTTGGATCTTATATTTCAATTCAGTTTGAGGCGGGGAATGTCGGTGAGATGTTGATAATTATAACACCCTCCACCTCTAGACATTCAACCTTCCCTGGGAATTGGAGACTTGTACTCCAGATCCCGATTACCAGGAAGGTATGATTGCTGCGCCTGAAAACTGCGCGGACGAACACCCCGTGGTAGATTCGGTGCTGTTAAGCACCCATGCAACTTGCCCGCTCCAAGAGCATGTACCCATCCGCACCAGGGATGCCATGCCGTCAACCGTGCTACTACGGAATTACGCTCTAATTCGAAAATCCATATATCAGCGTCTGCTTGAATAGCTAAACCTAATTTTTCTGTAAAAATTTGGGTGTTTCGTCCCGATGCCAGCTTCAGGACTCATCACTGGGTTTCAGCTGATACCTTCCCAGACACCCGTCGTCGTACTATATTAAATTTGAATCTTATATTTCAATTCATTTTGCTGCGGGGAATGTCGGTGAGATGTTGATAATTACAACACCCCCCACGTCGAGACAATTAACCTTCCCTGGGAATTGGAAATTTATTCTCCAGATCCCGATTACCAGGAAGGTATGATTGCTGCGCCTGAGAACTGCGGGGACTAACACCCCGTCGTAGATTCGGTGCGGTTAAGCACCCAAGCAACTTACACGTTCCAGGAGCATGTATTATCCATCCCCACCAGGGATTCCATGTCGTAAACCGTGCTACTACGGAATTACGCTCTAACTCGAAAATCCATATATCAGCATCTGCTTGAATAGCTAAACCTGATTTTTCTGTAAAAATTTGGGTGTTTCGTCCCGGTGCCAGCTTTAAGACTCATCAGTGGGTATCAGGTGATACCTTCCCAGACACTCGTAGTCGTACTATATTAAATTTGGATCTTATATTACAATCTATTTAGGGAGCCGAGTATTAACCAATATCCCGTTAGACAAAAATTAGAGTAAACAAAAAGTTTACGTTCTCGAATCTACGCTAGAAACCCTTAACCTATAAGCTCCGTTTAAATGAGTGTCTCCAAATAAGATGTTTCCATACACAAAAAAACGTGACAGCAATTTTTAAATTAAAATTGATTGTACGAGTGTAAGTGTCCACTTAATTTTCAATTCATTTTTCGGTCGTGTCCTTCACTTCTTCATTGTACGTTAAGAGGATGTGGTTTATAACAATGAAATAATAAAATTAAATTATTTGTTATGCACGTATGCTGGAGACGCCACTTAATTTTTAATGGCGGTAATAAAGAGGGTTGCTCTTTCTTTTAAAAGAAGTTTTCAATTTAGTTTTGCTCAACGTCTTTACTTTCAAATTTTATTAGCAATTTAAATGGAAGGTTTTGTAACAACAACACTGGCGAAATGAAAAGTAATTAATAGTCGTGTACTTACTCTATAAACAAAGTCATTTATTCTTTTAATTAAAATGTTTCTAAAATACAAACATAAATCGAAGAAAAAGTTAGTAGCAAAAATAGAAATTCAATAAAGCTTTTAACATTTTTGAATCGCACAACAACTTTTTTAAGTAAAATTCGTTTTAATCTTGATTTAAAAATATGCATATATGGCGAACTTTTAACACTATTTTAGAGGTTATAAAATTTGCATGCATTGTAAAATTGTAAAATTAAAAATAGAATGATGACTATTAGTCAATAGTAATTAATGCTCTATGACGAGTATTATTTATATTCATGTTTAAGGCGATTTGTTTCCAAGAAATTTTAATTTCCGGCGACAGTTCTTGACCTTCTAATTCACTAACATGGTCTGACTATAAAACTGGTCTAAGTTAACAATAAAGGCTTTAAGAAAGTCCCATCGCTGCCTATGTTAGATATTAGATCATAATGAAAATAATTTTTTTTATAATAGTTTAAGTCATAATATAATCTATCGCGGAATTTCGATTAATTGTGTAAATTTTTGAGAATTCAATTTTCAAAAGTGTATACGTTTGTACAGCTTCTTACAGAAAGTCAGGATCTTGGCACTTTCTTTTCAATTATAGTACCATGTGTCGGTCAGGCCATCTTAGAACTGATACTAAGTGAATTATTTGCTGCTTGGCTAACCGACATGATGATGATTTCGTATCTACGTCTTTTTCTTTGTTAAACTGAACGTATTTCCTAATAGATTTTTAGTTTAAGATATATGTCATGTCACGGTTTAAATTTTAATTTAAGTTTACTATGGCTAATTCAATTAATTTTATCTTATTTTTGCAAATACTCACTTTATGGTCAAACACAATATTTTTTCTTTAAGTACCTCTCATAACTTCTTCGAATAAAAGCATACCATTCTTTGGTTATTTACATTTTTGATTTTACTATGAACCTCGTAGTTCACCTTCCTTGTTAATTTCTTTTTCACCCTCGGTTAATTTATCTTCCTGAATTTTGGCTACATTCTTATACTACAAAGTACGGTCTTATGATTATCACTGTTGGACTCCTATTTATGTTGTTTTACTTGGCATTCACTAAATTGTAGGTATTTAAGTCTATTGTTATTTAAACTTACTGGTACTTTTTTTTCCAGTTAAATCTCGGCTCTCCTGCCTACTATTCAAGTGAAATTCTTCCTTTCAGCCTTTTGTATGCCATTTTCTCGAAATTTCTTTGACTATTTCCGTAAACTTTGCTTTGTTTACATATGGTTTTTCTTAGGTTATTTACTTTCAGAAAACCGATAATTTGGACCAGTAACTTATTTTGCATCGGTAATTTTGAGCCGAATAACTTACTGACTAATGAATTGGGTTATTTAATAAATTTATTTCAGCCGGCTGCTGTTAGTCAGGATAATTTCTGAGCTGTCATTTCTTTCAAACGTGTTAAAATTTTGAACATGCCAGAAGGAGGTGATATAAAAAACGTCGAGGCCATATGCCTTGACTTCATTTTTCCTGTTTGAATCACCTAAAAGAGCTTGTAAGTTTTACAACCCAATTTATATTGTCCATTTTTTGGGATTTTGGGTTGTAAAATAGTTTAAATTTTTCCGGTAATTGAGATTAGTTGATAAGTTACATTAACTTTTACCTGTTTCGTGTTATTAATTTATTTTTGCCGGAACAAACTTAGAGACACGGATTTTAGCAGTTCAGGTTAGAACGAAGAAATTCTTTTAATCCCAAATAACAACTTAGGGGTTCTTTCTACTGTTCTTTTTTCGACTGTTTTAGTTTTTGGTTTACCTTTTTGGTAAGAAAATTCCGTTATCAGTCAGTGACCATTGATGATTCACTAGTATCTACATGCACACCACTACGCAGTTGAGCAGTGTTGCAGCCTGGCTTTCTCGAGACCACACAGCTAGCAGTCTCACCATCGGATTAACAGGAAACCTTAGTATTATTTTAATTTTTTGGATCTTAATGACAACAACCGAATTAATTTTATAAATTAGGTTTATTTAATCCTTTTCTGGTAACGCGTTACGCAATTTTTTTGGGATTCTATTCCATGACCTTGAAATACTCACAGTTTGCGTTATGTTTTGGCGCCAGTAGGTATTAGAGTTTGTTTGTGTTAAATTTTATGTGATCCTTATACCTTCATTAATATTTCAAAATTATTTTATCTTGGTTGACCTAAATTTATTTTCGTTTTTTTTTGTTTTACGTCATTTCACATTTTAATAATTACGAAGTATTAAGTTCCAACTCTGAACTAATTTGTTTTTTTTAAAGATGAAAATGTTGTAATCATTTGAAGTTGAAGACTGTGTGATTGCTTGGGGAAAAAAACGAGCATTTTTGATCTTTTTATTGTAGAAGTGCTAAATAGAAAAATAACTCAAAAGCTTGAAAGATTAGTTACACAATCCAAAAAAAAAAACATGTTTTTTTAGTTTTTCGAAATCTTGTATCCCAACGGGCTGAAAACACAGTTTCTCGAGATTAGTTCACACAATATTATGATGATCGAGTATTATGGTAATATAACTGATTTATGTCGTTTCTTCACAAAGAAAGCCCAGTAAACAACCTTTATATAACCAGTTTTACATCAATAATTAAAATAATAATTATTCCAATTACCTGATTACCAAAAATGAATTAATGAACCAAATAATTTAAATAAAACGCTCAAAAACTTGATTGGAATTTCGTAATGGCACCGTATAAATTCAGAAAACGTAATCGCATACGTAAACATTCCGGCCCGCGGCTAGGAAACGGCGCGGTCCGTGACTCGAATCGAAACAGCGCGATTTTTTGTTATTTTTACGATCGACGACAAACAATAATGGGGCCTTATTTGAATTGGTAATCGGAGATCGAACCCTGTTGTATGGTTGGAACTGTGGGATTTGACGAATTCGTCCGATATTAAAAACCTTTCAGAAATTTATTCAACGGTAATTTATACTGTATTTATCAAGAGTACCTATGTTAGAAAAAAGCTTTCACTTCCATTACCTCAGAATATTTTGCTTGTTTATTGTATATTAGCTTGCATTTTATATTCATTCTCTTCTTCTTCAAGTGCCTTCTCCATTGCGGAGGTTGGCAATCATAATAGCTATTTTAATTTTTGAGGCAGTTGCTCTAAATAGTTGTTTTGAACTGCATCCAAACCATTCCCTTAGGTTTTTTAGCCATGAAATTCGTCGTCGTCCCACGCCTCTTCTGCCACTTATTATGAGCCGTAAGATGCTGTACCTTTCTCCTCGCATAATGTGTCCGAAATATTGCAGTTTTCTCTGTTTTACTGTTATCTCGACTTCCCTTTCTTTCCCCATTCTTCTCAACACTTCGACGTTCGTAACTCGATCCACCCACGAAATCCTCTAAATTCTTCTATAGGTCCACATCTCAAAAGAGTTAAGTCTTCTCATTGCCTCTCGATTCAGTGTCCATGCTTCCATTCCATAATATAGAACACTATATACGTAACATTTAGTCAGTCGTATTTTCAGGGCTAACGTTAGATCTTTGCTGCAGATAACCTTTTTCATTCTAATAAAGTTGGCACGTGCTTTCTCGATTCTGGTTTTTATTTCAACGGTATAATCATTATTTTCTGTTATTAGGGTTCCCAAGTAAGTGTACTTCTTAACTCTTTCTATGTGCTGGCCTCCTACCATTAGGGTTTCATTATTATTGGTGTTGTTTTTACTAATTATCATGAACTTGGTCTTTTTCGTGTTAAGAGAGAGTCCATATTCTCCACTAACTCTTAATATTTTATTCATTATCTTTTCTAGGTCTTTCAAACTATCAGCTATTATTACGGTGTCATCTGCATACCTAATATTGTTGATCAAAACTCCGTTTACTTTTATCCCTGCTGTTTCAGATTCAAGACTTTCCAATATGACCTCTTCAGAATAAGCATTAAATAGTAAAGGTGACAATATACAACCTCTCCTTTGTATTTCTACATCTCCGGATATTTCCTGTCCAAATTTTACTGCTGCTCGTTGATTGTAATACAGATTTGATATCACCCTTAAATCCCTTTCATCCAAATTTTTGCTTCTGAGAATCTCTATTAGTTTGTCATGCTTGACCCTATCAAAAGCTTTGTTGTAATCTATGAAGCAGACATAGAGGTCCTGATTGATATCTAAGCATCTTTGAGTAAGCACATTAAAAGCAAATAATGCTTCTCTTGTACCCACCCCATTCCGGAAGCCAAACTGTGTGTCACTAATATCCAGCTCCAACTTGGAATGTATTCTAGCGTGTACAATTTCTAAAAGGGTTTTCAAAGTATGTGACACAAATTAAACATACATATAGGTCCTGGGCCTGATCTTATTCATCTGATTTTGCTTAAAAATAGCTCTTTTATACTTGTTAGGCCACTACATATAATATTCAATGCATCGTTACAGTACGGTTATGTTCTAAATTTTTGGAAGGTCAGTTACGTTGTTCCTATACACAAGTCTGGTGACAGGGCAGACGTAGCAAATTATAGGCCTATTAGTATTATAAGTGTCATACCGAAGGTTTTTGAAAAGCTAGTAACTAATCATCTATCGTCTGTATTGTCGTCTGGCGAGCAGTATGGGTTTTGTTGGGGAAAAATGCTGAGCTCAACCTTTTGTCTTATATATCCCATATTACAGAGGTCTTTGACGGTGGCTTGGAGGTTCATTCCATTTACACTGACTTTTCAAAGGTATTTGATAGGGTTCCCCGCAGTGTATTGTTGAGCAAACTTAAAAACTTGAGAATGTCCGAGTTGTTGTTTAAATGGATTGAGAGCTGAGGTATCTTGATGGTCGAGCTCAGATAGTTCGAGTCCCTTCGGGGGTGCCTCAAGGGTCTCACATTGGACCCCTACTGTTTACTTTTTTATCAATAATGTAAAAAAGTGTTTTAAAAATACCAACTTTCTCTTGTTTGCTACTGATCTGAAATTGTTTAGGGGCATTGATAGTTTGAATGATTGCTGGTTGTTTCCGGATGACCTTGACCGATTTTCGGCATGCTGTGACAGAAGTGGGATGCGTTTAAACACTAACAAATGCGAATTCATGAGATGCTCTCGTCAACGTCGGGAGGTTATTTTTAAATACCAAATCGTGTGATATTGTGTCGTCTACTGTTCTCGTTATGGATTCGGAGTTACCTTGGATCCTGAGCTTTCATTTACTGGGCATATAACAAATATTGCCACCAATGCCCTTAGGATATAGGGCTTTATAAAGAGGAGCTCTAGGGATTTTTCGCACCTGCAGTTCTTGAAACTTCTTTACTGCTTTCTGGTAAGGTCCTCCCTTGAGTTTGCCTCGTCTGTGTGAAACCCATATTACACAACTCAGAAACAGAGAGTGGAAAGTGTTCAAAGAAGGTTTCTGCATTGCATTCACTATAAATTTTATAACAATATTGAATTTCATTAGGATTTGATGTGTAGTTTCACAAGCCTTCCACAACTCACAACTTTCTGTCAGAAGAATACATCATGACCTGCGTCTTTTTTACAAAGTGCTGAACTCCGTTCTTGATTGTCCTGCCTTGCTTGCCACTGTGTATTAGTAGTATTCGTTTTTGGTGTTGTAAATTTGTTAATGGACATCATCCGTGAATAAATAAAAAAATAAATAGATAATAGTGATCTCAACTAGGCGTCCCGATAGTGTTTCATCTTTGGTTGATTTTTGACCACGTTTAAATTCATTTTTCCAAAAATAAATAGTTTTTAAAGTCAGCTTACAGATGTTGAATCACTGATTGAAAGTCGTCTTTTTTCCATTATTTATAGCAATGGTGTGATGACCTGCTTAAAATGACTACCAAATATAAACTAAACATCGGATCATACTGAAACTTTATAGATGTTCCTCCAAAGAGTACAGCTACATAATCGCATGCATTTAAAAATGATAGGGGCGCCATATATTACCCCATTGTAAATCGGGAACCACCGGTTGAGAACCACTGCTTTAAGATTGTACTTACTATGCTGTTAACAAAAGTTAACTTGCTAATAACAATAATTTCAGAATAATAAACAAAATTTCGATATATGGAAATTCTTATATTTTGAGTATTTTGGGAAAACAGAAACGATGATGTTTTTTTCTTTTTTTAATAGAATTCACAAATTTGCTCTCGTGACTACCAAAAATCATATTACCAACGCAGAATTCCAAAATAATCGAACAAAAAAACATTTTCTAAAGTTAGAACACACCGTATGTAAAATATTTTTTAACAGCGAATTTCGGAGAACTGCCAATGACCTAGATACTGTTACAAAGGCGGTTGTTGATAATTTTAAAAATAACAACCGCGAGTGAAAGTATTTTTACAGTGCATCAGTTCTACAACAGAAAGGTTACAACCGATAAAGACTATCTAATCTCGGAACGCTTTCACAATAAGCAATAATTCATAGCACAATAATAGAACGGCGGTTATTTATTACTCATAAAAATTTATATAATTGCTATTACCATGGAATAGTTTTATTTATTATTTATTATTAAGGTTAATAATTTTCTTCATGAACAACAGTCAATTATTTTTGGAAAGGCTTACCAAATATCGGTACTTGATGATTCTCATATTGTTATCTGTCTATCTTGAAAAATATTTTTATTTTACCTCGAACATTCCAATAGCTTTACTGGTTTAAATCGATTGTTTTTTAATCCGAGAGGTAAAAAGTTTTTTTTGTTCTAATCCCGGCTTAATAGAATTTTTTTTGTTTCAGGTAAGATACTTCTAATGAACCAATGAACATATGTAATAAGTAAGTATACGTAAAACATATTAAAAAAAAATTACAAGCTGTGACTCTGGTTCACCAGAATATATCTGGAATAACCCTCGTAAATAATTTTACCACCTGCCGGTTTTTAATGTTAATATAGCCACCGTACCAGGATGTGAAACTTCACCCGGTGTGTCGGGTTTTGTAATAAATGTAAAAAGCGGTTACTAAAGGTCACTGTCAGCGAAACGAAGCAGCTGTAAACCTTATAGTCTATTTTTTATCAACGAGCAATCAAGCGTTCGTTCAAAAGAAAGGTTTAAGACTTCAAATTCAAAAAATTATATGAAATAGTTAAACATCCATAAAAATAAACTAAAATAAAGGATTATTTGGGGTTTTTTGATATACAATGAGTCCCATTCAAAACATATCTATAAAAAACTGAAGCAAAGTTCCGCGATCGGCCATATTAGTGAGATCTCATATGGAGGTAGGTTGATACCGTTTTTATTATAGGCTGTATTCTTTTGAGTAATACTGATAAACAATTCGTTAACACATGTCAGGTAGAAAGGTTAAAACTTTGACATAAATTGACAAATAAAAAATTGGCATTACAAAATGTATGCGGTATTGCCAAATCTCATTTAATATTCATGAATTAAGTATTATTGATAATCGCATGATATGACTTTTAAAAAACTTTTATTTGCTCATAATAAAAATGAAAATATAGTGGTCTTTTCTTTATTTGAAAAACTTCTAATTTAAGATTGTCAGCACTGTGATCTTCCTATGCTTTCATCCCATGCCTTCCATGTCGCCACACCCCGTTTTATGATATCACAGAATATCGTTAAGTTAAATAACACAATAATGATGGCGTGACAAATACTCGTTATATTGAAAAGTTTAACTAAGTCTACAATATTTATCTCCAATGTTTGAAGAATATTATTTTGTAGAACTTAAAATATAAAGACTTACAAAGTTTTGTAAATGAAAGGTTCAAACTTTATAATAAGGAGACTATAGACTTGGCTCCACATGACATCTCATTAATCCGTATGATTTAACAATCATGAAACTTGAATCCGTTTTTTACAGTAGAACACTAGAAAATTATCTATCTGTCTATCCATGATAGAAACTTGTCACGGTTCAATTTTGCGCATAAGTTCACTACGGCTAATTTATTTAATTTGACCTTATTTTACAAATACTGTCGTTATGGGTAACACAGTATCATTTTCCTTAAGTATTTCCCAGGGATTCTTAGAAGAAAAGCCATTGTTTTCTCCTGATTTGGCATTTCACTACCCTGTGCTTAGATATTTTCTTATCAATGTCGAACTTACTGCTACCTTTTTTATTTCAGATAGATCTTATTTTTTCCCTGCCATTTATATTTACATTTGAATGGAATTGTATTTATATTGGGTTGCAGGAAATCAGGAAATTTCTATTAATGTATTAATATGTATTACTGGAATTTAAAAATAACCACTGTGATACCTATTAGATTTTTTTTTTCTGTTTTGAGTGGAAAAGTCTAATGATTAACGAATTGGCTTAACTAACAAATGCATTTCAGCCGACAGTTGTTGCCCAGTGTCATTCTTTTTGAGCTGTCATTTCTTTCACACGTGGCAATTGAACGCGCCTAACGGAAGTCGCAAGCTGTGTCATGGTTATAAATGGAGGCCATTTTGCCTTAATTTTTCACTATTTCCTGATTTGAATCGGCCGAAGCAGCTGCTGAGTTCCATCCCAATTTTTAGTTGCCATATTTTTGGGATTCTGAGATGGAAAATCGAAAATTATCCTGGTAATTTTGTTGTATTTTGGAGTACCGTATCTTTAGCCAGGTTGGTTATGGTTTTTTTTACTGGGATAGACCTGGAGACAGGGATTTTGGGCAGTTTGCACGTGCCAACGAAGGAATTAGTCTAGACCAAAAAACATCGGGTAAGGAACTTTAAATTGACAACATTAAAACAATCCTGCGGGCAATTTTAAATTTTAAAATATTTCAGCTCATAATTGATTTTTATCGAGTGTAATTTAAGCATATTTTAAAACCAACCATAATATGTTATTCTAAGTCTCATTTAGACCATAAATTAACCACGTTGGAATATTATTAGAGCTCTGGAAAGTATCTTTGGTTTTTGGTGACCTGTGAGTGAGTCAGTGTCAAAAAGACTATGAATTTTATTAATTTAAGAACGTAAACTCTTATTTGTCGCTAAAGCCTGAATCGGATATGTCACCTGAGTAAGAAGAAGATACTACATTCAGTGCAAAGATATAGGGTTCTCAAATTTACACCGAGTTGGTTCCAGAAAATGCTATACGTAATACTTGTTCAACATTAAAGTACCGCGAGATGAAATTTCACAAGGCTAATAAACAGATAAGCAAAAAGATAATCCTTTCTTAAGATGTAAATTTTCTGAAGCATTCACGGATATGGAAGCTATCAAATTTTTGGAAGTACACAAAAGGGATTTCTTATGGGAGTTCTAGAAGCAAGGAGCGTGAGAAAATAATGGGTGATCATGAAGTTGTTATAGGATTGTACGAGGAAATAGAGTCTTTTATAGGTATAATTTATTACGTTTCGTATAAAAACCCGACACGTGCAATTTTCGCGTAAATATGAATCTCAGAATCATCTTCCTAGAGATCATCATCCTTCCTAGTTGGTGTGTAAGTTTATTTTGTTATAATTCTATATCGTAGTGGTAAAAGCTCCAACTCGATCTGCAATTTCTTCGATGTAGAAGCACTGATACGGCCGATCGTGATTCAAAATGATCAAAAACGACTATAGTCTGTTATTACGGGTACGCAAATTATAGTACATGAACCTTTACCCAATTAAATGTCCGTATATTACGTGACTGAAAGTAACACATTTTTTACGATTTACTCATGTTAATTTTAATTACACCTAATGTCGAACGTAGATTGTTAATTACATGTTAGTGCAAAAATAAACAGTTTTGACATAAATTATAAACTTGTTTTCAGGTATAATTTGGAAACCAGTTTATAGCTAGTTCGTAAATACTGTCGAGTTATTAAAGTTTGTTGTTCTATTTAGTATTATTTATTGTAAGTGTTAATACACACATCAGAGTGGTAAAAATTTAAGAACGTGATGAAATCCAAATTTTTAGAATTGTATTTCTACCACTTCATTATCTGGAGAAATTCATGTATATACGTAGAGCTGGGGTCTGTATATTGCGACTGGTAGCTCTATTGTGCCCCCCCCCCCCTACTGCTGCCCAGTCGTAAGAGTTATCTTATCGCCTAGCGCAGGTTCTCCAGTCCTATTTCACTCAGACTTTAGTATGTTGGACAGTTTCAAGGTGGGTAGCTCCCCTTCTTCGATTTGGTGTATTCTCATGAACCGTATCCCAGGGTTTTCTAGAGCGCTGCACTCTGAAAGGATATGAATAGACGTTTCGTCCTCCTCTTTACAGAATATACACTCTTCTACCAGTTCTAGTTTCTTGAGGTGTCCCTTCAGGTGGCACTGCCCCTTCAGGACCCCCGTGAGTTAGTTTTTACTTAAGCTCATGCATTTTTTGAATCTCTTCTGGTCGTAGTGCCCCAGAAGTATCTTCGTTTGTCTCAAACCTTGTAGCTCCATCCAATAATTGGATCTCCTGCTTTCTTCTTCTATCTTTAGTTCTTCTAGCATTACGCTGCTACTGATTCCACAGAAAGGCTGTGCACCCAGAAATGGTGTCTCAGCCCCTTTCTTCGCGAATCTGTCTACTATTTCATTCTCCTCTATCCCGATGTGTCCCGGTCCGCACATGAGGGTGACTTTATTATTTTTACTCGAATTATTTAATTCCTCTAGGCATTCCCAGACCATCTTGAAGTTGATAACTTGAAAGCTCATTCGGGATTCTTAAAAGTAGCATTCTACCAATTCAAAACATCACATTCTTGGTACTGTTATACCATGTTGAAAATCTACCACTTCAAATTAAAAGGCAGGATCTAAACTAACACCTATTTTTCTTAGTATATCTTTATTATCTTTTCCGTCTTCATCTATTGTAACTCCTTGGTATTCGTATTGTCTTTTTATTGTTCTGCTTTCTCTTTCGATGTCTTGTCCTGTGCCCCCTATAATCATGGATTGTATCTTTTGTATGTTTATCTCCAAACTCCATTTAATGAACTTTTTTACGAGTTTATTTAAAATATAAGGCATGTGTTGCTGGTCTTCCGCAAGAACTACCTGACCATCTGCAAAGAGGATTGTATACAAATGAGTGCCCTCTATCCATACCACATAAGGCTACATTTTCTTCTCTACTGCTTTAAAAGCGCTGCTGAGATAAATTTTAAACATTGTTGGAGAGAGGCAGAAGCCCTGTTTAACCCCTTTTGTTTGTGAGAAAGCCTCAGAAGTTTGATTTTCGACCTTAACAATCGCTTGGTTTTCTCTATACAGTACTTTTACGGCATTTATATATATATATATATATATATATATATATATATATATATATATATATATATATATATATATATACACTATTTATGTCTGCTTCTTTCATTGTGATCCATAATTTCTGCAACAGGACGGAGTCAAATGCCTTGTGAAGATCTACAAAAGTAGCCTGAAGCTTCATTCTTCTTGCTAGTCTCTTTTCTGCCAGAAGTTTTATTGTAAATATATTGTCCACGCAGGATCGTCCAGGTCGAAATCTACTTTGTTCTTCCAGTTCCGTGGCTTCCTCTTCTGTTCGGGCTGTTAGGACTCTTTCGTAAACCTTTCCAATGGACGATGTATTATGTCCAAAGCAGCTTATACTTTCTTGTGATGGCATGCTTAATTAACTCGATAGGTAAATCCCCTGGCCCTGGTGCTTTATCATTCTTCATTTTTTGTGATGCTGTATCTAGTCCGTTAACTCCAGTTTCATCTATATCTAGTTGCGACCCAATCACGATCTAAAATCTACAGTCAAGTACTATAACACTTTATTATCACCAAACCTCTGTCAAATATTAAAAATTTATAGCAAAACAACAAAAATAGCATGACACACGTGAACTAGAATAATTAATTATACGTACGTGTAAAAAAACTGTAAAAAAAATATCGTTGTGAAACACAACAATTTTGACGTATTTTCAGTAATGAGGAGGTCATAGAATTAATTAGGGATCACGTGTCATTAGGCTGAATTAGCAAAAAAATGTAATTAATTTTTTATCAGTCGACTAATGATGATTACGTTTCCCCTATTTAGTCATGCAGTAATTCTGTTCGAACGCATTTTACGTTGCTATCGTTGGAAAATTTATTTATAAGCGAAACAACTGAATAATAAATAAATTGAAATTTTCTGAATAAATGGTTACAAAGTATACGCAGCGTCGGTGGAAAAGTTATTTTATACGCATTGATCTATTCAAGGTTTTATTGTAATTTAATTCTTAATAGTTGTTATCGTGAAATATAAATATATATACATAAACATGCTCTTTTATAATTTTTTTTTGAAATTGTTGTTTGTCTCAGGAGTTGTGAAATCGCAGAAATTTAAGGAGTTGTATGTATGTGTGTGCGTAGAGTTGGAGCCTGTACACTGCGACCTGGTAGATCTATTGCGCCCTCCTACTGCTGCCAAGTCTTAAGTGTTACCTTTTATTTATACTAGCTTCGCCGAAACCAGGGAACGTCTATCAATAACTATGCCTTCAATAGATGAAATAAGCACCCACTTATTCCCCATCATTTGTAACTTCGAACTAGACAAAGAAGAAGTCAACCCGAGAATAATCCATTCAAGGGATCATCAAATAATTCAACTAAAATACAGCGAACTCATATTTACTGATGGCTCCAAAAAAGTTAACACAGTCGGAGTATCATATTACACAAAAAATGCAGAAAAAGTGTTCTCCATTCACGAATCCTCTTCAATCCTTACCGCTGAGCTATTCGCGATTCTTAAAGCCATACAATATTGCATAACTACCTCTGAATCAAACTGGCTGGTAATTTCAGATTCTCTAAACTCCCTCAAACTAATCGAATCATACAATCCTAGTTATCTAATAGCTCATGAGATCAAAACCCTAATAAAACACTCTCATATCAAGAACAAATCCTTCACCTTCCTCTGAGTACCAAGTCATACTGGAATTCCTAAAGCCGACGCCCTTGCATCCAATCATCAAAACACTCCTAATAAAATAAACAAAATATTCCACCCACAAGACCTTAAAAACTCCTTACACGACATGTCTCGAAACCTCATTCAATTAGAACGCGACCTTCAAGATTCAGTCAACAAACTTCAATCAGTTAAAAAGACTTTCTTTACTGGATTCCCCCGCTCTAATCTACCAAGACAAGAATTAACTATAATGACGAGACTCTAAATTGGTCACACGAAACTAACCCATGAATACCTCCTAAACACATCCCCTGCTCCTTACTACGAAACCTGTCAAAACAACCTATCAGTCAAACATATTATCACTGAAAGCAAGAAGTATGAGCAACATCCAATCCGTCAATTATAGGAAAACAAGATTGATGTCCTTCTCTCTTACCAAAATTCTAATAATGTTATCACATTTATCAAATACATTGGAGTATACAATCTAAAGTAGAACAAACAACACACATAGCAAGGAAACCAAACAATGGACGCTAAACGACCTAGTAGTCGATGCGTCCCTAATCCATATATCTCTCTCTATTGTGCCCTCCTACTGCTGCCCAGTCGTAAAAGTTACTTTATCGGCTAGAGCAGATCCTCCAGTCCTATTTCCCTCAAGAATTTTAGAAGTTGGACGGCTTCAAGGTGGGTAGCTCTTCTTCGATTTGGTGTTTTCCCAAGAACCACGTCCTAGGGTTTGCTAGAGCGTTGCACTCTGAAAGGATATGAGTGGAGATTTCGTCCTCCTCCTCACAGAACCTGCACTCTTCTCCTTCTACCAGTCCGAGTTTCTTGAGGTATCCCTTCAGGTGGCAATGCTCCGTCAGGACCCCTGTCAGAACTCTGGATTGGTTTTCACTTAAGCTTATGCATTCTTTCAAGTATCTTCGCTTAACTCGATCCTTGCAGCTCCGTTCAATAATTGGATCTCCTGCTTTCTTCTTCCATCTTTAATTTTTCCAGCATTACACTGCTACTGAGTCCACAGAAAGGCTCTGAGCCCAGAAGTAGTGTCTCAACCCCTTTCCTGGCGAGCCTGTCTATTATTTCATTATCCTTCTTATCCGGTGAGTCCCGGTGACTTTATCATTCTTACTAAAATCATTTAATTCCTTTAGGCATTCTCAGACCATCTTGGAGCTGATAACTTGACAGCTCAGCGCACTGATAGCTGCTTGACTATCCGACATGATGACAATCTCTTGGCCGTGATAATTTTTTTCCGTGTTAAATTGAATACTTTAAGGCGTTACACCACCTTGGCGCTCAGAGAAATGGGTGAAAAAATAACAATTTTTTGACGCACTTATTAAATAAATATACAAATAAATATTTATTTTTTACATATATATATAAATATATATATATATATATATATATATATATATATATATATATATATAATATGTTTAAGAATAATTAAAAAAGAAAGAGTAAGAAATGACGCAGATACGAACTGTCAAGTATGGAATTTTATCTTTGTCAGGCATTGTCTGGAGATTAAAAAAAAACTCTTATTTAGCTTAAAAAAAATGATTTTTATCGATATTTTGAGTTCTAAAATTTTATCAAAAAAGAAAGTGAACGCTGCATCTAATCAAAATAATCCTTTGCTGCTACATCTCAGATAATATTATGGTTTAAATTTTATCGAAATCGGTTATGTAGATCTTGATACTTGTCCACCAGTTTAACAAACGAACTTTCGAGAAAAACTAGAAAGAAAATACCTCGTTAACATCTCAAAACTAAATAATGCGATTCCTAAACTGTATACAAATCCTTCCATTGATGCCACGGTATCCTCTGACTCCTTTTGAACAGCTCTTTTTAATGAACTCTTTAGTCCCTTGTATAGCTCTTATGCTAACTATAGATACTCATTCAGAATATAACTTCTCGGGCAATCGCAGCGCACTTGGGCCAGTAAGGTTGTGTAACTGGCCAAGTTTAAAGTTTACCGCGAAACCATATAAAGGATAGTTGAAATTACTTGTCAGAATTTTAAAATTGTCACTTCCAAGGTGGCGGATTCAATATGGCGGACTGAAATTTATGAAAAACCCGAATTTGTGTCCGAAACTTTGTACTCGGGGGGTTCCGGGGGTCGCTGAATACGGAAATCATTTCAAATTTTTCAAAATTTCATAATTAAGATGGGGTATTCACTTCAATCGCGATCCGGCGAATCTGGACAATTATAGGCTTATATCTCTTCTCTCCCAGTTATACAAAACCTTCATGAAAATCATAACTAGCAGATTGACGAACAAATTCGACACATATCAACCTGTTGAACAAGCAGGATTCAGAAGGGGGTATGGAACATGCGACCACCTGCATACACTAAAAATATTAATAGAAACAACCAAGGAGGCTTCGATAGCGTAGAACTGTGGGCTGTTGAAGAAGCTTTGGTAAATAGCAGAATAGACTCGAGATGCAAAAATCTATTGCATAATATCTATCTAGACGCAACGATGACAGTCAACTTGATGACGAGCTAAAGACGAACCGCATCCCAATCAAAAGAGGAGTAAGACGGAGATACAATCTCGCCCAAATTATTTACAATGGCCCTGGAAGACTTGTTCAAATTGGGAAAATAAAGGGATAAACATTAATGGTAGATTCCTAAATCATCTGAGATATGCAGATGATATACTCTTGATCGCATCCGACTGGGAAGAGCTGCAGTCAATGATAAACGACCTCCATGAAACATCGCTCCAACGAGGATTAAAGATGAATCTCAGAAAAATAAAAGTAATGTCAAACTCAGACGAACAACAAGTTATAACAGTAAATGTAACCGAAGTAGAACAGGTGAATGAATATATTATACTTAGGCCAGGCCATAAGAGCGAGTAAGGACAACCAGACAGCCGAAATAACACGAAGAACTCAATTGGGATGGACGGCATTCGGAATACTCTCCTATGTTTTGAAAAATCAGAAAATTCCCTTATACTTAAGAACCAAAGTATTTGATTGTTGTATATTACCAGTTCTAACATACGGAGAGCAGACGTGGACCTTTACATAATCAGATTTGGACAGAATCCGCAAAACTCAAAGGGCTATGGAACGACACTTGTTAGGAATATCACTCAGAGATAAAAAAGAAATGAGTGGATAAGAAGAAAAACCGACGCAGTTGATGCTATAGCAAGAGCATCACTAAAATGGAAATGGGCAGGCCATAACGAACGAATAAGACAACCGTTGGAGTTCACAAAATTGGAAAATGACGCCCATATGAAGGGAAAAGATCCAGAGGCAGGCCACAGATGAGATGAAAGGATGACAAAGTCAGACATGATGTGGCAAAGAAGAGCCCAGAATAGAGAGATTTAGAAACAAATAGGGGAGACCTATGTCCAGTTTTGGAAGGATGAAAACTAGGCTAAAATGAAATGAAAATGAATTCACTTCAATTCATAAAATAGAAGATTTTCCTTTTATTTTGATCAAGTGGTGCACCTCTGCAAATTAAACAAATGACATTTGCGTAGGTAGCAAAATAAAATAAATCTTGATATAAGAATATTAAAAGTATGACTTCATTTCTGTATTTAGCGATCTCAAGAACCCCCAAATACAAAGTTTCAATAGCAAATTTGAGATTTTCAAAAAGATATGGATCGGCCATATTGGGGTTTCGCCACTGGGGGAAGGGGGCATTTTCAGCAACTGCTGGAAATTAATTTTTAACCCATATTAAAAAAAGGAAAAATATGTGCATCGAAGCATTAGGTATCCGTCTGATGCTATACGTGAATGAAATCTGCCATCTTATGAATTAATAAGATGGCAGATATGAAATGAAAATTTGAATAGATTTCTGTATTGAGCGGCCTCAAAAACCAACGAGTACAAAGTTTGAGTTACAAATTCAGGTTTTTCAAAAAGTCCGCTATATTGAATCCGTCATCTTGGAAATGACGGAGTTTTTTACGATAGTTTTGACGATATTTTAGAGATGAAAAAAAATTATCATCAATATAAAGGAAGACTAGTAACTTCAACTATCGTATATAGTTTAACAATAAACTTTAAACTTGCGCTATTACATAATGGCAATTTGAGGTTAGAATGTGGCAAAAACCCGAAGCAACTGTTCAATTGTGACTTTAGATTCGCATTCAGTGTGTCGAAAACTTTCGAAAAAACATAATCTGATTTCTAGTTCTGAAATTTGTCGGCCTATGTTCTATTTAGTATACATAACAATCCTTATACTACTGCGTTACACAGCAAACTGATTCTGTGACGTCGAATGTTCAAAGAGTCTAAACTAGTTCCAACTTTATGAACGCGAAATCTCTCACAGTAGTTTTATTATAAAGGACGCTGATTCAAAATATCTAAATAAAACAATATTCAAAAATATCCTTTGTCATAGCTCTGAATGGTACGCTCGCTACCCGAGAATCTGGCTGATACCTTGCCGTACTCACTTCTAATTGCTATAACTTCAGAAATAATTTGAATTTTGAAATGGTTAAACTTTAAAAATATTTCTTCTTCTTCTTTTTCTAGGTAGAACCAAGTTCTGTTATCTACACAATGCCTCATCGATTCTCGTTTGACGTCGAAATCCAGCTGTCTCTCCATCTTTTGGGGGGCGGTCCAGGCGGCCGTTTGGTGTTTAATTTCTCTCTCATCACGGTTTTTGCTAGTCTGTCATCGTCCATTCGTTCCACGTGATCTCTCCACTGCCTACGACAGTTTCGAACCCACTTCACAACATCCCCCACTCCGCTGTCCTCGCGTATTTTTGCGTTTCTTATTCTATCTCTTAAACTTGTTCCCGTGATCATTCTCAGCGTTTTTATTTCTGTGGTTCTCATAATTTGTTTTGTCTTTGTTGTTTCATTTCTTGTTTCTGCGCCGTAGGTCAGTATCGATCTTACACAGACCTTGTAAATTCTTGCTTTGCTCTCAACCGTCATATGTTTACTGTTCCAGATTATGTCTCTTAGTTGGCCTGATATCATGGCCGCTTTGTTGGCTTGTGTGCGTACTTCTTCCGTTACTGCCCTGTTACTGGTTATATGTGCTCCCAGGTATTTAAACTTCCCAACCTGTTCGATACGTTTGTCATCAACCATTAGTTTGCATCTTACCGGTTCTTTTGCTATTACCATTGCTTTGGTTTTCTCCACAGATATTTTCATATTATACTGTTTGGCTGTTCGATTGAGATGGAAAAGCATTCTTTGTAAGTTGTCCTCGCTATCTGCTGTCAAGGCAACATCGTCTGCAAAGCATATAATCTGAACGGTGTTGTGTCCCATTAGGTACCCAATATTTGTGCTTTTTACCTCATCAATGATTTCGTCCATGATTACATTGAAAAGTGTTGGACTTAGGCCATCACCCTGTCTTACTCCTATGGATAGTGGGATTTCCTCTGTTAAATTGTTATTTGTTTTAATTACCATGGTGTTTTTGGAATTCAGTTCGTATATTGTGCGTATGATTGCTTCGTCTACTTGTTTTCTTCGCAGTAGTTCTGTTATGTGTTCTAGTTTGACTCGGTCGAACGCTTGTGTAAAGTCCACAAAACAAATGAACAGCGGTTTATCGTATTCGATAGATGTTTCAACCAGCTGTCTGATAATAAATATACCGTCGATAGTAGAGCGGTTATTCCGAAAGCCCTGCTGTTCTTCGCACGCCCCTAACTTGTCTTCGATCCGTTGTGACAGTATTTTGGTTAATAATTTGGCTGAACTGTTCAGTAGGCTGATTCCCCTGTAGTTTTCGGGTTGTTTCTTTGATCTTCTTTTGTGGATCGGAATTGTGATGCTTTTCCGCCATTCGTTGGGTACTGACGTTGTGCGGAGTATTTTTTGAAATAGAACAGTGAGCTCTGTGATAAGGCTGGGGCCTCCGTACTTTAGCATCTCATTCGTAATTTGATCGGTACCAGGTGATTTTCTGTTTTTTAATTTCTTAAGTGTCAGGTGCATCTCTGCTTCACTGATGTTAACATCTGTTAGTCTGAAAAGTTATTTCTGAAAGTATAAATAATTTATTCAGCCAAAAAAAATCGATTTTTTGAAAAACGCAAGGTAGTATAACTCTTTAAATATTTCGGCTTACAATTAATTAGGCTTAGAAGTTTTACCTTACTACGTATATAAGTAATATTTTAAGCAAGCCTATGCTCTTTAAAACAGCTGTAAAATCTGATAAATATTTCTTTTTATATACAACGTTCTCAAACAAAAGCATGCACCGTACCCCATTTAATTTGGGACCCTTTTGTTTGCACGAAAGGCAAAAAACGTGCCCTCCGGGATCCATAACTTATGCATTTTCCCCGAAAAAGTGGTTTGTTAGAGTATAATTTAAAACTGGGTAGACAGCGGATAGATGGAACTGGCACCAGCGTTCTAAGCATTTGACACTTTTCCTCGAAACCTTTTAAAAAGATTTGTTTGAAATAAAAAAGGCTTCTGCGATAAGAAAAAGTGTAGCCGGGATAAAAAATATAGTTCAGTTAAAATGCTGAGGTTCGTTCGGTACTTGATAAAGAAATAAAATTATTACGAAGTAATTAGCCCAGTCAAAATCAACTTATATTTATATATATATATATATATATATATATATATATATATATATATATATATATATATATATATATATATATATATATATATATAACCTCTATTTTGAAATATCAACAGTTTTGTGGATTTAGAAAATTGAAATTATACTTTTTTATGAAACAAAAATGAACTAATGGACAAGAATGCTAAATGTAGTATAAATAGATTGATGTTTTATTAATGACAGACATGAATTTAACATCGACATTACAGGAAAGCGTTCGCCGTTCTGAATTACGATTATAATGGATTTAAAGTATGTTTGCTTTAATGCGGTTAAAAATGCTAAATCAATTCCGTACATTCAACGTAAATAAATTATTAATATTCAAATGAACATTTACTATTTATATTTATTAGTATACCGGATGGCCATAGAGTTAATAACCTCAACTCCATTACCCAGAATATTGCGAAATTTTACGTTGATATTAATACTCCCTACATCAAATGTCAATTATTTTTTGAGATAGTCGCTTTTCCAAGTTGGTGAATTTTGTAATTTTATTCGATTCGACGAAAATTGCTTCTACAAGACCCATTTTTTTTTGAAAATGATGTTCCATAAGAATCCTTTTCCTTTTAAAAATTAATGATATATTTATATATTTATTTTTATCCAAAGTTTGCAGCACAGTGATTTTCCTATGCTTTTCCCATGCCTCCCCCATCACATCGCACCTCCCCCCTCTATGACACAACTAAACATCCTTAATATGGTTTGAAAAGGACTTTTATAAAAAACAAACTCGACAGCTCAAAATAACGCGTAAAAATTTAGAATTCTAAGGTCCGATCTACACTATAGTGATACTCTCAATACTTTACGAAAATGAAGAGGAGTCTATCAGAAGTGATATAGACTCCTTTTTCTCTTTCTGTCTGTACGAGGGTAATCTTCGAAACGTAAAAACTAGGGTAATATAAATTATGACAATATAAGCAAAATAAAACTGGCCATTACAAGATCTAACTTCCATGGTATCTAGGTCGGGTCTAAGTCTTAAATCTTCTGAGTGAATCTGGCTGAAAGACTCCAAAAGCAAATATTCTAAACAAATTTCAGGTTATTTTGCTGTCTAAAGTTATGTATATTTTAAAGTTTATTCGGATTGCTGGAAATATACGATGAATGAGCCCCATAATCGGCGAACATCACAGATAATCAAAGTTTCTGTAATATATTGTAAATATACCAGATTTTCACAGAAAAGTTTAGTTCGTGTAGACAAAGAATAATTTTAAGATACTTGAAACATCAAATGGTTAGAACAAATTAACAGTGATACTTAAAAATTTATAAAGAACCGAAAATCCCAGAAAATAACTTCACTGGAACACTTTAAAGCCTCCCTGTACATATCTTTTTTCGAATCATCTTGCCTGATCCATCAAACTATCCCCTTTAAAAAAGGGCCATTGTGTAGGTAGAACGGAACAGTCTATCCCTTTAAGGACACATAGGGGTTAAATTTTATCAGAGATAGGAAAACAACCCCAAAATATAAGAACCGGGGGCGAAATTGCCAAATTCGTGGGGAGTTTTTAAGGGTTTAATTAGGGCTCCTTTACTTAAAGAATGGATTAATTGTATGAGATGTTCCATATTATATTACAAAATAAATTACTTTGAAGCGGATGTAATTGGTACTTAAAGATTATTATTGATACGACAAGCGTTAACGTACTAAAATAATAATCGACAATTTAAGTAGATGATTTGTAAAACTGCTAATTTATTTTTATATCTTTCTAACAAAGTAAGCATCAATTGAAAACGTTATTTTTAATTATAAGTCATGATGTAATAGATTAAGATAAAATAAATAATTAAATTTTTATATTGGGGGAGCAATTATGGAAAGTGATCAGACGCAGTATCGGACAGCGACATTTAGGTTTCCGGCGACACCTGTACGTACTAGCATCAAATCAACGATTAGGTTTGTTATGTTAAATCTAATCTCAGACATCCTAGTTTGGAGAAATGCTTAAAAAAGAATTAATTTTAAAAATTTCAATAAATTTCGAAATTCATCATTTATTCTAAGCACGTAAAAATAGACTTTCGTCTTACTTGTAGTGGCTGCTTCACGCCAAGCCAATAAAAGTATGATGATTTTTAGGTAGCAAAGTTCTCTCAAAAATCATTTAAGATATCTGGATGCAGACCGTTCTTTTTTTTCTTCTTCTTCTTCAAGTGCCTTCTTCATTGCAGAGGTTGGCAATCATAATAGCTATTTTAATTTTTGAGGCAATTGCTCTAAATAGTTGTTTTGAACTGCATCCAAACTATTCCCTTAGGTTTTTTAGCCATGAAATTCGTCGTCCTACGCCTCTTCTGCCACTTATTTTGCCTTGGATTATGAGCCGTAAGATGTTGTATATTGCAGTTTTCTCTGTTTTACTGTTATCTCGACTTCCTTTTCTTTCCCCATTCTTCTCAACACTTCGGCGTTCGTAACTCGATCCACCCACGAAATCCTCTGAATTCTTCTATAGGTCCACATTTCAAAAGAGTTAAGACTTCTCATTGCCTCTCGATTCAGTGTCCATGCTTCCATTCCTTAATATAGAACACTGTATACATAACATTTAGTCAGTCGTATTTTTAGGGCTAACGTTAGATAACCTTTTTCATTCTAATAAAGTTGGCACGTGCTTTCTCGATTTTGGTTTTAATTTTGACGGTATAGTCATTATTTTCTGTTATTAGGGTTCCCAAGTAAGTGTACTTCTTAACTCTTTCTATGTGCTGGCCTCCTACCATTAGGGTTTCATTATTATTGGTGTTGTTTTTACTAATTATCATGAACTTGGTCTTTTTCGTGTTAAGAGAGAGTCCATATTCTCCACTAACTCTTAATATTTTATTCATTATTTTTTCTAGGTCTTTCAAACTATCAGCTATTATTACGGTGTCATCTGCATACCTAATATTGTTGATTAAAACTCCGTTTACTTTTATCCCTGCTGTTTCAGATTCAAGACTCTCCAATATGACCTCTTCAGAATAAGCGTTAAATAGTAAAGGTGACAATATGCACCTTTTTTTTCTAAGATAGTGCTATGCGATGTGATTTTAGTACATTACGGAAACCAAAGTCCAAGCAAGGTTAACAGACTCCACAACAGGCTCTCACACAAGCTCATGACCCCGACGGAGTTGTTCTTGATGAAGAGATATCGAAGAACACTATATAACAGCAGTACCGAATCTGTTAACAGAATTACACACGGCTCTTAATCAAACAAGTCCTGGCTTGTAACACAAAAATATCCTCCCTCCATCTTCAACACAATGCACAAGTTTACACAAGCAGTTAAACCCATCATCCGCGGAGATACTTAGATCTAACATTTTTCGTTAGTTAAAATACCTTGTTTACCTTATTCCTTTTGTTAGTCGTTGACACTTTAATTAAGCCAAACTGAATATTTTCAAAAAAACACTAACTATGCATTTTTATTCCTATGTTTACTTTTTAAAAATTCACAGATACCTCTTTCTTCTCAATAATATTATATCTTTTTCAAACCATTAAAATACACACCCTCATTCCTCTATCATGTCACTGTACCCCCTGATGTTTTCGTTGGCTCCGAAATATGAAGCTGACCCTTAAAAGATAGACCGCTCGGAATTCTATGCCCAATATTAATTTATCTAAATGGCCTCTTTTAAAGAAGATAGATCCTTTTCAAAACGTTTTATTAACTTGCAAATATGGATGGAATTTAGTTGTTTTCGAAAACATTAAAAATTTTTTTTAAATTAAATTTCAAAACAAATAAAATTAAATTTTATGGAATTAGGTTATCATGCGGAACACTCTGTTTTATTATAGTTATCTTGTTTAATTCAAACTTAATATTTTACAGGTGGTAAATATCAATAAATTTTTCTGTCTGGGTGACAAAATTCGAAATAATCCTTGTATGAATTGTGTTGTTATAATGGTAAAGCTATTAATTCAGTATATAAATAACAAATAAAATCGTTAGAAGTGTCAAGGTCAAATGAAGGTTATGCATTTATATTCAACAGTAAATGGATTTATTTTTTTTTAATCGTATATTATTACTGTTGATACTTATAACCTTAGAAGCCAAAGGTCAGGACTAAAAAAATAAGCTCCCACGGTTCTCCTCACATATAATATATTTCTAAATGCGTTAAAAGTCTATAGTGAAAATCTACTCCTACTTTTATAGTTGTATAATGAATGATAACAACAAAATTCTACATATAAGGCTTTTTAAAATGCTCTTTTTTATCAACCTTATCTTTCCAACGATGTGTGTCATAAAATTCACATATTTACACAGAAAAGGTAATTTATATCAATAATGGTAAATCCGCTAGGAATCATCAACTGTCATTCCAGAAGATTTTAGCTAGCAAGTTCATGAATATGAAGATCAATTTTGTATACTATTTCATAGATGAAGAATTTCATTTATTTTTAGATGGAACTGTCGCTGTTAGGCCGGCCCCTGGCGACTCTAATTTGCGCTTCGTAGAAAAATTCTTTGGGTGTTTCGTCCCGGTGCCAGTCGTAGGACTCGTCAGTGGGATTCCGACTGACACCTTCCCAGACACCCGTCGTCGTACTTATTTATATTCGGATCTCTTATTTGAAGTTAAATCTGACCGGAGGATGGCGGTAAGATGTTGAATAATACGACCCCCCCCTTTAGGCCAGACAACTTCGTCGTTCTTTGAAATTTCATTAGTCCTGATCTCGAACGAACGCCGAACGTTGGATGCCCAGGAACTGCGGGGACTAACACCCCGAATTACGTATTATTCAACGTCGTCTTTGTCACATCTGTCGTGGGCTCAGCATTAGCCTAATGCCTTTCCATGCAGGGATCATGTATCTTAGACTTCATCAGGGCCGTCGGGCACCCTTCACTCTATCATTTAAGTTGCTCCCGTGAATCCCATCAGGGCCGTTCGGGTAATGCGTCACCCCTGTCATTTACGTCTCTGCGTATCGAGGCCGATCAGCATCCCCTTTCCCCCATCACACAGTTGAAACCGAGAGTCTTATCAAGGCCGATCCACACTTTCATTCCCCCATCACACAGTGATACCGAAAATACTTATCAAGGCCGATCCGGTAGTACCGTCCCCCCCATCACACGAATATTGAGGACTCTATGACCCCTCTGCAATCGTCTTCTTCAGGGATGCTATGTCGCAGTTAGGCCGGCCTCTGGCGACTCTAATTTGCGCTTCGTGGAAAAATTCTTGGGGTGTTTTGTCCCGGTGCCAGTCGTAGAACTCGTCAGTGGGATTCCGACCGACACCTTCCCAGACACCCGTCGTCGTACTTATTTATGTTCGAATCTCTTATTTGAAGTTAAATCTGACCGGAGGATGGCGGTAAGATGTTGAATAATACGACAGAACCCATAATATGATGGTTTTATTCATCAAATGAGAGCTGAACAATATCATACATAAGATTCCACAAACTTCGGGTCAGTATTTAGAACAGCAACCTTTACTGGAATCAACTTTTAAGCACTTCATATCTTTGCTCTGGTGATGAGTAGAAGTTTCAACTTCCCGCTATCAAGAGAATTTGGCAGACTGGACTTAATGGTTCAAATTTTAGAAGGAAGCATCTTTTCCAGCTTCTAAGTTAATTAAATGCAGTGTCCCTTCTTTAACATCCACTCACCAAATATCGAAAAACAAATGTATTTTCTGGAGCCTCTGAAATTTTGAAAATTTAATAGTGGATAAGAATGTGATAACTTCTACTTACACTCGGGCGCGAATCCGGAGGGGGCGGTGGGGGGGGGATCCCCCCCCCCCCAAGAGCTTTAAGTTCAGGAAAATAGACCCGATTTTGTTTCCTATACTATAGTTTATTCAAGAACTAGAGAGAGTAGTAAATCATTTTTTTTCCTTCGCAAACTACCTGTGTTCTTTAGTCCGGTATGTTTGGCAAAATCTGTTAGACACATATATTTTTCATAGGATGGGTTAAAAATTTCATAATCAAAAATACCAGTCCATAATAATGGACTTGGTTTTCCCAGCAAAAATTAAGTTCTCTGAGCAATTTCCAGAGCTCAGTTCTTTTAATTTCAGGTAAATCCCGATCTTCATTGATTTTAGTTAGAATTTTATCGACGGTTGGGATCTGCTTCTCATAATAAAATGTATGTACAACTCCTTTTATTGCAGTTTTTATCTCTTCTTCCAACGGGGATTTTCATCTGCCTGTGATCGAATGTAGCTTGGGAATATTAACAATTCCAGTCGTTTTTACTCCTTCAGTATTCGGTACGTAGTAGATTTTCCAACTCCTGTCATGTTGGAACACATCTCAATAGAGCTTTTAATTAAGATATTGATATTTTAAGGCATCATAAACATCCATCGTAATAAGTTTTTCGTTGAGGAAAAAATGCCTTGGTTTAACGATTTTGGAATAAATATAGAGGTGGAAGCCATATTTTTCGGGTATCTCACTAATCTCAAATAATATATAAAAACAAGTGCAAACATGATAAATCACTAAAGACACACTGTAAGATGTACTTTGCTCACTGACAGGAATTAAATTGAACTACTAGAAATCTTATTGTTGCAGTAAATTTATAAAAGCTTATAATATTTAAATATAATTAGATTTACGGCAGTTCTCAGTTACCTGCGGTACTGGAACAGGGACGTTGGAAGTTTCGGTAACAGTTTTATTACTCTCTCTAGTTCTTCAATAGAGTATAGGAATGTGTATGCTTGCGATCGCCCCCCCCCCCTCCCAAGAGCTTTGAGTTCAGGAAAATAGAACCGATTCTGCCTTTTATATTAGGAATGTGTGTGCTGCTGGCACTTCCCCCTCCTCTGACAACTTGTTTTTCTTGCGATAGCCGCTGCCCAAGGGTTTTGAGTCCAGGAAAATAGACCCGATTCTGCCTCTTATACTAGGAATGTGTATACTGCTGGCATCCGCCCCTCTTCAAGAGCTTCAAATTCAGAAAAATAGACCCGACCCTGCCTTTTACACTAGAATTGGGAATGTTTCCGGTGTCCCCCCCCCCCGTCGACAACCTGCTTTCGCTTGCCATACTGTACTTTTGTGATATCACCCCCCCCCCCCCCAAAGAGAGAGGCTGGATCCGCCCCTGCTTACACTGCACTAAATAAACTATGTTACAGCTAAGTCTCTAAGAAATAGTATTGGAGATGTCTCGATCAAGAACTAATAATTACCAGATAACACTGGATAACAGCCAAGATGTATGGTGTGCTGAAGCTGAAACTAAAATTGTCTTATGTCTCCTTATTCCAAGTTAAGGAAATTTGCACAACCACATGGAGAATTTCCAGGGATGACCACCCATATATGAAGTTCCAACCCCCCCAGGACTTAAAGTGAGGGAGATAGTCATTTAAACTCATGTAAATCGACTTTTATGCTGTATAGACACAAATGACAAACGCTATTATTGCGAATATAATGGAATTGAACAGAAAATTCTCGAATATTCTCTAAAAATTTAGAAGCCGTATTGGGGTATATAAGCAGCTACGAAGCGGAGAGCTTTGTGAAACGAATCGAATAGTTTAGATTGTAAGATGTCTCGAAAGTGTGTTAACAATCCAGATTACTTCTGTTACGTTTGTGGTGAGATGAATTTTTGCATCTCAGAAGCGGTCTATTACCCCACTGATAAAAAAGACATATCAGCTTTATTTCGGTTGCAATATTGGAGATCAAGACATACGCTTCAAGTCTTAAGAACTGGTTAAAAATCAAGTAAAAAAAAATTGTTCTTGAAAATTGCAACTAGGTTTTTAATTTCCTTGTCTTTTTTGTGTTCAACGTCCCAAAATAAAACAAAAAAATGCACTTTTCATACAAATAAACTAAGAATTGTTGCATAGTGTAATTAATAAGTTTGAAGTTAAGGAAGAGCGAATTTTTATTTAAAATAAACTTTTTGTTTCAAAGTCTGGCATAACTTAAAAATTAGCTTTAGTTACTATTGGTTATAATTATGAATCACGACTAAGTTGCGTTACAACTGATTAATATGATTTTTATCTTGTAATATAACAATTGTTTTCTGTTAATTATGATAAATGAACTTTTCACCTAACAATGCTTTTTTAATTGATTTATGGTTAATTAAAATCTGATAGATTTATCTAAAACTTTTTTTAAAACTAATTAAAACAATGCTTTCTAATCTAAGACAACTGGATCCTTTAAATAAAAACATATTTTTCTCGAAATATTGAAATTTCAGCATTTATAAAACTTAAAATGAGGAATCTGTTTAGATGTACGAGAGCGAATCAAACCTTAACCAAATTTTTCTTTTTAACGCGCCCTAGGTTAAGTGAGTAATGTGATGTCTTGATATATGTTAAGTGATGATGTAAAGTGCAGATTGGCTGTTAGTAGCATCATGTCTGAGCAAGAGGTGCACACATCTGTTGAGCAACGCATTATTATTAAATTTTTGTTGCGGAAGGGCATAAAACCTGCCGAAATTTTGCATCGACTAACTTCACAGTTCGCTGAAAAAACTGTTTCAAGGACCCGAGTCTACCAGTGGCAGAAAAATTTTTCCGATGGTCGAGAGTCAATACAAAATGAGACCCATGCACGCGATCGTGGACAAGCACCAGTGAGACGAATATTCTTGCGATCCGTGGGATGATTGAAGTAGACCACCGCCTTACAATATGGGAAATTGTTGTCTACGTCGGAATATCGTATGGAAGTGCCCAATCAATCATTTCAGATGATTTAGGTTACCGAAAAGTGTCGGCAAGGTGGGTTCCTCACTTTTTGACGGAAGATCAGAAAGCAAACCATCTTGCCGTGTGTGAAATACTTTTAGCATGATATCGAACAGAGGGGGATGATTTCTGGAGGCCTATTGTCATCTGTGATGAGAGGTGGGTGCATCATTACACCCCGGAGTCTAAGCAGGCAAGCATGGGGTGGCGAAAACCTAGAGCCAAGGCCCGTCTTTCTGCTGGGAAAGTTCTTGCAACGATTTTTTGGGATTGCAGAGGCATATTGCTCGTTCATTTACCCCATGAACGGCATACAACTGCTTGATGAAGTGACGAAAGCGACGAAAAAAAGGCAAGACATGCCTATTCGAAGTTCGATTCTGCTCCGTGACAACGCTTGGCCACACAGCTGCATTAACCAAGAAAAGTTGGACAAAATTCATTGGAAAACACTGGAATATCTGCCCTACATTCCCGATCTGTCGCTGTATCACTACCATATGTTTGGACCACTCAAATAAGAAATGGGAGGTCATCACTTTGATGATGACGAAGGTGTAGAAACGTTCGTATGCAATTGGTAACAGACACGGCCATATTCATTCTTTAATGACGGAATTAAAACACTTCCGATTCGGTGGGAAAAATGTGTGAATAAATATTTATTGTACCAATAAATGTTCTAAAATAAAAGTCCGGTTTATATTTGATTCGCCTTTGTATAATATTGAATAGACTGAAATTTAAGAATTTCTAGCCCGATGTAGTTTCGAGCAACTAAACAACTAAAATGAGAACATAAGGGCATTAGCATCGATGGTAGATATCTCAACCATTTGTTTCGCGGATGACATGGTATTAATAAGTGAAGATTTAGACAAATTACAGGAAATGCTCTCTGCGTTGAAAGATGCTTCAGAGAAAATTGGATTAGGCATGAACTTAGCAAAAACCAAAATAATGTCTTTAGAAGATACGCCACTTTATGAGGGAAACAACGAAATACAAGAGTCGAGGAATATGTGTATTTAGGTCATCTAATTAGACTTGGAAAAAAAAACCAAGAAGCGGAAATAAATAGAAAAATTAGAATAAGATTGGGATATGTTCTTAAAAACCCCGATATTCCCATTAATTTGAAAAGAAGAGTATGTAACTCGTGCGTTCTCCCAGTAATGACCTATGGAATTGAGACAACCACATTAACAGTTGAAGCAGCCAATAAGCTGCGTACTACACAGCGAGCAATAGAAAGAATCATGCTGGACCGGATAAGGAACGAAGAAGTAAGAAGACGCACGAAAATCGAGGATGTGATAGAACTCATTGCTACTTTGAAATGGACCTAGGTAGGGCACGTCGGTAAGCAAGACTATATAAGGTGGACTAAACATATATTGCAATCGAGACCTAGGTCGTCAAAAAGAAGTATGGGAAGACCTCCAAAAAGATAGATAGACGATATAAAAAGGAATCCATGTAGAAACTGGCACCGGATTGCAGAAAATAGGTTGAAATGGAAGAGACTAGAGGAGGCCTATGTCTAAAAGTGGACCAAATTGGACTGCTAGAGAGAGAGAGAGAGAGTAATTTCGAGTGTCCCCGATAATATTTTCCATATTCGCTGAAACAATTAATTTCTTTTGATGTAACCGTCACTCCACGATTCACTAGCGAATGGCAACGAACGTTCGTTGACGTTCGCTGAACCTTGCACACCAGGAAAAAACGCCAAAAAAATCTTCGTCAATGTTCGTTAGCTTTATATGTACGCTACACAGTATTCCCTAAGGCCAACCAGCGTGTGATAGCACTGGTCAATGTCCCTTCTTTCACTTAGGATGTACACCGCATAAATATTCTTTTTTACACAAGACCATCCTCCACTATTTACAAAAATGTTAACGAAAACAATTTTCCATGCCGTTCAAATTGAAATTTGTTATTTAATCAGGTTAATTGCCTCATTTTAGAAACAATCCAATAAACAACTTCATAATGAATTGTAAAATATTTACGTTATCTTAAGAGCCTGTTCGAATAAATTTATCCACATTTAAAAATAAATTAGAATAAAATTATTTCGAGCCATATATCGTTCTGTCATCTTCGGTGAATCGTAGGTAACAGTTAATAACAGCCATGAAAAATAGGCTGCTTATAGAACTGGTTCGGTAAACCTGATAATTAAAGCTGCTGCGGCTACTTCTTTCTTAACATTTTATTGCCTCGAGTTGAAAGTAAAGTGGTTCTTGCCATGTTGCCACTGCTGCTTAAGTATATACTTCAAATGACTGGTAATTCGTAAAATGGTATATTGATTTTTTAATGATCCGTATCGAGTATTTTGACGTAAATTAAGCGTTTTATGGCAATTGCTTTTCAACTTTTTATGCAAGTGGATATAGTATGTAGTTATTATTCTTTCGATTCAACGAACTTTCAGTCTTTATGTGCAAGAGTACAATTGGAAATATTTTGTAACGTTATTTTGTTCAACTTGATTTGAACGTGACTCAAATGACAACTAATTATCTGAACCAACTTTAAAACTAGCCTAAGATGACAATAAAAAGTTGCAAATGCAACAGTGAGACATACAAATTTGAATTTTACAAATACTAAAATAAAAAAAATTGTTCTTTTATTACCGAACTGGTATAAATGAAAATATTATTTATTTTTGATATTCAACTATTCTTTTTACCAGTTCCAATGTTTTAATCCCTAGTTTTTCTATACAGAGGTTTGTTGAACGTTCTTTAAACGGTGTATTTTTAATTGGTACTGTCAAATTACATACATATATATATATATATATATATATATATATATATATATATATATATATATATATATATATATATATATATATATGAATAGTTTGGTTATTCCGGGTTTCAATCCGTTCGTTCAACAAATCGTTTTCACGACGTTTCGCCAGAAATCTCATTTGGCATTTTCAAGTACGATTCGTCTCGTTACTCGCTAAGAACTGATGGTGGCCTCTGATGAATTTCGAGTTTTGTTTAGCTGGCTAGCTTCCTGATTGGATGAGCGGCTTCGCAGGCTCCTCCCCTCTGCCGAGTGCGATATATTTTGTTTTTGTATGCTGGTCTCTCGTGTAGTAGTTGATTTTTGTTGTTTTCTTTCTTCATTCTTTATTAATATTTTCCATGTAGTTGGAACATTTATAGCATCGTCTCGTTTATTAGGTGTTCCGCTTTTTCGATTTCTAGGGCCTCTCTTATGACGCGTACCTTGTAGTTCTGTACTGGTGCTATTTCTTTTGTTTTTCCTAAGTCAATGGTGTGTCCGGTTGTTTGGTAATGTTCAAATAGGGCTGAGGTTGTCTGTTTGTTTTCGGGCTATTTTTATGTTCTTGGATTCTTGCTGATATGCGCCTGTTTGTTTGTCCTATATAAGTCTGGTCTTGTCTTTGGGATTTCCCAGGATGTTGGCTATTGTTTTTTGTGGTTTAAATATGGGCTGTATGTTGTGTTTTCTTAAGATTCTTCCGATTATGTCTGTTATTCTTTTTATGTATGGTATTATGGCTTTGTTCCTTGTTTGATTTTGGTTTGGTCTTTGTTGTAGTCTTCTCTTGTCTTTTTATGGCTTTCTTTATATCTGATTGTGAGAAACCATTCCGTTCTAGAGCTGTTGAAATGTGTCTTATTTCGTCTTGTTTTGTGTCAAGTTCTGTTAGGCGGAGAGATCTTGATACTAATGTGTTGACCACTGCCTGCTTTTGAGAGGGATGATGATGTAACGCTGCATTGAGATATCGGTCAGTATGCGTGGGTTTCCGATATACGCTAAAGCCCAGGGTGTTGTTGAGAGGGGAGGAGCCTGCGAAGCCGCTCATCCAATCAGGAAGCGAGCCAGCTAAACAAAACTCGAAATTCATGAGAGGCCACCATCAGTTCTCAGCGAGTAACGAGACGAACCGCACTTGAAAATGCCAAATGAGATTATGGCGAAACGTCGTGAAAACGATTTTTGGAACGAATGGAATGAAACACGGAATAACCAAACTATTCATTCTACCATTCGTGAAAACCTACGATATAACTATATATATATATATATATATATATATATATATATATATATATATATATATATATATATATATATATATATATAAAATACAGATTGTAATAATATCATAAGCTAAACAAAACTGAGCAACTGCAAGGTACAACTTCTACAGAAACTAAATCAGGTTTAAAAGTTAACGATTCGGGAAAGAACTCGTCAATAAACAAAAAATTTTTACACTTTAACGGTCATCCTGTATTCCGGATATATCCAGAAGTCGGTTTTTATCAAGCACTGAAGCAGGAATTACAGTTCTTTTAAGTAAATGCCTATTAGTAAGTTCTCATCATAATCTCAACTGCACTGAAATAGTTGACGCGTTGCTCACATCACAGAATCGAACTAAATTTAAAATAAACAATAGATATCTTGACTGTATTCAAATAAAAATATAAATATAATAAATCCTAAAAAATACAGTATTTTTCTTTATTTTTAAGGAATTTAGTTTTTATTCAATAATCAAAATCAAATTAAATCACTCCCAAGTCATGTGGCAACGAACACCAATTAAAATACATGGCGTCACTTGTTCGCAACATCATAGCAGTCAAAGGGTACGTTTCGTTAAAATTATTTTATAGTGATTTCCGTGCAATTTCTTTGAAATTTGCTTACTATTCTCTGTGAAAACCATTCTAAGAAGTTTCTCCATGATGGAAAATTAATTTATTAGGGCTAATAGTTCGAATTTGCCGAGGATTGATTGTTTTACGGTGGCCAATTTCTTCGCACAAACAGTAAATTTTACTCTGCTGAATTTTAGACCTCCACGTAAGTAATATATCAAGAATTGTTATTTCTACAACCGATAATGGATATATAATAGTAATCATACATATTTATAAGCCCAAAAGATTTAACTGAATAATGAAAAAGAAATAGTATGATTTTGAGGTTACGTTTTGTCTTGTATTCAACAAATTGTTTTATTCTTATTTCTAAACCTTGTTTTAGTCTGTGTGCTTTTACTACTAAATTTATGACGTATGGACACTTGTGCTGTTTTATCTGTTGTAATTGGTTCGCACACTACTGGTTGAAGTATACCTGAAAAGAAAGGTTTGCTTTACAAGTATTTCACAGTGTATTGTAAATGTAATACTGTACCTATAATCAACTAGTAAAATTATATTGTTTACCTCTGCTTGAACCCGGTTAAACCTCAGCCATGGAAATACTTTGTGTAAAGTAAGGATGTTCTATTTCTCTTTCACATTCCGCTATTTTTCCAGTCTTTACCTTTTTACTGCTAATGGTCGAGTTCTTAGGTTTTCTGTTCGTCTTCTTCTGTCGGGTTGACATCCAAACTTCGCTGACAACTTGCTCTCATTCTAACCTGTGATACCAGGCCCATGAAATGATATTCTGTATAGTTTTCCATATCATTCAGCAACTAAAATAAAACAAGTACAAACCATTGTTACCCAACTTTGATTACTTTATTTCTAACCTCAAAATTCCAATTTTTATTTTTGAAAACTGTAAAAATAATAAATTTTAATATAAGAAAAATATATCATATATATTATCAAATTTTACATCAAAATGATCTCTACAAGAATAAATTTTATATTGTGAAGGCACAAGTGCCGGATCCCTGCTGGCTGGCTTCAGCCATATTTTCCGAACGTGAAACGTGAATTAAAATTCCGAAAAAACTTTACCTTATCGGTTTACCAGTGTTTGGGAACATGTGACGTCACCGTAATCACTTGAGAAGTATTAGCTTTCGGACCGAAATTTAATTTACATGATTTTTAAAGTATTATTTGTATTAAAAAATAATATTAAATATTTTACGCTATTTTAGGTACGTATGCATGGTTTTAAACACTTCCTCCAAAAATAGTCAACTCTATTACCAGAATATAATTAAATTAATTTAATGAACAATTTTGATAATCTTATATTAACTATTATTGCCTCTGTGGAGGCCAGTGCTCCTTCTATGTCGCCGACTGTGCCCAAGTATTATCAGCAATCATATCGTCAAATTTAAAAATCCCTTATTTTTCCAAGTTTTACAGGTTCTATTTCGCTATAAAAAGATGCTCAAGTCACGATGATAGTGTTTTCTTTAGATAACGTACAGTTTTTATTTATAATGCTGATCCAAAGATTATCGATACATTAGTTGCAATTTTATAGTAATACATTTCTAATTATTTTCACACGACACTATTGACTTAACCTATCGAAAGTCATACGAGACAATACAAAAAGCAAAGTGCCCGACAGATTAATTGTGATGGTACGTGGTGAACTTTCAGTATTATTGTTAATTTTTCCGGAAATTAGTTACCCACTGGACACTTCGTATTATCTCTGTAATTACCGATAAAATAAAGCTCATAATCCTGAAGCTCGAACTTCGGTCACAAATACTAAAATTGATGGTTTACGCCGATTGTATTTCACGCAAAAACTTTTACCATAAAATAATAAAGATAACGGTATCGAAGAACACTCAACCGGTAATCGTGCAAGAAGAAAATATTCCCTAGCCAGTTTAAAGGTGCTTAACCTCTCTCTCGTCGTGATCGATGCGAAGAAGCCTTTCACCGCAATCATAAGCAGTAAAAGTGCCTTATTTATTGGCTTTTTTTGCCATCCTCTGGTTCGACCATTTCGAGTTTATGCTACTCATCGCGATTTATAAAGATGCATAGACAATTATAGTTCGCTTTAAAAGTAAATGACGTGACGTCAAACATTTTCACACTATGTTTGATTACACGGATATTGTAATTCCACGAATGTTTGTTACTTTAAATTATCTGCTTTCTTTTCGGTTTTTAATATTACACATATTTTTTTTTCAGAAAAATGATAATTTTGGAAATGTTATCTTACGAAACTCTCTCCAAAGTTAAAAGTCCGAGTAATTGACTCTTCAAAGTACTTCGACCTATTAGATCTTTTCTACGTGATCATAATCTAGTAGCAGACCGGGACACGAAGACCGTGAATTCTGTTTCTGGCAGGAAGATTTCATATTTTAGCAGGTATTAACGTGACGACTTCAAGCAATTTTAATCTTTGGAAAAAAGAAGCATGCATTCGAAGGGCGCAAAGATATTTCTGCTGCATTGTCGCAGATGGGTATATTAGACAGTTTTTCTTGAGATGTGCTACCGAGTCGAAAATTCTTCTCAGGCAGCCCGAGAAACTCTCGCATTTTTTTATTGCTCCATCTCATTGTGACCTGATCTTGTTCTCAGGTCTAAAAATCTTCTATTATGCGAATTTTTGGTAGTCTACATGAAGATTTTGGATAGAGAAATTGGATGAAGGAATAAAAGTGGTGATACTCGATCTTCGATGCTAAAGTTTTGTTGGTTTCATTACATCCCGCCATGACCACATGTCATTAGACAATTTTGAGATTTTGGAATGTCCCATGAATTGCGGACCAAAGACGAACGAAACATGAAGTAACCTGAACTACCCCATATATTGTATGTAATAATTTAGATTAGTTGTTATAAAACCGATTTAAAATTAATTTCTGTAAAAACTTATAATTTTCTTATTTAAAATAAAAAATATATTACCCTTACATTAGTTGTATAAAATGAAGCTTAGTCCGCAATTTATCTTCTTCTTCTTCTTCTTTCTCAGCCCATTGACTCCGATGGTCCTCCACTGGGATCTGTCTCTCGCCTTCTGGAGCCAGTCTTTTCCAGCAAACTGTCTTATATCATCTACCCATTTGCGTTGTGGCCTGCCACGATTTCGGTTCGTTTCTCGCGGTCGCCATTTCAGTAATTTACTCGTCCACCTATCGGACTGTTGTCTAGCTATCTGCCCCGCCCATTGCCACTTTAGTCGTGATATGCGTTCAATGACGTCAACTACTTTGGTTCTTGATCTTATTGCTTGATTTCATATTTTATCCCGTAACGAGATTCCTAACATTTGTCTCTCCATAGAGCGTTGAGTGACTCGGAGCCTATTTGCGTTTTGTTTGGTTAGTGTTATCGTTTCCATGCTGTAAGTAACAACAGGTAAGATACACGTGTTATACACTTTCCGTTTAAGGTTGATTGGTGTGTTTCTATCTCTTAATACGTACTGCAACTTTCCAAAGGCAGCCCACGTCAGCCCTATTCTTGTTATTTCCGTGGTTTGATTTTCTTTGCCCAGTTTCATGACGTGGCCTAAATAGATGTACTCTTGGACATTCTCTATGATTTCATTTTGAATCTCTATTTGTACATTTGCGTCAGGGCTCATTAACTTAGTTTTCCCCAAGTCCCATTTTTCTCGCCTCTTCATTGAAATCTTGAAGCATTTGTTTTAGCTCTTCTGGGTTGCTAGACATGACAACAACATCGTCGGCGAAATGAAGATGACTAAGATAAGAACCGTCGACTCTAAAACCTTTCTCATCCCTATTTAGTTTTTTAAAGACATCCTCCAAAACTAGCGTAAATAGTTTTGGAGAGATGACGTCTCCCTGACACACACCTCTCATAACGTTTATTTTTTCGGTTTTTGTGTCTTTGTCAATTTTAACCTGTATAGTTGCGTTTTTATATATGTTCTGTATGATAGTGGTATACCTGGAGCCAATTCTAGCATTATTAAGTGATTTCAAGATCGCCCATGTTTCTATAGAGTCAAAGGCCTTGTGAAAATCTACAAATGCCAGGTGTATAGGAATGTTACATTTAGCGTTTTTTTCTAGGATTGTGCGTAGGGCTTGGATATGATCTATCGTACTAAATCCACCTTGAAAGCCGGCTTGCTCCACAGGCTGGTAATAATCAAGCTTTTCAGTCAGGCGATTTGTCAAGATGCGGGTGAATAGTTTATATAGGTGGTTTAATAAACTGTTAGGACGGTAATTTTCTATATTTGTTGTGTCCCCTTTTTTGAAGAGAAGTACGACTTGTGCGTTATACCATTGTTCTGGTACTCTACCGTCCGCAATTTATGGTTCTTACAAAAGGGGTCTTCTTGGTTTGGTCGGCAATTCGAGTACCCAATTATAAAAATCGGGTAGTGAGTCCGCAATTCGAGGCCGCCGTTTGAGAAAACAAGCAGCCTCTTAACCTGACCTTACCTCACTGCTTCGGGTGATATTACTATATCCCCAAACTGTCTCTGCCTCAGTCTGTTGAGCCCCGGACACTCTCTCAGAACATCGTCAAATATTTAATCCTCTTCCAGGCACCATCTGCATACCGGGACATCCGCGACCCCAATCCTTTGAAGACGTTCACGTAGATGACAATGTTCCTTCAGCAACCCTATCACGATCCTTGGTAAGTCCGTATTAGGTCAAATTATATGTTCCAGCATTAATTAATGTGCTTTTCAGCAACAGTTTCAGTTCTCTTACCAAACTGGAATGGGTATAATGGGTTGAGGGGCTCCATATTTGTCAAACAACTCTCACCAGTCAGATTGTGCAGCAGATTATCAAGTACCTCGCTGCACTCAGACAACAGTCGTAAAGCTGCTATATTGTATCCTGGAGCCCTACTGTCTGAGCATATTGTAACGAACTTTATAGCGTTATACATTTCATAGTAATAGTTTGTGTTTATAGTTTGTAGGGTTTTAGGTTTATTTTCTACGATTTCATAATTTATTTAATTAATTTTACCTTTGTTAATTTCCTCAGGAGACGTCTATGAAAGAAGGTCTAGAAATCGCCATATTACTCCTTTTTCTTATTTTCGTTACACACAACCCTTCTAGAAGGATCCGTATCGACCAAAAGGGTATATAAAGGGTCCAGATCGGCTGTCGTGGACAGTTTAGTTTGAGACGTTGCCGATGTAACTTGGAAGTATTTGACAAGTGTCAGAATTGAAGTTGACAATAAAAAGCTTTTGAAATAGTAGAGTGTATTCAATAATACAGTGTGTGTTCAAAGATCGGCCGTCCGACACAATATGTTAATAGACCTATTTTTGTTTATTTTTCTCTCTCACAGAGATGGCATTTCAAAATATCATAAATTTTCGCTTGAAAGACCGTTGTGTGCTGCCTCAAAAAGTAAAATTATCCAACAGCGGGATCCATTTCACGGAAGAGGTTGCGCTTCCTCTCGAGAAAGGAAGTTTGTTGCTTTTTTCAGTTGCTTCAGAGATTATTTGCAGTTCGGAATAGAGTTTTTTTTCTAAAATAACCTGGATATATTACATGTGCAGGAGTTGGATAGGATGTGCTGATTGGCAGCAACAATTTTTCATCAGTTTCAAAGGCTATTTATCGATATTTTCCAAATGTTATTGATTTTCAGCAAGTAATATTTTAGTGTACAATTATCAACAAATAATAAAAATATCCTAAACAATCAGCTGTTGTCGCTCCCAACAGCTGACTGCGCGATATAGATGCAGTTTAAAAAGACAGGGGTGACTTTACCCTCTGGAATTTGCGTTACTGATACAACTTGAAATCCTCCCCTTGCCAAAATTCCTGTCTGTCGGGATATATCCTGTGGATCAATATATAATTAAATTTCAGGGAGTTTCATGTACCGTAGCTTTTAAAGTTTCTATTTAAAATAAAATTTTAAGGTATCAAGAACAGAATCTTCTACAAATCGATGACGTTACTTAATTAAATCTTATGATCTTGTAAAACAAGGTTTTTATTATTCTTACGCATTACTGACGAGATATTAAAAGTAATTTATTGCTTTTAAATCGTCGGTGTCGTAGTAATTCTATTGCAGTATTAAACGCTCAAGGGCAAATGAAGGTTGGTTATGCAAAATTTACATATTATATTAAGATATATGCAAAAAAAATATTGCATTGTTCATATCTTTATTGCATTTAAACTGATTAATATGAATAGCAATGAAAAATATGTGATAAATTACTAGTCAGTTGCAGCTGTAAAACTTTAAACGTTTTTAACGAAAAAACACTAACAAAACTAATAATCGTAGTCCCCCCTTCTGCCGCATTAATTTTTCCCCTCACTTCTACCTTAAAAAACTAATGTTTAAAAAAATGAGCTCAGTGGAAAGTCCTAAGCATTTATTATGTGAATTAATCTAGATTCAAGTTTCACCACAAATATCCAAAATCTCTACACAAATATCCCAGAACGTATTGATTTTATCCTACTTTATTAAAAGGGAATAGAGCAAGAAAAAACTCAAAACAATGTCAGAAAAAATTTCGTATTTCTGAGTTCCAATCAATATTTTTCCGAGTCTAATTAATAATAAATTAAATGCAGACTTTTTAAAATGTTTCTAGGTGATTTATGCATTAAAAAATATCGTTAATATACATATTCTAAGGCCTTGTTAAAATATAAACCTATTACTGTATCTACTTTGTCTACACTCCCAAGTAAACTTTTCCATTATTGCCGTTCCGCAACTTGGAAACGTGGGCTCGACGCTCGACTACCGTAATTTAACTTTTCCTTTGTGGATACGGAGGTTATTAATTTTCAATTGGAATGGAAAATTTCGCCTCATAATACAGACATTTGTTACGAGTTTCCAAAATATTTAGACATTTCCAAACCTAAAATTTAGTTTCCTGCTTAATAAATTCAGTTGTGATTACAGTCAATTAGATACGCTTAATAATTGTAAATTCAGTTAATAATAGTATTTCTATTTTATTATCGTAAAGTAAATATTTGTTTAACGATAACGCATTTTTCGGAAACCAAAAGCCACGAAGTTCGTGAATTTTTGAGATAATATTTACGGAGAAGTGACACAGAACATATCTTAATAATAGTCCGGTCAAAGTAGACATTCAAGGTTACCAAAAAAGGCATAGAGCTGTACAAATGTCCGGAACACCATTACAAATAAGTTGTCAAAAGTCCCAACGATCCCATGCCTGGAAAAAAAATTATTCACTGTCGAAGTGGGGAAAAATGGGTTTTTCATGTTTTTCAGCCAAACGGTAAGTTTTATTATCAAAATAGTTCAGACAATTGTAGATCATAAAATTACCTATAAAAATTGTTCTTACACTTTTTTTTCTAAGAGTCCCCGTTTCCGAGATATCATCGCTCAAAAAGTTGAGAAAGCTGCGTTCCCCAAAATATGCACACGTTTCCACGTCACCTGTGAGGTAGTGTACTTGACGCGTTTTTCATTAACGTGGTTTCCCCGGTAGGCCTATTCCACGAACCATACTGTACTATGTAATGATTTAAAAAAAAAGAAATAGTTAAAAATAATCGAAGCTGTCTGAATTCTATTGAATTTAGGTCAATTATTCGTCAGATTCATTATCGTTAAATACTTCTGCTTCTTCATGTTCTTCGTCGTCTCGTTCTTCTTCTTCTTCTTCCTTCTGAGTGCAAATAAATCCCTCCAAAAGCGATGTATCAGACGTCTCTTCGTTGATATGATATGAACCGTCTTCTAATGGAGATTCAACATTGGAACACGAGTGGCCTTGGCAATTTGTACATGCTAATGAAGAAAATAACCCAACTTTTTTGCAGCCGCATTTAGCATTACATCCCTTTTTACAATTGCAAAAAATTGTGTTGAGGAGTTTTTCTGATGCAGGTGGGAGTAAAGTCTGAATTGGTTGCAATGTATTGTCAATCAACTTCCAATCCCAATCTTTTCGATCTAGTTGATTACCAAGCCACAGTTAAACTTGATAATATACCCGAAATAGATGTTGTTGGGCAGAAGCAGAGGTTGGAGGAAGACAAACTACGCTTTTTGTTTCGAATATTTTTAACAAAAGATGCGTAGCGGAACTTATCGATGTAGGTAATTTTTTTTGGAGCTCCGTACATGACAAGAAGAAAGCGAATTCCATTGGTGATAATTTCTTGTGGAGTAGAGTCACTATTTTTAAAAACTTCAGCCCAACCGACTAAATCTTGTTTTTCAAACATTTTAAAAACAGATGTTTTACCCCTTCTGTAAAATGCTGATGTATCGCAGCCACTTATTGCATGTAAAAACAAAACATGATTTTGACACTTTGCAAAAGCAGATAAACTTTGTGTTGAATATATTTCAGATTGATGTTGAGCTTTCCCAGGTTTTAAAAAATAAATGGTTTTGTTCAAATTTGAAATTCCAGTTGATTGTAACTATAAATGTTGCGGTTAATAATGAAAAATGTTCCTCTGGTCCTTTGGCATGCCTACAAATATTCTTTTTCCAAAATTGTCAATTACATTTTCACATATATTCCGTCTAATTTCTCAAATGGAATTAATCTTATTTCAAAGCTCTTCAGAGCTTTGAGGATCTTTAGGGAAAACCCTTTTCTTCAAAAAGCCCCACAAAGATTGATCAACAGACGTAGCATAACATTCTCGCTAGCCAGGTAGTATTAAAAGCGTTAGTAGATCACCGTACTAATTCGAAATTGCTCTAGAACTATCTCCAACGTCTCCTTATTCTAGATAACCATAATAAGGTAATACCAGCGGAGATACCGGTCACAGGAAAATAAAATAATCGTATCTACAATTTTCACACGCAAGTTTTATTTTCCGACACGTTTCTAAAAGCCAGAGAAAAATATGGGGAATGTTAAGAAGAAACAAGCTTGAAGTCAAAGATACCATGAGAACTAATCAAATCACATTAGAGCAGTGGGAAACATACTTTAAAAATCTATATAAGGAAGAGGAGAACATGGAACAGATACAAAATGAATATGAGGAGGACGATAGCATAGAACTAACAAATGACAAGATAGAAAACACCTTAAAGTCCCTTAAGAATAGAAAAAGCCCTGGACCAGACGAGATCACTAATGAGATACTTAAATACGGAGGGAAAAAGCTTTGGAATGAAATATTAATCCTATTCAAGAATATCATAGAAGGACAAAAAATACCGAATGAATGGAAAAATAGTGTAACAATACCAATTTTTAAAAAAGGACAGAAAACGCGCCCAGAAAACGCGCCCAGAAAACTATCGAAGAATAACACTTCTCAAAGCATTCACAAAAACCATACTGGAAGAAATCACCAAAATCATAAGTATACGATAAGAACAACAAGGTTTCAAAAAGAACAGATCCACTATTGACGCAATATTCATTGTCAAACAAATAACTGAAAAATCCCTAGAATTCAATAAACCTGCGTACATGTGCTTCGTCTATATGACCAAGGCTTTTGACAGAGTACGCTTAAATAACGTCTTAGAAATAATCAGAACAAAAAGTCTAAACCATAGGCTAATTAACCTAATATACGATATTAACATCCAATGTAAAACAAAAATCAGAGTAGGACATATAACAACGGAAGACATATATGTAAACACAGGAATTAGACAGGGCGATTCGCTCAACCCCTTCATATTTAATCTAATAATGGATAAAATAATAGAAAATCTCCCCAGAACAGCTAGAAATAAAATGGGAAACACATTCTTCCATACCGTCTGCTATGCGGACGATGCTGTTCTTATTGCAGACTCTGAAGATAACCTCCAAAGACTACTGTACTCTTTTAACACTAAAGCGAAAGAATTAAATATGCTCATCAACACCGAGAAGACCAAATGCTTAGTAACATCCAAAGAACCAATACAGTGCAAGTTGGAAATCGACTCCAAAATTGTCGAACAGGTAAATCACTTCAAATAGCTGGGAGCAGAAATAACGAGCCATGGAAACCTTTTTAACGAAGTAAGAGAGCAAACAATGAGAACGGCTAGAATTTCGGGATGCCTAAAAGAAATTGTGTGGAAGAACAAATACCTTAATACCGAAAGCAAAACTAAGATATATAAAATGGTTCTAAGACTCATCATATCATACGCGGCAGAAACAAGACCAGATACAGGCAGAACTCTACAAATGATGAGAACAGTCGAAATAATAACATTAAGAAGTATACAAAGCAAAACTCTACACGACAGAATACGGAATGAAGATATCAGACAACAATGCGGGATACAGGACATAGGAAGAAGGCGAAGATTCTGGAACAAACATATAGGGAGAATGGAGGACGGTAGACTGGTTAAAAGCGCAAAAATGAATAACCCAGTAGGAAAAAGATCACAGGCAAGACCACCAAAACGATGGCGAGAATGCTGGACCTCATCTTCCGGGGAAGACGTGATGGCAATGAACAGGCAATAGCCTACTAGCATGGTTAACTGTGTTAGAACGAAGAAGAAGAAAAACTTCTTCCTGAGAGGTAAGTATCCCGATTGTCTCACTCCTAGATCCAGCATTGTACAGTCCTCTAATTGTACAAAAACTGCATTTTACCAATAAATAAGATGGCAAATGTAATCACACGTGCAACTTATATTGTCGCTTGTTTTTGTCGGGTATAAATATGTATAAAATTTAAATTAAAAAAATATATTTTATGTTAAATAAAATTAATACCACTTATTAACATAATAAGTTTTTAAAAATAAACAGTTAAAATGCGGAGCGTGCAAAACAAATCATTCTCATTAATTTTAATCGGCATATGCATGTTTTCTATGTTCGCAATTTTTAGTTTCTATAGAATTTTTACCTGAGTGTCTCAATGACAGGTGCAAATTATAACTTTTAACTAATCATCTCGTAACCTTGAGACCCCATAGCCGATTCCAGGTAGAGAGAAAATAAAATCATTTGTTGTAACTTTTACAGAAACCATTATAATAATTAGAATTGTTAATAATGGAAATTTTTTATATCTTGATTCTATAAACATAATGGTGGAGTTTTTTTATTCTAACGCAATAATCGCTTTATGAATATGAATAATTTTATGGTGGTAGGTAATATTTTTAATGGCGAAGCTTCAGAATATATAAATTAATTTACTTTTTAATGTTCTATACCTTAAAAAGGTTGTTTGCCCCTCAGTTGTCTTTTTATCAAGGAAGGTAACCCTACTTTTTTTTTGTCTATTTGAATAAAAAAATTCAAAATGAACTTAAGAAAACTAGAAAAAATATATTCGTTAATTGAATACAAAAAAAAAGTTGACCACTTCTAGATTTTCTTAAATTACCCTTAAACGAAAAAAGTTTTATCAGTATGCTTCAGCTTCTGACTGATATTTTTCAAATAATCAAATTGAATGTTACTTTTAACGCAAAACTAAACTATCTGGTAGCATTTAAATCGTAAGAATTACAATCCCTAATTTTCTTTTAAAGATTCGAACTGATTTGTGTTTATTTCTTTAAAAAAAAATTAAAATGAGCTTTAAATAATTTGAACATATAATTTTACTGAACGAGTACAAATATGAAGTTGACCTCCTCAAGATAACTTTTTGTATCCACCCGTGAACGGTAAAACGGTTCCTTAATATGTTTCAGATTCTAATTGATATTTTGTCAATAACCAAATGCGAAAAGTAAACTGACCAAAGCAATTTTGACCTTGAATTTTTATTTTTAAAATTCCTTCTTGTTTGTGCTTTTTTCTATTAACATTCTAAAATGATCTCGTAATATTAGGTAAAAGTACTCACATTATTTGGATATGTAAACAAAATTGGCCTCATTTAGGTAATCTTTTGGAACCACCCCTCGACGAAAATCTTAATTCTGAAAATAGATTTTGAAATATTAGGTTCTAATTGCCATTAAAAAAGTTCCATACTACTGCTATTGTATAAACATTAAACTACTTTATACATTTTTGATTATGAGGGTTGCTACCTTTAAGTCTTACTTTTGGAATTCTATCTTTTCTATGCCCGTTTTCATAAAAAGAAAAAAATGAACTGAAAAATATTTTTTACAAATACGTTACTTAAGTAAACAGACGAATTTGTTTTTTTAATGCTTTTTTCGCAGTTGAACCTCAAACTCACAACTTTGTTTATTCATCTAAAAATGTATTTATGGTTTATTCAGTTGCAAGGTTAACTTTAGTTTTATATTCATATAATAAGGGTACTTTTTCCAAATATTACTAGCTCATTTTAAAATGTTCTTAAAAATTGACACAAACAAGAAGTAATTTTATAAATAAAAATTAAAGGTCGCAACCCTTATGGTCAAAATTGCATTAGCCAGTTTACTTTTCACATTTAAAGTAATATACTATTTGATTATTGGCAAAATATCAATTAAAACCTAAAGCATATTAAGGAACCTTTTTTAGGGGATAAAATTTCCGTTCACGGGTGGTTACAAAAAATTATCTTGAAAAGATCAATTTCATTTTTGTATTCATTCAGTAAAAATACTTGTTCAAACCATTTAAAGCTCATTTAGATTTTTTTTTATAGAAATAAACACTAATGAGTTTGAATTTTTAATTAAAATAAAAATTAGGGATTGCAATCCTTACAGTTCAAATTGCATCAGATAGTTTAATTTTGCGTTAAAAGTAACATACAATTATATATATATATATATATATATATATATATATATATATATATATATATATATATATATAGTGTCTTTTGTATGTTTATCTCTAGACCCCATTTAGTGAATTTTTCTATGAGTTTATTTATCATGTAAGTCATGTCTTGCTGGTCTTCCGCAAGAACTACCTGATTATCTGCAAAGAGGATTGTATACAAGTGAGTGTCCTCTAGCTATATCCCCATGGGGCTACATTTTCTGCAGAGATAAATTTTAAAGAGGGTTGGAGAGAGGCAGGAGTCCTGTTTAACCTCTTTTGTTTGTAAAAAAGCCTCAGAAGTTTGGTTTCTGATATTAACAACTGCTTGGTTTTCTCTACACAGTGTTTTACGGCTTTTATATATAAACTATTTATGCCTGCGTCTTTCATTGCGATCCATAATTTCTGCAAAGGGACGGAGTCAAATGCCTTACAAAGATCTATAAAAGTGGCGTGAAGCTCCATTCCTCTTGCTAGTCTCTTTTCTGCCAGTTGTTTTATTGTAAATATATTGTCCACGCAGGATCGCCTAGGTCGAAATCCACTTTGTCCTTCCATTTTCGTAGCTTCCTCTTCTATTCGGGCTGTTGCGACTCGTAAATCTTTCCAATGGACGATGTAATCCTAATACCCCGATAATTACTGCAATCACTCCTATTTCCCTTTTTATAAATTGAATTTATGTAAGAGCTCCTCCAATCTCTTGGAATCATTTCCCCTTCCAGACACTTGTTAAAAATTACACAAAGCAGCTTATCATGTGGTGTGCTTAACTCGATAGGTAAATGCCCTAATCCTACTGCTTTATGGATTATTTGCAAAATATCAATTAGAAGATGAGGCATATTGACAAACCTTTTTTGAGGAGTATTTCATCATTTAATGGTGTTTAAAAAATCTAGAAGAACTTTATTTTTGTATTCTATTAACATATATTTTTTCTAATTTTCTTTAGCTCATTTTGACTTTTTGTTTTATCCAAGTAGACATTAAAAAAAAAGGTATTTCAATGTAAAAAATAGGGATTGCAACCCTTATGGTTGAAACTTCATCAGTTAACATGAGAAGTAATAAGCAATTCGTTTCATTGAAAAAAATCCAATTAGAACCCGAGATAAATTGGCCAATCTATTTTGGAGGATGAACTTTGGGGCCCGATTTCATCCCCTTAAACTTTTTTTCTGCAGATATAAAAATAGTTCTCTCTTAATTCAGATATTGCTTACAAGGTGTCAAATATGATTTGCATTAAAGTTGCATCGGGAACGGAGACTATTTAGCGTCTGAAGTGGGTCACTCGATCTTTTCAAGCGGTCACTCATTCAAAAACTAACCGATCTCGGCGGGGGTTCACTTCAATGCTCAGAAGTGGAGTAACCTGGCCACCGAAGTGAACCTTTGCCCTAAATTAATTTGGTCTGTATACGAGACTGTCAATTTAGGTAATTTCTTGAAATATAAGAAGTATTTCTACAAGGAATTAAGTGGGAAAACTGGAACATTTCACAAAAATAAAATTCACCATTTTTTTTTTAATTTCAAATATATACGGGCTTACTTACTACAGAACCATCGTACTCTTGGAATATCGAGACTACAATATTACATGAATTAATATTATTTTAAAATATTATTGAATGTCATTTAAAATAGACAATAAAAAGGTCAAATATATAAAAGATACTTTCAAAACATATAACACAATACCGATTACCACTCGAGTGGTAAGCGAGTTAACGAGCATAAATATGCATCATTAGATAAATGACAAAACAGCTTTGTGAGAATAAAAAAATGTATGCATATACTTATATGCATATGGTATGAGTATGAGTCACTTATTACAGTCACACAATGCCACTTAATGCATAAGACAATATGCATCGTTAAAGAGGTGCGTCTAGCTATAAACGCGTTGCTCGTTTTTATTTGTCAACGTAGTATGTTCGCTACGAGAAGCCTTTATTTAATGTAGTCGATGCAAGGAGAAATATTTGCATTATTTAACTTGTTCTTGTATACACATATACTAGACATTAAATGTAGACGCATTTAGTGACTTCAGAAAGGCCTTCAACACTATTAAATTTTAGGCAATTATAAGATCTATAAAAAGGACAAGGGTAAACCAGTGATACATTGACATTATTCAATAATTAAACAAACGATCTGAAATGAAAATATGGCTGTATGAAAATACCTAAGAGCCGTCATCAAAAAGTTCCTAGAATTCATTTAGAAAAATTGATATTGTCTCCTTCAAAGTACTTCCATGGATTGCAACGCACTTATGCCAGAGCTTGATTCAGCTCTTGGATGGGCTACATGTAAAATGAGACAACTCTAACCTTCGACGAAAACTAAAACCAAAATATACACAGGACGCATTCTCCCAGAACAATATATGACGGAAAAACATGGGTTCTCATCAAAAAAAAATAATAAACAAATTAAAAGTGCACCAAAGATCAATCGAACGAAGAATGCTAGGAATAAAACTTCCTCTTCTTCTTTCTAACACAGTTAACCATGCTAGTAGGCTATTGCCTGTTCATTGCCATCACGTCGTTCCCGGAAAATGAGGTCCAGCATTCTCGCCATCGTTTTGGTGGTCTTCCCTGTGATCTTTTTCCTACTGGATTATTCATTTTTGCGCTTTTAATGAGTCTACCGTCCTCCATTCTCCCTATATGTTTGTTCCAGAATCTTCGCCTTTGTCTAACCCATCTTCCTATGTCCTCTCTCTCGTGTAGAGTTTTGCCTTGTATACTTCTTAATGTTTCCATTTCGACTGTTCATCATTCGTAGAGTTCTGCCTGTATCTGGTCTTGTTTCTGCCGCGTATGTTATGATGGGTCTTAGAGCCGTTTTATATATCTTAGTTTTGCTTTCGATATTAAGGTATTTGTTCTTCCACACAATTTCTTTTAGGCATCCAGAAATTCTAGCCGCTTTCATTGTTTGCTCTCTTACTTCGTTAAAAAAGTTTTCATGGCTCGTTATTTCTGTTCCCAGATATTTGAAGTGATTTACGTGTTCGACAATTTTGGAGTCGATTTCCAACTTGCACCGTATTGGTTCTTTGGATGTTACTAAGCATTTGGTCTTCTCGGCGTTGATGAGCATATTTAATTCTTTCGCTTTAGTGTTAAAAGAGTGCAGTAGTCTTTGGAGGTTATCTTCAGAGTCTGCAATAAGAACAGCATCGTCCGCATAGCAGACGGTATGGAAGAATGTGTTTCCCATTTTGTATCTAGCTGTTATGGGGAGATTTTCTATTATTTTATCCATTATTAGATTAAATATGAAGGGGCTGAGCGAATCGCCCTGTCTAATTCCATGTTTACATATATGTCTTCCGTTGTTATATGTCGTACTCTGATTTTTGTTTTGCACTGGATGTTAATATCGTATATTAGGTTAATTAGCCTATGGTTTAGAGCTTTTGTTCTCATTATTTCTAAGATGTCCTTAAAGCGTGCTCTGTCAAAAGCCTTGGTCATATCGACGAAGCGCATGTACGCAGGTTTATTGAATTATAGCAATTTTTCAGTTATTTGTTTGACAATGAATATTGCGTCAATAGTGGATCTGTTCTTTCTGAAACTTTGTTGTTCTTCTCGTATACTTATGATTTTGGTGATTTCTTCCAGTATAGTTTTTGTGAATGCTTTGAGAATGCTATCAAGCACTGTTATTCCTCGATAGTTTTCTGGGTGCATTTTCTGTCCTTTTTTAAAAATTGGTATTGTTACAGAAAGAAAGAAAATTAATGTTTCGGTAATTTATTTTACCTTCGTTAGAATATACAGTGTGTAGCTAAAAACAATAGAGCATTTTTTTGACATAACTGTCAAATGATTTAGAACATATTGTGTATTTACCTTGAAAAAAATTCACGATCCACACGTGTACACGTCAATTTAACATTATAGTATATTGGGAAATTATCTTTCGTAAAATAACAGTCTGAAGATGACCACGTATGTTATCTTGAAATTAGTTAATTTAACATTATAGTATATTGGGGAATTAAATTTCGTAAAATAACAGTCTGAAGATGACCACGTGTGTTATCTTTAAATTAGAGTAGTGCTGAAAGAACCAGATGGAATTTTTTTTGTAAAATAATAAAGATTATTTTGGCAATTGAGGGTTTAAAGGGTCGAGCGAGAATTTCTCATTTTTTAAGATTTTGACTTTTTCAGAATCGAAAGCGTTTTTCTATGTTATGTGTTGTTAACGCCGTTTCATAAACGATTCCATGGACTTCAAGAGCAAAATAAAAAAACATAACCATTGCAGATGGTCATGAACTTACATACCTTATTTCCTTATATACAAACGTACTAATCAACTTATCAAAAAAAAAATTGAACCAAAATAAATTATTGACCAATATGCCCTTAAATGGATTCTTAGATGCACTTGAACTATTCTTAAACTACACATACTTCATGCACAACATAAATTTTATAAACAAATAGAAGTATGCGCAATGGGAGCTTTCATTTCCAGTGTTATAACATAACTTGTACTATCGAATCCTAAATACCAAAAACAGACCATTCGAAAAACAAAAGAAGTCTTAAAAATGAACAGCTATCCCGAAAACCTAATAAATAATATCTTTAAAAAAATAATTCATAAATTTAATAACGAAAGCTCATCTTCTTCTTCTTCTTCTTCTAGGTAGAACCAAGTTCTGTTATCTACACTATGCCTCATCGATCCTCGTTTGAGGTCGAAATCCAGCTGTCTCTCCATCTTTTGGGGGGCCGTCCAGGCGGCCGTTTGGTGTTTGGTTTCTTTCTCATCACGGTTTTTGCTAGTCTGTCATCGTCCATTCGTTTCACGTGATCTCTCCACTGCCTACGACGGTTTCGAACCCACTTCACAACATCCCCCACTCCGCTATCCTCGCGTATTTTTGCGTTTCTTATTCTATTTCTTAAACATGTTCCCGTGATCATTCTCAGCGTTTTTATTTCTGTGGTTCTCATAATTTGTTTTGTCTTTGTTATTTCACTTCTTGTTTCTGCGCCGTAGGTCAGTATCGGTCTTACACAGACCTTGTAAATTCTTGCTTTGCTCTCAACCGTCATATGTTTATTGTTCCAGATTATGTCTCTTAGTTGGCCTGATATCATGGCCGCTTTGTTGGCTTGTGTGCGTACTTCTTCCGTTACTGCCCTGTTACTTGTTATATGTGCTCCCAGGTATTTAAACTTCCCAACCTGTTCGATACGTTTGTCATCAACCATTAGTTTGCATCTTACCGGTTCTTTTGCTATTACCTTTGCTTAGGTTTTCTCCACAGATATTGTCATATTGTTCTGTTTGGCTGTTCGATTGAGATGGAAAAGCATTCTTTGTAAGTTGTCCTCGCTATCTGCTGTCAAGGCAACATCGTCTGCAAAGCATATAATCTGAACGGTATTGTGTCCCATTGGGTACCCAATATTTGTGCTTTTTACATCATCAATGATTTCGTCCATGATTACACTGAAAAGTGTTGGACTTAGGCTATCACCCTGTCTTATTCCTATGGATAGTGGGATTTCCTCTGTTAGAGTGTTATTTGTTTTAATTACCATGGTGTTTTTGGAATTCAGTTCGTATATTGTGCGTATGATTGCTTCGTCTAGTTCTGTTATGTGTTCCAGTTTGACTCGGTCGAACGCTTGTGTGAAGTCCACAAAACAAATGAACAGCGGTTTATCGTATTCGATAGATTTTTCAACCAGCTGTCTGATAATAAATATACTGTCGATAGTAGAGCGGTTATTCCGGAAGCCCTGCTGTTCTTCGCACGCCCCTAACTTGTCTACGATCCGTTGTGACAGTATTTTGGTTAATAATTTGGCTGAACTGTTCAGTAGGCTGATTCCCCTGTAGTTTTCGGGTTCTTTCTTTGATCCTCTTTTGTGGATCGGAATTGTGATGTTTTTCCGCCATTCGTTGGGTACTGACGTTGTGCGGAGTGTTTTTTGAAATAGAACAGTGAGCTCTGTGACAAGGCTGGGGCCTCCGTACTTTAGCATCTCATTCGTAATTTGATCGATACCAGGTGATTTTCTGTTTTTTAATTTCTTAATTGAAAGCTCATCACATACTAAAATAAAAGAGAAAATACATATCACTTCCATATACTATTCAAAATGCTTTTAAGAAACACAACGTAACTGTCAGCCAAAAGGGTTATAGTAAACTAAAATCTGAAATACTAAAAGATAAAAAAACACATGTCGTTTACTGTATTCCATGTAAAGACTGCAATGGCGAATACATAGGTCAAACAAACCAACATTTAAAAAACAGATTAAACGAGCACCAATATATATATATATATATATATATATATATATATATATATATATACAACAATTACATAAAGAAAGAGTCTTCGTTTCTCAAACATGGGACTTTTGAAAATTTGCCGATGAATAACATCATCATTTGAATGCCAATCCTTTTAATTAAAGCATGAGATAATTTAGGTTAGATTGAAAATCAGTGGGCAGTTAATCTGCACCACCGTGACCGTACGGTCTATTGTGACCCATACCTATTTATATTCCATTCAACAGACACAGTTTAATGAGGCTGATGGTCATGTTTGGCAAGTAAATTTTTAGGTCCGTTAGTGGCGTTTATTTTTTGTTAAATATCGATTAACTGATCCTTTACATATGTATAATTAGTTCCATATAAACGTATTTCTGCGTATTTGAATAACATACTTTTTTAGGCCTGTTTATTTGATACGTCCAATACTCGAGGCTTTAAATTACTTCGCGCTTGATATTCGTGAAGTTGATGCTTCATAATGAGTGCGAAATATAACAGATTCGGAGGGACGAAAAAAGCCCACAAATGATTTACGTTGCGGCTATAAAATATAACTTGAATCTTTCGTACAGAAGTGAGTGGAAAGGTATGATCGAGAAAAAAAGTCAATAATCTTCCAGATCGTGGTTTAACATGCGATTACAAAAGTCTTGATAAGGTTCCAGTGTTCCAAAAAATTTACATCTCAATTTGCGACAGGGGCAAAGTATTGAATGGTCCTTCTCGTCAATGTAATTGTAGTAAGTAACCACGTTTTTCTCTCTTTTGTAAAGAGTACCACCTCCGGCTTGTCCGGGTTTATTCCGAGCTCTTCCCTGTGGCACCATCACTCCACAATCCGGAGGGTCCGCATCATTGATCGCCCAGGTCCTAGATATCGCGACCAGGACATAAAATGACCAAATCATTAACGTAGTCCTGTGTATACAAACCCTTAACACGCCCTATTGTTTTTTTATATTCCATCCGTCCACCAAGTGATACCAAAATAAAGTAGTAAAATTTTTATATGGATCGTTATTTTACGTATCCCATGAAAATATCATGCTGCTTCTGTCAACTGTTTATCAGCATTTCTTGTTTTTTTAGTCAACTACATACAATTCAAGAAATACTGTTCTTGATACTAATTTTTGAATCTTTTGTACACCATTTCGTGTTAATTATATAAAAATGGTTTATTTCGTAATTAATTAAAAAATAATTATTTTTTTCGAGAATGTTTACAATAACTTTGACTTCAGGACAAACAAAAAGAAACAATTAATAAATTGCAATATTAGTAATATATCTAAATATACTCTCGGTATTATAAAGGAAATTATAATTAAATCACTTATTAATCATTATATTAATTTATAAATTAAACACTTAGATATGCCAAAACCATTGAGTGTTGTAAATCTCGGTTCCACCTGAATATGATTTACAATGCCGGCGTGACAGTTAGTACTAAACCCCACTAAAAGCGTGTAAATTTGTTAATAATCAACTTTTCCGGAAGGTAATTTATTATAGTATGATTAAAACCATATCAAAATCCCTTTTTCAAGATCACCATCATGGTTATACAAATAAATCTAATAGAACGCCTTTTTAAATATAAGATTTGTTTTTAAATACAATTTGCCTAGAACAAAATCAATTCGAACCAGGCGATTTTGGCCTACAACATTTGAATGAATACTGTTTGGCCTACCTCAACAACCTAAAGCAAAAGATAAAATTTTATACGCGCACATAAAAATTACAGCAACATGTATATGTTTCAATAAAAATATTACAGTGGTTGTGGTTTGTAGAAGTTTAAGACAAATTTTTTTCACACCATACTTTTTATACATAAACTCAAATATAATTTTACCTGATGTATGTCGATCTCGTGTGAATTCGGTATTGAAATATACATAAATTTGTGGAATTCGCTGTGTGTACTGAGTCTTTCTCAGAACGTAGGGCAGCTGACGTTTGGATGAAATCTAATTCACCATCTTCAAAGCTCACCGTACTGCGTCTGTGAGGGAACAGACACTGCAACCAAAAAAAATTTAATCAGGACGTTTAAATCAATGAATGAATCAATCAATCAACGTATCAAACAATATGTTAATAGCAAATGTCGATAATGTATACTTTATAAGCCTGTTAAAAAAGTTATATGTCGATCTCTGAAGATAAAACTAGAAATTAAGGTATTTAATTATAAGAAAAACCTATACTAAAAACATTTATTTACATAAATTTAGCCATATCTTTTAATTAGTGTATTTGACATGCCCAGCATTCGCGTTCTATAATTAAAACGAAATTATTGTTGACTGCAAATACTTTTTAATTAAACTAAAAATTAAACAGGAATATCTGCGATGTTATTTGCGATCTAAATTCAATATTTTATGCTGTAATTACGCGAAAATTGCCAGAAATTTTATGTATGATTTCGGTATTTTTGTAACAAAAATAAAAGGTAATAATTAGAATTTTTTCTACTAAAAGTAAAATTTAAAGTAATTATTTCATTTAATTATTTTGTTGCGTAATGCAAAACAAAAGATATCGAAGCACATTTCGAGTTTTTTTTTCAATATTTTGAACACGCGTAGTTTTTATTTTTATTTTTTGTGCTACATCTCTTAGTTGAACTTGCCTAACTGCTTCCGGTAACAAAATTGTATCTCCGAAATATCCCTGTCTCAGTCCGTTGAATGCTGGGCACTCTCTGAGAACATGGTCAACAGTTTCATCCTCCTCCAAACACCATCTGCATGTCGGGTCGTCCTCGACACCGATTTTATGAAGATGACAATGTCCTGTCAATAATCCCACCACAATTCGCAGCTCTTTCCTTTCCAAGGAGAGAAGCTCCTTAGTACGCCGCGCGCTAGGTTCAGTTATATGTTCCTTAGCACACCTCATTCCAGGAGCTCCCCTCCATGATTCAATAAATTTGCTTTCCAGCAACGATTTTAAGTCCCTTTTGCCAATAGCAACTGGGACAGGTAATATTGGTTGGGGTCCATATGGTTCAGTCGCCGAACCCAACTTTGCCAGACGGTTTGCTTCCTCATTCCCGCGTATGCCCGAACGACTCGGGACCCATGCGAGTCTGACTGTGCAGCCTTTCCTTGTCACATCATTTAGTACATCCTTGCACTCAGACACCAGCAGAATAGCATAAATTTCCGCTGTGAAAATTGTCGCACATTATCCAAGAGCGTAGTACTCTCTGACTTCTGTGCTCCTGCCGAATACTCCGGCTCCAGCTCTTTCATCTTGTCGAGATCCATCAGTATATCATCAATATCCATTTTTCGGAAGATTTTATTCTCCCTCCTAATCCTCTCTACGTGGCATAAATATCTCCAGGGAGAGGTTGAGTTTTAAAAGCGGCGTCATGTAGTCTGTCCGCATGGGTAGTGATGGACACCTCTACACCGCGCTTTCCCAATTTCAAGATGTCCCAGGCAACTGAGACGATAAACAGTCTTCAAAGCCTCGTTCTCTATATATAAGTGAAGAGGAGGCAGGTTCAGCAAGACTTCCAGAGCCCTGGTGGGCGCAGTCCTCATCGCACTCAATATTCCCATTCCCTGAACTTGAAGAATGTGTTTGCGCTTTGTTGTACTACGCCACCATATAATAGCGGCGTACGTTATCATGGGGCGGATCACCATAGTGTATATCAAAACAGCCCCATGGGTGTACATAACCCAAAGGCTCATTTACAAGCCCAGAAAGCACATACGGCTTTCTTGGTTCGAGCCTCAATATAATCATTTCAGCTCAGTTGTGAGTCCAGAATTACTCCCAGGTATTGAACTGACCCCTTAAGTTGAAGAGTCCTTCCCACCAATGTAATTGTGGGAAGTCTTCCCCTTTTCCGCTTTTTAGTAAAGAGTACTATCTCGGCCTTGTCCGTCGTCTCCAGGTCCCAAACATGGCTACCAGGGTACAAAATGACTAGGTCATCAGCATAGGCTTGTGTATACAAGCCGGCATCATTCAGTTTACTCAACAGACTGTCCACCACAAGGCTCCACAGCGAAGGCGTCAGCACTCCTCCTTGTGGACAGCCCCTACTTGACAGTACTTTAACAGTTACATTATATTATTCTCTTAGTTAACATTGCTCTGATCCATGCGACTACCGTCGGTTCAGAGCCTCACCGTTGTAGATCATTGCATATCAAATCGTGAGACGTGTTGTCGAATGCCCCCTCGATATCGATAAAGGGTGCCTAAGGCAGATCGTCCACCCAACAGCGCGTTTTCGACTCTTATGACGAGTCGGTGTAGCGCCACATCTGTGGATTTTCCTTTGTGGTAGGCAAATTGCAAGGATGTAAGGGATATTGCACCATTATTCCTTTTTTAATGTGTCGATCCACCAACCTTTCTAATGTCTTTAATAAGCGACTGGTAAGGCTAAAAGACTTAGGATTTATGTAGTCTGTTGTTCCTACCATGGGAATAAATACTACTTTTGTTTCCCTCCACGCCATCGGTATGTCTCCCAAGCTCAAACATGAGCGGAATAGTTCCACCAGGTAGCTTATTATAATATCGGAGGAATTTTGTAGTAAGGCTAGAAATATATCATCCTTACCACGTGACCTGAATGAGGCAAAGGTTTCCATTGACCATTTTACTCTTTCATATATCACTATTGTTTTAACTAACTTGTAGTCATGGTGTGCTTTAGATTCGCTATCATATCGATTTGAGTCTGGAAAGTGCACTCTTAGTAGCTCCCCTAGGGTCCCCTCTTCCGTCGTGGCTTGATCTCCTTCAGAAAGAGCCAGTGCTCCAATCCGGGCACCAGGATCTCTAATTAGTATTTTGCAGAGGCGGGATGCTGAGGGTATGCTTTCTTACTTTGCATCAAAGGATGAAAATTTTTAATTAGCAGAGTTATACTCGATTTTGTTTTTGCTCAAATTGTTCATTTATGTTGCAATATCTTGGCTTCTAAATTAACTTGCAATTTTGAAAATACCGTCACATGAACCCGAAATTTATACCTCATTTATTAAACATTTTACGGCGTTATGAACAAGTAAATTATTAACAAATTTCCTGATCACATAACGGCTTATCATGTTTAAGATTAGGATTGAACAACCTAAAATACATAAAAATCGATCATAAAACTTTTTCAAAGCATACTGGATTTTCCAAGTTCTTACTAATCCTGTTATATTTTTTTACAAAGTCTGGAAACACAAATAAAAATTCTAAAATCGATCCTCAATAAGAATTTAATCACGAACAAGCATCAACATTTCTTCGATAAAAAATTATCAGCTCTTCATTAGATCCGTTAATTACGTAAATTAATTGCAACGCAGAAAACAAAGTCCTATTTTTGAGTACACCAACCCATTCGAAGAATACAAAACTCCTCCTCCAACAGAGTTTAAAATTAGTATTGTATTGATCATGCCACTTTAGTTGTGAAACACTCCAAACTACAACAAACAAGTACCCCAAAGATAACCCTTGTTATGTTATTCATCATTTTTTGAATTTGTTATTACAAAGTTTTATTTTATTATTTAATCTGTCGATTAGAGAAATAGCATTCGGAGATAAGTAATCATCAGTGGAAATGATTTATTCTTGAAAGTATTTTTAATTTATTTGTGGTATTCTATACTGAAAAATACTTTAGATAAGGCAAGTGTTTCGTTTCAACGAGTTTATCAATAAATAACGAAAATATATTGATACAATTAACATACTAAAGCGTTCATAGAAAAGGTCAAGCTTGGATTTGGAAAATTCTTTTGCTTTGCCGCTATAGCATTTTTGGTTCTTAACACATAGAGTACCAGTGCATTTTCGAAATGGTCATTTGAGACCTTATTATTTTTTTATAGGTTTTATTCTCCTAGCACAACCCATTTACAGTAATCCTCTTTGGCATCACTGGCGATAGATTTTACAATAGTATCGTTATTTTACTGCTATTAGATAAGTTCTTGTCGCAATTATCGTCACTCAAATGCTTGCCCATTTCAGGATGGGCACAACAAAACTATAAGGATTCCTAAGAAATCTGAAAAAAGTTCGTATCAGTGGTGGATAACAAGACCCTTTCAGCTATTACCGGCATAACTAAGGCCGTTTTATAATCTGGTCCTTTTCTTTCAGACTAGAAAGTAGCTAAAATTATTCTTGTTAGAAAGAAAGACGATCGAGCCATCAACATAAACCGTTAGAGATGTGAAAAACCAGTTTTTTCAAGTTCTAGGAAAAGTTATTGTTTTCAGTAAAAAAAGTTTCTCACAAAAGTTGTGCGCTTTGAAAATACCTACAAAATGAGCTAAACCTCATCCAAATCAGATAATTTGTTTTTTAGTTATTGCAAAAAAACAATAGAAAAATATATTGCATTAACTTTATACTAAAACAAAAGTTTCAAAAACAAAGAACGTATGTCCAAATGGCAATAGAAATATGTCATGTGATAAAATCATGTATCAGACAAAGAAAAATAATGTCCATCGTTTATTTTCTTGCATTAGCATCTCAGGCCATTGGCGTCGTCATTTTGTGTTATTAGCTTTATTTTATGTTCCGAAAATTTCCATAAATTTGTTTTGTTTCACTATTGCAAGTTTCTTTATTTTGGTTATACACATAAATTATATTTAAACAGTTATTTTCATAACTTTGGTTAGTGGTTAAATATTTACCTTAACCTAACCTCAACATGCCGGGAAAGCGCTTGAATTCTCAGGCACGTATCCTTGTTGGGAATCTTATCCAGTATTTTATTACAGAACGAGATAATAAAGGTCCTTTAATTTATCTTAATGCTATCCAAGAGATAAATATTCCTATTGTTAAATATATCATAAAATGCTTGCTACACTCAAAAAAAATTTTCATAGAGAGTTGCTGATGCATTAGAAAAGTGTACGTCAGAAGTATGGCGTGCAAAGGTGAGACACACTGACAAAATAATTCAAGAGTGGTATAACAGGGAAGTTTTTATTGAAAAAGTTCCACAGATGTTTATACACCTCACAGACGAAGAAAGTGATAGTGGTGACAGTTCCAGTGAGTGAATAATTTTAAAATACATTATCTTAGCAAAAATAATTGCATGAATTGTCAATAAAGCCTATAAAGATATGACAGTTATGACGAAACCATATTGGAAACAGCTAGCTGCGGCCAGATTTGAGGGACGAAATACGGATAAAATAGAGATGTATTTTGTCTCAGTTGCTTTTCAATTATGTGTAGAAAAAATCTTTTGCTCGGCAACTAATATTGCTTTGTTCTGATGATTCGTTCAACGAAAATGCACTGTCATGTTCACCCTGATAACATGCTGCCTTGTAAATTGCTACATCTTACTTTTTATTGAATTGATTTAAATATAATTTCTGCTTTCAACACTGTGTGCATTTAGCGGGTTACCCCAATGGAAAGCGGGGTTACTATTCCGAGTCGTAAATATGAAATTTAGATTGAATCTTTAAAACTTTAATTCTATTTCTGATAAAGCTGAGCTTTTTGCTTTCATCAAATTTAATCCTTAATACCACGATTTAATTTTAACTAAATACCGCAAAAAGTTGCTAAACACGCATTTTTAAAATCCAGCCAGTGTTTATCATCGTCGGGAAAACAAAACTTGAAAAAAAAACAATTTAAACTACAGAGTACTTTTAATTAAAAACTCCGCTTTGTGCCTATTAAAACACAAAATGTCCACGAGTGCGGAGCAATGAGACATCAAAAAACGAATGATAAAACAAAGCACAACGGAACAAAAAATAAAAAATAAAACGGCACAGTTCGAGATAATTAGAGCAAACTTTAAACAAGCAAAAACCGCTTTTATCTCTTAGTAAAGAGCAAAAGATTATTTGCAAAGTTCATATAGTTCAGTAGCTTTGAAATAAAACTTCTCTTTTGTCGGCAAACTTCTAGAAGAGTTAAAATAGAGGTTGTTATTTTATTTTAAATTCCGACAAACTTTAATTTTGTAATTTTATTGTTGAGAATACGGAAACTCGGGGTTTCTCGTGAAATATAAATATAATAATAAAATCACGCCCATGAAGTCAACCAGGAACATGGCAAATTACCGTCGAACTACTTGGTTGACGTTAGGACAATGGTTCTTGAAACTGAAAGCTTCCTATTAGCTATCCAGGTATTCACGATCAGATCATCCAAACGAGAAACTATCTGACATACATAATCAGAGGCCCCTCGATCCAAAACGAGCTATACTGACATCGATATCAAATATCAGAGTCAATGCTAATAATTTGCTGCATCGGAGTACAAAGAGAGACACGAATCAGCCGCAAAGATCATCCGTCAAGGGTTTTCATTGAAATTCAAACTGCTGGAAACCGAAAAAGTGCCATACTATGAATACAGTCTGAAATTTATACTGGATAACGAGTTCATGCTGTACTCTCTCTCTCTTTATCAACCTCTGTCCATCCACTCCTGGATGTAGGTCTCTCTCAATTGTTTGCATCTTTCTCTATTCTTCGCTAATCTCATCCACTGTTTGCCCGCCACTGTCCTTATGTCGTCTACCCATCTTTTTTGAGGTCTTCCCGTGCTTCTTGTTGTCTCCCTCGGTCTCCATTCCAGCATTCTTCGTGTCCATCTGTTGTCCTCATATCGGGCTATGTGACCAGCCCATCGTCACTTCATCTTTGCAACCTCCTCCACGATGTCCTTGACTTTCGTTTTGCGTCGTATCTCGGTGTTTCTAATCCTGTCTCTTAATGATATTCCAAACATGTTCCTTTCCATCGACTGTTTCTAATTTTTTAGCGGACTTGGTCTCTAATCCATACGTACACACCGGTAATATCCATGTGTCGTATACTTTTCTTTTTAGATTTATGGGAACTGAATTATTTTTCAGGATATATGCAAGTTTACCGAAAGCGGCCCATGTCAGCTGTGTTCTTATTTTTATTTCAGCATCCTGGTTTGATTTCCCTAGTCTGATGTCATGACCCAAGTATACATAGTGTTCGACGTTTTCTATCCTCTGGTTCTGTATTGTTTGCATGTTCATGCTGTACTAGCATCGAACTATGCTTACGAATCATACTGTTAGTTGCACATAACAGGCCAGACCGATTTTGGTAGATAAAAAATGCAGGCGAACAACACTAATAGAAGTCACCATTCCTAACAACAATTTAAAAAAAATCACCAAATACAGAGGCCCGGAGATACAAATACGGAGACGGTGGGGAATGAGTAGCATCTGGGTGATCTTCATAATTCTATTAACAACCGGCCTAATACTGAAGAGTATTCCTCTCAATATCGAGGAATTGCACCTTAGCAAACACCAGTATAAGACTACGCAAAAGGTACTGCTACTTGGGACCGCTCGAACTATTCGGAAGTTTATAGGAAATGCAAAGAACCATATCACCCGACAACATGAAAAGCCCCCTCCCCCCCAATTTTTATGATATCTGAGTATATCTATAATGAGTGATAGTTCCCCAGCGGGAGTACACGAGCGATTTGGCTAAGTCCATAACATCATATATTAACAATCAAGAATTGTGCTCTTAAACTGCTTAACAGCAGTAATGTTAATATCAGACTTACATAGCTCCTAGTTGAAGTGTTAAGCATTATTCCTCCAGCAGTCGGCACAAACAAGTTTTAATTGGAGATTATCCCCGACAAAGCCATACGCACGTCATACTTTCTTTTGATATTGTAAACATTACGTTAAAAAATCGACCAATAATTCCAGTGCGGTCAGTTTCAATTATATTTTTAAACATTTTTTTTTTGACCGGAAATTTCGTTGATTTCAAAATTGTACCTAATCTTCCAAATATCTTCTTTGACTTTATACAAAGTTGTTAATACCTTGGTCAAAGAATTTTTTTTTGATGGATTTATATTGATGAATTTACCAAAACCTTTCTTGGGAGAGGGCCTACACAATGGTGAAAACTAAATCAAAAATTTTCCAGTAGTTTTTAAATTTAGCCAGGACATACAATCAGACGCAACCGGTGAATTTTCGTTTTATGGTGATTGCATAGCAATTCCTGATATAATATATATATATATATATATATATATATATATATATATATATATATATATATATATATATATATATATGTACGTGGAGCTTGTCTAAGTACAATTACAAAGACATCTTGGAGCCCAGATAATACTATCCTTCTCCAAGTGCTGTTCTTAAAGAGGTTATCCTACACTTAAATAAGATGGGTGGTAGAACTTATGACTTATGACATAAAAAATATGTTGTGGTTAACCGTATATCAAAACTTTCACATCTAAATGCAAATATGTAAACACATAAAGCTGCCAAACACGTTAATTTTTAACTTGCAATTGCCAAGTAATATGACGTTTTAAACTGGGACACAACCTCTACGATATTAACTCGCTCGGGGGTCAACGGTCTAAGCATTAAGCATACATATTTATTCGCTATAAATAAGTCATAAGGACCAGCGAGACGACAGGCGGGAATGCTATATGTTTGCTTTTGACATCTGGAAATTATGTCGTTTTTATTAAGATTTGGCTTCAAGTAAATGGATTCCTTTGTCAATCGAACTGATTTTTTTTATTTATTTTACGCAATAGATCAGCATTATGAGAATATTAATTTTTATTTATTTATACTGCGCTACTGGATAAGTCCCTATTATTGGGTAGGAGAAAAGAACAGTGTTACATCCTAAATATTACATACATAATACAGCCAGTACAATAAATATATCATAGTCTACAAATCAATTACCATTATGGCAAATCAATTTGATAACACAATAATTACAGTGAAATTTATCAAATTTATCTGTCAGGTGATCATGAAGGGAACACATCGAGTATAATGGGGAGAACTGTAGTACAACAGTTCCTGGTTTCGGCAAATAAAAAAATACTGGAAATCTAGTTATTCCTGGAACATGAAAATGAGCTCTCGCGATCCAATTAGATGCCTAAATCTTATTATTAATCAATTTATACAAAGAGCTCACGAATCCAGTTACTGCGGTTCTCCAGAGTAATGGAATTAAATCTTGTCCATAGGCTCTCACGAGGTGTAGTAGCCTGTGGATAAAACCCATACAATTTACAGGTTCAGAATCTTCTCTAATTTTTCAGAATGTAGATGGAAATACAGATAAGAGAATAATATAGTGTACTTATGGTCTGGAGAGACCCAAATTTTTGATTAGGTCTCACTAGAAAGGCCAACGTTCGGTAAGATCTTGATACTATATACTTAAGATGATAGACAAATGTAAGTCTGCAGTCAAACGTGACTTCCTGCTCTTTAATATAGTTAATCCGCCTTAGAAAAGTTCTGTTGATCCCATAATTATGCAGCATAGATGTTTTACTTCTTGAGACTGACATAACATTATACTTGTCTATGTTTAGAAGCAGTTTGCTTTTTAGACAACAAGCATTTACTTTCATGGGATCAAGTTCAAGGTTCAAGCAATCGCCACAGAAAGTAGACAACTGTTATTCAACCCATACGTAATTTCGTTAATAAAAACGTTAAAAAGTAAAGGACTTAAAACATACCCTTAAGGAACACACGATATTACTACAAAATTATTAGATCTGTAACAACGGCACTCAACATACTGAAAGAGGTTTAATAGGTAACTTTCAAAAAATCTATCAAGTCGATCAAACGCTTTGGAAAGATCTTTATAAACGACATCGATCTGCATCGGCGTTGAGGTATCTGTGTAGATTCACATCACCATCTGGCTTAATTATTTGCCGTAGTGAAATCACTTGCATTTTGATCTCAATCCCTTACAGATCAAGAAAATTATCACATACTGTAAGACGCGCTAACAAAAAATGGTTATAAAAAAGAACATATAGACAAGGTGCATATCACTGGTTTAGTAAATTCAATCGTAGCCGTTGTTCGTTTACGAACGTAAAGGTCGTCTAAAATCAGTGGAAGGCCAAGAAAACATCATTGCTGTGCGTGAACTGATAATGCAAGATCATTATGTGACATACCATGAGATAGAGGCATACTTAGACATTAGTCACATCAGCGTATATAATACATTGCATAAAAACTTGTTTTCTCGTTGGATCCCGCATAATCTGATAACCGCTCAAAAAAGCCTCGTGTCGATTCATGCAAGGGAAATGCTCGAAAAATACAATCAAAATACTTCAAAAGACATTTATAAGATCATGACAGGTGACGAGTCTTGGATCTGTGCGTATGAGCCTAAAAGTAAACAGCAGTCGACCATATGAGTCCTTCATTCTGCGTCACACATGAAGCACTTCGAAGCAAATGTTCGCCTGTTTTCCAGAAAAACTAGTCAGGTCGTAACCTCTTTGCCTTTAAAAAATCGTTCAATGAACCATTTGTTTGCCGGAACTCTTCAGTAAATCGAGGAAAACAAACCGATTACGACTAATTCTACACCATGGCAATGCGAGTTTTCACACATCGGCTCAATCAAGTGACTTTTTAGGCACTCAAAACGTCGAATTGGCGGGTGAACCGCCCCATAGCTCTGATTTGAGACCCAATGATTTCTTTTCATTCTCGCACACGAAGAACAAACTGCGTGGTCTACGAATTTCTCCACCAGAACAACGTGGAGAATATTTTGAAAAACAATAAAGTCAATTACAATGATTCATAGTTGTTTTTGTTTGTTATTCCCGAAATAATATAAACGGTCATCCATATAATAAATCCTAAACATATTGGTCATAAGCAGGCTATCGATTTAGTGCCGTCTAATTATAAATAATTACTAATATCGAGACTAATTAATAAATTTCATATGAACTCATTAACTCCAATCAAAAACAATGACGCATTAAATTTGCGATGATGAAAAATACCACAATCACCTGATTTTCAAATCATGAAATCATTTTCGCACAACATAGTGTTTTTATACCACTAATGTACTCATTTAGAAAATTTTCCGTAAGTCAAATGAAAGTCAAAGATACGGGCGTTATCAAAATTAAACACTGTTCATTAGGATAAAAATACAATTTACTAAATAAAAAAAATCTCATTCTCGATCCTAGGTGACAGTTATCGCCGAGCGATCTCAATTTAACTTTCATTCTACGCAAATTACTTGCGTAAGTAACACAGATAATTCACTTTAATCTAAAAATTACTTAAATTGTTTAAAGTGTTGTTTGTTAGTCATTCGAATTACAATGCGATGTGGAATTGTTCAATTACTGTTGACCCACTTGAGCCTTGAGTGATAATGGCTGATAACGGGTTATAAAAACATTAAAAACGACCCTGTTATCTTTTACATACAATGTGCTAGTTAATTTTATATTTAAATTTGTTTAAATTATGCCTAGATATTTACATTAAAGCTCTTTATATTTAGTATTAATGAAAATTTATTTATTTAGTTTTTTTTTCATAGCAATAAATCATTCTTTTTCCATCATGCAGAAAAGTAATTAATTTTTTATTCTCAATTTTCATCCGCCCCCTTTTTGTTTCTCACATTAGTAGAGAATATCAATTATACCATATCCTGTTCGTTATCACACGCAGGATGAATGAATGAATGAACAAGATGTGGTGATACTCGATCTTTGAGGCTTATACACCTCACCATGACTGAAAGTTATTCGAGGCTGATCGCCTGCTTCGGATGATATTGTATCTCCGAAATCTCTCCTCCTCACTCCGTTGAATGTCGGGCACTCTAAGAACATGGTTAATAGTTTCACCATCTAGGCACCATCTGTATACCGGGTTATCCGCGATGCCAATCCTATGAAGATGACCTCGCGGGACACGATGTCCCATCAGCAATCCCACCACAATCGGCAGTTCTTTTCTTCAAAAAATCAAGCTCCCTAGTATGTCACGCATTAGAACCTATTATATGTTGCTTGGTACCTCTTATTCCATATGGCTGCAAACTCTGATTGTGCAACTGTTCTTTGTTAGATTAGATTATCAATTATCTCCCTGTACTCGGAACCAGTCATGAAACTGGTACATTAGAGAGCCAATATTGCGGCCCTACTGTTCGAGCATATGTTAATAGTTCTGTTTCTGTTTATATCCCTCTTACAAAGATGTCACATGCAGATTAGCATAAATTTTCACTTGAAAGGCCGTGGCTTGCTGTTCTAGAGAGTGAAACTCACCGACTCCCGTGTTTTTACCGAACACCACCAGGATCTGGGAGTTCTCCCTGCTTGGTAAAAGTATCTCACGAGATTGGTTTGGTTTGAAAACCATCGCCATGTAGTCTGTTTGCATAGGGAGCAATGAACACAAATTACTGGGGAGTTTTTATTATCTGGACTTTGATACTGTACTTGTACAGAAATATTCAATCTTATTACTGTGTGGGGCCCACGAGTACAGAAAAACCTCCTCAATCTTTGCAGCATTAGTCGATGAATAAGAGATTAATCAAACTTTTGGGAAAACAGGTGATAACTTAGTGACATATCCTATGATTATATTTGAATATCCAGCAGTTGTGTTAAGTTGCCCTAGATACCAATTATCTGTTTTTTTACCCATCTGATGTGAAAAAGGTTAAAAAATTGTAAATTGTTCTTTAGCGATGGATTATTAATTTTCTTTCCTTGTCTGGAACCAGGCATATTATTCTTCCTTTATTTGATCTGATTTTGTTCTTAGCTTCAGAACCCCTCTGTTACGTAGCTTTTTTGGCAATCCACAGAAAGGTTTTGGAACGAAAAGGAGCTTCTTTTGCGAGTTTTTATGCTTCCTCATTTCCTTTGATTTCCTTCTGCCTTGACACCTATTTTAGGTTCACCCTGTTGTTCTTTGTCAACTGCTTTAGAGTGCGCCTACAGTCCTAAGTCATCTATGACTCGTAGGTAAGCATATACATTTGTACAGATGGCTCTAAAACAACGGAGGGAACTGGAGTAGGAGTGTATGGACCCGGCACCAGACACTACGAGGGCAGGTCGCAGTATACAGATCCCCAACTCTACGCGCATACATACATACATGTATATTTTGGCAACTTAAGTACTAATCAAGATGTGCAATGCCCTCGCATGGTTTTCAAGGTCGCAAATCATCACCCTTTTAAAAAAAGATTTTTGAATTCGAGAATCCTTTAAAATCAAATTTTAAATGAGATTGAATCAAGCAAAGAAAGAGTAGTCATAGTCAATTTGCTATTTATTTTAGATTTGTAATCTACGCTTACGAAAATCCGCCAATATATATATATATATATATATATATATATATATATATATATATATATATATATATATATATATAATGACGATGAGAACAGCCAAGGTTTTCCCTAACCAACAGAAGAATATCTGCAAGGCTAGACACATAAACTCAGCATAAAAAAACAGAACTTTACATTATTCCAACATCAACTTGATATAGGTCACGAAATTAATTCTGACAACTGCCAACAAATAAAACAGGACTGATTGTAACAAAAGAGACGATACAATTAATCTTTCTACCTTCGGTTCTCGAAACGGGGGCCAAACGCACTACGCATGTAAAGACACGCAACACGCAAAATTATCCCAGCAAACATCAAATGAGATTTTGACAAATCGTCTGCTAGGTTCAGGAAACCAAACTAACGAATTGATGTACTCCCAGATTAAAACAGAATCATATATAAGGGGGCGAATTGAGAACCTCCCCTTTTGAAATCGGTTAAAAGAAGCATTTCCTATAGAAAATCTGCTTGTAAACTTCTAGGTTATCACGATCAAAACCTTGAGCTGATTTGGAACCAAACAGTAGGGGACATTTAAAATTGTTTTAATGTTTTAATGGATCAAACCCGGACGAAAAAGTGCGTTTGTAATGTGGTGCGCCTGTCAAACTTTTGAAAAGCCCGTAGCTGAGATTTTAGTTTGCGAGTTATGTGGGATTTAGACGGATTTATAGTATTTAACCGACTTATTTACTTGTGTTTGGTGCGTTTCATTTAGTATAATGAGCTCCTCAAAGTGTATGATTACGTATTGCGAAAACAAAGGCAAACAGATTGTCGAAGTTCGGTCAATGGTCTGCTGAATATTTTGTAGTGCGCATGCCCAATAGCAAGGAGAATGTTTACATTTGCCATTTTTGAGATTAAACTTTGCGAGTTTAATAAATATTTTATCTAGAATACCTACACAAAAGCAACTGAAGTATATAGGTAATTAAAAATATATTACATTATGTTTTCGGTGGTTTAGTGTGACTATCTTAGCTCACTCATCTCGCTAAGAAATTGGAGAAAGTAAAAAAGAAAGGCTTTGATGAGATACAAACAGGAGAATGAGTTATAACATTCGTAAAAAGCCAATCGTTTTTACGACCCTACATACCGTACAATATAACACGAATTCTTTAACCTCAGGAAAACCAATTAAACTTCGAAATAATTACCCTAAAGTTAAGATAATCATATATCATACCCTGGCTTTTACTCTTGTACAAAGCAAAACTTTTCCTGCTCGAAAATCTATTATTACAACGAACCGCGCAACAACGCCCCGAGTTATGTGTGTTTTGTTTTGTTAAAAGCATCCATTCGAATTTGCCTGTCATGGCGGCGGAACGCGGCGTGGCTCGCTCGTACATTTGTATTACTCATAATATGTTAATGGATGCGTTATATAACCACATTGTCTTGCTAGTTTGGCTGGTATAGAAATTCGAGTTCTCGTGGGCGGGAATAACATAATAACATACTAAACATTTTATTTATAAAGCTCTACGGTACAATGAATTTAATTCTTGGTATATAAAGAACGTCATTTGAAGATTGTGGTTTTACCTACGTAGTTTTGAACCTGATTGTTAAATAGATGATAATTTACGTTAAATATGTAAGCCAGTTCACCCACTAAAGATTTTTTTATAATTATCATCGTTAGTAAAGCACATATATTCACTGACATGTTTTCTTTTTCGTTTGGTTAAGGAAGGGGTATCTCTGGTATTTCTGTTACTTTTTTTTTATTTCTCTAGGTAAAAACATGCTGAAGTAATTACAACATTTAACTTTTATGTTTAAAGATGACATCAGGCAGATGGCGTCTATTATTCTCAATACACTGCGTTAACCGAACTCGAAAGTTTCGTTCGACACTTTCCAACATATCGATGTATATATTGGTGACATCTTTTCGAATGTTGTTCTTCAGATGAGCCAGGGTTCTGCAACGATCGCTGTCAACAAGAGATTTTAGATAGCCCTATAAAAAATAGTCGCAGGGGATTAAATCAGGCGACCGTGCTGGCTAGTGCTGATCGCCTCTCAAGGAGATGTTGTCGCACACGCACTATGTGCCATTGCACCGTCCTGCTGGAACCATACATTTCCCACATCCATCTCGTTGAGTACTGACAGGAAAAACTCCTGAATCATGTAGTCATAATGGTCAGAAGTCACCGAAACTGCCCGTTCATCTTCTTCAAAAAACCATGGACCAATTATTCCAACTCGTGACAGTTACACGTTGTGAAGGTAGGATACGTCGATGAAGTTATCTCGCGTTATCAAGACTGCAATAGCGCATGTTCTGCATAGTTATAGATCTCAAAAGATGAAAGCGAGCCTCATCATTGAAGAAAACAAGCGTATCGTGAGGTATGCCAAGAAGCATCTCACATATAGTTTCTCGAGCTACGAAATCGCTTGGATTAAATTCCTGCACTACAGGCAACTGTAAGAATGACATTTTAGTTCTTTATAAAGGATTCAGCTCACAGAACGAGCAGACAACCCAACAACAGCGGCATGTTTGCAGGCAGAGCGTTGAGGGATCGCAAAACAGAAAGCCTTACCATGTCAATGATTTTGGGTGACTTTGCTATTCGTGGAAGTCCAGGTTTTTTTCTTCAAGTCATCAGTTTACCTGAAGTTCTGTACCCATGAAACAATCGACTGCCGGCCTGGAATACGACCGCAGGGCACAACATAGAAATGGGTACAGAAAGAATGACTTGACAACGAACGTACTCTCCACCTCCGTCGACTCCATAATGCTAATTCAAACAACGGGAGCCACAACTTTACGATCCGCTCTCTCAAATATACCTACTCCTACCCATCTTGGAGCAACCATGGTTTCAAGGCGCCAAATTCAAATAAACAAATTGCTCTGCCCCAATTTGTAATTTAGGTGTTACAAACCAAAAAAAAAAATCAAATTTCATCGAAGATAATATAGACTCGAGTAACAAGAGCTAGATATATTTTGTTATAATTTTTGTTTTCCTTCTAGGGTCGGAAAGTTTTCATTCCATCTTCGTATTTACTCGAGAATCCACTGAATGGGAAGCAAATTCTGACCTTCATAATGGACCCCGACTCTCGTAGGTCTGTGAAGCCTAATACGGACGAAACACGGTCTTTGTGCCCATCAGGCGCCAGTCATATTTATGAAAAGCCTGCACGTATCGACATGCGCACAACCAACTTCCTGTTATGGACCGCTTGGTTTGATAACGGCAATTGAACAATTCGACGCCATTTTTGTTTTGTAGTTTTTCCCTTGTCAGTTGTGTGCGATTTAGATACATTTAGAGTGTTTTAGGTGAATGATTTATTTGTGTTTTGTTTTATTTAGTATACTGAGCTCCTCAAAGTGTGTATTAACGTTTTGCCCGAAGAAGAGCAAATATATTTTCCAAGTTCGGCCCTGTCGATAGTCAAATGAACATTTTGTATTGCGCATGCCAAAAAGTACGTGAACTATGTTTACGCATTCTTCTTATTCAAGTGGCATACTCGATTCGGGCGTTGGTGCTGGATAAGAGTTTTTGTACCTCTTACATTTATAGGGTCTGCACCAACCCCTCATCCACCATACAGAGAAATGTTCTATGTAGTAATTCCCTGGTAGTAATGCGCATGCCTAAAAGTACATCAACTATGTTTACGTATTCTTCTTATTCATGTGTCATACCCGATTCGGGCGTTGGCGTTAGATAAGAGTTTTTGTGCCACTTACGACATTTATAGGGTCTGCACCAACCCCTCATCCGCCATACTAGAGAAGTGTTCTACGCACATGTATTGTGTAGCGTGTGTTAAGTTAAAGATCTTATTGCTGTTGGTGGATCCCAACTCTCCGAAGAAAGTCATTTTTATTATCCCGTGTAACCAAATACCAAAAGGTGAATATGTCTGACTACCGACTAAAAATTTACCCGCTTGAGAACTCGCAACATGTTCTAATAATTATTTAAGCTCTTACTATGTTCCAATTAATTTTGACTTTGACATTTATTGTGGAAGATGATAAAACGTCAGCGAGAAAAAAATATGGTGATCCAATTCTACTTTTTATTTATGGATTCCTACTTGATAAAATAACGAAATTGGAGCTCACTTCTCTATTATTACTGTATTTTTGTACTCGTGGAAAACGCTGACAGCATGAACTAAGAAAATTATCTGTATGCGCCACTATAAAGCAAATTACTGCTACGACGCGCATTTATATGTATGATATGGCGTCTTCTAACATTGTTATTTCCAACCAACGATGACTTTTATGCTTCCGGTACTAGATGGATACTCTTAGTTATACACAAACAAATTAAATTCATTTCCACCGCGATGTACAAGACAATGAGTCAGTATCCGTTCGACTAAAAAGTTCTAGTTTGGTATTATTAAAAATATGTATAATTTTCGAGGTTTGAATATTTCTTTTTCTAGCCAGGTCATTTCAGTATAAATTAATAATTAATTTTCTCTTTCATTCATTCGGTATAGACTAAACATTAATTGACCTAAAAAATTCTCGTGTGTTCTTTATTTGGTACAATTTCACAATTTAAATTAAAAGTAAGTTTTTACAACTTAAAAATTTTTAATATTGACTTTTTTAGAAATATGGAAACTGTCAAGGATAATCTGAAATATTGAATTTGCTTGGTTTTATTTGATTAACCAGATATTAGAGAAATAGTAGTACAATGTTTGCTCGGCCACCTCATGTGCGGTTCAGGCTTTTTACAGTAAGTGCTTCTTTGCTTGTCCGCATATTTACACATTTGCGTACAACGCGTATTATCAATTCAGTTAAATAAATATACCACTTTTTAAATAGATTTTTATGACAAACTGAACAACAAAGTCATCAACATTTTGAATTGATCCTTCAAAGAGAACGAGATTAATGAACAATACGATAGACTTTTTCAATAAGTATTACAGATCGAATACAACTAAATATTATTTTAAAATAGAAGCTCGTGATGAAGACGAATATATATATATATATATATATATATATATATATATATATATATATATATATATATATATATATATATATATATATATATATTATATATATATATATATATATATATATATATATATATATATATATATATATATATATATATATATATATATATTATTGTCAACTTCAATTTTCACACTTGTCAAATACTTCCAAGTTGCATCGAGGAGCTCTCAAACTAAACTGTCCCCGAAAGCCGATCTGGATCCTTTATATACCCTTTTGGTCAATACCGGAAGATTCCTAAATTTTCTAGAAGGATTTCCATACTAAATGGTGTAATAAAAATACGGAAAAGTAATAATCCGGCGATTTCTATACCTATCATAGGCGTTCCATGTTAAGAATAAGGAAAAAAAAAATTTTAAGAAGTTTCAGACCTTCTTTCATAGACGTCTCCTGAGGAAATTAACAAAGGTAAAATTAATTAAATAAATTATGAACTCAAAGAAAATAAACCTAAAACACTACAAACTATAAACACAAACTAATACTACGAAATGTATAACGCTATAAAGTTCGTTACATTGCCCCGTCCCGATCAACCTTCTTGATCTTGATAATGGACCCATCTGTCAAGATGCACAACTTTCATCTTCGCATGAGGGCTTTTCTGAATTCGATACACCCGATCATTTAGTCGGGTCACTACTTTCTACGGACCTTCCCTTGACTTTTGAAGCTTTAGTGAACGCCCTTTGGTTCTTTTCGGATTGTACAACCAAACTTTTTCACCAACTATGAATCCACCAGTATTGGCTTTAAGATTATAGCGGGTCTTCATTTTATCGCTTTCTATTTATAATTTTTGATGGACTACTTCGTGTAATACCCGAAGTTGCTTTTGAAGTTGGTTGGTGTAGTCGTCTCAAGTTGCTTCAGAATCGGGTGGACATCCATTAAGCAAATCGACTGGAAGACGTAATTATTTTCCAAAAATTATGCTAGGTGTTTTTCTAGTGATTTCGTGAATGGCTGAGCGATAGGCTAGTAAAAATGGCTGAATGCATTTATTCCAGCTATTTTATTATTCATTTACTTGTATTCTGATGTAATTCTCCAGCGTTCTGTTAAATCTCTCAACCATTCCATCTAAGTGTGGATGTAGGGGTGTTGTTCTAGTCTTATGGATTTTCAGAAGCTTGCAAAGGTTCGTAAAAACGTCAGATTCAAAGTTCCTGCCTTGATCAGAGTGTCTCTCCTGGTACCCCATATCTACAAATCCACTGTTCAAACAATATTTCGGCAAAGGTGGTGGCTTCTTGATTTGGTAGCGCGCAGACTTCTGGCTATTTACTGAAGTAATCCTATCAAAATATAGCGATTCCCGGATTTACTAATGGGAAATGGCCCTGCGATGTCTATTGCAATTCTTTCAAGAGGTATTCCTACATTGTACTGCTTCATTTTACCAGGGCTACGAGTCCTTGGTCCTTTACTGGCAGCACAGTCGGTAGAGGTTTTGTACCAATTTTTTACATCTGCGCGGCTCCCTAACCAATAAAACCTCTCTCGAATTTCTTCGAGAGTTTTCATAACCCCTAAGTGTACACCACCTACACCATTACTTAAAGCTTGCAGTACTTTTGGCACCTTTTTAGTGGGTAATATAGTCTGATATTTGTAGTCTTTGCCATCATCATCTTTTTAATAGACCATCGTGCATAATCAAGGAATCCCATAAGGCCCAGTACCTTTTTACTTTTTGAGATTTTGACGAGATTTCTTGAAAAGTGGGTCGATTTGACTTATTATTCTTTAATTTAATGATAATGCTAAGATCTGGATCTTCTTGTTGATCTTTGGAGATGATTTTGAGATCCCAAGCCAAAGAATATTAAATTTAATATTATGTTGTATTAAGAGATTTGTTTTCATAAAATAACAGTATAGAGATGACCACGTGGGTCATTTTGAAGAGTAGTAGCGAAAGAACCAGGTGGTACTTTTTTGTACGGTAATAAATTCTGACTATTGAGGGTTTAGGAGGTCTAGTCAGAAAGTGCAGTGCGTTTTTGATTTTAAAATTATGTTTTTAAAGTAGTTATTTTATAATATTGTTATATATTCTGCTAAGTTGCTTAATATCTACCTTAGCATTTACTGTAGGTTTGTTGTTTTATATTTTGTAAATGATAGCGATACAAAAAAATAAACTTGCAGTAAATGCTAAGGCAGATACCAAGTAACTTAGCAGAATATATAACAATATTACAAAATAACTACTAAAAAACGTAATTTTAAAATCAAAAACGCGGTTCACTTTCGGAGTAAACCCTCAATAACCAGAACAATATTACCTTACAAAAAATCCCATCTGGTTCTTTCAGTACTACTCTAACTTCAAGATGACCCATGTGGTTATCTTTATACTGTTATTTTATGAACTAATTTCTTAATACAACATGATATTAAATTTAATTATTGTGTACACGGTGCGCAGTGTTGTTCGTGAATTTTTGTTCAAGGTCAATGTACAATACTCTATTATTTTAGTACTCTCTCTATTGTCTGTCAATGTGTGGAATGAAATAATTGAAACACATCTGGTAGGTCCATACTTATTCGATGGCCACCTAAAGGAAGGGTATGTTTCTTAGATTTATTGGGCACAATTTTCCTGTACTTTTCGAGAATGTTCCATTGAATATTTGAGAAAGAATGTGGCTGCACTAGACGGTTACGTTCAGATTTTTTCTTGTGAGTATATATAACGTTAATAGAAATACTTTAAGTTAATATCTGATGAAATCGATTTGAAAATTATTTATCTTTACAAACTTTTTTTCCCAATGTATGTTTTTTTTGCTCATTTCTAGCCGTCATATTGGGTCGCTGTTTTGTATTTTGCGAAAGCGTCATTTACTATTCGAAAGAAGGATTTCTAACAAATCTTTTGAGGCCTCAGTCCTTCAAATCCGTTGACGTGAATTTTGAGCAGAGCTTTGTTCCCTTTCTTCCCCATCATGTCACAGACCATACATTTTCATAAATATGGATATAGATTGATCCATTGTTACCGTTTCTATGATTGTTCCCTATGTATTTAGTTGTATATTCGTAATAATTGGAAAATAATAATACAAAATTTTTAAACAATATTAATTTAAAAGTATGTGTGAATAATTCATTAACGTAGCAATTAAAATCATTGTTTCAAAGAAACGTTATATTCAAACAATAATACCACGGGATTTCGCCAACAAATAAATGAATAAATAAATTCACTTTCTGTTGTTATCATCGTCAGCTCGTATGCAAATACTCGTATACATAATGTAAAACCCACAAATATTTTTGTTATCTTTGAGCTATTTACATTTAAAATATTTACATATAATGCCCCCGATTTAGTATGTAAACCACAAGAGATAAGGTCGTCGAAAAAAATTAGTATTTACATTACGCTTTATTTTTTATCTTTATATGTTTATGAATACAATAATTCTGTATATTTAACCTTAATCCAAAAAATTTGTTCAATCTTGGCAAATATTTTATTAATTTAATAACACCAGCTTAAATAAAAGTGCACACGGTATGACGCATCTGTTTGTAGTAATTTCGCAAAAGTTTATTTTATCATTAGTTCCACGAATCTGAACCGTTAAGTATACCGAAAAAAAAATAAACCAATTATATTTTTAGGTTTACTAGTTATTAAATAAAATTAGGAATGGTGATAATCCCGATAATAAACAATGGATTATAAGATATTTTAAATTTACGAGAATAGGATGAAAATAGTTTTAATGAAGATTAACAGCCCGATTCAACTTTAAACCCTATAACCCATAAAAGTTTGACCTTCTAGTTGGTCAGTGTTATTTTGCTTATGGCATTATAATAATTTGTTTTATATATATATATCAACAAACAAATCTTTATATAGGAAAATTAAGGATAACCTAGAGATCAAAGCCTTGGAGTCCGGCTGAACAATAAATGATCCACGAAAAGAGAATTTTTAAGGTTCAAAACTTGATTGGCTTATCATTGCGCTTGTTAATTTAAACCTTTTAGTATCAATTGTAAAAAAAACGGTTTTAAAGCTAGACCAGGAAACAATGTAACAGTGTAAACTCATGGACGAACCCACAATATGTTTACATACCCCTTCAATCTCACATGATCGTATCAGGATAATAAATAATACTAGTGGCATACTCTTGCCAAAACTATAAATTCGCTATAGGAATCGCTGTAGACAGTGTAAAAATCACATATCTTATGTAATAAATAAACATATATCCATTGGAACTGTCTCCGTCTACCCGTTACCAGTTTTCAAATCAATTACGCCATCTGCAAGTCCCTTGACGCCATAACCTGTTGCACGTAATTATTTCATAATCATCTCGGTCTTCTTCTCTATGCGATGGTGGATTCTACTGGAAAGTATGCTTAAACCATCGCACTTCTGTCATTTTTATGAGATGACCAAACCACTTCAGGGATTTTCTTTCTATTCTACCCATCACAGTGTCAATAGCTCCTCCTATTTCTGATTACCTCGTTACATGTTCTATCCAGTTTTGATAGTCTGGCACTTCGTCTGAAATGGTTCGTTTCCGGTGCGAAAAGTCTGTGCTTCATCTCGGCTTTAGCGGTCCCAACTTCACCACTATAAATAACTCAATACTGCTCCCACAAGAAGATATGTCCATCCCAAAATGAGCTGAGACAATCAGTTGCTTACTCTCTTAGCTTTTTGGATTATAAAGATAATTTCTTGATCTCCCAACCCATTCTTTCTCATAATTTTAAGAAGATATTTAAACCTTTGTACTTTTTTTAACTTAACATCATTACCGAATGTAATCTCAAAAGTGGCATCCGAGTTGTACTGACAACTAGAATTTAGGTCTTTGCTAGACTAACCTATAATCCCCATTTTTATAAACGTTGTAGGGCTTTGTTAACATAAATTTAAGCTCAAACGAGTCCTGTGCTATCACCACCTGATCGTCTGCAAATCCAAGGTTAACAGCCCTTCATCACATCAGAACATTCATTGCTCAGGAGTTTCTTTTCTAGTTCTTAAACACCACTTCCGACGAAAAAATTTAATATAATCGAAGATACAACTGCATTTCTGTCTTAAACATGGGGTATAGGCTTTGACGTACTACAGGCAAGCAGTTATAAATTCTAGCCTGTAGAGTAGATTACGGGTATACGTTTAACTTCGTAGAGTGGATTGCAGTTACAGTATACCCGGAGAGTGGATAGCAGTAGGGTCGACCCTAATTTCCTGGAGCCTAGACTGATTCCAGATTAAAAACGTGCTCAAGACTAACAAAAAATCCCTATTTTCAAGTTTGGTCTCGGTAACGACAAAAAAAAAGGCCAAGCAGGCAAAAAATTCAAATCAAACGATACTAAAAGTAATACCGGACAAACTAAATAGCACTTCAAACCCAAATTTAGCAATAAGCTGCAAAACTAGCGGGATGGAAGTTTTCAGTCTTGTTTATTCGATTCTAACAGGAAAGTGATTTTTCCATTTTATAGGTAAGTCCCAAGCTTGCGCGACACGCTACTTCCTTTTAGTGTCAAAGGAAATTTTACAGGGGTGCCAACTTAACAGAAATAGCAGTACAAAATTAACCTGGAGCGACTCGGAACAAATGCAAGGGCTGAAACAGATTTGCTAATTAATTAGTCGTTAGCATTGTCGGCTTTGAATCAGATAGGAATTCATAGTTGTTTTTTTTTTAATTAAGAAATATACATTTCCTGCTGGCCATTAGTAAGACGGTATTAGTTGCTCGTCCAAATTTCCTCTAAAAATTACCAAATAAAAATCACAGCCCAACACACTACTGCCCAAAAAAAAGATAATTTGTCTACACGTTACTCTAAACGAATTATTAGATAGTGCCAAATAATCTAACCAAGTAAAAATTTTACTTGAATAACCGGCAAAAGAACGATATCTAACAAAAAAAAGGTAAACACAAATTCCTTATTTAAATATAAAAAACCTAATACAGCGTCGTAGCGTCGACGAATTTATGAATCAAGCTAGAAATGGAAATAAATTTAGGGGCTGTATTTCTTATAGACAGATTACAGAATTATAAAAAAAATAATCGAATTTGGAATAAAATTTGCAAGGAAGAAAAATTAGGATGGCTCGAGATATAGTAAAACCCAAAAATGCAACGAGTGGTATGGTGTTATACGAAGGATATATGAGGAATGCTTAATGAAAATAATACTGTGTTGCCCAAAACGTGAATATATTCGCAAAAATAAGATAAAATTAATCATAGTAAACTTAAGATGAAATTTTAACCGTTTCACAAAAACAGTTCACCTCATCCTCGTAAATTCAGCAAAAGTGTCGCATTAACCTAAAATACACCTTAAATTCTATACCAAGCAACAAAGTAAAGTAGCTCAAAAAAAAAAACAAGTATAATAATCGATGACACCCATTTAATCAGTATGAAGTTCGGTATCAACCGGAAATAATAAATTACCTTGTACAAAATAATTAGCAGTATTTTACTGCTAATGCATCTGCTATTTTGCCCCGATTATTAAATTGAAAATAAGACCACCACGCCAATATTTCATTGGTCACTTATACGGCATATTCCGACTTGATCTGGTCTCGTTATTTTATAACGACCATCTTAGGCGCCATTCGTTCAGGAAATGATGTAGAGAAGTGCCGTTAGGTTTTAAATTGCGCCTTCGAATGGAATTATTTATTTTTATGTTGAGGAATATTTCGCATGGTGCCAGACCGAAACGGTAAAACCCAAGAATTTTACGATTGAGTGATAATTTTCTGAAATCGCTTGTAAAATATAATAGGTTAATTTAAAATGTAAATATTGATATTTTAAATAAAATAATTAATGCTGGAATTCACTGGAAGCATTGTGAATAAAGAAACTATGGTGGCTTCTAATAATGTACTATTAGTAAGTACTTTGATATCTTTCTCGATTAGTAAAAAAAAAAACAAGGAAGTTGGAGAGGAAAAATTATTTTAACATGTAGATAATAAATGACATAAATCGACAAATAAGAGCTATATGGATTTAGCGATAAAAAATTCGATGGTTAATTTGGAATCAAAATTAGATGAGGTTGGCAACACAGCAAGCAGAAAGCCAGAGTGTTTTGCAGATGTGGAAACGTCTCGGTGTAGTCTTTGATGCGTCCGTTTTTAGGTCCTCTAATTATGTGGCCGAAGGATTCTGTCTCTTTATAATGTTCAAGAGCAGTCGATCTGTATCCATCATTCTGAGAACATCCTCATTGGAAGTGTGCGAAACCCATGATATCTTTAGGATTCGACGGTAGCACCACAATTCGAAAGCTTCCAGTTTGTTTAGCGTTGTGGTTTTTAGTGTCCATGTCTCGCAACCGTATAACAGAATAGACCATACATAGTATCTCAGGACCCTCTTACGAATAGGCATTGACAGGTTCCTGTTGCATAGAACTGGTTTCCATGTCATAAAGGCCTTACGCGATATTTCGATCCTAGCTATTATCTCTTCATCTGAGTCCCCATTCACATTCAACCAACTGCCAAGGTATCTGAAATGGTTTACACGCTCTATCCTCTCTTCATCCAGCCAAAGTTGACATTTATCTACATTAATCTTTCCAACAGGCTACCACTTTGTTTTTAAGATGTTGATTTTAAGGCCTCTTCGGCAGCTCGCCTCATTGACTAGATTTACTGTTTGGAGATCCTCGATGCTTTCTGCAAGAATGGCCGTATCGTCAGCAAATCTAATATTGTTGATTATTTCTCCACCCAGTCTTACTCCCTCTCTTCTGTCATCCAAAGCCTCCCTAAAAATTTCTTCAAAGTATACATTAAAAAGGCAGGGTGACAAAACCCAACCCTGCCTTACTCCACGTTTGATGGGTAGGCTTTGAGTACGACTATTTTCAATTTGGATAGAGGCTACTTGATTGTAATACAGATGTTTTAACAGTTTTATATCGTAGTGGTCTAGACCTGCTGCTTGTAGACATTCGAAAAGTGTATCGTGTTGTACTCGGTCGAATGCCTTTTCAAAGTCGATGAAATAGACGTAGATGTTCTTTCGGAATTCACAACTTTTTTGTAGGAGAACGCGCATACAAAATAGTGCCTCTCTGGTTCCTAGACCATTTCTAAATCCAAATTGCTCATCACTCACTCTACTTTCGCATAGAAGGAATATTCGGTTCTGTAGAATTCGTAGAATCAGTGTTTAGTAAATTCCGTTGCACGATCCCGGGAATTATTTTCAATATTTTTTTTAATTTTTTGTCAATATCTAGGATTACACATCTCTCAAATATTGAATATAACAATTCAAGTTCGAGAACTTCTAACAGGTCTACGAGACCTAATATTGTGTCACTTACTTACACTATTTATTGCAAAATTTTATCATTTAATCATGTTAGAATACTAACATAAAACACGACAATGTTTGTTTCATTTTTAATATAAAGAACGAAAGGGGCAATATTTAATTTGAAAATAGAGAATACGGTTATGTCCTGCTCAGTGATCCACTGCGCAAGTGCAATATAGCCATTTTTGTGGAATACCGCTATAAATACCGGACTGAATTAATTTTAGGTTATTTTCCCTCTTAGTCCCTCTAATTTCCTTGGTTAAGAAACATTTACTAATAGCGAGATGTCCAGGGTTGAATCAATTTATTAGTTAAATTTATTTGTAATCCAATTGTTGTAACTCTCACATTTACTACATTTTTATTGTTCTACGTCTGGCACAAATTAAATAAATATTTTATATATAAAATAGATGACCTTTAACTGAATCATCGTAAAACTATTTCTCTATTGCCAAATTAGATTTATTACTTGGTTAACCTGCATGTATTTCTAAACAAAATATTTATTTATATACGCTTATGGGATTTTCGATTAGTCATATTAGTTATGAAAAACAAGTGAAATCCAATCGGATCATACAAAAAAAGTAGACGCATTAATAATAAAATTATCTATAAACGATTAATTGTAAAATGGAGCAGGACGGGTACCCAAAACCTGCAAAGAAAAATAAAGACACTCCTAACAACAAAAGCACAAAAACATCACCCTCGGAGTGCTACTGAACGTACACTGCTTCCAAGACAGCAAGGAGGAAGAGGGTTGGTGGACCAACAAATAATAAAATTACGTTCATATTTCCACAGGTTAGCAGACTCTTCTACACTACATCGAGCAATATGCGAGGCAGACGATTCAACACCGCTACAGCTGAGGGAATAGGATATTGCTTCTCACCACCAAACAGATCAGGAGAAGTTACAAACCTTGCTACAGAAACCACTTCATAGACGGCATCCAAATCAAGTCAATCAGGACAATGTCGACAACTCATCGTCGAACTACTGGTTGATTTCAGGACGGATGTTTCCAGAAACGGAGGGCTTCTTGTTAGCTATCCAAGACCAGGTTATTACGACGAAGAACTATCGGAAATTCATCATCAAAGATCCCTTAATAGAAAATGACTAATGTAGATATGGCTGTCGAACTTCAGAGGCCATCCAGCACGTAACTGGAGGATGCCAAGCGTTTGACGCAACCGAGTATAAGGAAAGACACGACTCAGCCGCTAAGATACTCCACCAAGAGTTAGCAGATAAGTTAAACCTATTGCAGGTAGGAAAAGTGCCTTATTACAAATACAATCCGGAGCCTATTCTTGAGAACAGCCACTTCAAGTTATATTGGGACCGAACGGTTCTGACGGATCAGACAGTTGCTCATAATAGACCAGACATTATACTAACAGATAAAATTTCTAGGCGAACTACCCTAATCGACATTGTTGTACCTAACAACAACAACAACTACCTAAGATCGGAATACAACGAGAGGATCGCCAAAAACAGAGATCTGGAGGTGCAAATCTGAAGACAATGGGCAACAGCGTCCAAACGATTCCCATAATACTGTCAACAACTGGAGTGATACCAAAGAATCTCCTGCAGAACATCAAGGGACTGGGCCTTAGGGAGCATCTGTATAAACCGATGCAGAAAGCAGTTCTCCTTGCAACCGCGCAAGCCGTCCGAAAGTTTGTAGGATATAAAACAGACCAAGTCACCTAGGACCCGATAACATGGAAAGGGTCCCACAGAGCTTCATACTTTTGGTATGTTTGTATACCTGGTATGAGTCAATATTCCCTGGAGGGAGTGCGAAGCCGTTTGGCAATTTGATTAAAAATTACATGGAATTCTTGTCTCCGATTAGCGAGGTTCTTAAAACGCACGATCTTGACGAAAACAGAATTACTGACCCAATTTAGGGTTGGCAGATTCAGACCTTTTCACATTGATTGATTGATTGAGAGATATGCCAGGCGAGGGTTGAGAAACCCTTACACTGCAGACTAGTGACTTATTGTCTGTGAAATATAGTCTCTGTGAGCAACTTAGTTGCCTTAATTAGATTTGGCAGCATGTTCACTAGTTTGTCCTCCGGGTATAAGCCTTACAGATTAATCGATCCTTGAAGTTGTCTCCAGTAGGTTAGAGCTTCGCAGTCTAAGACGAACTTAAAGCGGCAGATGCAACCCTACTATATTTCAGGTTTACTTGTAATACCCACAGCATTGTCAGGTTCTGCCATTTCCCGTTTTCTTTAAACTCTGAAGGTGAACTGGACAAGACCCAGGTACACTTTATACCATGTCTTGAGAGGATTAGGATCCTCCATTCTTCTATATTTTGCCTCATATTCCGGAGTTTCAAGGATTAAAAGATCCTCGTTAATTCCCAAGTTCCGTTCATATTAGTAGAGGTTCACACCAGAGCCGTGCCAGTTTTGATGATGTCCTGAGCTAGGTCAGCGCCTTCCCAAGGCCTCAGATGAACCATACGCTTCAGCCAGGTTTTCGCCTGCTCGTCGCAGGTGACGAACAATACTCCTGTTTGTCGAGACGTTTCCGTGAATCGCGTATCTTTCCCAGATTCGCACTTTCCATTTGGTAATTCCCATCTAAATCACACAGTACAATACACTAAGAGTCTCGTTACAGATTTCTCCAGTTGAAGTGCTGACCTATCAGGCTTAATTCTTTTGAACCTTCTCTGCCACGGAGATGAGGTGCCGGACTCGAGGTACCCACGTTTAGAAACAGCAGGATTTAGACCTAATGCCACCGTTTCTGGGTTTTGGATCTGGGTTTTCTGTTTCACAGATTTTGTAGAGAGCTTTTCAGTTCCCCTTTGTATTGCTCCTATCACAGTTTCCCGTTGGTTAGGGTTTTCCTATAGTGAATGGGTTCCGCCTTAGCCATGGAGGCTAAAATCTACCTACCTATCAACATTGTGCATCGGACAGATCTTTGTTGAATTTTAAGTTTTCTAAGACCTCAGCAACCTGTTGGTAGGTCTGGCGCTGGAGTATTATTCCCAGACGAACTTGCTACGACAGGTGCCACTATCTGTTGGTGTAGAAGCAACATCACTCCCTTCAGGTTATGTTTCCTCCAGTTATGCTGTGTTTAACCTTGTGGGTCCTCCACTGTCACGTCTAGGGAAAAGGGTTGATTCTTACTTGGAGTTTCCAATAGAGCCCTTACGAGTAAGTCGGAAGGTTTGCCCCATCCCAAGAGAGCCATTCACTACTTCAGAAGACCATCCTTTCGACAACGGTAGCGTGAAGTTTCCCCTCCACGAACGAGAGCGCCAGTATCACACTTCCTCGCCGCTTCGTCTTGTTGTAGGGATCCGATCTGGAACGAGGCTAATCTAGGTACCGACCCCCCAAAACTGAAAGAGAGTTCGGACCTTTTGTTTCAAAGATATTTCTTGGACAATCGCGTGCAATGTAGGCGGGATGCAGGCACAGATAATTTCTTTTTCTATTAGAGAAATCAAAATACGAATTTCTGAGACAACAATTTTAATTTCTGGATATGGGACAAAACCAGCAATTCTAGAGCTTCTGCAAATTCTCCAGACATCTGACAACCCTAGCCTAGTAACAGCAAACAGCTCCATTCTTAAAGTCATATATATATATATATATATATATATATATATATATATATATATATATATATAATATAATACATATTTTAATGAAGAAATGCAGAATATAAAAAATTCTCCTAAATACTAGCAAGAATACCCTAATCGTTCCTGCAAAAATTTCCGCACAACATAAAACAAATGTATACTTAGATACGAAGAAAAACATAATTAACCTAATAGAGCATGAATGCTATCGTTTTTAAGATCGTTAGAAATAATGACTAACTCGTACAACATTACAGCCTGACCTTGATTTTATTGCCGCTATCGCGTGTAATTGGCTTCTGTATAAATTTGTGTTATTTGTGTAAGTTTAACGTTTTTTATTAGCACAACAGAAAAATAGGCGATTACCATAACTGACAATAGAAAACATAAAAAATGGATTACTTTTAAGGTTAAAATGTGGCTTGTACAACCTTAAAATTGTTCGAGTAATTTGCATTTTTTTTATTTTGTGGGCAGTTTTAATTGCGTTTAATACTTTTTTGGGTTTTTAAACTGTTTAGTATACTAGATGATTTGAAAAATTTGTGCGAATTTCCATCTTCAACAAAAAAACAAAACAAGTCTATCTCAAACAGAAAAAAAGTATTTGATAGATCTTGAAATTTCACGTATGTTCATAAGAAGTCTAGTACACTCCAAAAACAGCATATGTTTTCTGATATCAACGCCATCTCTGTGACAGTCCACAAACTTGAAATCATCTAGTAGGACAGAAAAAATACTATCGTACCCGTAAACAAAGTCAGCAGTGAGTGAAAAAGGGTGGGGAGCGGCCAACGAAAGCGATGATATCCAAGTCACGACTGAAGGCAATGTTGATCGTTTTTTTCGATATCCGCGGCATCATTCATCGTAAATATGTTCCTGCTGGCCCAATCCTCGTGTGCAAGAAGTTTTGGCAAAAAAAAATGCATTCCAGCGTTGCTGCACCACCCTTATAGCCCCGATATTGCCCCCTGCAACTTTTTTTTATTCCCAAGATAAAGTCGCACCTCAAAGGAAGTCATCATGGCGGCGTACAATCTTCTTCTTCTTAGCCTATTGACGTCCACTCCTGGACATAAGCCTCTCCGATGGTCCTCCACTGGGATGTCTCTCGCCTTCTGAAGCTAGTCTTTTCCAGTAAACTGTCTTATATCATCTACCCATCTGCGTTGTGGCCTACCACGATTTCGGTTCGTTTCTCGCGGTCGCCATGGCAGTAAGTTACTCGGGCTGTTGTCGCACTATGTGCCCCGCCCATTGCCACTTTAGTCGTGATATGCGTTCAATGACGTCAACTACTTTGGTTTTTGATCTTATTACTTGATTTCGTATTTTATCCCGTAACGAGATTCTTAACATTTGTCTCTCCATGGAGCGTTGAGTGACTCAGAGCCTATTTGTGTTTTGTTTGGTTAGTGTTATCGTTTCCATACTGTAAGTAACAACAGGCAAGACACACGTGTTATACACTTTCCGTTTAAGGTTAATTGGTGTGTTTCTATCTCTTAATACGTACTGCAACTTTCCAAAGGCAGCCCATGTCAGCCCTATTCTCCTTGTTATTTCCGCCGTTTGATTTTCTTTGCCCATTTCATGACGTGGCCTAAATAGATGTACTCTTAGACATTCTCTATGATTTCATTTTGAATTTCTATTTGTACATTTGCGTCAGGGCTCATTAACTTAGTTTTCCCCAAGTTAAGTCCCACTTTTCTCGCCTCTTCATTGAAATCTTGAAGCATTTGTTTTAGCTCTTCTGGGTTGCTAGACATGACAACAACATCGTCGACGAAACGAAGATGACTAAGATAAGAACCTTCGACTCTCAAACCTTTCTCATCCAAGACATCTTCCAAAGCTAGCGTAAATACTTTCGGAGAGATGACGTCTCCCTGGCGCACACCTCTCACAACGTTTATTTTTTCGGTTTTTGTGTCGCGGCATACAATAGGTCAAAGAAATTGTAACCCTGGTGCTGAACGGGTTAACTTCGGAAGATTACCAAGGGTGCTTCCAATCGTGAGAGCAACGTTAGAAGCGTTGTGTAGAGTTAGAGGGAGACTACGGTGAAGGTCGATAATAAAATTTTGTCCAAAACTTAATTTGCTTGTTTTCAGAACTTAATTACCGCACCTCGTATTTTTGTTACAAGCAACAATTTGAATCATTTTACTGTTTACAATAAGTCTGAAATCCAATAATATTTCAATAAATATTTAACGTAAGCTTAAGTTATTTTAATTGTGTATTGTAGTCACTATATTAACCTTAATTACGTCAATGTGGATGCTTTCATAAACAAAACCATTCGTAAACAGGTCTGCATGTCTCGCGCTGAACTTGAAAATTAATTTGATGTGATTCCACTGACTCAAAACAATTTTTTGTAAATTTGCGAGAAATGGTGGTTACAATTACGTCTTTTCAATAGGAGGGAAGAAACTAGATTTCTACCACTCTACAACTATATTGTTGTTACTACGCCAATACTTTTGTTATCGTAATGAGTTCATCGACTCTTCTTAAGTACCACATTAAACGCTTTAAAAAAGTATATATCAAGCATAAATAATCATCTCTAATGAACCCGCATGTTAAATAATTTACATACGCCGTTAGGCAACCACCCAGATCCTTCTTATATCTTGTTCGTATTTTTTTCGTACCTTCATATTTTTTTTCTGTATGTATCCACCTGTCTACATATCCAATGTGCTGCTCCTTCAAGACTAAACTGCTTTCAATGTAACCTTTTCCCCGTTTTAAAAATTAATGTACACCTGCTGTTTGTATTAAGTAAGGTTTCCGCCCTTGCCGTTTGGTTTAGAGAGAGATGGAGATAACGATAGGTGCGGCATTCCATTCGTTTTACAACGACCATATGTTGTGTTGATTGATGCCATGTGGGGTTCTCCGATAACATTTTGTCAGTGTCATGTGATTTTTGCCTAAAATGTCGTAACTACCATATTTATTACAGAAGCAATCTTTACGAGTATGACGCATCACAATCGTATTTTTTTTGCGGAACAACAGCATTATTGAACATACAGTGTGGACCAGTAAAGTCTCCCAGCTTGTTCTCTAGGCTGGCATAGATCCAGTTTATTCTCTAATCTATTGGTGATTATACGAGTGTAAAGTTTATATAGGTGGCTCAGGAGGCTGACGGGTCTATAGTTCTCAAGGCTTGTTTCGTCGCCCTTTTTGTGAATGAGGCGTAATAGAGTTATTCCATTGGGCTGGAATAATTTGGTTTTTAAGGCATAAATTGAATAATCTTTTAGTTTTTTCAATAAGAGCAGAACCCCCCACATTTTATGGACTCTATTACTATTCCGTCTTCTCCCAGTGCTCTGTTGTTTTTCATTCTCTTCAAGGCGTAGTTAATTTCTTCAATTGAGATTTCGGACATATCTTCGGAGCCCTGATTTGTGATTCTTAGTGTTTCGTGTTCGTCGGGTTCAAGTATTAATTGGTTTTTGTACAATGTCTCGTAGAATTCTTCAACGATATTTAACATTTCTTCTTTGTTAGATTTTATTTGCTCATTTTTGTCCTTTAATTTTATTATGTCTTTTCTGCCTGGTGTTAGCCTTCGTCGAAGTACTTTCATACTTTTGTTCTCCTCCATAGTTTGCGTTATTTTTTCCTGTTTGTATTTTCTGATGTCTTTCCTATTAGCTTTGTATATTTCTTTGTTTACATGGTTTATTTCTTGTTGGCTTGTATTACTATCTCTTAAAAGTGATCTGGGTATCTCACTAATCTCAAATAATATATAAAAACAAGCGCAAACAAGATAAATCACTAAGGACACACTGTAAGGTGTACTTTGCTCACTGACGAAATTAAACTGAACTATGAGAAATTTTATTGTTGCAGTAAATTTATAAAAGCTTATAATATTTAAATATAATTAGATTAACGGCAGTCCTCAGCTACCTGCGGCACTGGAACAGGTACGTCGGAGCTTTCGGTGACAGTTTTATTACTCTCGTTAGTTCTTGAATAGAGTATAAGGGTGTAAATTGGTAAATAATGTATGTATGAGCAGTTTCCTGTACAAATCGCTATATTACCGATAGAACTTTTTCTTCTTCAGTTTTATCCTAAGGAAGTAATAAAAACCTACAAATTTTTCCATGTCTTTTATTGTTTTAAAATTACTCATGTGCGCATTTTTTACACTATTTTATGTAAAATAACGAAAGGTCGTAAAATGAAATAAAACGTTGCGAAGATATCCTTCTATTTCTGTCGGCGTAACGTGAATGCCCATTAGTTATACCTCTCCTATTTATCCGTTCTAAATTCGTTTTGGCGTCAAGCCAAAGCCCAATGCAAAGTTGCTGGGTTTATAAACACTAAGCAAACGCCAGACAGAGAGAAATAGATAATTAAGCGAATAAACTATTTGGAACGAAATGGAAACAGCTTTATTTTTAGAGTACTTAACACGACATAATTTTTCCTGATAAGTCTTTAAAGCTGATATGCGATTCGGCTTCATGTTATCTAGAAGTGTTTTTAATACGAGGAATAGTAGAAAAAAAATCTACCTAGGAACAAATGACTATGCGTTTTTTTACTTGTATGTCAAACTGATTTCATTTTTTTTGTGTTTCGAGAAACTGCTTTGCAACAAAAGATATTTAAAAATATATAAGACATATTTTAAAGTAAAATCAGTTTCGAATGGATAGGGGAATCCATTGAAGAAGACTGGAAGGCTTACAGGAAAATGTGTACTATTACTATAGCATTAAATTATGTGAACCGAGCATTTTGAGAAATCTGTATCATTAATCAAGTTTCATCAAGGTCGGTTACAAGATTGTTGACTTTTGCACAAATTGTGCTTCAGCAGTAAATTTCTCAAAATCATTCGAAATATTTTTTCAATTTAGAGACTTGGGGAAATCACTGAGTTCCAGAAACAAGATTAGATTCCATGCAAGAAGTTTTCCACTTTCAAAAAATGCCCGCACGCAATTTTCAATGCTGTGAAACTCATTGCCAGGGTTTTTAAGGACCAAGAATGAGTTATTTATATTTAATACATACCGAAGTGCACAACAACAGCAATAATCCACTGTAATATATTAACAAATTTAAGTACAGTTACTGATCAAAAACCGCCAAATTTGTGCCACAAAAATGTCCCTTTTTTTCATAACTAGGCGCTAGCTCACAATGCAGTCAGAGTTCAACCTATTTTCTGCAAGGATTACTTCTTTGAGCTTAAATATTCGCCCATATCTGGTTCCATCTGACTTCTCTTTATTCAGAAATTTGAAAGAAGATACTGATGCCTATTTTGCCAACAAAAATCTTTTTTTTTTCTAATGGAGAGTTGCGCATGGCACTTGGAAATGACAGGCAATTTACAACTATAAGAATAATAATCAGGAATATCTTTACAAATGTTCAAAAACTCGGAATGCAATTTATAGTCGTCCAACAGGCTATAACAGCAAGAATGGTAGTAACATATTGAGGATAGCATAAAACAGAAGCAAAATATTTATAATAGATGTTCGAAATGTCGACCATCCATTTCCAAACACTTACATATTTTTTTTTCGAAACCAATGCTAACTCTGGGCAACATTTGTGGGGTTACAGTTTGAAAAGCGTCTCATGCGTATTTTCATATCTTGTGGTGTTGTCGGGGGCGCATTGTAGACAATTCCTTTTATGTATCCCCATAAAAAGAAATCTGGTGGAGTTAAGTCCGGAAATCTCGGGGGCCAATTTTGAAATCCGTCTCTCCCAACCCACTTGTTACGAAAGTTGACATTTAGAAATTTTTGAACGACGCGATGATAACGAGGCGGAGCTCCATCCAGTTGAAGCCCCATAGTTATTCTAATATTTGAAAGGACATCTTTCTAGTAACACTGGAAGGTGTAAAAGAATTTAAAGGTCCTTTAAAAAAGTAGGGTTCAATTAAGTATGGACCCAGTATTCCTCCCCATACATTTACCGGCCACCTATTCTGGTTTCTCATAACTTTGTATTCATGCTACTTTGAATCAGAATTGTAATGGAAGTTGTGTCTATTCATAAACCATCGTTATGAAAAGTACATTCATCACCAAACAACACATTATCAAAAAAGTGTTCATTTTCTGCCATTTTATCTAAGACCCACAAGCAAAATTCAATTCGGTTGTCAAAATCATTTCCGTGAAGCTCTTGAAAAAGCTGGATTTTATAAGAATCAAATCTGTATTTGTTAAGAATCCTTGAAACACTTGCTTGGCTAATGTTAGTATTTTCGGATATATGATTCTGACTAATATTGGAATTTTCGATCACTGAACCAAGTACAGTAAATACCTTTTCTCATCCTCAGTGACAGGTTTTCTTATACCAGGTTTTTTATAACTGATACTGCCACTTTCCCTAAACTGGTTTAATAGTTTCACAAAAACCGCTGGTTTAGGATGATTTCTTTCAGGAAACTTTTGAGCATCGACTCGAGAAGCCAACAAACAATTTTGATAACATTCTCCAAGGATAAAAATCATATCAATACGCTCTTCCTTTGGATGAGAAGTGAAGTTTTAGTACTGGTAGGTACTAGCAGGATTTTCAACGACATACAAAGCATAAGTTCCTAACATTTTTCTTAGTTGGTATTATACATATATATATATATATATATATATATATATATATATATATATATATATATATATATATATATATATATATATATATATATATATATATATATATAGTTGGGTTATTCCGGGTTTGAATCCGTTCGTTCAAAAAATCGTTTTCACGACGTTTCGCCAAAATCTCATTTGGCATTTTCAAGTGCGGTTCGTCTCGTTACTCGCTGAGAACAGTTCTCAGCGAGTAACGAGACGAACCGCACTTGAAAATGCCAAATGAGATTTTGGCGAAACGTCGTGAAAACGATTTTTTGAACGAACGGATTGAAACCCGGAATAACCCAACTATTCATTCTACCATCCGTGAAAATCTACGATATAACATATATATATATATATATATATATATATATATATATATATATATATATATATATATATTATATATATATATATATATATATATATATATATATATATATATATATATTAAATACGTTAGTTACCAAATAAATACAACATAAGAAAATTGTCCGTAACCATATTTAACTTGCTTATCCAATAAATCCCTAACAATTTATTGCCCATTACACAAAGAGAATCCCTAAAATAATTGAATAACTCCATTTTGGGTTAAATTTACTCGGGCAACTTCGATCGATTGATTGTTTGGACGGACTGTTATCGCAACAGCTGCCGGTGCATGCCTCATTTATTTGTTTGTGAGAAGGTGAACAGATGTTTTGTGGGTCGGAAAGAAAGTACACAAATGACTGAGAAGTTTATATATCTTTCCAAAAATGTTTCATTTTATAAAAAAAAGGGGTCGGGATCTCGGCAATAATATTCTTTTTTGCGTCATTAAATAAAGGTCACCTTGAATTTATTATTCAATTGAATTTTGCATAAAAAAGGTTTACTTTTATTTTACAAATGGGCATTGGTTCATTTGTCATAGATAATCTAAAAATTGGTCCGTTAATGGCGAAGAAAGATTGAATTATTTCATCTCTAACGGCATACAAAATCTATATTTGCCTTAGCATAATTTCATTTACATTGTTGTACTCTAAATGTAGACGAATCGTAAACTGAATGTTAATGTAATCTTTTCTTTGTTCTAGGTAAGCGTGACCTCCAAAGATAGCATCAATTACATATATCCTTCAAAGTAAGTTTACTTTTGTGGCCGAGTAAAACAACGAATGAATTTTAGGTACGAATAATATAAAAAAAAACTGCATTCTCACATCGCCGATGGTTAAAATGGAACAATTTCATAATAAATTACACACTTAGCTTCCCAACCCGTCTATCTACAACTCCCATATTATCCATTCTGGCCAAACCAGTTCCGAAAAACAGTTTTCTTCTTTTTGTTTTACAGTATTAAGACCAAAAGATGTGGTTTCCAAAGGCAAACTTGGCGTTACCAAACTAAGAACGAACGTACGAAGAATTCCATTACTTTGAAACTGGTTCTTTTTTATGAGAATTCTTTTACGTGTTATGTACGACCAAAAAGAGTAATGTTATCTTTCACATGATGCTGGATTTCGCATCGTGTTGTACCGGTTTAGCTGAAAATTACGTGTGATTTATTTTTATAATAGTTATCTTAACACTCCAATTCTATTGTATTGTCACATCGCATTTTTATTAATAGAAAGTACAAAACAATGAAACTTGTTTGATCAATTTTCGAGAACTCATCTTGTACACGGAATCGAATTGTACTCGAAAAAGAAAAAGAATCTTTTTCATTTTGACCGAAAACATACAGAAACAAAATTGCTTGAAATAAATTTTTTCCACGAAATACGATAATAAATGACCTGAAAACCCAGCACAAACAAACAATGCGAATGTAATAAATCTTGTAAACGAAAAATAAAAATTGCCCGACGTCTATCCACTTTAATTTCCTTGGACCAGTTCCAACGCGATTTCTTAGAACTGCTTACACTCCTATATAGTAGGATGTTATGGGGGGAATGAGAAGAGTTAATATAGCTTGTTCCGAGAATGATGACCAGGCTCTTTTAATTTGATTGGTCTTGTCTAAGAATTCAAATAAAAAAACTACTACATACATGAAGATTAGTTAGGCCTGACGTACTATTCCTCTATTAAAATTTAGTAAATTCAAATTTAAGATCTAGTTTAGTATCATAGCTACTACTAGGCTGGAATGACAAATTTCCGGGTCAATACGCAAAATACAAATATTACCTTAATTTTCTTCCTAATCTCCTTTTAAAAATTGATTTTTTAAATGCAAAAAACCCAGAACATAATTCAGTATTGTCAATGATCAACATTAATCAAATATAACAAAGATTTTTGTGCTTTAAGAATTTTGATAACTGATAATTAAACAATTCAAAACAGTACAAACAAGTAACTTATCTCCAATTTAATTTTTAATTTTATCCGGTGCTGAACATTCGTAAGACAGACTATAATAACCCTCACAGTTGGAAGCACTTAACTCGGGGCGAGTCCGAACAAAAGAATGTAATTTTATTTTCGACAGCAATGGCGTCCGACCATAGCATCGAAATTTTAACAGATGAGAAGCTTTGAAATGAGACTCAAGGTCACGCAGCGGTGAAAACCTGTTTTTGTTTATTTGGTTTCTCGATAAAATGTTAAATGGTATTACATACCACGACGCGCTTTATACCTGCACATAATCCTGTCTGTGAATAAAATAAGATGTGTGTGTGTGTGAATTTTTTAAATGAGTTGATTTCTTTAGATTAAATACTATTGTTTTTGTGTGCTCCGTATTTGTTCAGCGTTATTTTATTTTTATGGTATAAATTTTAACGAACACATAAAAGTTCATCCAAGCATCATATTTAGTTTTAATTATTTTTACCCTATTACTACAAAAAATGAATGTAAAAAAAGTATTACAGAAAATTCGTTATGATGAACTGTAGCTTTTTGGAGGGTATAACTTTGAAAAAATGTCAAATAAATTAAGTAGGCTGCCTAATGAGTAGAAAAAACAGGGTGACTCAATATAGAAATATTTACGTTGAAAAGAATTATATTCTTAAACGGCTAATATACTACACGATCTAACTCAAACTAGGATTTAAATAAAAGTGGGAGAAATTAAGATCGCACCATTCTGAATTAATTGGAGAGAGATTATCGGGCATACCAGAATGCTGATATTTACTATGGCACCAAAGCTTTCTAAACGTAAAAATAGGCTTATCCTAGCCAGCATAATGGCTGGTTGTATAAAAATTTAAAAACAAAAAGAACTACTGAGCGAACAGCATTTCATAACCATAATTTTTATTCCATAATTATAGCACATCCTAGTACAATCAGCCAATATTAAATCGAATCCTAATTGGTGTCCTTACTAAGTAAGGGGGATAAGCTCCGCCTGAGCGCCCTAATTAGGTTCTTTACATCATACAGAAGTCAATGCCTAACTCTAGGATGTCTGAACATCGGGATGGTGTAACAGACCCTTCCACTTCCGAACCAAAAAGTTTTTCCTGAGTTGGTATGATTATATGGAGACTCTAACCAAGAACGTCATATGACAAAGTATAAAGAATGACTTGTGCGATGAGGACTGTCTCTACTAGAGCGCTGGAGGTTCTGATGAATCTGCCTTCTCTCCACTTATTCATAGAAAATGAGGTCTTGAAGGCAGTTCACTGTCTCATTTGCCCGAGACATCTCGGAAGAGGAACTGGCGGCTACCCGTGTAGCTGGGGGAGTGTTGTGGAAAGATATCCATCGTTCCATATGCAAAGAAACTAGGTGGCGTCGGTTTTGAAACCAAACCAATCTCCTGAGGAACTTTTACAAAGCAGAAATAATTAGGAAGAAGTGCAAACACTTTTCACCACTGGATTCTGATGATTTACGGACGAATCTCGACAGGGGCTGGAGTGTTCGCTAGAAGCACTGGAGTTAGGGAGTACGCATCTTTTAAGAGAAGATTTATGCTATTCTGCAATACAGCCATCTCTGTGAGAGGGTAGGACTGTTAACATATACTCAGACGCAAGGGCTGTAATATTTATCTTAGAGTCCAAGGTAGTAGCTTCACGACTGAGATCAGAAAGTAGGGAAGTTCTTGGCAAGTTAAAAAGAACGGCTGCATAATCAGACAAGCGTGGGTCCCGAGTCACTTGGGTATACACCTAAACTTGGGAGCAGATCGTTTGGTAAAGATGGGGTCCCCCAGTTTCAATTACTGTTGGTAAGAGAGAACTGAAACTGTTACTGTACCAAGCAACATATGATTGGAACTAATGAGCGGCTTACTAGGGAGCTTGTTGTCCTGAGGTGGAGAAAACTGCTGATCGTGGTGCTAACTGGACATTGTCATCCGAATCTGTTGTAAACGTACGTCTCTTGCTACGATTTACAAGCTTAAATTTACCACTAAAAGTTTGGGCGTTTCGTCCTCGGCGCCGGCGGTAGATTCGTCAGTGAGTCTGCCGGCGCCTTCCCCAGACACCTTGCGCCGTAATTTACTGGTTTTTGGAACTTGTATTTGAACTAACTTAGCTCCGGGAATCAAGTGTAACATATTACGACACCTCTTCCTCTAATTCCGAGTCCATGGGAAGTCGAATGCCCGATAATGTCGAACTAATATCCGCCGTGGACCCAGGGCTAAAACAAGCACTCAAAGTAGCGCGCCTGACTACAAGGTTCCAGCCCAGGGATGCCATTTTGTAAACATAGGTCCCTTGCTACGATTTACAAGTTTAAATTTACCACTAAAAGTTTGGGTGCTTCGTCCTCGACGCCGGTGGGTCCGCCGACGACTTCTCCAGACACCCGTCGTCATACCATTTTTGGAACTTGTTTTTGAACTAACTTGGAGGCGGAAATAAAGGGTGCGATATTACGACACCTCTCCCTCTAAGGCCAGCCACTGTTCAGGGAATTGAAGATCCTAATTCTGATTCCATGGGAAGTCACGTCCCCGAGAGTGCCGGACTAACTCCCGTCGTGGACGCAGTGCTATAACAAGCACTCAGTGCAGCGCGCCCGACTGCAAGATCCCCACCAGGGATGCCATGTCGTAAACCTAAGTCCCTTGATACGATTTACGAGCTTAAATTTACCACTAAAAGTTTAGGTGTTTCATCCTCGGCGCCTTCCACTAACTTGGCGGCAGGAATCAAGGGTGAGATATTACGACAAGGTAATCTTCATACAAATGGCGTTGCAGGTGATCCGGTATGCAGATATCTGAAGGGGGATGGAACTGTCGACCATGTTCCTACAATGCCCGACACTTAACGGACTGAAGCAGATAAATTTCGGGGAAACAATAATTTTATCCAAAGCAGTCAAACAAGGTCAGATAACAATGCTGCTTGGATTCGCAAAGGCGACCGACCTCGAATGACCTGCGGTCATATTAGGAGGTAATGAGCCCAACAAGGCCTAGGCATCAAGGATCGAGTATCACCACTCTTATTCATTCGTTCAATAGGCTTCTAGTTAGAATTGTCTGCAGTTAAAATCGAGCTTCAGTGGCTCATTAATCACATTCAAGATGTTATAGAACTTTCTCAGTAAAAACAGTTTCTTAACAGACAGTGGCTAACGCCAACTACCTTGATACTACTTTTCTTGGGCGAAATTACAAAAACGGTTCTCATATTTTAAATAACTACAACAAAAAGTTTCAATTGAAACCTCTTCAGCCGGGAGACACGCCTAATTTTCACTGCGTTTTTATATCTGTTTCTTAGAAGGATTTAATTGATCTTGTTTTGTAACTATTCAATTTTTACCATCGTATCGGTAGATTTCCATGCATAAAATCAAGGTTTAAGTAATTTAAGCGCTGCGTAATAACAAAACCACAACTTTCACAAAAATCGGCAAGTCTTATCTTGTTGGTTTCGCCCACCCAAATCATGTCGCCAACGACGACTTTAAGACTACACCTCAGACATTTAAGTTCAAGTCATTTAAAATCAACGATGATATTTTTCTTGTTTTTAAGTATAAGCAGTAAATGTCCGCTTTTAACGTATCTAACAGACTCACAGCTACGAACTTTTCAGGGTTTCTGTTCATAATTTCACTGGTAAATAAAATAAACTTTGTTTCCCAAAATAAAAATCCGTTAACAATTATTATAACCCGGAAATTGTTGGAACGCCTATAGGGAATTAAAAATTTATATTCATTGCCATGAATAATTAACTAAAAAATAAATAAGGTCACTTTCCGTTGCCTGCTTCATCGCAGTATCGTGTCCGGATCAGGATAGTAAGCTGCATTCATAACCTATTACTCCAGTCTAGTGATAATATTGCCAAAAAATGTGTTTTTCGATGAAAAGTCGATTTTCCAGTATTTTCCGATTTCCTATGATAATGAAAATAAGTAGGTTCGTAATATTTCGTTGAGTTACCCCTGTTTAAAAAAAATGAAGGCTCTATGTTATCTGGAACCCGAGATATCGTACAAATTTGTTCCGCGTTCCAATTTGAAGTTTGAATTTCAGAAGCACACCGTGAGAAAGCCGAGCTTCCCCCACCACTCGCTACAACGCACTTGCAAAAGTACCTTCACTTCGAAGGGCTATAGCTTTACTGATGATGCATGAATTTCATACTTATCAATTGCACCATAAAATATAGGTCTTCGTTTAAAATCTGTGAAAATTTCGACTCTTAATGTTTATAAACAAAAGAGATATGACTTTTTAAAAAAAAATGCTATCTTAGCTCCTATTGGTCGTAGGAGACTTTGTTTTCCTTTAAAATTCGTGTTTTTTCACTAGCTTTCAAGTCCACTTATTCACAAACTTGTATCATTCATATAAACAAAGTTATTCCAATTGTTTATACGTAAATAGGGACCTCTTTTTTAAACGGTTTTTTTAACAACAATTTTTTAAAAAATCAATCGTTTTTTCATCTTCGTTTGTAATTTGAACTTCAAAGAATCCATTCCGTTTTTGCAAATATCTGTAAAATCATCCTCTGGGCAAGGACAATTGTTTGAACATTCAGTGTCTAGGATAAAGAATTAAGATTATTTATAAACTACCAAACCGATTTGGTCCAGCTTTCGCACAGTTATAAAGGCCCATATTGGCCTTATCATCAAGGGGTTATAAATCACTTTCGACCTTTCTTGCAAAAGTTATTAACATTTATATAATAGTGCAAAAAATATGGTTTTTCGACATTATCTCGATAAATTATTTATCGATTTTGACGTATAAAAAATGAAATTAAAAGTATTTTCAATACCCACAACTTTCATTTGGACAAGTTTTCTCTAAAATGTAACCGGAAAATTCTACGGATAGAAAATCGAATTTTCCGACTTTGTATGTTGTTTATAAAAAAGGGCTGATCTAGCTCTACTTTTTTACGTATTTATTATCTACTGGGTGCCCCCTACGACGTGAAACTTTCAGAATCTGCAATAAATTTTTACATGAAATCGGTACCAAGTCAATAGGAAGACTGGAGTATATGTTAAAACCATTTCGAACACGGACCTAACACTGTGGAAATATTTTACTAGCTGCTCTTCAGCACAACTTGCTACTATTCCACGAAGAGACCCTTTAGATACAACAAAAATATCTAGGTCAAGGACAACGTGAGACTTTTTCATGTCTAGGTTGAAGTTTAACCCATAAGAAAGATTAAAAAATCCTTTAAAAAAATCCGTACCGTCATAATTAGGTTAATAAACTGAAGTATAGGGCTTTGTACATTTCACTACTATATTAAACAACTCTTCAAACAAAAAAAAATCCGCATTTGGTTGATAAAGCGTGGGCATCACGAATAGCGGTCGTGTTCGCTCTAATGTCAATATGGCAAAACAATTTTCACTTTGGTGGGTGTCTGTTTAGATAAAATTTATTATGCCATACATTAATAATCGACCAATACACGCGGGCACTTAAATGAATTGTTTGAATATAAAATTTATTATTTTCTACCTCCGTTGTGAAGTTAGTGGAAGTGTTTATCAAGGTCAACGGAGTAAAGACCTGTTCGAAATTTGAATGATTATTTTAACGGTTTTAATGTTTATGGCTTATTTTTATTTAGTGTTAAGTTAACGCGTACATTAATAACAAATTTAGTACCATCATTTTAACGCTGTTAACTAACTAATACTTTTTTGAAAAGATGTTTCGAATATATATTTTATGCATCTCACGGAACCGATGACCAATCGCGGATGTAAAAACATAGTTCTGGGCAGTTAAGTAAGAAATATAAAAGACTATTGAATTTTCCTTGAATCAATTTTAATAGGATTGAGACAGAACGTGTCTGTTAAATAGTTGAATATCGAATTATAACGAAATTACCACTTCCAAAATGGTTAGAACTGTTGATAGAAAATAAGTTAATTAACGCACTGCAGCAATAAATTGTAGTGAAATCAGCAGACATTGATTGAGGTGGTTGAATATTGACGTCTTCCCTTGTATATTATAAGGTAAAATGACACACGTATCAATAAATCGAGTTTAAGGATTTCAGTGGTCATATATTTTTGTCTAAAAACCTATGAAACTTGAAAATATTTTTAGTATATGAGAAACGAACTGGAATTTTTTCAGTATGTCTTATCGAAGGAAGTAGTTTCAAATAATATTGTTCTTATACTCCAGTCTTCCTATGAAAGAAGGTGAAAAAATTTATTTCAGATATCTGAATGTTTCAAGTCGTAGGGAGCACCCAGTAGATGATAAATACGTAAAAAAGTACAGCTAGATCAGCTCTATTTTTTTTTTATAAACAACATCCAAAGTCGGAAAACTCGATTTTTTGTCCGTAGAATTTTCCGGTTACATTTTAGAGAAAACTTGTCCAAATGAAAGTTGTGGGCATTGAAAAGACCTTTAATTTAATTTTTTATGCGTCACAATCGATACATAATTTATCGAGATAATGGCGAAAAAACATCTTTTTTGCACTATTATATAAATGTTAATAACTTTTGCAAGAAAGGCTGAAAGTGTTTTATAACCCCTTGATGATAAGGCCATTATAACTGTGCGAAAGCTGGACCAAATCAGTTTGGTAGTTTATAAATAATCTTAATTGTTTATCCCAGACACTGAATGTTCAAACAACTGTCCTTGCCCAGAGGATGATTCTACAGATATTTGCAAAAGCGGAATGGATTCTTTGAAGTTTAAACTACAAACGAAGATGAAAAAACGATTGATTTTTAAAAAAATTGTTGTTAGAAAACCGTTTAAAAAAGTACCTTTTTTACGTATAAACAATTGGAATAACTTTGTTTATTTGAATGATACAAGTTTGTGAATAAATGAACTTGAAAGCTGGTGAAAAAACACGAATTTTTAAAGAAAACAAAGTCTCCTACGACCAATGGGAGCTAAGATAGCAAATGTCAAAAAATGTGTCTTCCGATGAAATGTCAATTTTCTGGTATTTCCCGATTTCCTATGATAATGAAAATAAGTCAGTTCGTCATACTTCGTCGAGTTACGCCAGTTTTAAAAAAATGAAGACTCTACGTTATCTGGAACCCGAGATATCGTACAATTTTGTTGCGCGCTCCAATTTGAAGTTTGAATTTCAAAAGCACATCGTGAGAAAGCCGAGCTTCCCCCACCACTCGCTACAACGCACTGGCAAAAGTACCTTCACTTCGAAGGCCTATAACTTTACTAACGATGCATGAATTTCATACTTATCAATTGCATCATAAAATATAGGTCTTCGTTTAAAATCTGTGAAAATTTCGATTCTTAATATTTATAAACAAAAGAGATATGGCTTTTTAACAAAAAAAATGCTATCTTAGCTCCTATTGGTCGTAGGAGACTTTTTTTTTTAATTTGTGTTTTTTCGCCAGCTTTCAGGTCTACTTATTCACAAACTTGTATCATTAAAATTAACAAAGTTATTCCAATTGTTTATAAGTAAAAAAGTACCCATTCTTTAAACGGTTTTTTTAACAATTTTTTAAAAAATTTATCGTTTTTTCATCTTTACTTGTAGTTTGAACCTCAAAGAACCCATTCCACTTTTGCAAATATCTGTAGAATCATCCTCTGGGCAAGGACAATTGTTTGAACATTCAGTGTCTGGGATAAACAATTAAGATTATTCATAAACTACCAAATCGATTTGATCCAGCTTTCGCACAGTTATAAAGGCACATAGTGACCTTATCATCAAGGGATTATACATTACTTTCGGCCTTTCTTGCAAATGTTATTAACATTTATAAAATAGTGCAAAAAAGGTAGGTTTTCGCCATTATCTCGATAAATTATTTATCGATTTTGACGTATAAAAAATGAAATTAAAGGTCTTTTCAATACCCACAACTTACATTTGGACAGATTTTCTATAAAACGTAACCGGAAAATTTCACGGACAGAAAATCGAATTTTCCGACTTTGGATGCTGTTTATAAAAAAACAGGGCTGATCTAGCTGTACCTTTTTACGTATTTATCATCTATGGGTGCCCTCTACGACTTGAAACTTTCAGATATCTGCAACAAATTTTTACATGACATCGCTATAAATTCAATAGGAAGACTTGGAGTATTACGGAAAGTTGAAACATCGATCGCTGAAATATTAGCTAAAAAAAATGTAAGAGTTTGATAGAGTAGCTTTTCAAGAATCTTCTGATTTTTTTTTATTTTATCGCACATTTTAGAAAGAAACATTCGCTTGAACGTTTTGTTTTGACACTATATTTAGACTATATCACAACGGAATGAGAAATTGGGAAATGTATACTTGCCATTTAGGATCTCTTTAAAATCAGTTCTCAAATATTGTTTTTAAAAATTTGGCTTTCCATCGGCCTCTCGACATAATGCACGGATTTTGATCAAATTCGTTAAATTCGAAAAAATGAATTTCACTGTTAAATTACCCGGTGACACATGCCATATATAGAAAGGTTAAAACTTCACAAACAAAAAACTAGCAATACAATTTCCCAGGCTACTTCCATGCGCATGTTCCCACAGCACTAAACGTCCTTAAGTTTGAAACTTTCGGGAGCACAGAACCGATTATTTGAAGATTATATAGATTAGAAAATCCCTCAAATCCGAGTATTGTGTATAACCTCTAGATGAAGTAGTTTAGGCGCGGAAAAGGGAAAACTTGACTGAAGAACTCATTGTAATAGCAAGCAAATAATTATTTCGGCATCTTATAATATGAAAATTCATTTTTCCAGAAACTTACACATATTTTCAACGACATAATTGTGTAATTCATTAGCAAACTCATACAATTTTAAAATAATGATTTCATTTTAAAGTGCAATTAAATTTAAGTATCGCTTTCACTGATCTGGTATTAAGTTAATTTTTAACGGGTGCAATGTTCCTAATTGGGCTAATTCGACCGAAACTCGCGATCGTTAATAGAAGTAATGTAAAAATAAATATAACCCACAAAATGTAAATTAAATTAATGCCTTTTTACCGCAATTTTTTTACTTTATATGGGTTATAAATTATTTTAAACATAACATGTTGTGGTTTAAAAACTATTTTTACATTTAATGAGTTCTTAATAACCTATTAATAAAATTAGCAAAAATTTAAACGAGTTAATTTATACAGAATTGTCATTAAAAGAGGTGTGAATTGTCACAGAAGATAATCTATGTTGATATCAGCTTAGATAACTTAAATTTAATAGCCTAGTTCACAAATGCCATATTACCGAAAACCTGTCTCAAGTCCGAAAATTATGGTTGAGGAGTCATTCGATTCGTAATGGCATCTAGAAAGTTTATGAAAATTGTAAGAGTTATAAACAAATTAATAAATAAAAGGTGCTTTGGTTTTTTGCAAATATCTCAAAAACTATTTGAGATATTTGAAATTTGAAAAAAGATCCTTAAAGAGCAGGAAATTTCCTAAAAGAAAGTCCCACCTCCCGGCACTATACCGACAATATTAATAATTTTAATTAAATTGGGTATTATCTAGGCAGAGGTTAATATCCTACCTTCATCCATGGAAGAGACCATTAGAGCCATTAAGAAGCTCAAAAATAACAGAACGGCAGGTCGAGATAATATCTTGGCAGAAAGTCTGAAACATGGAGGGAACGATCTAATCACACAAATACATAACCTCGTGAAACAAATTTAGAATCAAGAAATTATTCCTGATGAATGGAAAGAAGGGGTAATAATTCCACTCCACAAAAAAGGGGACCAAATGCAATGTAAAAATTACCGAGGTATTGCTTTACTAAGCCACGCCTATAAATTATTCTCCAGCATTCTCCTTCAACGTCTCTCTCCGTATACCGAGGAGATTATCGGAGACTACCAATGTGGCTTTCGAAGCGGAAGATCAACAGTTGACCAGCTTTTCACTATCCGACAGATGCTGGAGAACTTACATACCCTGTTTATATATTTCGAGCAAGCATATGACAGTGTTATTAGGATAAGGTTGTGGGAAGCTATGGAAGAATTTGCAATCCCGCACAAGCTGATTAGACTGTGTAGAGCGTGCCTGGAGGGGGCAAAAAGCTGTGTCAAAATTAAAGGAGAGTATAGCCAAACATTTTCTATCAACAGAGGATTAAAACAGGTAGATGCTTTGTCGCCAGTACTGTTTAACCTTGCACTGGAGAAAGCCGTAAGAACAGTATCAGTTGACGCGGAGGTTTTTGGGCCAAGTGGCCCTAAACTTATTTTGGCCTACGCGGATGATATGGGCGCGATAGGAGAAAGCACAGTCAGTGTGAAGGAAAACTTCATAAAGATAGAAAAAGACGCTCAGAGAATAGGGCTCCGAATAAATGAAGGAAAGACCAAATACATGCATGTCTCCCGCAACTCCGCCCGAGACAGAATCAGGCAGAACGTCACCATGGATGACTATAATTTTAAGCATGTGCGAGTTTTCAATACCTGGGCGCCGTGATAACGGCAAACAATAATATGCAGGAAGAGGTTAAACAGCGCATCACACACGTAAATAAATGTACATTTGCGATACAAACCTTGCTGAAGTCAAAATTTATCACTAGAAAGGCAAAAACCGAAATTTATCGAACAATAATACGACCAGTAGCAATCTACGCCAGTGAAACATGGACCCTGACAGTCCACGATACGGAGCTGCTAAGAAGGTTTGAGAGAAAAATCCTGCGCATAATATATGGCCCATACCGAGACCTTGAAACAGGTCGTCACAGAATGAGAAGCAACATAGAGCTTGCTCAAATATATCAAAGCCCTGACATCATTCAAGAAATAAAGTCCAGACTACGATGGGCAGGTCATATACAAAGGAGTCAAAACGATCGACTAATAAAACGGGTATGGGAGGAAGCATCACAAGGAAAAAGACCACTGGGAAGACCTAGGCTTAGATGGAGAGATAACATCCACAAGGATCTAGCTATCCTTGAAGTTGACCAGCGAGAATGGACGGAGCTGGCACAAGACCATTCTAGGTGGAGGCAGATAGTCGAGGCAGCCAAGACCCACCCTGGGTTGTAGTGCTACGCAGTCAGTCAGTCATTATCTAGACACATGAATAAACAATAATCCGTTGTAAAAAATTTCTTACCTCAATTTTTTAATTAACATATTTTTGTTAACCAGTTAATTTTTGCTAGTTGAAAGTGAACATAAACACCCAGATAATTTGTAAACTACAAACTTGGGATTTTTTTCACATTTTGGAGCTATTCCTTCAAGGCTTTAGAAAAGATCCCCGTTGAAAAAATTAAAAGATTTTGATTTTTCACTTTGTTATTTAGATTAGAAAATCCCCCCCCAAAAATTACAAATGTAAATACAACAATCTAAAATTTTTCTTTTAAATCTTTTAAACAATGCAATTGCTTATACCAATTTTGTAAACAATAACAGTTAAAAATTAAAAAAATATATATTTTTATATAGTTTTTAGCGATAAAGAAAATCGAAATAATAAAAAAAATTTTTGATTGTTTTATTTACATTTGTAATTTTTGATGCCTTCATTCGTTAATAAAAAAGTAAAAAATAAAAATTATTTAGTTTTTCCAACAGGGATCTTTTCTAAAGCCTTCACAGAATAGCTCCAAAAAGTAAAAAAAATCTCAGGTTTTTAGTTTACAAATTAGCTGGGTTCTTATGTTAACTTTCAATTAGCAAAAACTAACTAGTTAACAAAAGCAGTTAATTCAAAAATTGAGATAATTTTTTTTTACAAAGAATTATTGTTTATTCAAATCTCTAGATAATACCCAAATTTTTTTCCTTAATATTCATATTTGATCGGTTAAAATAATTTTTATTATTAAGGCCTAATTTTCACCCTAAAATTAAAATTATTAATATTTTCGATACAGTTCTGGGAGGTGGGGCTTTTTTTAGGAAATATCCTGCTTTTTAAGGATCTTTTTTAAAATTTCAGATATCTCAAGTGGTTTTTGAGATATTTGCAAAAAACCAAAGCAATTTTTATTTACTAATTTGTTTATAACTTTTACAATTTTCGCCGGCCCCTCTTCAAAATTTGCATACATTTTCTAGATGTCATTACGATTCGAATGACACCTCAATCATAATTTTCAGACTTGGAGGACGGGTTTTCGGTTAAATGGCACTTATGAACTAGACTATAAACTTATAATACAAATCCTTGCACCTCAAGGATGCTCAATAATGTCATAAAGGGCGGTACGGGTACAGGAATCTCACGAATTATTTCAATAAATTTTTGATAACCCGAAAATCGGATCGACCAACCTAAGGGTCCGAAATCCCAGCCCTGTCTTCTGGATGAATTTCAATTATTTTAAATCAACAAACGGTTTATTTAAACGAATAAAACCCACCTTTGATATCCGAAAGAAAATAATGAACTTTCCATAAAATATCGTTTTATTAAAATATTCATTGACTTCATTACAATAACAGAACAATTTATTATCAATATATTTATTTTCACTTCTTCGAAACCATTTCAAACAAATGCGGGGGTATCTTGTTTATTTACTAGCTATTAATGAATAAAGGTTAAACTCTATTGTTGTATAAATTCAATATATTATAAATAAAATCAATAAGACAGAAAAATTAATATTTGTTATATTTTTGTTTTGCTATAATTGTTTTTACTTTCCAAAACAATTATTTTTTTTATCGAAGTTAAGTATAATTTTAAAATAAACTAGTTTTATGTCTATTTCGTTTAAAAAATAAAATAATATTTGAGGTACCTGCCTATACTCTGTTCAAGAACTAGAGAAAGTAATAAAACTGTCACCGGATCCTTTGACGTACCTGCTCCAGTACCGCAGGTAACTGAGGACTGCCATAAATCTAATTATATTTAAATATTATAAGCTCTTATACATTTACTGCAACAATAAAATCTCCCGAAGTTCAGTTAAATTTCTGTCCGTGAGCAAAGTACACCTTACAGTGTATCCTTAGTGATTTATCTTGTTGGCGCTTCTTTTTATATATTGTTTGAGATTAGTGAGATACCCGAAGGATATTGCTCCCATCTCTATATTTATTCCAAAATCGTTAAACCAGGACATTTTTTTTCCTCAACGAAAAACATTAGGATGAATGTTTATGATACCTTAAGATATCAATATCCAGATAATAATGTTAAAAGCTCTGTTGAAATGTGTTCCAAAATGACAGGAGTTGGAAAATCTACTGTTTTCCGAATTTTAAAGGAGAAAAAGATGACTGGAATTGTTAGTACTCTCAAGCTACATTCGATCACAGGAAGAAGAAAAACCCCTTTTGAAGAAGAGATGAAAACGGCAATAAGAAGGGTTGTACATATATTTTATTACGAGAAGCAGATCCCAACTGTCAACAAGATTCTAACTAAAATCAATGAAAATCGGGACTTGTCTGAAATTAAAAGAACTGAACTCTGGAAATTGCTCAGAGAACTTCATTTTTGGTGGGAAAATTAGATAGGAAATCTGTTCTTATAGATCGTCCGGAAACTGTCCCTTGGAGAAGGAAATATCTCCTAACAGTTAAGCAACTTCGCGATATAGGCTCAAGTAAAAGGTAGAGTTGCTAGAAATAACACAAATTACAAAATCAGTGATTTAACTGAATTTTTGAAAGTTTTTTTTTTGAGTAAAGTTACTGAGGAAAATTGGAAAAAATGTGTGGACCATATAATAAAAGAATAAAACAAAATATGGAAACTCGATCACATGGTCGGTGGGATAGCGAAACCAATTATAATTAATTTGAGCGAAGATAGCTCCACTGACTTTGATTACGAATTAGATGTATATATTGAAGTCCAATTATTGTATTTTTGTCTCTTGCTTAAGCGTGTAAAATTAACACTTTTGTTTTATTTTTTTGGGGCTATCGGATTTCTATATAATGAAGTAAATTAAATTAAGATGTGAGTGCAATAGAAATAAAAAATAGTAAGTCTAATTTTAACTATAACATATAAAAATTAATTACGTCTGAATCGTTTTAGTGTAATTGTAATTCGATGATTTAAGAAATAAATAAACTGAAACGTCCTAAAAGTGTTTTTAATTAATAATAAAAACTGACCGATAGCCCCCAAAAAAATCTTAATATTATATGGACGAATTTATTTTTTTATATATGTTTAACTTCTTGTATTTATAATAATGGGTATTTAATAAATATTTAAATTATAACTTAAAATTTTTTGAGACAATAAGGCTACGTTTAAAATAATATTCTATGCCATACATACTTAGTGATAAAATAAACCTCCTTCCGACGCCTATGACAATGATTAAAATCCTTTTTAACAGTTCACACTACCAAATATCTATTGTTATCTAACCTAAATAGCCCATTATTTTAGACCGGTATTTTTGATTATATAATTTCTAAACCATTCCTATGTGGTTAACAGATTTTGCCAAAGACGCCGGACTAAAGAACACAGGTATTTTGCGAGGAAAAAAAGGGTCAAAAAAGATTTATTACTATCTTTAATTCTTGAATATATAGATTGGTTTAAAATGATTACCAGAAACTCAATTATTTCACTTAAATTTAAATATTTCTATGAAGAAATACAAACAGGCCACAGCTTTGAAACCCCAACAAAGGTCCTCCTAATCCTTTGAAGGTATAAATGAATCAACCAGAAAATTAGATTTAAAATATCCTTTTTATTCCTACAAGTTAAACTTAATTTTTGCTTAAATCGAGTGCTTATAAATTTCTATTACATTGACATGAAATGGGATCAAAAATACTCGGTGTAATTAACGAATGGTAGGTGTAGAAGCTATTAAATTTCAAGTCCGAGCTAATAAAAACATTCCGCATAGTTTTGTTCTCCAAAATACCGCAGATTATGCCACCCACACAGGCATACATTAATAGAAAAAATAATTATTATTCAATAAGTGTTATAATATATTCTTAGAATAATTAAAAATTGCGTGGGTTAGGTGCTGCTTGCGTAAAATGTTGACTTATTGTTGGCAGCGAGTTTTTTTTTTCCGTTAGATGTTGACAGGTCTGTAGAAGGAATAATTATTAATAAATGAAATATATAACAACTTGTTTTTTTTTCTTTCGAGCATTTAAATGAAATTATTTTCATTGGCAAGTTAAAATATTAAAAACTTTTCGGTATGAATGGGTAGATCAGGTGATTTCATTTAATAAGGTAATATTATTAAATTTCCTCATAATTTTCGGAAATTTTGGGAAAAAAGTACTGATGCTGGTCGGGGAAGAACAGTACATACGTCGTAAATAGAGAAAAATATTTTAAATCCAGTAGATGACACTCCTTCAACGAGCACTCGAAAATTATCAGCACAGTTTAATACGTCGAAAACAATAGTACACATGAAGTTCTTCAAGAACAGCTGTTATATCCATATCGTTTGAAAAAGTACATGAACTGATTCCTGAAGATTTTCCTCAGAGAATGCAGTTTGCAAACTGAATCAGCAACGAAATAATGTTAAACTTCATTAGTACTAGTCTCTTCACGGATTTACCAAAAATGGTACCATAAATTTACACAACTCTCATGTATGGACTGATGAAAATCCTCATGCAACTATGGTTTCGCATTATCAATATCAATTCCAATCAATTATTGTCTGGGCAGGAATCATTGACAATTTTTTTATTCGCGGCACGACTGAATGAAGAACTTTTCACAATTTAGTAGAGCCCTTACCACTTGAATCCCGCCGAAACCATTGAATAGGTAGAGGAGCACCTATTGCCTGGCCTCCTTGATCCCGACCTAAGGTCGTTGGGATACTTCAAAACTTTGGTGTATTCCACTCCAGTCGATAGTAGGGAGAAACTTCTACGGAGAATCACGTTTCATTGTGATCAAATAAAAAGCAATGCTGTTAGGCTCTAACCGTGTAAATAAAATGACGTTTTTTCGAAAACGGTTAGAATCAGGGACATAAATGAAGAGAACTTAATTTTTAGGCAATAGTTAAAGGTATATAAAAAACGTTGTCCAAAGTAAAGGGCGTAAAAAAATGGATTCATGAGTGTCGCAGATAGCCCGTCCCTGCGGCTGTGAGTAATTCACAACACTTTCCCGGATAGTATTTTTAAGGGTCTTACCTGGTACACATCATATTAAAAAAAATTGAAATATACCTGGTGGTTCAATAATTATGTGTAAAAAACTTGATTCCATTGCAGCGCTTTGGGAGCCCATATCTCCGAACAGAAGGCCTATACGAAAAACGTTTATATGAACTAGTAGTATTCCTTTTACGTGGTTTTTTCATATACGGGAGATTTCCCCCATTTTCTCGGACACCAAGTATGGTTTTTCCTTTTTTCTAATTTTATTTAATGCGCACAAGTCCGACCGATACAAGCGAGGTTGGTCACATAGTCAGTCGAATACGGTATCGGTAGTATCTTTATTGTCTGCTAAGTCAGTTATACACTTCAAACTTCTTTTACATGATATGACTTAATGATATGACAAATTACAACTTAATATACTATATAAAATAGAATTTTAGTACTAAAACTAACGTAAGATATTTTATAGTCCACACTTAATTGGCCGGGACTCATTGAATCGGATCGCTCGGGAGGGGATAGACACGTCTGTGGAATGGGCAGCGGCGGAAGGCGTTCCTGATGGTGTTGTTAGTGTGGTCCGAGATCTTACTGAAGAAGTTCTGCGATGTGGACCTGGCAGATTCCAAGATGGTGGGGATCTTGAGTTCCCTGTGCAGCTGGTCTGTCCTCAGGTACCAAGGGGCGTTAACTATGATGCGTAGGATTTTATTTTGCATCACCTGCAGGATGTATCTGCTTGTTTTTGGGATGTGTGCCCACGAAGTGATGCCAAATATTATCGCTGGGCGGATGACAGCTTTATATATGGTCAATTTGTTCCTGAGTGACAGCTTGCTGCTTCTACCTAATAGGGAATACAGGGATGCCAGGAGTCCTTGCGCTTTGGCCTTTGTCTCCAACACGTGGTTCTTCCATACCAGTTTTTTTATCGTATAGGAGTCTCAAATATTTGACGTTGTTAGCCCAAGGAATAGGTTCGTTGTGGAGATGGAGTTGGCCAACGGGCTGTTTTCTGGACTTCGTGAAGATGATGGCTTGAGTCTTGTCCGCGTTGGCCGGCCGAATATGGTATCGTGACAAAAGATGCAATAGATTTTAGAAACAATACCTGTAAACTTTAAGTGTGGGGTAGTCATATGGTGAAGTAACTAAGGGTGAACCGAGTGACCCTACGAACATCAACAAGAGGGTACCCTTAGAATCAAGATTGTTTCGTATTGATCGTACAGAAAGATAAGCGATTTGTGCAGGTTTTTTCATTTTTTTACTACAGTTAAAATACAGTTCACTGCATATGAGCATTTTTCATATTTTCCGTTTCAATGGTTATACACGATGCTCACATCTTTTCTGTGTGCCATGGTAAATATTAAAGTTCAAGCCTGCTGAAGATCACTCTCCAACTGATTTCGGATCCTGATTCAGGACAGTGTAAATTTCTCCCATTCTAGGAATGCTGGATATCATATAGTTTCATATCCCTTTTATCTTTTTTTGTTCTCCCAAACACCATGTATGTAACCGAATAAATTCGTTAGATATATGTAATGTCAAAACTCTGCTCAGTTTCAATTCCTCCGCTCATTCAAAAATGCATACAATTCTTGTTTAAAACAAACACCTCGTGGCTTCTTGAAATGTAACCAAAAAAAAATCAAAGAAACATCATTAAAAATAACAATAACTAAAATAAAAATAAAGCTTACCCATCCGCAATTCGTAAAATTCTCGGAAGCTCACTAAGTATTTTTTAATTTCCTTCCAACCGTAAACAAAATATTAAACCCACTCGTTCATTACAATAATAATTGTGGGATCGGGTAGCTGCAAAAAAAATGAACGATTTGACTTTATGAGCTGGCATGGCGGCAAGCTTGGCAAAATTCCAAGGCCAACGCGGATTTATGCATTCTAATAACAACTTTCTATTCGATCCGAACCGGTGCGGTGGAAACGTTCTGCTTTACATTTCGTTGCATATTTTATTTCGACATCGTTGGTTCTATTATAAACTTACTATTTTTATTCCTTTTTTTTATTACCCATTGTTCATTCTTTATTCAATTGAATTAATGTCGGTGTTACGGAATTGCAGATAAGTGGGTATTATAGGTTTTATATAAAGAAATTGTATTGGCGATGGTTCGTTCTGCTATAGTACAGTTCTTTTTTTAGTAATTGTGTCACAAAATTATTAAATTCCAACAAAAAAAGATGTCATCATGCGTGTTTGTAAGATAGTAGTTTCACAATTATTTAAGTCTCTCGACTTATACAGTAGTAATGAATGCATGAATGAAACAAAGGGTGGTGGTACTAGATCATCGATGCCTAGGCCTGTATTAGGCCCTTTACATCCCACCATAGCTGGTGACCGATTCCCTATGCGAATCCAAGCAGCCTCGTTAATTGAACATGCCTAACTGTTTCCGGTAACAAAATTGTATCTCCGAAATGTCTCTGTTTCAGTCCATCGAGTGCTAGGCACTCTCTGACATCGTCAACAGTTTCGTCCTCCTCCAAACACCATCTGCACGTCGAGTTGTCTTCGAGACTGACCTTATGAAGATGGCCCCTTAGGTGGCCCACAATTCGCAGCTCTTTCCTTCCTAAGTTATATGTTTCTTAGTACACCTCATTCCAGGAGCTCCCCTGCATGATTCAATAAATTTGCTTTCCAGTAACGATTTTAATTCCCTTTTGCCAACGGCAATTGGGACAGGCAGAATTCGTTGGGGTCGATATGCTTCAGTTGCTGAACTCAACTTTGTCAGATGGTCTGCTTCCTCATCCCCGCGTATGCCTGAGTGGCCCGGGACCCACACGAGTCTGATTGTACAACCGTTCCTTGCCATATTATTCACTACCTCCTTGCACTCAGACTCGCAAAGTTACGACACTGAACTTCAATGCCATTATTGCAGCCTTACTGTCTGAGCATATATTTATTACCCTATACCTGTTTATATCTCCCTCACAGAGATGGGAAACTGCAGAATAGCATAAATTTTCTCTGTAAAGATCGTCGCACCTTGTCCTAGAGGGTAATACTCCCGGAGTCCTGTTCTCCTGCCGAACACTTTGGTTCCAGCTCCCATCTTGTCGAAATCCATCTGTATACCACCAGGATCCATATCTCGGAGGGTTTGGCTCTCCCTCCCAATCCTCTCTACTTGACACAAATATCTCCAGAGAGAGGCTTGGTTTTAAAAGCGGAGTCATGTAATCTGTCTGCATGGGGAGTGATGGACACCTCTCCACCCCTCTTTCCCGAACATCTGAGTAGCTGCCCGTTCCAGTTCCAAGATACCCTAGACAACTGAGACGATAAACAGTCTTTAGGGCCTGGGTCTTTATGTATAATTGAAGAGAAGGCAAGAGCCCTAGTGGGAGACGTCCTAATTCCACTCAATATTCCCATACAAGCCATCCTTTAAACTTTGTCAAGTTGAAGGCTGTGTTTACGTTTTGTTGTACTACGCAACCATACAATAGCGACGTACGTTATCATGAGGCGGATCACTAAGTGTATATCCAAAATAGCACTCTAGGTGCCAGCCCCCATGTACACCCAAAGGCTCGTTTACACAAAATGCCCAGGTCATCGACATAGGCCTGTGTATACAAACAAGCATCATTCAGTTCACTCAGCAGGATATCCACCACAAGTTTCCACAACAAAGGCTATAGGACTCCTCCCTGTGGACAGCCCCTACTTGACACTGCTTTAACAGTTACATTGTTAAGCTCAGCATATATTATTCTCCGAGTAACATTGATCTGATCCATGCGACTAGTGTCGGTTCAGAGCCTTGTGGTTGTAGAGCATTACATATCGAATCGTGAGATGTGCTCCCTCGATATCGATAAAGGTAGATTGGCCCCCAACAGCATGTGTGGATTTTCCTGCCTGATATGCAAATTGTAAAGTATTTAGGGGATACTGCTCTATTATTTCTTCCTTGATGTGTTGATCCCCTAACCTTTCTAATGTCTTTAATAAGCAACTGGTTAAGGCCGAAAGTCTTAGGATTTCTGTAGTCTGTTCTTCCTACCTTGAGAATAAAGACTACTTTTGTTTTCCTCCACGACATGAGTATGTATCACAAGCTCAAACATGAGCGGAATAGTTTCACCAGGTGGCTTATTATAATATAGAAGGAATTTTGTAGTAAAGCTGGAAACATACAATCCTTACCAGGTGACTTAAAGAGGGTAAAAGTTTCCATCGACCGTTTCACCCCTTCATATGCCACTATCGTTTTAACTAACTTGTAGTCATGACGTGCTAAGGAGAGTCTTCGTTCTTTAAATTCACCCTCATATTGATTTAAGCCTGGAAAGTGCACTCTTAGTAGCTCCCCTAGGGTCTACAGTAGTAATAAATCGCAACAGAACTTAAAAGAACCTTTATTGCATAACCCAAACTTTCACGGAATCTTTCCAACCGCACTGTGAAAACACTGTAATCACTAAGCAGAGTACTAACTCTCATGCTTGGTTCTGATGGAAAGGCAAATTTGGAAGAAAAAAAAAATTCTATAAATAATGTTAAAGATATCCAAAATGGCACAATATATATTATGATATAAGACGGTGTTGCCCAATTTCTCATTCTGAAGGTAAATAAATAGTATCAAAACTAAATGTGTAAAGGAATGTTATATCCAAAATTTGCGATAGAAACAAATTAAATCATTCTTGAGAACCTATCATACCATTACCTTCTTTTTTACTTCAGAACAGGGTATATTTAAAAATCAAGTTATATGCGACCTATTCTTATACTTTCCGCAAGAGCAATATTATTTGGCGCTATTTTTAAAGTTGTTTTTTTTTTTAACAAAAATAGTCATATTTTGAAGTGTTATAAGTTTCCAGTTAAAAATGTCTAACCAAGTAATTTTACCGACGAAAAAATTCGTTGAAAAATTGAAAAATCATAAACATCTTGAATATATTTTTAAACCATTTTATAAAGAGATATTTCCATTCTAAACCAATGAAACGCAGATTTCCTTAAACAGCTACTTATCTAGTTATTATTCAAATATGGCTACCGTTCGGTTAGAACGTTCACTGCTGGTTACGGCGTGCTGGCTCTGCAAAATTCGTCCACAAGTTCAATGCACCGTTGCGGCCATTCTACTGAATACATTAATATACAGGCACGTTACATACAATATACAAAACCCGACACATGCATTCTTGCCCATCCATCGCCTGGCCCTGGCATCAACAACACAGGAGGGCATGTAAAACAATAGAGCATCTGGCGCGTGCAAGCGACGGTCTTTTGTTCGCGGTGGTGGTATCGCCGAGATATTTACGATGGGGCGGCCTTGAAGGGGAAATGCCTGAAAGTTTGGGAATTGGGAAAGGGTTTGATCGTAACATAATTGGAGAGACATTTAAGTGACAGCTTAAACAGAAAATGAACTTATAATTAACATTAATATAACATATAAAGCGTGTCTCAGAATATTTTTCGTTTTTGATTATTAATCAATCAAGCATAAGAATTAATTCAGACTTGTTTAATAACTGTTAAATTATCAAGTAGTTTTTGAATTTTTATTTATGAAAAACAACCATCCTTAAATGCACCTCATCGCTTCTTGGATTTCGTCTGTGATTATTTGCTTTATAAAATTTAATTTGGGTGATAATGGGTTGAAAACCTTACTTTTTAAATAGCCCATACAAAAAAAAAAATCTGCAGGTGTTAAATCTGGACTCTGCGGTGGCCAGTTAATGTCCCCTCGGCGATTTATCACTTTTACAAGAATTAAATCATAAAGAACTGCCAATAAATCACTCACAATGTGGAAAATTGCTCCATTTTGTTGGAAAAATGTATTCCAGTTTTAGTCAATTAGGTTTTGCATTTCTGGAGCCAAAAAAGTATGGATATGGCAATAACCACAACACACTTATCCTCAAAAAAATAGGGACCGATTATTCCTTGGTTTAATATGGCAGCCCAAACGACAACCCTAGGCGTGTGTGGGTGTTTTTGATGCAGTTCCAGCGCATTATCAGGAGTCCAGTATCTGCAATTTTATTTGTTCACGTGGCCATTGATATGGAAATTCGATTTACCAGCGAACCATATGTTACTGAAGCTCCTAAAACGGATTTTCATTGTCCTCCGGAATTCAAGTCATTTATCTGGATCATTGGGCTTTTTTCCTACACCATAACAATTTTGTAGGGGTTGAAATGTATATCTTTGCGAATATTGCTATGGACCGTGGATCTGTATAGATTTAGAGAAGCTGCGTGGAGGGTAGAGACTGTCATAGATCGTCTCTAACAGACTAGCAAACCCAGTCAACATTCCTGTTCGTTCTTGATATCCATTTGCGTCCAAATGATTTATATGGCATTGTATTTCCAATCTCTTCAAACTTGTCTACTCAACTGAAATATGTCCTGTACAGACGTCGAACAATAGTATAGGAATCATAGTTTTTATAAAATATTCGCACGCAAAATGCGCGCTGTGGTCCCGTAAAACCTTCCATCGCTACTTGTTTTACTGTAACGTTTCTTTTAATAAATAAAATTCAATAATTGCAGAGATTTCTTTAATGTGGTGCGAAATTGACAACACAAATTCACGAAAAGAAGAATATCGTTTCATCAGAATAACGGTTTTCAGATCCGTCTATGATCTGTATCGATGTAAAATATGCCCTTGAATAAAATTGAATTACCTATTGCTTAAACCAAATAACAAAAATCCTGTTGTAGTGATTTCCGGCAGTTATTAATTAAATTTATTTATTACGTTAATTTTGAAGCATGTACAATTTTTTTTCATAGAAAATAGCTATAAAAATTTGATTTTAAAGCACAATTCCGAATTCAAAACGACATAAAAGGAAACCATGCGAAATAGCACAAGACATTGCTTCTATTAATTTTAAAAAGCCCCTTAAATAAACATTTTTAGTCTAAACTATAAAACTCAATACAAGAATATTAAAAACACAAACGGAGTCTAAATCATTACCATTTTTCGAATCGTGCTGCGCCAAACCGGCAATCTGCTTTCCGTCAAGTCACGAGACTACACCGACTCGACTATACAATTACCGGGGCCTTTCCCCTCAACCCCTGCTACTCCACTTTGTATTCTTCTCTCTTATGCATTCACCTACTTTCCGAGAGCACTATATCTCGGCATAATCGCCGGAAATGCTCGGGCAGATGACGTTTTATATTTTGTATTTGAAAGACGGAATACGAAGTGCTGCATTTCATACAGATGTTTGTGAAAGGGAGACTGTTTAGGAGCCAAGCTGTTTTTGTAGTGTCGCGAATTATTAAAAAATCTAGTTTTTTTTTCAAACCACGCAAACATGGTAAAGATTTATTCCAAGATTTGTATTTGTCTGTTTGTAATTAACTACATCAGGTGTTTATAGACATTCAACAGAACACTGTCGCAAGAAAACATCGTAATACCACAGCGTTTCACCTAGCTTAGAAGAATACATGAACTGATAGCAATTTCACCTCAAATTTTCGTAGCGCAACACGAATTGTTACGCAGCGGAGTTACGTTATGATGTTCTGCGGTATGTTCGTATGTTCCTTGGAGGAATTTGTACGGAGTATGATTGTATAACAAAGTGCATTGTGTACTAAAACCAAATAATATTGTATCTAATTTGCTAGCTGAGCGAAAGCGTCAAACCAGTGAATTCGCTGATTTGCGTTATGCAAAAACGAAAGTCTTCATAAGCTCACAGAATTTTTAACACCAAATTCTCCTGAAAGCAGAAATGATTATTATATCCTTGAGATAGGATTACCAGTTCATTACCGTTATTAAAACATTGTTTTTGCAGTCATTTATCATTCGACAGGCCCTTTCTAAGAACGCTATTTTCCTTACAAATATACGTGAAGAACAATTAAATAGGCTATGTTATTAAATTATAATATTTCTTGAAGCACAACACAAGCTTAATTAGTTATTTCATTGAATGGGTTTTGTTTATGTACACTTTTAAATTACCAATAGTTCTATAAACAATACATTTAGAAACTAGATAATAAGCAAACCTACCAAATAAGAGTAAAACATCTTATTTGTTGTAAACAAGCGAAACGGTGTCAGTAAAAACAGAGCACTTAATTTACATGAAAATACGCTTAGGCTTTAAGAACGAAAATTTATTAACTAAAATATGGTTTAAGCGTACGTGGGATCGTAAACAATTCTTAACTTGTCAAATTTTATTTTAAACCGTTGTCGTCATTAATTCGGTGATTACATTTTTACGAGACCATTGCTGTCTAGTCTCTAGAAAAAAGTTTTAATGGTGCCTACTACACACATATGTCTTCTATTACTATTACGAATTTGGACATCTGGCAATCCGTGATTCATACTAGAATACTTGAAAATTGTTTTTTAACTTTAACGGAAATTCGTCTGGAAAAAAAGTAATTTGGTTGTTGAATCTTCACAGATAGATTTTTATAAATATGGATTCATATACCTTACGTGGAAGCACTTTACTGATTAATTCCGACCCAGAGACTAAAAGGCTCCGCTCAATCACTGCAAGTTTTTATAACCATGAATAAGTACCTAATGTAGCCCAAAATATTTAATGTTATTTTTTTTTAAATACAACTAATGCTTTAAAAATCATGTGTTTTAAATGCCGTTTCAGATTTCGCTCCAAAAAGTTAATGCTTGTCACGTGATCCCTGTGGCGTCACATGTTCCCAAACACTGGTAAACTGATAGGGCGATATAGTTTTCTCGTAATTTTTGTAATAAAAAATGAGTTCTAAGTTTTATAAGTGTTGTGGAGTGCCTCAGTGGACAAGTACTCCTATTAAAAGACTTGGAAAATTATTTATTCACGTTCCACGTTCGAAAAAAGTGGTTTCAGCTAGTCCGCAGAGATCCAGCACTTGTGCCTATACAATCTAAAATGTATTTTTATAAAGAGCATTTTAATGTAAGTTTTTATAATGTTTTTTTATTTTTCTTGTATTAAAACTTATTATTTTTCAAATTTTCAAAGATGAATACTGAAATTTTTAGGTTAGAAATAAAGTAATCAAATTTGGGTAACAATGTTTTGTACGTGTTTTATTTTAGTTGCCGAATGATATGGTGAACTATACAGAATATCATTTGATGGGCTCGGTATCACAGATCCGAATGAGAGTAGGTTGTTGGTCAAAGAAGTTCGGATATCAATCCGACAGAAAAAGACAAACATAAAGCGTAACAACTCGACATTTAGCCGTTCATTACGAACTTTACATTCTGGGAAAATTTTACACTTAACTGTGTACAAATTTGCATCTCGACGAAGTTAAAGATAGTCCACAGCATGGTCTTCGTATGACTGCTTCGAGCACCTAAAAAAATAAAAACAGTTTGTTAAATATTTTGAGCTTATAAATACCCATGATTACTATTACGTATTCATTATCGGTTACAGAAATAACAATTCTTGATATATTACTTACCTGGAGGTTTTCGCATTTCTAAGTTCAACAAAGCAGAAGTTACTATTTGTTGCAAAGAAATTGGTCGCTATGAAACAATTCTCGACAAATTTAAACCATTTTGCCTTAATAAATCCACTTTCCATCATGGTAAAACTTCTTAAAATCGTTTTCAAAAGGAATAGTAAGCAAATTTCGAAGAAATTGCACGGAAATCACTATAAAATAATGTTAGCCAAACAACGTAGCCTTTGACAGCGATGATACATGCACTTTGACTGGTGTTCGTTGTCACGTGACTTGAGAGTGATTTAATTACATTTATTTTTAAATAAATTCCTTAAAAATAAAAAAAATATTGTTATTTTTCTTTTATGGAAACGCGACAAAATTATATTTTTATTTGAATACAGGCAACATCCCTACTGTAATATATCAAATTAAGTATGAGCTTGACCATATTTACAATAATGTTAATATCACATTAATTAATCAGATCATGCCCAAATAATGTAGATTTTAAAAGAGCGTGTGACACTATTTTTATTAAGCCACCTGCCGACAATCCGTGTATGAAATAGGAATACCAACGAAGCTTGTTGGCATTACCGAAAAGCTATACCGGAATGCTGAATGCTCAGTATCACACCGCAAGAGCTTTACAAAATCTATTCCAATTGAAGGAAGTATCAGGGAGCTCCTGTTTCGAATTAACTTGGATTCACTTATCTAGGAAGCATTATTGATAATACGGGCGCCCTAGAGGTAGATGTGGAGGTCAGGATATAAAAAGTTTGCAGCGCATATGGAGTTATGGATAAAACGTAAGACTTCCTCAAACATAAAATCGGTATCGTTGAACGGCTTCGAAATCTGGGAGATGGAATTTTTTAACAAATGCCACGGAAGAAGACTTTGGATATTCTAGTCACGCCAAATAAGTAACCCACAATTGTGAATTAAAAAAGGGGTACACCCTTCATGAGTCACCAGATATTTTGAATCGCATTTTTCTAGAACAAAATGCCCAATGCAGTCGCAGCATAACCGTGGATGACGGGAAAATAGTCGATAAAACATGGAATGAACTAAAGAACATTGAGAAAAATAAAGTCAAATAGAACGCTCCTTGTAACCTTATGTTCCTCCACAGAATGAAAACATTTTAAGACTCAGCCTTTATTAATTAATGTTCGCAGTCAATGATCGAATCCCCGAAAGATGTCACGTCAGGATCGTCACTGATTAGATACAATTATGGACGAAGGGAAAATATTACGCAAAATAGGAAATGAATTAAAGAACAGAGTCAGATGGAAAACACTCATTGTAGTCCTATGTTTATCTACAAAACAACAACAGTTTACAACGTAACCTTTATTAGTTAATACTCACGGTCATAATGCTTACACAATATAATCCGCCAAGATCGAATCCTCGAAAGATGTTGCCAAGTTAGGATCATGGTCACTAGTTACATACAACTCAGTGATGCCACTAGAGGATTATGTTGAGCGATTTACGTATGGAAAGGGTGGGGAAGAGGCTTACGATAATAATTATCATAAAAACAAAATACTGAAAGAATTAATTTTACACCTATAAAATATTTTATTTATATGAATGACCCTGGCGCGATTCCGTAGAAATATCCTTTCACAGGTAGGTATAAAAACTTGATGTTATTCAAACTTAGGGTAGGTCGTCAATCAAGTATTTAAATTAAAAGATACATTATTGTAAATAAAAAACAAACTTCCTGTTAAAACATTCATCGATTCTGAATATATCATCCGTATTATTTGCACGTTTCTTCATAGTTAATTATTTTAATATGATAATTAATGGATATTAATTTGTGAATGTGACGAATCGCTTATTATAAAAACAGTGGTTACCAGCCAAATATAACTATCTGATCACAATACCAAGAGAAATTTTATTTTTATAGTTGATTATGAGAATTAAGACGGAAACCACTCGCGATAAATTTAATCTAATATAAACAACCAAAATGATAAAATTCGTTGTATGTATGTATTGTCAATAAAATTGCGCTTACGTCGGCAATTCGAGTGGAATATCTAAAATTTTTCCGTAATTAGTTTTAAATGTGATATATAGCGCTCTTATCTAAATTAAAAAACAACTTTTACGTCTGCAGCTGTTTACATTCTAATTATCATCTATAATTTAGTTTCTAAAGTCCACGATACATAAAAACCTATTATTAGCACGGTTTATTTTTAATGGTATTATTTCCTAACACATAGTCCAACAAACTCGACTCAAAGATTAATCTAGTATAATTTAATCATAATGCAATTAGATAGATTGCACTGATTAAATGCAATTCTCATTTTTTAAAGTTTTATATTACTTGTAAAGGATTACATAGATTTCCTACGACACTTTTGTAATTTATCTACGAACTGGAGTAATATCAGGACTTTATAGAGGGGTTTTGATGATTTTGGGACAGTTATAGAGTAACTACATTTTAGCGTTTGTGCTGTTTAGGATCATTACCCCGGTAAATACAAAATATTCTTCAATACCAAGTTTTGAACACTTTTATTTCAGATCTTATTTGGAGTATTTATTCATAAATCCGTGAATGAAGTTTAAATTCTTTGACCCTGTAGCACTCATTCACTCCTAAACTATACCCCAACAACACCAAACCCACTGGAATCACATCCGGCTAACTAAGCCGCAAAATTCTGAATCTAAGCAGACAACAGACCAGGTTGGTAACTGGCCACTGCAGCTTGAGGAAGCATCTATACTCAATGGGCATCTCTAATGAAGAACCAATAGGTAAACTACGCTATGAAGAGAACGAGATGGCCTCACACATGATCTTAGAATGTGAAGCTTTAACCTATTGGAATCAATCAATCCGGAAGGCTTCTCCCATAGGACAAACTAGTGAAGAGGCTGCTAAACCTAATCAAAGCAACCAACTTGTTCACCTAGAACAGATATAACACGCAACACAGTAAGTCTTAAAGCGCAGTATAAGGGCTCTTCAAACCTGGCCTGCTATGTCACTCAGTTCTCCCTCCTCGTCACGAAGACGCTCTTGATGTGCCGCATGCAACTCCCCTTCTTAGATTCAGGCCCTTTTTGCCGCATTGGTCACTCTCGGCTTCGAACGGTCGATACGGTCCTCGTCAAGTCGAGCTGAGCACATCTCTGCTTGAGGTTCCAGGGTAATTCCAAAGACTTAATTTGTAGAAAGGATGAAAATCCTTCATTGAAAATCATGACTGCCAAATGAGTTGCAGTTTCTACCACCTGCTTGCCTGAACGCAAATGTTTTGGCGCTAATATCGAGATACAGCTGTTCACAGACTCGTTATCTTGAGTACAGGCGCCCAAACATATTTCCAATAATCTTTCAGATGACGAAACTTTCTTATATTGGTTTCATTAATTTGACGATCGAGGGAGAGGAACTCTGTCATGCTGAAAAGTTTCCAAAGTCCCGTTGGCCTCAGCCTGACGCCACTTGCACCAACTATCCTTGCCGGGGGATACTTTGAATGACTACAGCCCTTTGCTTGCCTATTTTTGGAATCCATTTCGGGTAAAAAAACTCCGAAAAAACAGTCTTTCAAACTTAACGATCAAGATGTTTTTGACTTGAAATGCGGTCGTAAACCAAGGTCGCTAGGAAACTTAACGTGAAAAGGACTCGCCGACATGCATTTACAAAATGTCAACAAAGGATCGCTATACCCTTCCGAAAAAGAATTTATAACCTGAAAGAGAGACGAAGCGGCCACGTGTCCTCTTATTGACATATATAATACAAATTTTAACAATATAAAGACAAAACATAAACTGTCCAACTTTCATGGTAATATGATCCGGTTTAAAAAATCTTAAACCCTTTTAATGAACCCGACTAAAAAAAGTCAACAATAGCTTACAACACCGCCATTTTGATTTGACGAGTATTTCTCAACATTGACTAATTGTTACGGTAGTTTAATTATAATCACTGGAAACCTACACTCAAATATTTTTATCTACATATTTTTTCAAATCAAGTTATCATAATCAAAACACTATAAAAATTTAAGATAAATTCATTTTGCGTAATTTCTTGTAAGTTCTAATTTCTTAGAATTTATTATTAACTTACAACACATAAACATACATTTTTAATATTGTCATTAAAATTCATATTAGTAGTTTATATAACTATATTAAGTTCTCCAGTTTCATTATCATTAAAACAGCAAAGGTCGTCTTGTTAATTATTTATTATCGTAAAAAGTCTAAATACTACCCACATAATGTTTAAATATCAATTATAATATATTCGTAAGTTATTTTTGAAAAACTGTTAGATTTATACGGGGTCACACTTTACTTTACTGAAGTAATTATTTCTACACTTGCACAAAAGTTCACAGTTGCTATGGAAAATAGAGTCATCTTATTGGTCTTATTTTAAAACCTCCTTAAACGTGACCTTTACCAAGCAATTTCTCAGTCCATAGTGGATGATTTTTTCTCAATTAAACTTGTTTTTTTGTCAACAAACTTATGAAATAAATCGATATGTATCAGGCGAGTTATTTTTAGGTAACTGATTGTACATAAAGCTACAAGAGTTTCATGTACGGAGGACAAATATTTTAAACCAAAGTCGAACAGGAGAGTAAAAGGGCGTTTTCATCGACATTAGAAATGTCTTGTTTTTTATTGCCGAGTCTTATCCGAATCAAAGAGATGTAGTATCGAATTGATGTGAAAAAGCGCACTGAAGCAGCAACTTCAACGACAAGTTCTCGCAGATTCTCATCCACTATATATAAGTGTGCAAATATATCTGAAATAATAAATATTTTTAAGTATTTCGTAGATCTTAGTCGTAAAAATTATCTAACGGAAAATAAATTATTTTCCCCATGTTATTATACGACAATCCTAAATAAACACAAACGAGTTAAAAATGCTAACTAAACACACACGTCGAATGGGTTATCATATTTAAACATGGCGTAATGGTGATACACGGTGTTTTCCATTTACTTTATCTACACAGCCGATTTTGAGTCGTTTGTTTTTACAATTATGAAATTTTCGCTGCGATATTTTTTCCAAATCGATTTTTCTAGATAAGTGTTTTTTGTTTTAATTAAATTGTGTGGATACTTATGTAACTAGAGTATCACTTTTTATGAAGGATAAAAAAATTGTTGCTGAGCGATAGAAGCAATTTAATGGAATTGTGATTATTATAAAGGGTTTTTCAATAAGGGCGGGTCGATGTTGAAATGGGATAAAACAAGCTGTGTGTGAGGTATTAACGAAATACTTTTTTTATTTGAAATGCCTATGTTAAGTCATTATGTAGAGTATAACATCGTTCGAATGTTCGCCGCGGCTTCTCACGGTGGTAAGGATCCGAGTGGTCCAATTTTCAATGACTCTGCCGCATAGATCCGGTTGAATTTGAGCGATGGCATTGGTTATGTCCACTTTAAGGCCATTGTTGGATTGCGGCTTATTGGCGTAGACCTTCAGGAAACTCCACAAGAAAAAGTATAGCGGGATCAAATCGCACTATATTGGTGGCCAATTCACGCCAGAGATAACCATACCCTCAAGTCGTTCATGCAGAATATTCATCGTGGCGTCCGCTGTGTGGCATGTAACGCCGTCCTGCTGGAACCACATGTCGTCTACCTTCATATCGTTCAATTTAGGCCAAAAGAAATCAGTTAGCATACGTTTGTAACCCTTCTCGTTGACGGTGATTGCCTCACTAATGTCGTTTTCAAAAAAGTATGGACCAATGACGCCGCGAGCCCATAATCCGCAGCAAACAGTAACTTTTTGCGGATGCATTACCACTTGATGAACCTCGTGTGGGTTGGCGTCGTCCCAGATACGGCAATTGTGTTTGTTAACCTAGCCATTCATCCATGTGCCTCGTCGCTAAAGATGGTTTTTTGGCTAAAACTGGAGTCCTCTTCCAAACGCTCCAAAGCCCAGTCAGCGAACAAACGGCGTTGTATATGGTCATTAACTTTGAGCTCCTGGGTCAGTTGAATCTTTTACGGGTGTATGCCCAAGTCCCGATGCAAAATTCACCAAGTTGTAGTCTGCCAAAGGCGGAGTTCTTGTGCACGGCGAGGAATTGACTGCCTCGGGTTCTCCTGCACACCTTCACAAATCGCGGCGATGTTCTCGGCTGTTCCTGGGTTCCTTTAACGTACTAGTGGTAGCAGATTGTTTACCGAACCGGTCGTCTCGAATTTGGCTACCAAACGTTGGAGAGTCGACTTTGAAGGGCCACCGCGCCGTACAACGTTTGCACTAACGAACACTCATTTTGATAATAACGTTTTATCACTTGGACGTGCTGCTCAGACAGGAGGAAATTAAGGAGATACAATTCCAGACTAACTCCGAGTTAACTCGGTGATCTGCTAACGCTTTTATTACCACCTGGCTATCCGAGAATACTGTAATACTCCTCCCACCCACAAGTTTTTCTACGAACAAATCTCAACAGTGTGGATTTCTGCTTGAAGAAGAGCGACATATTTTTATTTAAAAATCCGATCACATATTTAAATTTAAAATATAGCTATGACCTCAAAAAAGCGAGCAGTAAACCCACTACTTAGCTCTTTTCAAGTTATTGCGTTTACAGAGAACTGTGGGAAATAAACCTGAAGCCAATTTTTCCGTTTCGCAATTTTCTCACTTCCCAAATATTTTTCGAACGAAATAGAAATAATAAATGAAAAGCGGACAAAAATAAACACGGTGATGAAAACTAAAAAATACTGCCAGAAATTGTTTGTTCAATCCCGAGCTAAAAATATTTTATATACCGGCAAAGTGGATTTTGAATGAATAATAAATAGCTTAAAAAACGTTTTGAATTGTTTATGTTGAAATTTAAAATATTTTATTTAATTTTCATCTACTGAATAACGCTAATATTTGAAACAACATAGATGAATAATTTTAATTAGAAAAATGTTTTTTACAAGTTTCACGTTTTATAACGTTATTGATTGGGCAACATTAATGTCTCTAAAAAATAAATTTTCAACAGAGAAATTAGCAACAGAATTAACTACGTATAACATAAATAACAAACTGCCAGTCAACTAAAGACATTCTTCGATGGCATTGTAACCAAAACTAAGTTGAATATTAATACCTTTAAGTTATTATGAATTCTGATAGTCTAGTAAACCGTAGCTGATCTGTAAAAATGGATTATGATAACCCTATCTTCTAGAAAATTTAATTACGAAATTTTTTTCTCTATCCTTTTTCTTTAAAGTGATTACTTTCCAGATTATAAGGGGAAAAAGGAAGAAAAAAACGCGCTTTTTCTTTTACTTTTTGTTAAGTAAATAAATGAAGTGGTATTTTTTGGGAGGGAGCATATCTCAATTATTGTTGTGAGCATTATTCTGGAGGGTTTAGTGGCACTATTGAAATTTATGTCGAAATGGTTGTAAAAAGATAATTGTTCTTAGTTTTCCAACAAAGAACTAGTATAGGGATCGTCATTTTCGGAAAACTATCCATTCATATTAAAAAATCCCCTTTTAAGGGCATTCAGTTATGTCACAGTGGGGGTGTGGCGAGGAGGGAGACCTGGGATGAAAGCATTGAAAGATCAAAGTGCTGCAAACCTTAGACATGTCATTTTTAAAGTCTTTCAAATTAATAACACAAAATATCCCAAGGGAAATGTATTTTGAGCTGTATTATGATCCTGTACAACGTTTTTAAAAGCTCTATTATACTATTACCAATAATTTATAAGAACGCAACAACGTGTACATTTTGTATTGTCAATATTTTGTTTGAGAACTTCTGCCAAAGTTTTAACCTTTCATTGACATGTGTCAACGCGTTATCAATGATACTCGCTTCCAGTAATGTAGCTAGGGGCTGGCCGCGGGGGAGCAATCCTCAAGGGTGACACTCACAGACTTAATCTTTAAAGTTATTGTATTATTTCTCTTCATACAAAATTAATTTTGGAGGGCGCAAAATTCAAATCTTGTCCTGGACGCCTATGACCTTAACTTCTCCTCTGCTCACTTCTTCTCTAAGGAATCCGAGCGAACCTTCGCGCATTGGCGTAACTAAGAGTATATGCGCCCCCCTTGAGATTTTGGAAAGCGCTCTATTTTGCACCAGTTTTGATCCGTCGTATTTATTCACTTTCATCAAGTGACTTGAGAGCGCCCCCCGAGCCGTGGAGTCGTTATTTACGTCTCTGCCTCCGCATATTATATTGACAGTTCAATGGAAAGGCAAATTTGTAAAAATGTTTGAACAATTTTGTTAAAGGAATGTTTTTTTTTTCCAAAATGGCAATAAAGTAAGAAAAAAACATATCAAATCATTCTTGAAAACTTATTCTATCGTATTACTTTTTTTTCTTTTCTAAACATGGATTATGTTAAAAAAACAAATTTTAAACGTCTGATTCAAGGTTGTTTTTCATATACAAAATGAAAATATTTCGAAGTTTTATAGGTTTCCAGACGAAAATGTAAAACCACTGAACATCCTTCAATCATTTTGGTGACATGTATCATACATGCTTTTTACGTCATAAAACATCCTTAAAAATTATTCTAAAGTGATATCTCTAAATAACTTTCAACTTGAAATGTTTATTATTCCATTCCATTGTGTTTTTAAATGTATCAAAACATTACCGTCTGACAAACAATAAAGTAATCAAATTCCATTAAGTATGATAAATTGCAAAAATTACTTTTCAGTAATTTTATACAGTTCCTATGCCTACCACCGTTCCTCGAGCTGGCCGCCCAAAAATAAAAAATGACGATCTAAATTTAACTTAACCCAAGCGAATCATTAATTTTACGAGGTTCTCCGTTTGGTTTTTTTGTTTGGATTGCGCCAAGGCAATTAGAACGGCATCAGAATGTTGTATTTATACCCATTTATTATTTTATAGAGAAGAGGGAGGACGTTGTATTTATACTCAATTTATTATTTTATCGGAAAGCGGGAAATAAATCGAAATAAACTTTGTTTCCAAGTTGTTAAAATTGCTTTTCTCCTTGTTTGTTTTCGCTTTGTCATTAATAGTTTAGATTTCAATTACACAATCGTTTATTGTTGATGCAAGAAAGTTTGTTTGATAAGTTTAACTGTTGAAAGGAAAGTTTGCGTTCTTGAAAATATGTCCGTTATAATTTATATTATGCAACATTTCATTTTTAACATATGTAATAAAATTTATCACGAAAGTTTATTAACCCACCTTTGTTTGAACTCTCGGTAATAAAATGCGCCAGCTCGGGTATATTTAATTTGCATATTACTGAATTTCTTGGAAGTTATAGGTACAATTTTTTCACAAAAAACTGTTATTAAAAATAGGGGATATTATACGAAGGGGGCCGTTTATATTTCTTGAATATGCCCATTTGTAAAATTTGATATTTTAGACGGTGTACGTATTCTGAAAGTTTTGACATATGAACGCCATTTCTGTTGTTTACAGAAACTTCAAGTGTCATCTCGGTGACATGAGGGTGAAACGCCTATAAAAACAACTGTATATTTCTGGTTTAGCGAATTCACTCGTCGCCGTCGTTTCCTCACGGACAAGTCTCATGAAGGTCGTCTAAAATCAATTATAATTGTTAGAAAACATCGATGCTGTTAGCATTGTCATGTGACAAACCATGAGACCAAGGCATCCCTGGGCATTAATGACACCAGCGTATGTAGATTTTCAGTAGGTCGTCAAAGCTTTCTTTGCCTCTCTACAGCACTTTGTCTTATAAGATCTTTTGTATGTTTCTCTGCTCTAAGTCCGGAATATTTACACTTTTCATAAAGTTTATTATTCTTTTGGGGGTAGGTGTTTTGCTCCTTCAGGCGTCAAGGTGACGACTTTCAGGAATTTAAGTCTCTTGGAGAACAGTGCCGTACATTCACATAGCAGGTGTTCTGCTCTGTTTCGGCTGCCCAAACTCAGAAATGATAAATATCGCTCTTAGTGCCCATTTTTTGAGGAGGTATTTCGAATATCTAATGTTGGGAAACCGAGAAGCGTTTTTGCGTTTTTTGACGGTGGATTTATGAACTTTTCCGCTTGTCTTTTATTCGACATTAATTTTATCCGATTTTTGTTCCCAACTCCGTGTGTGACATTTTAGTAGTTCACAGAAAGGTTTCGAGTGAAGAAAAGGAGTTTTTACCCCTTCTTTGGAGAGGCTGTCCGCTTCCTCGTTTCCGGCGATAACCTTATGCCCAATTGCTGTAGGGCTTGCTTCAGTTCCAAGTCAACTTAGACTCGTAGATGTTTGACCTGGAAGCTTTTGTACTGCTTGGTTATTTCATCAAAGCAGATTTGGATTGAATGCATTTTTGCTTGAAAGATAGTGGGGGATGGCAAGTCTAAAACTTCGGCTTGATATTCCCACCCCTTCGTCAGTGAACTATACCATCCGTCTCCGTTCTCTTGATAGCAGACTGTTACTACTTCGTAGTTCATGTCAAAATCAAACCTCATACCAACGTATGTAATATATTGCCTTAAAAAAACTGTGTAACTACATAATTTGACTATCGCCCCAAAAAAAAAAAGGCTCGTGTCGATTGGTCCAAGGAAGTGCTCAAAAAATACGATTGTCGTGCTTCAAAAAAGTTAAGTTCATTAAGCTCGAAAGTAAACAGCAGTCGACCATATGGGTCTTTCATGATAAACCAAAAGTAACAATCGGACTCGCGCACAAAGCTTATTTTTTCGGAAAAACTAGTCATGTCGCAACTGGGCCTTTGGAGAATCTTAGAACGGTCAAATCTGAATGGTACACAACCATTTGTCTACCGATGAATTGAGGGAAACACACCAGAGACGACAGACCATTCTCCACCTTAACAATGCGAGCTCTCAAACAGTAGCTTAAATAAGTGACTTTTTAAGAACTGCACTGTTCAAGAATTTATTGTTATGCGATTTATCAATAAAGGAGTAAAATTATAATTTTTATTAACAGAATACCACAATTCTTGCCAAACTCTATTAACCTCACATCAAAGTATGAACGTCATAAGAGCAAAACAAGTGCCAAATTAAAATTAACCATCAGAAAAACTTCAAGCATTCCAAAATATTCCACCATTCAAATTCAATACTCATCTAAGTACATACTCCAAATAAACAAAAAAATGTTCCAAAGTGATAACGAAAATAAACTTATCTATAAATAAGAATTGCATTTTTTACGATGAAAATATTTTCTCGCATTTTACCAAAGTGTTTATTAAAGAATCGAGTTGCTCCGTGGTCGTTATGGCAAAGAGCCAATACGTAAATCTACATAGAATAGGCGTGTTTTGGAAAAAAATTGCTATTTCGAAATAGGAGACAAATTAATGAAAATGAATCAGTCAGAATTTAAAAGCACAAATAGATAATTATGTTTTCTCACGTTATGATTCCTATTTTGTATGGTATTTGTCACAAAATATGAAAACGAAAGTAACGCTTTGCATCCAGTGACGAACATATTTTAAAACTAAACACGAGCGAGTCCATCGAGTTGACCTGGAATGGAATTCAGCAACGCTCTCATGCTGTTAAAAATGTATGCGTGTAAAGTTGGGTTCTATACACTGCGACCTAGTAGATCTATTGTGCCTCCCTACTGCTGCCAAGTCGTTAGAGTTACTTTATCGGCTAGAGCAGGTCCTCCAATCCTATTTCCCCTAGGTGCCTTAAAATGTTGGACGGCTTCAAGGTGGGTAGCTCCTCTTCTTCGATTTGGTGTGTTCCCAAGACCTCATCCTAGGATTTCTAGAGCACTGAAAGGATATGAATAGGGATTTCGTCCTCCCCCTCACAGAATCTGCACTCTTCTCTTTCTACCAGTCCGAGTTTCTTGAGGTGTCCCTTCAGGTGGCAATGCCCCGTCAGGACCCCTGTCAGAACTCTGAGTTGGGTTTAACCTAAACTTACGCATTCTTTGAATCTTTTCTAGTCGTAGTTCCCAAGAAGTATCTTCGCTTGTCTCAATCCTTGCAACTCCGTCCAATAATTGGATCTCTTTCTTTTATCTTTAGTTCTTCCAGTTTCCGCTACTTTAAAAATATAACTGTTTACACAAATTATTTTCCTTCCCGTTTCATTATTTGATATTTTTAAACTATGATCTATTTGACTTCTAAATCGATTTTGTTTTACCAGACATTTATTTCGGTAAAAATAATTAGATTCTCATAATATTTATAACGGTAAAACCCTTGACTAATTCCTCACAATAACAAAAATAAAAGTGTTTAAAACTATTTTCGTAGACCTAATTACTAATAAGAATTCGGTAAAAATATAAACCACATTTAAATTTAAGTAAAATACCCAGGTTGCACACCAGTCGATCGAATGTTGTTCCATTTTATTTACGCGTGATAGATCTCCGATCCAGCCGCTGCTCTTAAACCGGTATTTATTCATTCCTTTTCCTTATCGCTCGTTGCTTTATTATTCCCCATCGTCGAGATTCCACGTAGGATGATAATAATCGCCATCCTATTCGCCAAGTCCCGTCCTCTGTTGCCAAATTGTAATTTATATAGAGGCTTGAACAATAAAGTCCAATGTTAGTAATACAATACCCTATGTTTTGATTAATGTTTTTAACACAACCGACAATCTTTATTGTGATTTATAAAAATGTATACCCAAATTTAAATTATGTCACTAGTTAATACTTCCCGTATGCCTTGTTGGAAATAGACCTCTCTACAGCTTTAGGTTTTAATTTTATATGATATATATCTTCTTTTATCAATAACAATTTTCACCCTTTGCCTGTTCTGTTATCTAGAGTTGTTTATTGGTTGCAAACAGTTGTAAAATGCCATTAAAAATCTTCAACCCCGGCAACGTCGGGGCCATCAGCAGCTCAAGCGGCAGCCGAGCCGTCGAATCCATCAAGAAACAAAATAAATGATCCTCACTTGTTGCACGTTTTTGTTTGATCAAGTCGACTTCGCTTTCGAACCCCCGCGCCCGCTCCGTCCCTCCGCGACCGAACGGCCTATTGACGATCGCGTATTATCGGATCCGTGCGATTCCCCGTCGACCGCGCCCGAACGACGCTCAGTCAGCACCCGACCGTTAAAGAGAGTGTTAGTGCCACGCTGCGCCGTGACTAGTTTCAAGGACATTCTCTTTTATTAGTGAGTGCTCAACTACGGATATTTATCAAATTCACTACAAGGCAGTAATAGAACCTTTATTATGGGATTATTTGAAGTGCAATATATTTGGATTATCAATGAATTAGTGTGTGTTTAAAAAGTTTTTCTTGGTAAGTTGAAAAATTGCGACGGATGAAACGCAGTGTGATTGAAAATCGCATACGTGGAACGGTCTCGGCTCGAACCACAACTTACGCGAACGCTAATAAATTATATCGGGATATAATAGTAATTACAGGATATATTTTATTGTGTGAAAGTTCGTTAATATTACCGTAATTTCGACTTGTTACTTAAAGGTCAACAGTGAACAGCTGCTATTAAAATATAAAACTTCGCTTCGTCTTCACAGTTAAATTACTAAATTGATAGAAACAGTGCTTGTGTTAACGCTTTATGAAAGTTTTTACGGAATAAGTTTTTTGCGACTTTCATATCGACATTCTCAGGTATTATTACAATTGTGAGATGTTTCAACTAGTCAATAGAATGACTTTTTTTCTTCATCTTTGCCGAATTTACTCAAACTTATACTAATTTAACTATTTCAAAATGTACCCTTTAATTTTAAATCAATTGTAAAAGTTCTCGTCTCCAGCTTTTCGTAAAAGTAATCATATATCATGTAAAACTCTTTGTGGTCGCATTTACGCAGATGAATTTCAAATAATCCGCCGTATTTCTACTAAGGTCGATATAAAATTATCAAACGTTAGGAAATACCACTAGAATGTTTTTAGAAAGCAATTCTGGTGACAAATTGATTAAGTAACAATATTGTAAAAGATTACGTAGCAAATAAGTGTTCCCTTGTTCGATACTTTCTCCTATACCAGCTAGTAATAACGGTTTGAATTTGCGATTTATCGCTCATTTGTTTTTCCAAAAATAATGCGAGACAATTATTTTGCTCACATTCGCGGATAAACTCATTAAAGTGAAAACCAATTGTTCTGTAACTGAGTTTTCTTTGTCTACTCATTCGTCTATCGCTGCAAAGAGTTCACTGAAATAGTTCTCTGTTCGGCCACCAGTATGCGCCACCGACTTGACTCTGCATTGAAACGGAGTACAGTGACCCTACAATCCTCTCTCTCTTTCTCTCTTTAATATTATGGGCCATTTTGACTGACGTGTGGGGGTCGAATTACAATTATTAATGACATTTTCTTACCTGAAACGGAAAAAGAGGGTACGGTTAATAAATGTTGACGTTCTTGAAAATATATGTATATGAAAAAAGTTGAAGAAAAAGCAGGTAAAATATTGGGCTAGGAGATAGTAACACTTTTTTCATTTTAATTAAATAAGTATTTTACTGGAATTGCATATTCCAGGAATTATTGTAACTCGATATTCGATAATCGGGTGGATTGCCGACCTTCATTAATTAGAATATCAATCCTTTAGCAACTCATATTAACAAAAAATAAATTAAAGTTATATTTCAATAAAATACCATAATAACAATAGCTTGCGCATCAAACTAATTAAGTACTGAGTTACTCACTTATTTTTGTTTGTTATTAATATACTTTAATTTATCCAATAAATTAAAAGGGAACAAAAAATCTAATATCTTAATTTTACCGCAGTTGAGCGTTATTTTAGTAACGATAAATATAATTATAAATTTCCTAGAAATCATTAGTATCACTTACTGGGCTATTACGACTTGTTACACTCCATTTACTACTAGAGGTCACTTTGAGGTCATACCGACTTTCTAAGTAATTAAGTGTATGTTTCAATTTGTATTCATTTTTTGAAGAGAGTTGTGTTTGGTTCGACATTTTTTATTTGAAAAATATTAACAATTTGAAGTGTCCATGACGTCGCACGTATGGATACCGGGACAGTACGATATTATTCTGGAATGTTACTTAGTAAAGGTGAGTTTCTTATCGTTTTGGTACAATAAAGATACAGTTATGATCAAATTTGACGGGAGTTGTCTGCCTGCATCACCACTTCATCCTACGTTCACTCTTCGTTCTCTTTCTCACTCCTTAGATGAAAAATTCTAATTTTTGCAGTGTTTGCAGCTTCCGCTATAACTATGAAACAAAACAAAGTTTACGATAATAAAAATTCCTTTCCGTCGTTACGTTTCCAACGTAACGTTTTTAATTAATTACAAATTTTATTCTAAACTCGGGGAATAATAACATTAATTGTTTCCACATGAACAATTGTAAAAATTAGGCTCATAAAAAAATAATTAAATAACTGCTCACAAACCGTAATAAAAAAAAGTAAGGGTTTTAGGTAAAAAACATTATTCCAAACGTTTAATCAATATTAGCAAAAATAATCATAAACCCAAAGCGATAAAAATAACTAAAATATATTCAACTTTAAAAATAACAAAGTAATTAAATATGTCATCGAATACTAAATGTTCAGCAAATTTTCTCATTTCTAGTAAACTTAAAAACCAATTTATCACTGTTATTTTTTCCTCGCGTTTGTTAATGGCATTTTTAATGAAGCAAGTTGTCCTTAATTTATTTTTGGAATGTTTCCAAAACTGTTTACCGAGTTAGCTATCTTTTGAAACAAACAAAATCAATTTTAGGGTTACCCAAGTTCATATCTAACGCATAGTCGACGAATCGTCGAGATTAAATGCAGACAAACTTGTCCTTGTGGCTTCTTTGTTAATAGGTGTTTCGGTTAGTAACGTCTATTGTTTTTGCAAAATTTGAGCATTTATTTTCAGACCAAAATGAATTACCTCGATAATCAAAATATTGGCAGTCCTTAGCGATGTCTTTCCTTTTTTAAAGTACCAATTTTGCGTCAAAAGAACTATTCCATTTTTTGAGGTCAACTATTCATCAAGCCAAATTTTCATTTCTTCATAAGAATGAGTGTTGTTCTGAAAGTCCGTGCTGTATTGGTCGAAATAAATAGTAATCCGAAGGTGCTAAGTCCGGTGAATATGGAGGATCGGGTAGGGCGTCCCAATTATCATGTCTTTTATCGTATATTGGTCGTTTTTCCTCCAATGCACGCTTTAATTTTATCACTTGGTGTCGATATCGATCGCCAATAATTGTTTTATCGGGTTTTAGCAATTCGTAATACACAGCTCCCTTATCATCTCACCAAACAAACAGCAAAATGTTCTTTCCATGTATATTGCGGACGAGTTGGGATATTAACAAATGGCCCGAATCTACCCATGATTTTGTGCGCTTCAGGTTGTCAAAATAGACTCACTTTTCATCACCTGACGCAATTCGATACAAAAACTCTTTAATTTTCTGCCTGACAAGCAAAAATTCACAAGTGATTCTTCTTTTGGGATCTTAGCCAATGTAAACGTTCGGAAATAGTGTATTAGGAAATATTCAATGTTGCTGCCAATTATTTTAATGTTTCAGTGGAGTCTTCATGCAATAATTCTAGCAAATCTACAAACTTTTTGGACTGACCTAGACGCTCCGTCTTTTGCATCAAAAGAATCAGTTTTAAAGCGTTTAAACGATCGTTCACAGGTTTTGTGGGATAAAACATTCTCACCGTAAGCTTCAACCAACAATCGATAACTTTCAGCAGTTATTTTCTTTAAATGAAAGAAAAATTTTCCCGCGAAACGTCTTTCCCTGGTACAAAATTCGACATTTTTGAACGTATGAACAATCTACACGTTTTTTGCACATTGACAATTGATAACAAACTGGCTTTTAATGGGGTATGTTTACCTTTCGAAAGGCCATAGATGCCATTAGTATATACCAACAAATGGATTAGTGACGCTATCTCTTAGTAAAATCGGTATTATTAACCGAAACACCTATTAACAATAATATTTAAAGTAGAACAATTCTAATCTCCATTTTAAAGTAAGTAGTTCGATTCGAATAATATTTGAACAGTTACGACATTTCATTATATTGCTAAATAAATAACAATACCTGATAACTCTAATCTTTTCGTATGTATTCATATTAGTGTTTATTCTAGTACAATATTTGAACAGATGAAGATAAAAATTGCTCGGTTTATATTTTAATATTTAATCTGACAGGATTTGCCCGAGTCACATGTTTTAGCAACAATTAATAAAATAGTAGAGTTTACTTTAACTTTCAAGTGACCTCATGTGTTTAATTTAGTGTGAACCTTTATTGAGGGGACTATTTTCATCACTCCTAATCAATTTTAAGAATGATGGAAGTATAGATAGACATTTGTCATACTTATTTTAATAGTTTAGTTCGTTGAAAACATACACAGTGGGAGTTGAGAACGTCGACGTCGACGTCAAGGTCATCGCGATGTTGATTACGTGTGTCCAATAACTTCGTATTAAATTGTAAACCTATTTTCATCCGTAAGTAAATCTTAATTTTCACATTAAAACGTGCAAAACATGTGACCTCTATTCCCATTATTAAGGAATGTATATTCTATTTTAAGTAGACTTGATTCAAAGGTCAATTGCCACTTAAATAATTGGTGGCAGTTTTATTACGTTGCGCGAGTTCCATTACCAGTAAAATTGTACGTAATTTTCTTTCGTTATTGTACTTTATTCCAAGAATTTCTTTTTTATTACTATTTTTTTATTATAAAGCTAAAACGTTCCAAGGTTGTATAAAAAAAAACATTAAGCGATAGGTATCGAGGCAAGTTTAACAACTCACAACAGGCTTTTTCTTAAATGAAATATTAATAACTCTGGAACAATAAAAAATTTCGACGTATATGGTAAGGTAATTTATTTTATTATTGCCTACTTGAATTTAGTAATATCGTAATGGTTATACAAATTTGCCGTAGGCGACTTGGTGAATTATTAAAGGGAATTATTCATTGCACGAGTCATTTCACACACTACAATCTTGATTTTAATTTATTAATTATTGATACGTCCTGTTTTATTGGTGAATGTCAAATGTAACAGTATCAAATTAAAGTTTCGGTATTTACTTAAGATTAGTTAATTACTTTCGTTAACATGACATTTTTGCTCTTAATTAATTATTATATATCATAATAAATCAAATTATGAGAGCTGTAATTTGGGAGAAACAGAACGGATGACGTATCAGCGGTGGAGGTGAAGTGTAACCTTGCTCGCATTTCAAAACTTCAACAAAATTCCATAAAAACTAAATATTTGTCATAATTCTCCAAACATAAAACATATCGGGAAATTTTTGTTCTTGAATTTTTACAATTTTCATTGTTATTTTGAGTTAGAAATAAAATTTGTGCACTCGATCAATACCCCTAGAAGACGAGGCCAGAGCGCCAACTACAGACACACTATTACGTCAAACAATTCAGGCCGACTTCTTAACCCATAATACATAGACTACCCTTATTAAGTTTTACGTATAGTCAACCATATTGAACATTGATGGATCTTGTGAATAATCGTTTGGTATCGATCGAATCTCTTTCTTTCTTATAAAGAAGGTAGATAGAACGACCGTACATACTGTTTTGTAGGTTGGTTTAATGTTGCCTGAAATCTCAGATGTCGAATGCTAAATTTATATATAATTGTGCATATGCCAAGTGATTTTATGCAGTCACCGACAATTTATAGTAATATTCAGTAAGTGTGATGCCCTGGGAGTCGCGCAAATTTGAAGAATGGTTCGAACGTGCACGTTTTTTGCTTCCTAACGACAGTGTTTTGCGAAAAAAAATGGCTGAAGGGTGTTCCTCGAGAGGATTAGCAGCCTAATCAAAATTCCAAAGTTCGCAAATTACACTTTTCTGAAGGTAACATAACTTCGATAAGTTCAGAGCAGGACCTACAAACAGGTAAAATTGTTTCATGTGGTTTGAAAAATTCTTGAGTGTTCCAAATTCTCCTAAATTTTATGATACTTATAAGATTGTCAGACTTTCATTATTTTAATACCGAAAGCCATTTTTGATTCTTACGTATCTCAGGTAGAATATTTATCCGACCGCTACCATCCATACCGTATTTCTCATTCTGGAAATTACAACATCCGTAGAGAAAGTTGTATATTCAAACTCATTTAATATACCTAAAAACCCGTAAAATAGTTTAATTATTGTCGAGATGAAAAGCAGAAGTATAAAATTCCGGATATGAGTAATGAATTTTCATTAATAAACCGGCAGGTCAAAAAAAGCGATCTAATCATTCAAGGCTCGGCCAACAAAAAATAAGAATGTCGGCTTAGCACGCAGACGATTAGTAACTATAAAATTAAAATCGTTTATCTGCGCCCTTGAACTTTTTAGAACCCATTGTGTAAGTTTTTTCTCCATTTGAAAATTTTTTGTAGATGTTTTATTCATTAAAATATAATGGATCTTGAACTTGGAAAAACTATTGTATTCTATTACTATCTTATAAATTTTTTTCGGCATACTAACGATGAGTTACTTGAAAATTAGTTATTTAATATTGATGATCTGTAGTTAAAAAGAAACAAACGAAAAGCGGCCACTTCTCACTTCGTAAGCAAGTTATTCAAATTGACTCATTATTTTGATTAGCTGCGTTTCAACCTCTCATAAATAATTTTCTTTTTCCCGACACGACGAGGGCTGTATTTAAATTCCTAATTTCATTCACTTCGGGGTCTTAAACCCGTTTCAGAACCGAACCCACTCATTTCGAAACGAGTAACACCGGCCAACTTTTTGAATTATGCATGAACGACGGGACTCGCCTTATTTCTCTATAAAACTTTTTGAACCGGTTTTTGTATAAGGTTCGTCGTTTTTGCGTTGTACGTCGTTTTTATGCTGTTTTTCTTGTTTTGTTGCTTCCGTTTCGTTTCTTGTTCTTTGTCCGATCATATTTATGGTTTTTGAAGTTTGCTTTATCAGTTTTCAACGAAAATGCTCTAGCTTACGCGATATAGAACAAGCCTTATCTTGATACCATGAATAATCTCACTAATTACATTTTGCTTTTCTAATTTTCACACATAAAAGCTCAAATAAAAGTGTATCTTCGGTAATCCAAAACCATATAATAATTTATAATTGAAACCGTATTTTTTTCTGTTAGTAGTCTCCATGGACTCTCCCTAAATTATATGATCCCTAGACAATAGTTTTACGATAACCGATCTCTATGCTGCGCCCCTGGCCTATTTAAAATAAAAACTATACCTTAATATTTGATATTATTGCCCCATACACCACTTCCATGGATTCCTGAAAAAAGTTACTCAACCTTCTCAAATCACCGACTTCTCAAAGCAGTAATATCACTTCTTTATTACAGGAAAACATTTAAAATACGTATCTTGCAGACAATTTTTCATATCATTTCGATATAATGTCACATGTTATCAGTTCCAAGATGGTCTGGGAATGCCTAGAGGAACTAAATGATTTGAGTAAGGATAATAAAGTCATCTTCATGTGCGAGGAAAGGGACTGAGATACCTTTTCTGGGGCCAGAGCTTTTCTGTGGAATCAGTAGCAGCGTAATGCTGGAAGAAGTAAAGATAGATGAAGAAAGCAGGAGATCCAATTATTGGACGGAGCTGCAAGAATTGAGACAAGCGAAGATACGTCTGGAGAACTACGACCAGAAGAAATTCAAAGAATGCCGAAGCTTGAGTACAAACCAGCTCAGAGTTCTGACAGGGATTGCCACCTGAAGAGACACCTCAAGAAACTCAGACTGGTAGAAAGAGAAGAGTGCAGATTCTGTGAGGAGGACGAAACCTCTATTCATATCCTCTCAGAGTGCAGCGCTCTAGAAAACCCTAGGTTACGGTTCTTGGGAACACACCAAATCGAAGAAGAGGAACTACCCACCTTGGAGCCGTCCAGATTCCTGAGGGAAATAGGACTGAAGGACCTGCTCTAGCCGATAAGAAAATTCTTACGACTGGGCAGCAGTAGGGGGGCACAATAGATCTACCAGGTCGGAGTGTACAAACCCTCAACTCTACGCACATACATATACATACAATGTAAGAAAAAGCGAATTGCCCAAAGTATTACTCAAGTCCTTCTGATTTTATAAAGTAAGTTTATCAGACCTGCTCTATTTGAATACTTACGCGCATGCTCTGTTGAGAAAAAATTTGAAATTCTGCATACATGCTCTATCAACGTTACGTATACAATAAATATAATTCTATGTACAATATTAGAAGCAGATCAGGTGTATGTATAAGAATCAACCCTCGAATTTCCTGTATAGTAAAAGTAAGAAAATGAAAGTTTTTTTGTTGACTCAATCATAGAAACGACAATATGAGGGAAAATGAAAAATATTACGCTGTATTACTACGAATTTTAAAGTGTCCTAATTTCTACGCCTCCCGTTTTTCTGGTTTACCACCACATCCAACCCAAACCTGTTTACGTAGCAAATCATTGCCCGGCACGTTTAAAAACAAAAGAAATTCAACTCCATTACTCGCATAAAATGAACTTAATAGGTTTCTTTCTTTCTTTCGTGGAAAGTAGACCGGTTTTTGAACCGGCAACTGGTTATAGAAAAGCGAACCAGTCGCTAATCACCATCTTAAGCCGCGCCATTATTGCAAACGAATGTCGTGAGGCCATTTCGTGACCGTATACGGGACGTTTTTACCTGTTTCGTGGCAAATAAATTGGTTTGCTCGAGCTGCCTCCACGCATTGTGGCTGTCGGGCCTTTAACAATGACTCACTTCCATCGTGAGATGATTCTTACGATCTTGATATCTATCTTGGCTTTATTACCATAAGTTGTTTTTGTGTCAGTAATAAAGAGCCTCATCTGAATAATTTCATTTGCATATTTCACCGTTTCAAACACACACATTCAATTCCAACAACATGATTTTGAAAAGCTTATTTTATGTTTACAAGAAATATATACACATCATATTAATTCGTGTTAAATGACAGCGAGGCGCATTATAAAAGCTGTCGGTCGCCGAATAATCCAAACGATGACGTAACTTCTTAAACAAGTGAAAGCTGCTACTTAATCGAGGCGACATTCGAACAAACTTTCTACGGATCTAAAAATAAAATTAGTTGTTACCCGGCGGCAATTGTTTTGTAATCGTGATAATTATCTATCTGTTCTATACGCTAGTAACAATTTTGGAATAATTTATAATTATGTTGTTTCGCGAATTACTTACATTAACAAATTACAGAACCACAAAAATATTGTGCAAAAATTACTGGTATGAAAAATTTAGGTGTTTTACATGTTAATTTAAAATTGTAATAAGCAGACAATGGTCTCGCTTGACCATGCTGCGTAAAATCCATCAAGGACAAAGTTATTAGATTGGTGATGTGAACGTGAGGAATGGCTTGTGTTTATTTTTAACTTACCATACTAAGTATTCCATAAATTATGATTGATTGGCTGAACAAATCTTTGCTTTTTTTGCAATACTATGCTAATCGTTTAATATATTTTTGGATATGTCTAAAATTATGAAAAAAGGAACCTTCGTATTAAATACGGGTTGTATCTTACAAACAAGTTACATTCATGTAGTCAATAATTTAATTATTTACACTATCTACAATAACGTAGACACATTTTAAACTAATATGGTAATGCTTTTAGTCATTCTTACGTGCTAAAATTATGGTTTTACGTGGTTCGTGCAAAACCTCTCCAATAATCCGATTCTCGACATTTTTCTATCAATTTAGCAGACGACGGGCAATTTCCAAACTGCTGACTTAACCGCGATTAAGTGAAATCAGCAAAGAACGCCTGAACGAGGCAATGCGAATAAAACAGCAAATTTGCAACGTTTGCTAAAAATGCGCGTTTAGTGCGATGTTATTTGACCTCGCTTGCCTTAGCTTATTCGGCATAAAAAAAAGACTGTAAAATTAGATTTGCTACGGATTTTTTCTTTGTTATTTTTACTTTAATTATCATGATTTCAAGCCAAACGGCTTCGCACTCCCTCCAGGGAATATTGACTCATACCAGGTATACAAAGATACCAAAAGTATGAAGCCCTGTGGGAACCCTAGGTGATGTGGTTTGCTGTATTTCCTACGAACTTTCGGGTGGTTCACGCGGTTGCAAGGAAAACTGCTTTCTGAATCGGCTTGTACAGATGCTCACTAAGACACAGTCCTTTGATGTTTTGCAGGAGGTTCTTTGCTATCACTCCAGTTGCTGATACAATTATAAGAATCGTTTGGACGCTGTTCATTGCCCATTGTCTTCGGATCTGCACCTCCAAATCTCTGTATTTGGCGATCTTCTCGTTATATTTTGGCCTTAGGTTGTTGTTAGGTACAACAATGTCGATTAGGGTAGTTCACCTAGAAATTTTATCTGATAGTATAATGTCTGGTCTATTATGAGCAACTGTCTGATCCGTCAGAACCGTTCGGTCCCAATATAACTTGAACTGGTTGTTCTCAAGAATAGGCTCCGGAGTGTATTTGTAGTAAGGCACTTTTCCTACCTGCAATAGGTTTAACTTATGTGCTAACTCTTAGTCGAGTATTTTAGAGGCCGAGTCGTGCCTTTCCTTATACTCGGTTGCGGCAAACACTTGGCATCCTTCGGTTAGTGTTGGACTGTCTCTGATGTTCGACAGCCATATCTACATTGGTCATTTTCTATTGAGGAATCTCAGATGATGAACTTCCGACAGTTCTTCGTCGAAATACCCTGGTCTTGGATAGCTAACAAGAAGCCCTCCGTTTCCGGAAACATCTACCTTGAAATCAACCAGTAGTTCGACGCTGAGTTGTCGACATTGTCCTGATTGACCTCATTTGGATGCCGTCCATGAAGTGGTTTCTGTAGCCAAGCTTGAAACTTCTCTTGGTCTATTTGGTGGTGAGAAGCATATTCCCTCAGCTGTAGCGCCGTTGAATCGTCTGCGTCGCATATTGCTCGATGTAGTGGGGAAGAGTCCACTGACCTGTTGAAATATGAACGTAAGTTTATTATTTGTTAGTCGAGCTGCTTACCAATATCCACCAATCCTCTTCCTCCTTGGAAGTATTGTACGTTCAATAGCACTACGAGGGTGATGTTTTTGTGCTTTTGTTATTAGGTTTGTCTCTCACTGGTTTGATAGTGGAGGAAACTACAAAAAGTACTTTAAAGAAAAACTATTCACTGCTAAAAATTCGTAAAAACTTTAAATTAAATATACTTTTCTAAACAAAAACATATATATTTTCATTTTTAATTAATAGTAATTAAAATTGTAGACTTATCTTAAACACAACACCACTTATCCATATTTAATGGTTTCCTAATTTTAAAGACCTATATGAACTCTCAAACGTCTTTAATTTGGGTGTAAGAGTGGGGGAAGCTGACCTCGCGCCAATTGACACTTCACTGAACCAGAGGCCTAACTCAATCGAAGAGTAAATGTCGAGCACCTTGCGAATTGACATTTAGCGTGACACTGAGAACTTAAAAATAGGTCGCTTTTCAGCTAAGTACTCTTAGAAGTTCGCTAATTAGTGTCCTAATCTAATTAAGCTCTTTTATTACCTTAAGGAGGTTTACACCATCTAGAATTTACAGCATAATTCAATTAGGGTCTCTGAATACCAAGTGGTCTAATATGCCTTTTAAAGATGTTTAGTGGTATGACGTGGTGGATGAATAGGATAACAACATAGGAAGATCCTTACCTTAGATAAAAAAATATGACATTTTCAAGGTCTCTCAAAAGAATTAAAGGAATAAAATATTCCGTGGAAATATTTTGAGTTGTGTTGTGAGCATATAAAAGGTTATTTTGCGATTATTAATAGTATTTCATAAATATTGCATGAAGTTTGACAAGAGCGTGTACGTACATTCTGTATTGCCAATTATTTGTAAACGAGTTTCTGTCAAATATTTAGCCTTTCTACATGACATGTGTCAACGCATTGTTTATCGGTAATGCTCGCTTCTTTGTTAACGAACCTGATCAAACCTCCTGGTATCATGTCGACAGTCCTATGGAAAGGCAAATTTGGAAAAAATAATGTTCGAGAAATGATGTTAAAAGGATCCGATGTGGCAAAATATATATTGGAATATAAGACGGTGTTGCCCAATTTTCCATTCCGTTATAGCAGGGTTTAAATACAGTATCAAAACTAAAGTTTAAACGAATGTTTTTTTTTCAAAATATGCGATAAGGTAAGAAAAAAACATATCAAATTATTCTTTAAAACTTACTTCTTTTTCTGAAAATGGGATATATTAAAAAAATCAAGTTTTAAGCACCTGCTTGGAACTTTCCACAAGAACAATACATTTTAAAGAAAAAAATCAATGCTATTTTCCACATATTAAATCATTCATTCTAAGTTTCACAGGGTTCCAGGTAAAAGTTTATAACCATTGAACGGCCTTAAAGTAATTTATTTAACACAATGGCAAATGTTAGTTTTAGTTTTCTATGTATAATATAAAAAATGAGCGAGAAACAATTTAAAAAAATGGTAATTCAAATAAAAAATTAACACAAAAATTATAATGGGAAAACTATAATATTTTTTAAAGGAATTCCATTACGAAAATTACGGTAATCGATAGAAACGGTGGAAGAAAGCTAATGGAAGTAGCCCAGTTTAGATTGCCGTAATTTACTTAAGCAACGGGCGTGTCTATCTTTGTGTTTCATCGATTTTACGGAAGATATACAGTTCATAATTTTTATAAACAAAATTGTGAAATTTATATACCCAATTAAATTATTACATATAAATGACCTCTGATACAATAATAAATTTAAACCGAACTAGGCAAACTTCCGTACTGAATTCAGTACATACAAGAAAAACACCAAAGTAAATTATTTATAGTGTTCCTTTACGTATTTATTTACGTAAATATGAGTTGAATATTCTAAACGCTTAAGTGTTCACTTACACCCACTAGACCTTTCCCGTTGCTCGTTAAAATTCAACTCCCACACCACAGTTGGAAATAAATGTTCTTATGAATTCTTAATTGCGAATTGGGTAGGCAGTTGTTTAATATGCTTCTGGAATAGTTTGATACGTGTTTGGAAAGAGTAATAATGTCATATACGTGTCCTAGAAAATCCAACAAGATTTTTTTGAATAGCAAATTACTGACAGGTTTTATCGGATTTATTTCATTTGCATACACACGAAACTAGTTATTGCAACACGCTGTTTCGCGCCAGCTGGTTCAATAAACTTATTAGATACGAATATTACAACATTTTCTAATTAAAATATTAAACTACAAAAAAATATAAAGCGAACAATTGCAGAGACACCAAATTATTCCCAAGCTAACAATACACAAAACATTCAGTTCACAACCCATGACATTCCTTTGTATATGAAAAAAAAGACCGTTGTACACGATCCATGAGACCATAAGAAAAACGAGAACAGAACAACTAAAGTAATTTCAAAAGAATTTACTCGAATTACCAAAGCGTGGATACATTTTTAAACAAAGAAGGAAAGATGTGTTGATAAGCGGAATTTAACCGGGTCACACGCCCGCGAACAATGGGAAAACAGCGCCATTGTTGTGTAATGGCCGATGATCATCGAAACAATGAATACGTGAATTTTTTCCGCTAGGAAATATAAATATCGCATTCCTGAATGCGCTGGAAGGAAGGTTACGGTTCAGCAAATTTTGCTAGAATGTTTCCCGGTCATGGCTAAAGATATTACCTATCAGATATGTAACGTTCGTTAACGATTATAAATAGTTGCCAAGTAAACGCGATATTCTTTTATTAGTTTAGATCAAAATATAAGTAAATCAAGAAAATATAACTTTGCAGTAGATAATTAGAACTTTAATCAAGCTATTTAGTTACTTTCGTTTGATAATACTGAAAATATTTTAAATGACGTTGTAAATGTCATTGTATGACCTTTAAAGAATCAAAGGTATTCCATAAATTTGGGACTTTCCTAACACTACTTCTATGACCATCCACACCATGTTGGTGCTAATTCAACATCTTTATACACTAATACAGAATTGAAAAAAACAAAATAGTAACAACCCAAATTATTTCTTAAAATGGCACCACGTTACTGTCAGTGTCGAAACTTTATTTGCTATTTTTTCTTTGTTTACTGTTGTTTATTTATTTTTTCTTAAAACCATAAAAAACACTCTTTCTTACTGCCCTGAATGCATTTACACCACCCTTAATTCAAAGCCTAACTCAGTTAGTGACTCTTGATGTAACCACCATCGTATAAAACTTTCTTTCTTGTTCTTTAATATGTTTTCAGCGTCATTATATTTAAATTAAATTTCAATTGTTTTAAATCGTAATTCCAGTTTAAATAAAATGGCGCGAAATTACGCCAACAAACCAAAAAAACATAAGATTTTTTTAGATAATTGTTAGTCAACATTACAAGTTTCTTAACTTTATATTTAAAAACAATAATTCCATAAAAATCAATATAACTTTCTAAAATTTTTAATATTGAAAAAGTGGAAGAAGAGTGGTGGTTTTTATGACAACAAACAAAATAATGAACAAATGTAATAATGGGAAAACGGCTAATAAAGCATTGACAACCAGACTTCTGAAGTAATTACCTTTCAACAAGAAATATCTCAAGATATCCCAAAATTCATCTATTTTGAAAAAATGGTTAATTGTGACGCAGTGTAGTATAATTAAGTAATTACCGAAACTACTAAATTAAAATAAATAAAAATAGTTACACAACTATGTTATTATTTATCTAACAATGAACGCACGGCTATGGTGTAACAGTAATTCTCGTTAAAGTCGATTTATTATGGCATTGGACAAGATCCCAAACATCCGAAGGAATTTATGAATGAATTTTTGTTTTGGCTGCACTCTGCGAGTGTATTTCAAACTGAAACCGATGTAAATACAGAGTTTGTATAAAAAGTATCGGGAAAAGTTTCAGAAAAGTGCAAAATCTCAAAATTCTTCAAAGTACATCTCTTGAGCGTCGACACACTTTTGCCAGCGGCATTTCTACGACTCGAAGACTACCTGGAAAGCGGATTCCAGAGAAAGACCTTAAAGGTACGCGTGCAAACTAAGAGTCCCGTAGTGTTGTCCTATGAGTGAGGATTTCACTTTTGGGAATAGAAAAAAGTCTGCTGAGGCCAAGTCGGGAGGGGGTTGGGGAATCGTCGCGATGCCGTTTTGTGTATTATAGTCGATCACTTTGGAGCAGGTGTGGCTGGATGCATTGTCATGATGCAATTTCTAATTTTCAGCGATGGCTGTCGTCACCCGGTTCACCCTTCTCTTCAGTCTTCTTAGCACTTCTAGGTAGAAACGACCATTTACTGTCTGCCCCTCAGGTTATCGTCAGTTCTTGACGTCGACGGCTGTTCAGCGCGAGGCTCGTCCTCCTCACTGTGTCGGCCATCTTTAAAGAACTTGTGCCACTTAAAAACTGCAGTTTGACATGTTTTTATCCCTGAACACTTGACGAATCATGGCAAACATGTCCGTACCTGATTTCCCCCTAGTTTGATGCCGTACCGCTGTTCAATGGTTCGTTGCATTTTGAGCATGCACCCGATAGGGGTCAACTAAAAACTCGAATAGAGCACCGAGCCCACTCAGTCCGAGCGCGTTGCGACTTACAGTCACGTTAAGAAAAAATTGTTCCCGATATCTTTTATACAAACCATGTAGATACAAATGCCATTTTTTACTGCAAATTAGACTTTTTATTTTCAAGAATACCGAAGTTTGAAATGGTAATATTATGTTTTTTTTCAGGACCACCACCAAAGACAAGAAAAAGGAAAACAAGCGAGACTGACACACCATCAACAAGAACTCGTTACGCCAACAGTATAAAAGAAGATTTAGAAAACAAACAGTCCCGGAGAAAAAACCACAACCGCTCGGTAAATAAAAAGAAAGTTTTAGAAGAAGCTAATAACTCCAAGCTTCGAGAGGTTGAAATAATCGTTGAAGATTGTTTGCAGAACGGAACATACCTTGCAACACAAAGTCGTATCGTTTCCGAAGAAGAACCAGACGAAGAGATCGAAAAGGAACCTTCGAAAGGTGTAGAAAAGGAAGTAGAGAAAGAAAGTTCTAGTGATCGTGTTGTTTTAGAGATTAATGAGGTAGAGTCAAAATCTCCGACAGTAGTCGAGGAAACGCAGAGTTGTGAAAGTAATGAGCTATCGAAAGAAATAAAAGAGGAGGTGCCGTTAGATGATTTAAAAAAACAAGAAAACGTTGAAGTTGTAGCGCCTTCTAGTAGTGATAAAGTCGATGATAGCTTAGTTAGAGAAGAAGCAAGTTGTGATATTTTAGCTCAAAAAGTTGAAGAAGTTGAATCGGAGAATGTGCAAGAACATAGTATAAGTAATTTTAGTAATAGTAATAGTGAATCAATTGTGCAATCAGTTGATGTGCTCGAAAGTGCATCCAAAGAGGAAAATGATGATGCGCGGTGTGAAAATACTAGTGGTGAAGAGTCTATGTGCGACCAGGCAGTAAATAAGGAAGCAGTGGCTGAAGTGCAAAATAGTAGTAGTAGTGCAAGTCGTAATAGTAGTGGTGACGAAGATTGTGTTATAGTGGCGAACCACGAGGTGGAGATAGAACAAAGGCAGCAACTAGTGGCAGGCTTTATTGGTGGAAATTGTAGTATACTTAATACGCCGAGTAAAGGAGGTGATCGAGAGACGGACTGCTCAATTAGAGGTGAGTTTTTCCACCACTTTACGAAATTTTGTGTCAGTTATTTAAACGCAACTAACAAAAATTTCAAATATTAAGCCCATCAAATATTTGTTTGTTGACATAGTTGATGCAATTATAACTATATCATAAGCAGGCAAAACTTCCATGGCACAAATCCAGTTCAAAGTATTCAAAACTTCCTTTTTAGTAAATCTAACTAAGAACATTTTTGCAACTGTTTCAAACATTATTAGATATTATCAGTATGACATGTCCTTAAGGTTTACCATTCACTTCCGTGGCATTATACGTCATAACAAAAAGCTCAGAGATAATAAAAACGAACTATTTCAAATGTGAAAATTATTATAAACCATTATGGAAATATTAGTATAATCCGGCGCATTCGCCAATATATACGCACACGTATCAAAATATAACATTAGTTGATAAAATGCTAATAAAAAACAAAAACACCTAGGTCAAATTTGTTCAATGAGAAAAAATTTTTTGTGTTTAATTTGCACAAAAAGTATGTAAATATTTTTTAAAATAAAACTCTCAAAAAAATCGTGTTATTTACTATTGATATCTTACTTTGTTGATAAAAATTTTACATTCAATGAAAATTAGATTAGATATGTATAATTAAAAAAATTTCAACTCACAGTTTGTTTGCGGCCACGGTAGATAAAACACATAAAGATTTTGCCTTTGTTTCTGTAAGTGACGATCGTAAAAGAACAGTTTGGAAAACAATACGTGTCGTGAAAATCTTATAACGTCTTTAACCAGTATAAAATCAAAAAGTGAGTGTAGTAATTATTTTATTAAAGGTTATTGATGGGATAATTAATTTAAGTTAAAAAAAAAACAGTTCAGGACGTTTAATATTCATAAAACGTAAGATCAAATTTTTATCTTCCAAAAAATGTACTTTTTTTAAATCTTTTTTTTCAGAAAATTTTTAAAAAATTTGTAACCATGCATTAATCCTGTGAAAATGTTTCTATTTTAACGTTCTGCAGTCAACTAGCAACCCTTTTGGCTTTTAACATATCTGTTCACCTTCATGTTACAGCTTTGTAACGTCTTAATCAGCTCCATCTTTATATTTTGCAGACACATGCTTCTGACAACTCAAAAACAGACACGAGACCACACTGAAACAAAAAAAATTGGGGTACCTCCCCGTAAATAAGATATATTTTTCTAAATATCTTGATCGAATGGGGTATCATTGAATAGGTCTTTGAAAATGCTAGTAAATATGTCATGAAGCATTTTGTATTTAGTAGCAAAATGTGATTACGGCCAAGCTAAGTTCGCTAATTTATGAAATTAAAAAAAAAAAACTGTTGAAAATTTCATCTCTGATGTTCAATACATTTTCCGATAAAAATTTTATGTTTTGCAATGGACTGTTACAGATACATGCTTTCAATTAACCCAAAATATACCCAAAAATTAACATTAAGAACTACTGCAGAACTTTAACGTGATGCGCACCCAATAAGCACTTGGCCTGTTTTTTCGTTTTATATTAAGAAAAAAAACAATCCACCACAATTGTAAAGCTAGTGTTAGACAAAAACATGCAAACTATCCTATTCCATCTATCAAAAATAAAATAATTTTTCACTTTTTGAAAGACGAACCCTCTAAGTTATTAGCATGGTTCAAGTTTAAAACCAGTTTAAATTGAGAGTACAGAGGTTACATTGACAAGTGTACAAGTAATGCAAGTTTTGAACCTTAACAATTCAAGGAAAAAAATCATTTTCGTTTAATATTAAACCAACAAAAATGGAAAATTTTGTATATTTTAGGGAGACACAACTATTCTTTTTACCGATTTCAAGGCTTTGTCTTTAGGTTTTTAGTCTTATATTCCAATATAAGCTTTAGTTGACATGTAAATTTTAACATCAGCTTCTTAGAGAATCTGACTGCATAAGTCTAAAATTGTTTTGAAAATACATGTTGAATTAAGATATTCTTGTTTTTGAACTTTTGCGTTTGGAGTTTTTCTCAATTGCAACAGTTTACAAGATATAAAAATATACATACAAAATGGACACATCGATACATGTTCAACTTACAATAATCTAAGAAAAGTTACCCTCTGTAAAATCGTATTTCTTATGGTCCGAGAATTAGTGTAAATGAAACTAAGTACAATTAGATAGATAGAGCAATGCAATCAAATAAATTAATTTTATTTTTCTAAAAACCTTGCTATAATATTCCCGTTACTGCATATTTCTTAAACTTGTGCCTTCACCATTTGTCAAGAAAATATTTTAAAACGTAAAATAATATAATCTCTAAAAAATCGTTCTACCTAATTTATTTTACTTTATTTACTCCATTTTATTATAGTTGTATGAAATATATATTTATAAATCGGTAAATTCTTAAAGATTCCTAATAAAAGGTCACACTTTGGCAGTAAACTAAGTAAAACTTAGACACAAGAATAGAGTTTCACAAAAACCTTGCTGTGTATAAATTCCAACATCGTTCGAATTAATTTTTATTAAACCACGTGTTTTCTATAGGCGACGATGACGGCCCACTGTGTTCGTCTTCGCCCCTCAGTAGGATGGACTTCAATGAGACTCCCAACTCACTCCGCTTTCCAGATGACCGTAGCGACTCTGGCGTGAGTTCCCTACGATCAGGCAGTGGGGATGAGCGCTCCGGATCCAGGTTAGTAGTTTAAACTGTCTTTGTAAAAGACAAATTTTTAATGTTATGCAAAGTTTTATAGGATACTTAAAATAATATTAAATTCTTTCGGAAAACGCTAAATAAAAAAGGAAATTGTGAATGAATAGATTTTTTTTTTTTTGAAAAACTAGCAATAGTAACTTTTAGGTAATTTTTTTTATGATGTGAAATCCAAAATATTTAATAATTTGGTATAGTTATGCTGTTACCTCCGCCGCTGGGGACACTACCAAAATATGTCAATATTCGTTTTTTTTTCAATCGTAAAACTTAATTATATTATTTCAAACTGTTTTAAAGTGTACAAAAAAAAAGGATCTTATATTTCAAAATCTCTTTTAAAAGTCTAAGATATTGATCAATTACAATTATGTATATGTATGTTACTATTTACCAAACTTCACAAAAACATGATCTAGAAAAACTCATAACAATTGTTTTGGGAGTTATAAACTAAGGCAAGCTCAGATCATCCAAGGGGGGGATCCCCACAACAGCTCCGAATTTAGAAGTATAGACATGCCCCTACTTGCAACATTAGGAATAAAAATGTCGCTCCTCCCCCCGACAACTCGCTTTGACTTGCCATACTGCACTTGTTGAGATATCGCTCTCCCCTAAATAGATATGCTGGATCCGTCCCTGAACTAATGAAAACACAAAATAAGACAAATTACAATATGATATACAGAAGTATTTTTAACGATTCTCCTGAATAATAGAAATCCCATTAATCATCCTAAACCTCAAAGGTATTAAATACCAAAAGATATTGTTCTACCAAAATCGACTAAACTACATATTTTAATTAAAATAATAATATTCCGTAATAAAACATACATTTTCTAGTAAAACATTGTATTCCTTTCTAAATTTATCCACCACCTAATTTGATAACAATAAGTTAGTAGTTTCATTTTTGTAACAGAATTGTTTCAAATAAACATAATTTCAAAGTTAGATTATGAAAATTGTTCAAATCAAAAGGCATCCCTAATTTATCAACATAGTCTAATCTTAAAACTCGATCAAGTTTTAAAACTGACAAAAACTGAAAATTTTGGTGTTTTTTTTTTCGGAGAAAACTGCTCTTCTTACCAATTCCAAGGGTTTACTTTAAGAATTTTATCCTTAATCAAGACATCTTTCTCTATATATGTGAGAAGTGAATGATGTATTCTAAATGTCTTTGTGGCCGAGAGGTAAGAAGTGTTGGGAAATTATATTTTGCATTTTATGTGAGTGTAGGTTTGAATCTCCATATATACTAATTTTTTTAAAGTACTTCATAGAAATATGTTATTAAAATTAACATATTATCATAGCAATATTGATCGATTTTTTCGAACAAAAAAAGTTGCACTAGATACTTTATTACCACAATAATTTAAAATTATGTTTGAAGAATTTTTTCAATTAAAAATAATAATTGAATTGTTCTTGAGGAAATATTTAAAAAAAAAATGCAGTAGACGGGATTCCAACCTATGCCATATACAACTTCAAAATGTTTGCCAAAGCAGCTGGCCACTCTGCCACAAACATACTGGAATAAGGTAGCAACGTTTCTTTGACTTGATCATCTAGAAAGGGAACTATTGGTGTGCAGGAACTGTGGAAGAGTATGTGGAGATAGCGCGCGAGCGAGCATCAAAACGGTGAGCGCCGCTCGAGACCCAAACAATACTATAAGAATTGCGTTTTAATAAGGATCTGTATACGCTGACAAAACTGACCAACTAGGAGGTCTAACTTCCACAACGACTAGATAGGATTCGAAACTTGAACCTTCTCCAGACATTTTTTCAAATTTCCAGGTAAAAATAACACAGACTTTTCAATTGTGATCAATTATTCATTTAATTAATATTGAAACAAAGCGTACTGTTTCTTTATGATAACTGACAATTTAATGAATTATTAGATTTTATGAATTTAAAATAATTGATAAAAGAAGTAAAAGTAAAATATATTAGAATCACCTAAATTAAAATTTTCTAATTAAATTTTTCTCGCGCACAAAACATCCAGAAATGTATACAAAATTCCCAGACTATTCCAGATTAGACAAAATCCCCACTCTTCCAGGTTTTCCAGTCGCGTAGGGAGGACCCTGATAGAAGTCATTAAAAACATTGAGAAGCATTTAGTGTATTCACTATTCTGAATAATGACCCTCAACTTATGTCGTTACAACGTCACCGTTATTCTGATCTTCGACTCGATTTTTTTATAATTTTTTCCTTCCACCTAGTATGAAATAAATCGACTTCATCATCCTTCATAACCACATTACCAAAGGATAACTAGGCTACAGTGTACATTTTTTATCCTCCATCTTGGAGCAACAATTTCTATAATACAAGGCATGCAAGTCTCGAGTGTTCACGGATTCACTCATATTTGTTCTTATCTTATGTATTTAAGTTAAATTATTATTGTTATATTCACGTACATAGTATAAAAAAATGGCAAACTTACCGGTTAAAGATGATGAAAAACCAACAGCTTGAACACCTCCTGGTCTTAATTTTTTCACAAAAATACTTTGTTATGTATGATTCTGAGACACTAAAAAACATTTTTTTCATAATTATTTTTACAAAACTTATAAGATGACATAAATTATTTACGTTAAACAGCACAACTAAAAAAAATTCTTGTACCATCCATTTTTGAAAAACAAAAGAGAAGGAAGGAGCTAGAAAGAAGTTGTTTTGACCGGAAATTATGAATATTCATATTTATGAACATGCTAGTTTTTGACCAAAGTAGTACGGCTATTCACAAAATTAAAATAAATATTGGTGTTATGATATTTTTCATTAATTTTATCATTAAAGATATTCTATAACTCTCAGAGAAATTAAAACATATTTTTAAGTATGTTTCAAAAAGTCGATTTGAAGATTACGCTTCATATTTTCATTTTATCATACTGGCTCTTTAACAGTTCATAGTGAACTGGCAGCCACAAAAGGAAATAAATAACGCGATAAATTTAAAAAGAATGGGGCAAACAGATTATTAATATTAGAATTCCTAAAATATAATCTTATTGGACTCTTTTTTATCAGTAGATTAGGTAATAGTTAATTAAAAATTAAATTGATTCAAATTGTCTTGGAATTTAGGCCAATAAAAATTTAAAAAAATATTTTGCACGACAGAGACACCTATAATCAGTGCTAGTAAACAGAGGGTCTTCTTTTCTTTCTTGAAACGGCGTTGCTGCTAGGCAATTGCCAAAAATAGGGTTATTTTGAAATCTATAGCTCTGTTCATAGAACTATCAGAAACTAGTCAACGCCAATCAGATCATTGACCAACTGTCACCTGACTGTTGTTGTAAATTCTGGTTGGCGCTGACTAATTTATGATTGCTCTACGAACAAGTCTTATATTATAAAACTGTTTAGATTTGTCCTTTATTTTTATTTTGGGATCACCGACCTTTAAAAAATTTTTTTAACTCGGGGAGAGTAAAAAATATAGACATAATTTTTGCGTTTGTTATGTTTACGTTAACTTCAAATGTGCAGTTATGGATCATTTGTCAACGTCCTTTGGTATACGTTAATATTGAAAATTTCATGAATATAAGGTAAAACTTTTTTTTGTTATACATTTTTTACCTTGGGAAAAACAAAACATTATCGCCCTTGGGTGGTACATTTACCAAATATATGTCGGTCAATGGAACTCTGGAAAAATCTGATATTTATTGAAATTGTATATGTATGTAATTTTAACAGAAACCGCTCGTTTTTAGTAGTTATTTAGACGTTGGTTTTAAAAGACTTGTTAATATATCTATTAATTGATATTCAGTTAAGGTGTAGCTTATAATTAATTCCCCTGTATTAAGATAATTGTTGCTCACAAAAAAAATTCTTAGATGCATACATAAGTTTTTTTTGAGGAATAAATAGCCCAAAAATGTAATACTTTTTTTTCCAGATCCAGCGCGTTAAGTTTATCCGACGAGCCCAATTCCTCAACGGGGCACCCGTCCACTTCAGCACCTTCGTTGCCGGCCGCCACTCGTTCGCCCCTGTTCGTTCCGGCCGGCGCCCCAGCCGCCGAGCCGGTGCGCGTCTGGCGCGATCCCGGACTGCTCCTCCAGGTAAGAGTAAGTTATCAATTTTGTTTTTATTACTATTATAGAGAAGTTAAATACCCATCATAGTATAAAAATACATTAAACATTTCATAAAATGCTTTTAAAAAAATTTTGGGACATATTTTCCAAAAGTAATTTATCTTAAAACGTTAAATAATTTTCTTTTCTCATTTGTATTAACATCAATAAGATAATATATATAGAATTTAGATTTAAAAATATGTCCCGTTATTCTTTTATGATGCAAACTCTGAGTACAGGTATTTTTCTTCTATTTAAGATAAGATTTTTAGACTAGTAAAATTATGCCAGCCTTGAGTGTTAAGAATTGCAGTAGCAGAATGAAATTCCTGCATTTTATGGTAATTATCAAAACTTTAAATGATTGTCAAATTAAGTAGCCATCATTTTTATGTCTAATTTCACTCTCTACATTATGACTCAGTTTCCTTCATTTTCAACAACCAAATTTACATATTAAAGAGTATTTAAATAAACTGATTCTAAATGCCAAATTAAAAATAAAGAAATTAAAATTCTGCAGTTTTTAAATGTAATTGCTGGAAAACTATTAACCTGAATTTACAAAAATGTATTGGATCACTCTTACTTTTCAAAATTTTAAAAATAGAATGCACCACTCCTTATGAGTTGAAGTAGCAATACTCAAGAAAAAGGACTCACTCAATTATAACTTTAAAATTTTTGTTTGAAGACCTACAATAAATTTTATTAGACAAGCATTTTGCTGACTATTAAGTATTTAGCATCATAACCTTTCATTCCATCAGTGAATCAGCGATTTTTAGTCATTGTTTAACAGTCAGTATATTAAGGATTGTTTAATCAGATTCTATGGATGAATCCACAATTTTAAAAGCTAATATTTGCTTTTAGATTTACCAGGATATAAATTTATGGCAGGTTAATCTGCGGCATGTAAATATTTACATTTCTTTTTGTTTGTGGTAAATTATTTATATTTTTTCAATTTATGTAAGTTGTAGATAAGTAAACAACATATTTAGATAACTAACGTAGATCAATTTGTAAGTGTTGATAATGAGTCAACATTCAAAATTTTTATTTAATTCATTACTAGTGATTGAAAATAATATTCTTCATTTTGTCGAAGTTAAACTGAAGCAACCAAAACTAAATAAAGAACATTTTTGAATTTAGTAAATTATTTTGTGACCTTTTTTTGGACAGCTGATTTGTGATTTTTTTTGTGATAGATTTTAATATGGGCAAAAGCTAAAATATATAAAGACTTAATATTTGAATGATCTCTTGCTGCAAGAGAATTTTTTTATAAAATATTTGGATTTAGCGTAAAAAGAGAGTTTTTTTTATTTTTATTGAGATCTTACAATTTTTTTCGATAGATGTAAAATAGTCTTCTATTTTAGGAGGAGCCCCACGTGCGGCACGTGCATAGCGTGCAGCATCAGTCCCTGCTAATGTCGCACCCGCAGGCCCCCTCATCTGGCCCACAGCCGCCCACTTCGGCACCCACTAGCCACCCGGCTGCAGCTTTGTACCCTCCAATGGCCCCACATCCATTAGCTCCTCATCCGGGACTTCCCAATGGTAAATTTTCATAAAAATTAGGAATAACTGAAACCTTCCAAAATTAACACTTATTTTAATGATTTTTTTTTCTTTTTCAGTGGGAAGTCACCCACCTTTACCCCCTCATCACATGTACCATGCCCCCTTTCCAGATATTATCTGGAAACAACGTTATGCAGCTGTACCTGCACATCTTCTAGGTGGTCAACAACCAACCCACACCGCCGAAGAATTAGAAAGAGAACGAGCAATGTTGCAAGATAGACATCATACAGAAAGGATAATTAGGTACAACAAAATACGATATCTTAAATTTGTATTATATTTTCTGTAATTTTTTAAGTTCAATTTAATATTTGATAATGTTTTGACAGGCAACAAGAATTAGAAAAACAACATAAAGAAAAAGAGAGGTTAGAACGCGAGAGGCAGGAACGCGATAAAATGGAAAGGGAGAGGGAACGCGAAAAGCAAGAAAGGGAGAGAGAAGAGAAAGAAAGACAGGAACAAGCGCTGCACAACCATTTTGAAAAATCATTAAGGGCGGCGCAACAGAAAAGGGAACAGCAGTGGAACTCGATAGGTAGTAGACCACCTCAAGGTAGAACATCAAGTATATCAGAAGAGGATCGAAAACAAACAGAAATACACCAAAGGGAACAACAACAGAGGCATCTGGCGGCTGTGAGAGCTAACGACGCTAACCATAGGTAAGTGTTGTCAAAAAGTAAAGATTAGTTTGAGTTCTAGAGTAATAAGGAAATTAACTCCCCAAGAATTATTGATATTTGCCCAAATCATCACTATTAAGATCTTACCTGATGAACCAAACCCAAAAAGTGCGAATTTAGGGAGCCGAGTCTGATGGGTTGGAAATTGGTTTTGGAGTTCTACGATTTCCTGTGTTATGTCCTATTTTTTTATTATATATTAATGATATAACTGCACTTAATAACCAAAGTGACTTTGCTTTGTTTGCCGAAGGTACTACAATATTATGGCATAGTAAAGACTATAAAGATTTGCATGAAGTAGTTTCAAAAAATGGTGTGATGCAAACTACCTTTTTTTTAATATCTTTAAAACAAATTTATTGCGTTTTTATTGTTCCATATTATTTTAAATAAATCGGGCACATGATTGTTAGGCATTTTTATGGATGATAATCCAACATTTAAAACACATATATGAGGTATGGTTATAAGATAATGAGACTATTTCTATAAAACGTTTTTTTTTTTTTTTAATTTATACATGTTTAGTTATTATTATCTTCAATATATACCTCTCCTCTATCCGCACAATGCTCTTTATGAATTTTCCATTGTTCAAAACAATGCTGGAAGTCTTCTGTGAACTCCTCCATTCTTTCACAGCTTCAACATACTGAAATCTTGTTCCTTTTAACACAGATTTGACCTTGGGAATGGAAAAAAGTCATATGGTGCAAGGTCAGGCGACTAAGGTGAATGGTTGAACACTGGGATATTGTACTTAGCTAGAAATATCTTGACAGACAATGCAGAATGAACCGGTGCATTGTCCACAATTCGGGTCGTTTTTTTCTTACTATTTCACAGAGGCACCGCATTCGAAAGAGAAGGCTTCACGCTACACAGCTGTTGGTTGCTCGCCTTTGACGCATGCATACTTCCATAAAAGCATAAATCTCTTTATTTTATAGTTCCACCTCGTATTCAATCTAAAAACTATATACTTTGCGCTTGTGAAGTCACATTTTTTATATGGCTCTTTTGGGGAAGCTCAAGTCAGTATTTCTTGAATTCAGTTTTTATTTTACAAAATCGAGCTTTAAGGTACATGTGTAAGGGAACAAGCCGGAGATTCCTCTCGACCCTTATTAATAAAACATAAAATTTTGACATTTACGTGTGTTTTTATTCTTGAAGCGGCGTGTCTTATCTATAGAAAGTTTGGTCCTGCTGAAAATGCGAGTAATTCTTACAATACTTGATAGATGGGAAAAAATCGTTTAGAGGGGCAGTAAAATTATTACTGCTTCAAAATGCCTGTTATCATGTAATAAACTGAAAATGATTGTAACGTGCTATCCGCCATGCGGTGGGCAAGACACTTTAGACAATACCGCGGAATGTAATCTTTTGTCTTGAAATGACAAGGGTAAAATCGATTCGCTTAACTTCCCGAATTTTTATAGTCCTAAATAGTTGAACGGAACGAATAGTAGAAAGACATAAAATAACAGTAATAAGTTATAAACTGACCTGACTGATCTAAATCTTATCAGTTGATTATAATTTCTAGATGTCTGCGATGCCATTGGTCGGTCATAAAAATAAAAATTTATCTTGAAGTAATTAATTACTTTTTTTTATTAAAAACAGCTCATCATTAAACAAAGCAATATGTTGACGAACCTCTTTTTTTTCACAAAACTGGTAAAATGTTAATGAGGTAGTACACCCGTTATTTTTAGAGTGGGTTTTAATTTTTAAAATATCTTTATACAGCTGAATATGCATCACCAAATTTGAGGTTAGAGACATACACAATTATTAAAGAAGTTCTGTTCTTAATTGTGATTATGGATTTTCACACAACCCAGTATTTTATTGTGAAAAAATGCAATTTAATACATTGCTATGCCTGAAATGTCAGTGCATAACAGTTTTAAATCGATTTATTGGTATAGTAAATATTTACAAACTAGTTTGCCCACCATTTGGCGGCAAGAACACTGCAGTCATTTTATATTTGACAGTTCAATTTGCATTTGACATTTATTTTATTTTAAGATATCCGTAACCGAAGTAGTTTGCCGGTAGATTGTAAATATTCGACTTAATTTACTTTGCATCACTTTGTTTCACTTTTTAATTAAATTGTGTTATTCAAATATTTTTATTTCTGTGTATTTAATTTGTTCTTTTATTAATTCATCCGTTTTTTATAAGGCCAATTGCAATTACATTTCTATAAAGTCTTAATGTTAATGTTTTTTTTTAAATTTTATTTCAAGATTTACATCGTTTTAAAGGTTGAATTTTGTGCGTTTTAATTGTTAGGTTTGTTTGCTTTTTATTGATGTTATTTATTTTTATTCGATGATTTTTTACAGTACTGTTTAGTTTTAAGTTATTGCTTTGTCAAAAAGATTTTTTTCATAGACAAAAAATTGAATTACTAACCATAAAATGAGCTAAAACTTGGTTTTAGTAGGAAAAAATTATGATTTTAAATCAAGTCTACTAATATGAATAAGTTCATGATGACATTTTTCCACCAAGATCGCTGAAGCTAATGCTGATACTTTCTCCAGTGTCTGATGCTACATTCATCTAAATATTTATTTATTTTTTGGGTTTTCTCATAATAATTAGTACTTTTCTTTTAGGTCATATTATGCATCAGTACAAACTAAATCAAATGTACCAACCAAAGGAGAATATCCACCCCCGCCCGCACATAGTAGACTGTCACAGGGCAAAACGACTGACAAAATGACGAATATCCATCCCTCAATGATACCAAAAGGTAAGAGGGAATATAATGTTATGATCATGGTACTATGAACTGTTAAAAACAATAATTTTATTTCAATAAGATTTTTTTCTTTTAGGAGACCTTGCGATGTACGGCTATCAAGTCCACGCCTCTCAAAACGCCTATTATGAACCAAAGAAAACTGAACTTCACAAAACGACCCCTAGTGGACTCGTAGTAACCAAAACGAGTATAGATAGCAGAGATCTGCCGAACCCTCCTCCGCTAGTGAGCGAGATGAAAAATTCTGTGATTGTAAAGCATGACGCGAAAACGACGCATCATGTGGAACCTCGAGTTTCAATAGCACTAAGTCCTAGTCCTAAGTTAAGGAACGAATTAATGGGACACTATATGACAGCCTCGGGAGGAGGAGGACAAAAGGCGAATATTTATGAGTATAGGTATGTGTTACACATACAATAATTTAAACTGATGAAGTGTTATTTATTTTCATCTAATTAGCGCAAAAAATGTTATTTCAAATTATATCATAAATTATTTTATCAATACTTATTTACAGGAGCCCCAGTCAATCTCCCCATCACCTAGCTCCTCACGCCGCAAGTCCGCACCATCACATGGATGCGGCCAAATCTACTGCCCAACACCACCGGTCTTCAAGCGGGCAACTACCTAGTCCGCACCACCAAAGACAGTCGCCTCATGGACAGACTCATCCCCACAGTCAACAGCACCCTTCACCGGAACTGAGGTATAGGCAAGATGCGGGGTCTGTTGCGCAGGCTATGATATTTCCTAGCTCTGGTAAGTTTGAATTTAGTATTAAAAAGATCATAATAAGATTGATATTTAAATTGGAGTTTTTAAGCTAAAATTCAACTTGTTTTTTTCAGCTAAAGCCAATTACTCGTTTCTGTCTTCGACAACGGCAGCTTATACTATGTCGTCAACGCCGACTATGTCGGGTTCTAAACCCAAAGTGTCATCACCAGCTCCACATCATATCTACGGTAAACCTACTGCAGTTAGTGTGGTGCCAGTGACGAGACCTCACGAGGCGCAGCCTCCACCACCCATGCACAAGCCTCCATTGGGAGCTAGTGTATCGCCGTCGCCTTACCAACAGGTAATTTTGATTTGAGAGTTTTGTCAATGTCTCGTCACAAACTTGTAAATCTTGTCCCAAATTATGAACATTTTTTCCTTCTTGCAGGTTTCTCAGTACCATCCACCCGCTATGGCTTCAGCACCCAGTATAAATACTTGTCCACCACCAGCACACAGTAGTCGAACAACATCAGCTATAGGGTAAGAAAGATTTTTTTGTAAACTCGTATTTATTAAACATTCGATAAAATAGCAAAATAACTTTCTTTTGGTGATAAAAGAATTTGAATAATGAACCCTAAAATAAGAAAACTAATTTAATATTTTTTTGTGCAGTACAAATTTCTAAAATGAATTGTATTACCATCCCACCTCCCGTGGAATGACCCGTATTTCATTGTTTTTATCTTATAAAATGTCCTTGAATGTCCTTCGAGTGATCTCTATAGATTCTCTTCAGTTTTGATAATTATTAGTGCACTCTCAGCCAAAAATATAGTCGAAGGATTAATCGACATTAGATGCTACTACACATATATGACTTTTTGAAAAAGTCAAGTTTGAAAGTAGTTTTCAAAGTCAAATGAGTCATTGAAACTTTTAAGTAGAGATATTTGTGATATATAAATATATATAAAGAATTCTTGAAGTTATTGTAAATAACACAAATAGCGTCTATATGTCAAAATGCCCTGAGTGCAAATACCATCTAAAATGGCAAACTACAATGGATATGTCAGATGGCTCCTAGCAATGACAGTCATCGATGATTACTCTATAACGCCATAATCCCAACAAATCAAATTCAACAAAAATTCAATTTACATTGTTTTTGGTTTTAGTTATGACCGATTACCATACCCGACCGGCGCTATGCCACCTGCCAGCTTATCGGTGAAACTTTTAAATCAGCCAGGTACTTCCCCACCAACTGCCTCTTCGGCTCCTCTAAGTACGTCTCGCATGCATACGAATTACAGCATATCGCCTGGACCAGCTGGGTTACAACAAAATGTTCAAACGCAACCCTTGGATTTGGGAGTTAGTTCAAACAAGTCGAAGTAAGTTGATTGTTGAGGTTTATTAATAAATGGTTCAATATTTCGTTTTTACAAAATAAACAATAAAAATATAATTATAATATTTATTACAGTGACAGTGGTCAGCCTACATCACCAAAAAGAAAAAGCACATCAGTTATTGGTACACCAGTTTGCTTGGACGTCAAAAAACGAAAACTCGATACCCCGCCAGGGTTAACGCCAGCCATGCAACAGAACCTAAAGTCTTTCAGCGGCAGTGTCGGCGGAACAAATTTGATCGCCCAGCCTGGAATGCCAGGACAACCTCAACTAGCTCGAGTCAGCGAACCTAGTCCTTTAATTGCAAGTGCAGCAACTACCATAACTACATTGGTGAATACTGCTGCATACAGGTTTGTTTTAAATTTATATATATTATTTAAATCATTTATTTTACAACTGCGATCAATTTGACTTGCAAAATAGAAGTGATGCAATTTATATATTACCCTTAATGAAGGAGACTATCTGCTGCCGTATTCTGTGGCCTAACAAAAGCGTTTGACTATGTCAGTCATGATATTCTGCAAATTTATGGATTTCGCGATACCTCCTTAAATTGGTGACAGTCTTATATTTGTCAGAGGACTCAGTTAGTTTTGTTTGCAGGAAACTTCCATTATAGAGTTTACCAAGGGTCGGTTTTTTGTCAATTTTGTTTCTTCTGCAACTTGAAGCGTCAGCGGCGAATTCCTCTTTTTGCCGATGACACAACTATTCTGTGAAGGAATAAATAAAGATTTACCTTGAAGAATTTTATTAGATTCATAAGTTCCATGAAGTTTATGGGTTTACATGGGAATAGTAAGTTAAACTTTAGGAAATATATTGAAAATTTATCCCAGAAATTAACGTTTGGTGGTTTTTCTTGCAGGTCAATATCTAGAGTAACGGAGCCATCATCAATTAAAATGGCTTATGCCCTTATGGCAACTCACCAGGCCTATAAAATCTGTTTCTCGGGTGGTTATAGTTTGTATTTATTTAATTCTTTGTAATACAGAAAAGAACGTTTTATGTAAGGACTGAGAGAGACTCTTGTTTAACTATATTTCTGCGGAAGCTGATTATGACTTTGCTGTTATTTTGGAATACAAGAGGTCGTTAAAATCCCAGTCATAACGTTTCCTTGCCAGTTTCCTCAACCACTCTGGTAAAAATAGCTTTATTTACAATGCTAAAAAGCTGTGTTTAGTCACCTATCGGAGTATGTAAAAGAAATAAATAATAATTTATGTATGGTTTGTTTGCGTTATTCATTATATTTACTTTTATATTGTATAGGTTCGACCTGGTAATGTTTCCTGATATCTAGTTTTGTCTACAAGAAGTTTGTACTTTTTTGACAATAAAACATGTTTTAAATTTCAGAGCACCTGTGACGACAGTCAGCAACCCCCTAGGTGGTACCCAGTCTCCTACGTCGTTAACAGAGAACCTTCCCGATTTAAGCGTAACCGCGGTAACAGTGGAAATACCGCGCCCTGCCAGTACAGATTCTACACATTCCATACCCCTTACCAAACCTGGCACCCCCAATATTCCACTAAGTTCCAGTCCGGCCCCGAGAAACACTAGTACGCCAAACAGCTTGGTAGGAATGCCACCTAAATCAAGCACACCAAATCCTGTTTTGGGTGTTGCAAGCAGTATACCAAATACCACTATAAGCAGTACACCTGTTAATAATTCGAGTGGTACCAGTACACCCAATCTTTTGACTACACCAAACGCTTCCAGTAATGCTGGTACGCCTACTCCACCAATAACCGAAGAGAATCCAGGAACACCTGTCAAGACAGGTGGTAGTGTTACTCCAAGTATTGTAGACTCTGAGAAAAGTAATAGTCCTGGGCCGCAAAAGAGTTCTGGAGGCAGTTATCCCGTGAGGCATTTAAAAAAAGTGAGTATTGAAAATGTAATGGATAAAATTTCAGTTTTGATTTTATATAATACTTAGTTTAGAATGATGACAAGTTCGTAGGGACATATGATAATCAGTGATTATTTACGTAGATGGGAATCTCTCTGATATCTATAATCAAAAATTATATTTCCTATGTTTTCTTAGCAGGTAAATTAACCTTTTGCATGTTTCTTTTCAGGCATGGTTACAGCGACATACCGGCGAGGATCTTGAGGACACCACTGGAGTCATAGGGTCGGGTAGTTGCGTTTCACTTCCACTCACCATAAACACGCCCAGTCCTCCCCCTGTAAAAAACGAGAACCCCGTAAATTCGATCCACTCTGTGGGTAGCATGGCTGTAAACAGCATAAATAAAACCAAACATTTTCAAACAAAAACGGTGAACAGAAAAACGAAGGAGAGCAACGTAAACGGGCATCCGAGCGATGCGGCTAAGACCAGGGACGATTCGTCAAGTTCGGATCCTGAAAGAAGCGGAAGAAAAAGTCCTCCTAAAAGAAAACCTCCCAAGGTAAAGAGAAAAAAGGGCGGTGGGAGTGTGCTGGCTAAGAAAATTGCTGAAGAGAAAAAAAGGAAGGGGGATAAGTTGGTAAGTTAATGTTTTTTTTTTACTTTACTCATATTTTCTTTTCTTCGTTTTATCTCTTTCTTCTCTGAAATATTTATTATTTTGTGATCAGTTTTGTTGAAGTTATATACTAGCAGATGGCGTCTACATATCTTGGAGCCAAAGAAAGAAATTTGAATAATTCTATCGTATACGGGGTATGGACAAGAATTTTATTTTTTACTTGAGTACAGTGACCTTATTTCAAAAAATAAAGAAAAAATTTCCCTCTGGATATATTCGCGTAATTGAAAACCAGAAAAAGTAAAAGAACTAAAACACAGATTGAGCTAAAATGACTACAAACTACTTACACATTTAATAGAAAATATTAGTTTTAGTTTATTGTACAAGATATATTCAAAATGGCGCAATAACATTTCCCATAACCCTATAATAGAAAAGGACGTGATAGATATAGCTTGAAATAAAATAAAATTTAACATAAAAGTTTATGCCACAGAAGCCTTAAGGACCATAAGAATCAACATCAGTAAAGTAAGAAAGAATAATCCATAGTTTATAGAAAAAGTAAAACTATCTGACTGAAAAAAAATATATGCATAAAATATATGAATAACAAGACCCAAGAAGAGTACAACATATAAAGAAGTAAAAAGTCAAATAAATGACTTCATCTGTCAACTAAAGAAGAGCCACTGGGAAAATTCTCCAAAGAATGGAAAGGGATCTCTACAACGGATAAAAAAATATTTAGACCATGCTTTGAAATAGGAAAAATCAAGAAGTGCAGATCGCCAGGGTAATACCTGAAACATAGGAAAACCACTTTACAAACTTTCTAAACAACCAAGAATCAAGTGACGAAGATGAAGACATCAACAGAGATACCCTAGAGGAAGAACAGGATAACCCTGAAATTATTACGGTAGAAGTAGAACAAGCGATGCTTAAATCTAAAAACAGAAAAGCACCTGGCATTAATGACATTACTAACGAATTCATCAAATATGGAGATCCAGAAATCCAGCAGGAAATTAATTATTCTAAAGAATTATATCCCATGGAGAAACACTTACTGAAGAAAGAAACAAACAAATTACAAAGGAATAATCCTTCCAAGCTCTATATTAAAATTACTGACAAAGATCCTATCAGAAAAAACCAATAACCGGATTACTATCTTCGAAGAACATCAAGGCTTTAGACAAAATAGATCTACTATAGATGCCATCTTCATACTCTGACAATTAATAGAAAAATCAATTGAATTTGATAAACCGCTATACCTAATGCTCAAACCAGCTTTTGATCAAGTCAGTCTGAAAGATATAATAATCTTTCGAAAACATAATGTTAATCGCAAAGTGCTGACAATCTTTATGATGAACTAAACTGAACTGGACCGAAATAATATCGCGAAAAACCAATAGCAATCGGCATTGGATAAGGAGACAGTTTAAGTCCATTACTCTTTAACGTAATAATAGACGAAATAATCGGAATTGTAAAATAAGTTTATACCAAATACAAAATGGGAAACAGAGTCGTCAATGCTGACGATGCTATTAGAGAAACACTACAATTAGAGACGACTGTAGATTACCGGATGTGATAAGGTGAAGAAAGTTAAGGCGTCACGAATGGAAATATATAGATTGCATGACCAAATCAAAAAAACCGGACAGGAAACGATCACCGGGAAGACTTTTAAAAAGATAGAAGGAATACTAGACTTCATCATCTCAGGAGGATTAAAACTGGAAATAACAGGACATTGTTCTACTGTAAGGATAAAAAGATTACAATTTAACATTTTATCATGTTTTTTTTTTGTTAAAAATCAATTTTATGTATGCACATTGTACAAACTTTCTCTAAGTGAGTGTATCTTAGTTTTTCTCAGTCGTTGTAAGTAAGCTAGAAACTGAATTCATTTTGATGTAATATTAGCATTTAGGGCGGTTAGGGGCTAATTAGGATGGTCGACCGATCTTCCTTACTTAATGTCCTAATTGGAAACAATGTAATGTGTAGTCGAAGCGCCGAGCGCCAATAGAGCTACTATAAATAGTACATGCTCTAATGAAAGCGTAACACCGATAGAAAGGGAGATAAAATAAAAGGTCTACCTCTCGTTAATACCACGTACTCAGTACAGATCTCCTCTGCCATCAGCATACAGTGCAGACAAAACACTGATTGTCTTAACGAGATAATATGGACGATTAAATAATCAGAAATGCAATAATCATGAATATTATGAGTACACAAACACAAAACCACCAAACAAACTTAAAATTAAACTCAAACCACTGCCCCTCGGATCACAGCTTATATACAAGTTCCAAATACTTACTAGATAATAGTCATTTTAGCCGAGTGGGTAAGGTGTTTGCCTCACAGTCAAAACTGCTAGCATTCAAGACTTTGCGTATTTTTTTCATGTAGAGTAAAGAATATTCCACCTAATTTTTTACATTTCTTAAGAAATCTATTTTTTTATATAATTGTAGCCTTAAAAGTATATGTCTATCTATAATCCATACAAACGACGCAAGTTAAGGTATCGTTGTTGGTAACGCTCGAAAATGGCATATAAAGAAAAGGTAGTTTTTTCATATGTTCTTGATAGTTGTGAAGTGAGAATTATAAAGATTACTTGAATAAAAATATTAGATATGATGGTTATACATTGCTGTTCCCCAGCACTTTCCTTAATATTTTCACACAAGTCATTTCGGTTAGAACAGGACCTCTTTTTGCGTGCTTAGAAAGCGACTGATTTAAGATCATGTATATCGTGTAGTTTAATAAAATAAATTTCAGTGAATTTATTGTAGAAAATTCAATGAAAAATATTTTGGTTTCAGCCTCCACAAAGTGAAAGCGGAAGTGACAGTGACAAAGAATCCGATAGTGCAAAAGATAGTGATTCAGGAGCTAGTACAACCGTTTCAGGAAGTGGTAATGGAAAAAAGCACGGAAAAGAACCTAGAAAAAGGGGACGAAGACCAAAGGGTTCAAAAAACGACAAGGTAATTTATTTTGTGTTCATGATAGTTCTTAAAGTACCTAATAAAACATATATATATATATATATATATATATATATATATATATATATATATATATATATATATATATATATATATATATATATATATATATATGAATAAAACTTTATTCTTCGACTAAATTACTTGTATTTTTAGGGCGAGGAGCCGCGCGCGAAAAAACCTAAAGAAGAGCCCCCGCGCGACCCCTTTCGCAAACCTCCAGTGGGCCAGCTGAAAAAGACCGGTGAGAGTTTCCTGCAAGATGGACCTTGTTTTGAGGTATGTATATAGGATTTATTGCATCATTTCCCATCTTGGATATTTATATTAAATTATAGTTTTAATCTTTGACGTTTCGACAGGTCGCCCCAAAACTAGCGAAATGTAGAGAATGCAGGTGGACGCCAAATCAGCGATCTAGAAATATGCCAAACATTTTTTGTCGCTTCTATGCATTCAGAAGGCTGAGGTACACCAAAAATGGTCAACTTGCCATTGCGGGTTTTAGTGATCCTCATAAGGATGCGCTAGAGGTAAGAAATAAAGAAAAAAACATTTAAAAATGCTTTAAATACTTGAAAATTTACAATAAATACATAATGCATTTTTTTTCTTGCTTATTCTGAATGAATTATTCGTTCTTTATGAAAAATTATTTATTATCTCTTGATAGGAAGACATAAAATTATGGCTACCTAACCCAGATAACCCGCCAACCGACTTAGACCTAGATACATCCCGATTTCTATTAACGCAAGTCGGGGACCATTTTTGTGATCTTCTAGTCCAAGAAAAGGAGGCTATCCAGGAGCATATGTCTGAAGGTATTAGCCAAGATCCCTTTTTGATTTTAAAATATAAGTTTTTACTGTATTAATGAATGATTTTAACTCTTTATTGATTTCTATTTTAGAAAAAACAGTGGCATGGAAAAGAGTAGTCCAAGGTGTAAGAGAAATGTGCGATGTCTGTGAAACAACCCTGTTCAACTACCATTGGGCGTGTGGAAAATGTGGCTTTGTCGTCTGTCTGGATTGTTATAAGGTAAGCGAAACAGAATCTTAATTTCTTTTTAGACACAAAGAAACATTACTTTTTTGATATTTATGACACTAATATTTTAAATCTTTTTTACAGAGTCGGAAACATGGTACAATAAAAGCTGTAGGTGATTCTGGTAAAGATCGTGATGAGTTCTTATGGTTGCTCTGCACTAACCGATCATCCCACGAACAAGAGAAACTTATGCTTACTCAAATTATTGCAGACAACTGCCTCTTAAAACTTGGCAAAATGGTGCATGAGATGCGGGAATTATGGGGTATTGAGCAATTCTGCGGATGCCCTAGCTCAAAGGACGCGAAAATTAACAACGTCGAGTGTAAAGAAGTAGTTAAGATGATTCTGGCAGAGAAGATGAATGGAGTTAAGAAAGAGGTTAAGGAAGAACCTAAAACAGCGGTGAACGGTGTAAAAGATGAGAAACAATCGTCGCTTACATGGCTCGCCGATGTAGCTCTTTCCAAATCGGAAGAACCTGTGAAAAAGGAAACGAAAGATGAAGGATCTAGCAGTGAAGAAGAAGGCAACTTTTCTACACTGCGAGAACTTCTGATCCGACCTTCTCACAAGGCCAACGGTTCGTCCAGAGCGGCATCACCTGTGTCAAAGAGCGAGAAGAAAAAGTCGAAATCTGAAGCCAGCGACTCTGACCCGTTGACAAGCTTCGGTCTCGAAACTCCAGTTAAACCGGAAAAAGAGGAACCAGAGGAGAAAATAGAGTTGAAGCATTACATTCGAAGATACAACTGGCAGCACAAGGGCAGGCAGCAGTTGCCGATTAGAATAATGACTTTGACAGAGAGTAAGATTTTGTATCCGAATGTGGCCCATTCGTGGCTTTGTGATGGCAAGCTTTTGAGGCTGAGCGATCCGTCTTGCAAGGACAACAACAAGATTTTTCAGGTAAAGTCTAAAGAAATTTGTATTGAAGTAGACTAAAAATGATCCAGTCACTGCACATGAGTGATATGTGGCAAATACTATAATAAATAATACAATTTAAAAATAAATAGTTGGAGATATAAAATATTATAAAAAAAAATTAAATACAAAACTTCATTTGACCCATTTAAATCAGCTGGTCGTAACTAGTGTGCGATTTGGCAACGTTGTGGTTTTACGGTTAATGTTTATCTCTAAGGCAGTCTAATATTACTTTTTCATAATAAATAAGTATACAAAATAGTAAAATGTTTACTCATAGCTTCGGGGCTGGGTATCTCTGATCCATTGTTAGGTTGGATTGAGACCTATCTGAGCAATCATCGTCAGGTAGTGCAGGTGAATGATTTTGTATCTTTTGAGATTTGAGTGTCTTCAGGGGTCCCACATCGGTCCATTATTGTTCAAATTATTCATTAATAATGTATCCATCTGCTTTAAGTCAAGCAAGTTCTTACTCTTTGCGGATGACATGAAGGTCATCGACAGTTACAGTGACTGCTTGGAGCTTCAGCCGGCCCTCAATAGATTTGTTTCCTGGTGCGGGGTGAATGGGATGAGTTTAAATATTCCTAAGTGTAAATTTAAGTTTTCTACATTGTGTTTTCCACTGGACTTTTGCTATCACTTGGATGGTAGGCCGCTGGTCTCCGTTTATTCTGTGCAGGACCTAGGAGTCCTTTTTGATTCCACCCTTTTATTCATTCCTCACATCGCTGACATTGTTAGTAAGTGCTCCCCCTTGCTAATAGAAAAGAGTAGAGACTTGCAACTTATCTTTAAAATTACAAACAGTAACACCGATTACCCCAATCTGCTGTCGAGTGTTGTTGGTCTATGGGTCCCTCCCAGGATTGATATTCCTTGAGGCATTTTAAACGAATGCTGTTGGAATTGATTGTCGATTGATGTTTTGTGTTTTTGCTGTTACTGATTGACAATATGCCGATAAATTGAAAGCGTCAGACTTAAATTATGTCGTCAGAATACAGTGAATGCAAAAAAACGTAAATTAGAAGAAAATTTTACTCCACAATATGTGTATGTTTATATCAATAACCGAGTAATAGAAATGAAATGTATTGCTGATGATTTGTGGTACAAAGATTGTGATTTACCAGTATCTTTAAGACATGTCGTTAAAGAGGCCATTTTTTGGGTTAGCAAGTATTTTCCGTGTAAAATACATACAATTCAATAGTATAAATTTAATTCCTGCAAGTGGTTACGACGAGATTTCATAATGCACAGAATTTTTTATTTACTAACGTGTTTATTTATTTATTTATTTATTTTTGATAATATCTCTTTACAATCCTTCAATATAGTCTCCTGAGAACAACCACCGCGTTCCAACGTCCAGAAAGCTTTGCAATTCCACCTTTATTATTCTGGCAATGGCTCCGGTAGAAAGCTCTTTGGGAATAAATCAAAGTCTGGAGGACTCATGTCAGGACTTTAGGGTGGATGAGGTAGCACTTCCCAACCGTATTCACGCAACTTTTCAGCTACGACACCGGCGACATGAGTAGTCCAGCCTTGAGCAACTGAGGTTGGAATTTGTGCATTTTTTCGTTCAGTTTTTGAATGAATTCTATGATTTCATCTCCGATCAAGTCTCTAATCCGCGTTTCATCAATAGTGATGATTTGATGGAGGAAAGCTGAACCTTCAACACCACATCTTTGTTTTTTTTCGAAATGTCACAATGTCCAAGCGTTTTTGCTTCTATTCAAGACAGTGAGGGACCCATCATGCACAAATTTTTCTTTTTTTAAAATCATTGGTCAGAATTCGGAATATGGACATTGTTGAAATTCTCATGGCTGCAGAAATTTCCTCACATATCACTCGACGGTCTTTTTCGAGACCATCTGTCACAAGTTTTTCATTTTTTTGGTCTGCTGATGTTTTCGGCCTTCCTGGTTTTTTGTCATCGTTTATAATTACACGACCATCACGAAAACGATTTTCATTGATATCTCAGTAAATCCACGGTAAGCTAAATATTGCAAACGAAGGAATCTGTATGTTTCAAAAAGCTATTTTATATTTTTAACCAGATCTAATCGACCAATGATAGTATAATTCAAAGGAAAGTGCCAAGATCCTGATTTCCCTTAAGTCTCTGTACAAATTTTTACTTTTTTGAAAATAGAATTCTCAAAAAATATACACAGTAACATGGGCAGTGTTTGGAAGCCCTTAAAGTGCTTTAATAATTTAATATTTTCTTTGTGAATTTTTTTGTTAACTAATAGCAGCTTTTTTGATTTTTTAGGATCAATGGAAACGAGGTCAACCTGTGATAGTATCAGACGTATGTAAGAGTATAGACAAGGAATTGTGGAATCCCGAAGCATTCGCCCGTGACTTCGGTGATGAGAAAAACGATCTCATCAATTGCATGACGGGCAATTTAGTACCCAACCAACCCATGCGTAAGTTCTGGGAAGGTTTTGAAGAACCCTCGAAAAGACTTAAGGACGAACGGGGTCAACCTATGTTGCTTAAGCTTAAAGACTGGCCTCCGGGCGAAGACTTTGCCGAAATGTTACCCGCGAGATTCCAAGACTTAATGCGAGCACTGCCTTTGCAGGAGTACACTAGGCGTAGCGGAAAGCTTAACTTAGCGTCACGGTTACCCGACTGTTTTGTTAGACCCGACTTAGGACCTAAGATGTATAATGCCTATGGTTCCGCTTTGCATCCTAGCAAGGGAACGACTAATTTACATTTGGACGTCAGCGATGCCGTTAACGTCATGGTTTACGTTGGAGTTCCGAAAGACGGCGACTCCGACGAACATATTAAAGAAGCTTTCCGCGCAATCGACGAAGCTGGATGTGATATTTTAACTAGACGACGAGTGCGCGACAAAGGCGAACTACCCGGCGCTTTATGGCATATTTACAATGCGCGTGATGCCGACAAAATCAGAGACTTGTTAAATAAAGTGACCGTGGAACGCGGTGGACGATTAGAGCCGCATAACGATCCGATTCACGACCAAAGTGGGTACCTCGACGGACCTCTACGCGAGAGACTTTACAAAGAATATGGCGTAGAGGGTTACGCGATCGTACAGTGCTTAGGCGACGCAGTATTCATTCCCGCGGGTGCGCCGCACCAAGTTCGAAACTTACACAATTGTATCAAAGTAGCAGAGGACTTTGTAAGTCCCGAGAACGTAGCTCACTGCTTCCATTTAACCCAAGAGTTCCGTGGATTAAGCGACACCCATTCGAACCACGAGGATAAGCTTCAGATAAAGAACATTATTTATCACGCCGTCAAAGACGCGCTGGGCCATCTGGGTTCGGTCGTAAATAAACGACTTGGCCGTCGTGTCGTAGCAGTGGATAATCCCGATTCCTCCGCAGACGGCGATTCAGTGTGATATACCCTGCATAGTGTGGACTCAATGTACATACGGCCTTAGGCCGAGCCGGTCCCGTTTTCTCACTGTACATAGGATAAACCCTGTACAAAGCAGACTTAAAATTCGGTTGCAAGTTGCACGGTAAAACTTCCTGTTGTAGATTTTCGTGTCCGTTCTGACACAGAACTTGTATTTAGCCTGTTTACACTTTTTGTCTGTTGTGGTCCTTGGCGGGCCGTTTCCGAACTTATTATTATACACTCGAAAAATGTTTCGACTTTTTACATTTCCCAATAAGCTCAATGTCGTTTTTAAAACAAAGTTTAACAATTTTTATTTTGTTCTTGTTTTAATGTAAATAAAAAATTCCTGCAGAATAAATGTTAGATGATGATTTTTTTCATAATTTCATTATGAATAGAAATTTCTGTATTTAAATAGTGGGGTTAATGATCATGCCACAAATTTATGGGATATAAAAATGTGAAAATTTTTCTTTTTCAATAATATTATACACAGTATGTCCTTTAAATAACTGGACGAGATCTTAGAAAAATATCTTATTTATTTTTACAAAAATTTTTCAATATATGTCCCCTGACTATCCTTATCATAACAACTTTGATATCGTATATCGTTCCTTTTCGCACAGTTCATCTTGGGGAACAGGATATAATCACAGGATGACAGATCAGGCAAGTACGATGGGTACTGAATCATGGGAAGCTTTTTTTTGCGTCAAAAACTTACTAACAGCAACAGTATAGTGTGGAGGTGTATTATCCTGCAAGGGATTCTCTTCCATAATCGTTTCATAACTTCCAAATAGTACTCTTCATTGGCCCTCTGACCATACAGAACGAATTCCCGATAAATTCCCTTGGAATTGTCTTGATCCGGGACTTCTCAAAACGCAGCAGTTTCTTCGCTTTCGGTGAACTTTGTGCCTTCCATGTAGCACTTTTGAACAAACAATCAGTGCTGTACACTTTTTGCATTAAATTATACGTTCCGAACATATTTAAAACAAATTTTAATATTCGCTTTTTGTTCCATCAACGAATACAAACGTTCTGACACCGAAAACGTCATATCTCCAAAACAAGTTGTTGGATTTTGATGAGAATTTGAAAGAAGATAGCTGATATGCCACCCGATGAATACAAGTCATTAGTCAACAGGGACAATCATGACATACTGTGTATATCTGCTATTAATACAGAAAAATTCAGTCAATAATAGAAAAAAATTACATTTAATATATTTCCTATAGGACTTTTTATTTGTATATGAAGAACAAACTTATTAAATGGGGCTCGATGTAGGATTATTAGTTCTTTTCTTACCTAAGTAAAAATATGACATCTTCTACAAATTCGGCCAACTTTTTTGGTTTTAAATTTTGAGAACAGAACTAGTAATACTACTCTTAAATCTCCCAAGCTGAACTTTTCTGAGATTGTTGGCAAAGTTCTAATCATTCGATAACTTTATGTGTATATGGTTAAAACGATTGACTAAATACTTTTCACTTGTACTAATTAACTATTGGTAAACATTTCTGTAAGCACACCCCATGACTTAAATGTTGCAATACCTAATAATATCCCAAAATTTCCAACGTTAGAGTGTATAATAGTAGGTAAAATTTATATATCATTGTTGTTTAAAAAAGTACCAGTGTTATTTTTAAGAACTTATAATACTGTGCCTGTTCAAAAAAAAAAATGTATTTTAGCTAAAAGATAAAAATTGATATTTCAAATTTACCTAAAACTCGCTGCTATGGAATATTCGTGGGTTTAGTGAGTAAAAACTTGACTAAAATAAACCTAAAAGTGCTATTTTAAAAGTGCCAATTGAACTTATTCTTCTAGGCAAACTAAAAAATATTTTTCCCTAGATTTTTTTTGTTTGGTAAAAAGCTTTCGTTACGGGGGAATGGAAATTAACTGTACTGGCAAATTTGTCATTTAAAAAGTGATCTCGATTTTATTTTTGTTAAATAAACAACGATTTAAGTATGTTTAAAACTGTCTTTTGTTCTTATTAGGTGTACGTTAAGGTCCAAAAGGACTTAGTTCAGAGTTTTTGTATAGTTTAATTTTTAACTTCGTATATATATGTATATTGTTTCTAAAAACACAGTAATTTATTTGCTTACAAGTTATATTGTACAGTTTAGAATATAAGTTTTTTTGTACAGAAAGTGTTTTCCTTTTTAAATCCCTCTTTGGGGATATAATTTTTTTGTACTATGTATATTATGTAAGAATATAGGTTTGAATAAAAAATGTTTATTACAGTTTGTTGTTTTTTTTTCCTACAGACAACTGACCACAAATATTGTTATATAAATGGTTAAAGTACAAAGGATCTGGTTAGGAGGATCACACAGTCATTTGAGTCAAAGGAATATAATGCCATCTTATTCTGCGACTTAAGCAAGACTGTGTTGCTCATGATCACCTCATAAAAAAGCTGCAATACTATAACTTTAATGACAGCAGCTGCAAACTTGGAAAATAGAGATTGTGAGAGTTGGAAATGAGTCTTCGGCCAGGGGTGAGATATCGATAGGGGTGCTCCAGGATTCGGTACTGGGGCTCATACTCCTTTTAATCTATAAATGCAAATTTTACGTTCTTTGTCAATGACATCACTCTCTCGGTTTCAAATATATCTCTAGAAGGGGCTTTGGGGAAGCAGGTCTAATGCTAGGCAGTGGTTTGATACAAGCTGATTAAAAATAAAACCAATCAAGTGTTTTCCCTACATGACTTGGGGGACACAAATGAGGGTTTGCTGAGTGCTCAGTTCTTGGGGGTTCAGATTGATCCTGGCCTTACTTGGAAAGCTCCTATAGAGTAGGTTTCGGGGAGCCTCCATAGCAGTCTGTTTGCCTTGAGAAATCTGGCGTTGTGTGTTGGACTGTCGATTCTGAGAGTCTCATATTTTGCGCTGTTCCATTAGGTCATTTCATACCCATTGCCCGTCTGGGGCCATGTGTTGCAAGCGGTACGCATGTTTCGGCTTCAAATAAAGTCTGTTATGGTGATGCAAGATAAACGCTACATGAAGGACTCTAGAGCAGCATTCTCGAAGCTAAAAATCTTAACATTGCCTTTTCAGTATATACTGGATATAGCAGGAAATACAAAGACATTTTCAGAATGAACAGTGATGTCCATAGCTGGATACAAGGCACAGGGACAACTTGGTGCCTGCATATTTTCGTTGAAGGTGTCACAATGAGCCTGGTTGTCTAGCAATAAAACTCTTTAATGACAAAGTACAAAGAATGGCTTATGTGAGAATACTGAGTATGATGAGACCTGTTCCCGCTGGGACTCTGGAGATCCTGGTAAACCTGCCTTCTCTCCACTTATACCTAGAGAATGAGGCCCTGAAGGCTCTTTATCGTTTCATTTGCCTAGGGCATCTCGAAACTGGAACAGACTTACTCAAGTGTCTGGGAAAGCATGGTGGAGAGGTGCCCATCACTCCCCATGCAAACCGATTACATGGCGCCGCTTTTGAAACCCAACTACTCTCTTGAGATACTTTTGCCAAGTTCAGAGGATTGGAAGGGAGAGCAAAATCTTCCGAGAAATGGATCCTAGTGGTTTACGGATGGATCTCGACAAGATGAAAGAACTGGAGCCGAGTTCTACACTCTCAGACAACGTGCGATGATCTTTACAGCAAAAATTTATGCTATTCTGCAGTGTTGCCATCTCTGTGCGACTAATATCTGAAAGCAAAAATGTACTCAACAGTCTAACGAAAAAGGGCTGCCAAATCAGACTCGTGTGGATCCCTGGTCACTCGAGTATACACGGGAATGAGGAAGCGAACTGTTTGGCAAAAATGGGGTCCGCAATGGAACCATATGGCCCCAACCAACTCTACCTGTCCCAGTTGCCTTTGGTAAAAGGAAATTAAAATTGTTGCTGGGAAGTAAATTTATTGAATAGTTGAGAAGAACTCTTAGAATGAGGTGTGCCAAGGAACTTATAACTTACGGCTAGAAAAGAGCTGCGAATTGTGATGGAACTGTCGACAGGACATTGTCGTCGGAGGGGCCATCTTCATAAGATTACTGTAGTAGATGATGATCTGATGTGCAGATGGTGTCTGGAGAATGAAACTGTTGACTACGTCCTCAGATAGTGGACAACACTCAACGAAGTGAAAGAGATATATTTCCGAGATTTTTTTACCGTTTTTAGTTGATTGATTGATTATATGACATAGGGTTAAAAAGCTCTTGGACTCCAGCCTTCAGACTTATTGTATTGCCTGTCATATCCGTTCTAGGCCAACAGGTTGGTTGTCTTAATCAGGTTTAACAGCCTGCTCACTAGTTTGTCCTCTTTGTATAAGCCTTCCGGATCGATCGATTTCTGAAGGTATCTCGAGTAGGCCAAAGCTTCGCACTCGAAGATGATGTGTGCGGCCATCTCGTCCTCTTCATTCCATAGTCTACATAGCGGGTTGATAATCTACATCCTCAAATCTTGGTTCAAAATCTGTATACAGGGCATTTAAATGTTGAACATAGGCCGAAACATCATCCTAGCAGCATGTCTGTGACAAGTTGGGAACTGGGAAAATTCGGGCTGTCCAATGTTTTGCGTCAGAGGTTCAATTCTGGCAAGAAAAGCTGCGATGATGGACTTTGTATTTATTAAATTCAGACTGTCACCCTGCAATTACAAGTTTACCTAGTCCCATATACCATTCAAATTTGTCTATAAAGATTCAGACAGAAACAAAAAGTAAATAATGCCGAATGCTAAAACGAAAAAACTAATAATATGATTAAAATAATTAAAAAGTTAATATAAGCGGTTGATAGAATATCGTAGAAATTAAAAAAGAATAATGTTATTAGAAAAAATGTACTTACTTATCTCCAGACTCCCAAAGAAGACAGTTTTCAGTACCTTGTATATTGTTGCATTTCAGATTGTTTCACTGTCCATATTATCTCTTAAAGGCAATCAGTGACTTGTCTGCTCCAGGCGCCGATCCCGTGTGTGTACGCTGGTAAACATTACGTATCTAATTCGTAATCAAAGTCGGTGAAGCTATCTTCGCTCAAATTAATTATAATTGGTTCCTCTATCTCACCGATCATGAGATCGAGTTTCCACATTTTCTTTTATTCTTTTGTTATATGGATTTTTCTCAATTTTCTGCACTAACTTTATTCAAAAAAATCTTTCAAAAGTTCAGTTAAACTACTAATTTTGTAAGTTGTGTTATTTCTAGCAACTCTACCTTTTACTTGAGAGAGATATTTCCGTCTCCAACGGACATGTTCCGGACGATCTATAAGAACACATTTCCTATCTGGTTTTTCCCAGCAAAAATTAAGTTCTCTGAGCAATTTCCAGAGCTCAGTTCTTTTAATTTCAGGTAAATCCCGATCTTCACTGATTTTAGTGAGAATTTTGTCGACGGTTGGGATCTGCTTCTCATAATAAATGTATGTACAACTTCTTTTATTGCAGTTTACGGCTGTATTCTTTTGAGTAATTATCAATTGATCAAAGTGAAAAAAGTGTAACTGATAACTTCATGTTCTTTTGAATATGCATTTACTTGTCATTAGGTCGAAGTGATCATGATTACTTCAAGAGATACAACTGAAAGTGATAATGCCTCAAAAGAATAGCCCTTACTTCTCTTCTTCCGACGAGGTTTTTCGTCTGCCTGGGAGTACTAACAATTCCAGTCGCTTTTTACTCCTTCAGTAGGTACATAGTAAATTCTCCAACTGCTGTCATGTTGGAACACATCTCAACAGAGCTTTTAACATTATTATCTAAATATGGATATCTTAAGGAATCATAAACATTCATCGTAATAAGTTTTTCGTTGAGGACAAAAAGCCCTGGTTTAACGATTTTGGAATAAATATAGATGTGGGAGCCATATCTTTTGGGTATCTCACTAATCTCAAATAATATATAAAAACAAGGACAAACAAGATAAATCACTAAGGACACACTGTAAGGTATACTTTGCTCACTGACAGAAATTAAATTGAACTATCAGAAATTTTATTGTTGCAGTAAATTTATAAATGCTTATAGTATTTAAATATAATTAGATTTACGGCAGTCCTCAGTTACCTGCGACACTGGAGCAGGTACGTTGGAGGTTTCGGTAACAGTTTTATTACTCTCTTTAGTTCTCGAATAGAGTATGGAATTGAATGCTTACGATCGCCCCTTCCTTTCCCAAGAGGTTTGAGTTCAGGAATATAGAACCGATTCAGCCTTTTATATTAGGAATGTATATGATGCTGGCACTCCCCCCGTCGACAACTTGTTTTTCTTGCGATAGTCCACCCCCCAAGAGCTTTGAGTTCAGGAAAATAGACCCGATTCTGCCACTTATACTAGGAATGTGTATGTTGATCGCATCTTCCCCCCTGTCGGCAACTTGTTTTTCTTGTGACCGCCCCCCTCCCTACCTCTCCAAGAGCTTTAAATTCAGAAAAATAGACCCGACCTGCCTTTTACACTAGAAATGGGAATGTCGCTGATGTCTCCCCCCCCCCCCCCCCCCGTCGACAACTTGCTTTCGCTTGTACTTTTGTGATATCACCAAACAGACAGGCTGGATCCGCCCCTGGCCTGCAGCCTGTGCTGATGGGAAGAGAGCTCTGCACTGCGCACGTGGTACTGAAGAGAGATAAAAGTCTCCTATTTTTTTTCCTTTTCTATCGGCTTAACGATTTCACCGACATGTGGTTTTATTCTATCTACACTAGCTCTATGATCGCTTGGCGCTTAGTTATCTAACTTCTTATCTACTTATCCTGAATGTTATTATATCACCCTAAAGCGTTCTCTACTTAGGACACTAACCGAGTAAGGAAATGCGGATCGCTAGGCCCTCTAATTTAATTCTTACATGATCTATTAAGCTCGTAAGATTAGCAGCCTTAAAAACTCAATCCTTTTTTTAAGAAAGTCATGAAAAAATCCATATAAAAAAAAAGGTCTGAGCACAATAAGGAACAAACGAAAATTAAAATCAATTTTTGGGATATCCGTTGGAAAATAAAATACAAACATTCAAATTTTGCAATTATTTATTCATCATAAGATTTGGTCACCAGAGAAGCCATTTTACTGATATACCTAATTATTTGTATTACCTCTTCGGATTGAATCACTGCAGAATCAGTTTAGACTCAGAGTCAAATATTTTTGTCAACTGAATATGAACTTGCAATGTTAGACAACCGTCAAGATTTATACTATTAGCTGATTTTCTAAAATCATTGTACCAAATATAATTAGAAATTAAGTAAAACGACCACGCTGACAATTCTGATCAAAATTCCAACATCCTGGTTATGATCTTACAAAAAGTTGCTACGAATGTTGTGATACAAATGGTAAAAGTACAAAGGGTCGATTTCTCGAAACAAAATTTGAAATTCTTAAAATAAAATTATCCTTAATTAATTCTTAACGTTACATTAAGACCTTTACTAATGCGTTCTAGTATACTCAACTTATAATGAAAAAAATATATTACGTGTTTAAATAAAATAATTCGCTACTTAATTTAAAACGAACGACTAGAAGGACATTGTAAGGGCCTTTTTATCACTCAAAATGTTTTTATTACGATGATATTTATTGTTCAAACAGCAAAAATAAAATTAATTTTACATAATGTCAATTAACTTATTCATTTTTATGTATTAGCAAAGTTTGTAATGCCGGAAATATTATGTGACTTTTTAAATATGCTGATATTATTGAAGGACTAAAGAAAGCCGGAAAAATATCTGTATTAAATTGCAACACTGACAAAATGCAAAATTATTATAACTAAAAACAAAAACTATCGAGTGACATTTTTTATATCTACCGTTACATTATATAAATGAAAATAGCATTATTTGTAATTTATACTAAGGTTATAAAATAAAAATTAGGAATTAGGCTTATTTTTCTAAACTAACATAAACTCAGTGGGTTGGCAGGCATTTAACTCGACTAACTTTAAGGTTAAGTGATACATTAGTTGGTATAATGTTTAATAGGTATAAGCTATTTTATCCCACCGCACTGTATATATTTTGTTATTCGTAATAGTATGGGGAAGATCACTAGATCACTATATATTTTTTTTTTGCGATTTTACATGAATTTTTAGCAGTATCGATGATACCAAAAAATATAAAGACAACAGATCATTTTCGATTTCACTGATCTAAAAAAAATAGGTTTTTTGATTAATAGAAAAAAATAAATGAAATATAAGAACTGTAAAGACTTATAACATAAAGAGCACCAGAACATTTTAAAATTGTATAGTTATTTTTCATGATAAATGAAAGAACTATACGATTTTACAACATACTAATAATAAAACCCACTCCCGCATTTTTGTTGATCTAAAACATATTTAAGTACTAACCTAAAAAATTTTGTTTCTTTTCACTACTTTCTATAATCTTAAAATTATGTCGTTAAAATTCAAGAAAGTAGAAAAACAAAACCATATATTTCTCAAATAATTTTAAATGTGAATTTCATTAAATTAAATAAAACTTCGAACTTCTAGTATGACTGTTATACAAATAATTTTGTAATTCAAAACACTTTCACTATTAGAAATTTGTTATTTGAGAAATAATATGCCATCGCATAACCTAAACTGGTGCCCTAAAATTCTAATTATCTAAAAAATATATAAACTAACTTATTCACTTTCATCTTAACTATACACGCGCAACTCTCACACGCGAAAAATCGTTTAAATCAAAAATTTTGTGACTATAGCTGCCCTAGAAGTATTTTATTTTATTTTTTTTAATATGGGCATTTAGAATTTTAATTAACCACAAAATTCTATAAGCTAAAAAATGTAATTTTTTATTATTTATTTTTTTTTTTGGTTTTTTTCTAAGTTCTTTTTTTAGATTCTCTGTACAACTTCAGCTTGAGGAGGAAAACTTCTTCTTCACAAACAATAGGCAAAGTTTTTACTAATAATTTAATTAAATCTGAACAAAACAGGTTCTTCCATAAAAGAAAATTAAAAATGTTTATCCGCCAAAAGCCGAAGATAATTAGTTACTATCTAACTTAACCATGAAACAAAATATGAAAACTAAAACCATGAGTTTCTTGTTCTTTCGATATACGTATGACATATGTACAATCCTACAGAGCCGTAAAATAATGCCCTAGATTTCGATTTGTAAAGAACTGATGTTAAATAAATTTTGTTAAAACACTTGAACTGCAAAAACGTTAGTCAGGTCCGCCTTTGCTAAAATTGCGACATTTTTACAGTGTGTTTTGTAGCTTATTTTGCTACGTATTATTTTTGGCAGACCTCAAGATATTTAGTTAAAGTGAAAAATCAACAATAGTAATTAAAGATATATAAAATAAAAAACGAGTTTAACAATAATTCGGGTGTCTCTTTGGTAAAGGAAATTTTGAAAAATCAAAAAAGAAATTGCAACAGACTTTACACTGGATAAATGACAATTAATAAGAAACTTGCACTAACAAATGATTTTAAACGGAATAATGCTACTCTTGATAGAAGATATAAGCGATATATTGGAAATAAAATGATGTTCGGATAATGCATTGGGATACTTGGAGTGGTAATTTTGCATGGTAAAATAAAGGTAGTGACTTATTTAAAAAGAAGTCGAAACTTTAACACTTCTAAAATTACAACCATAGTTACAATTTTTTTTCTTATTTTTAATATTTTACAAACAGTTTTTAACTTGTCAAGTTCATATTTGGCGCAAGGACTACACTTAATGACTTCTATTATAAAAAGGTTTCTTTACTGTGCCACCAGAGGTCACTTTACCTAAAATTCAAATATTATTTTTCACATATCTTTCTTGTTTTGACAGTTATGGAGAAAAAGGGCATGTCATTTTAAAGATAAAAGTACACCTAATAATAATTTAGACGCAGATGGACTGCCTAAGTTCTGACGTCACGCGGTATTTAACCTTTCCAAACAAATCGCTTTGTCTCTTTCTAAACGTAAGTCCACTTGCTTCTATAGGATCTGCAGTCTATGTATTAGTTAAATCTGGCAATTAAATATCTAAAAGGTGATCTGACAATCAAAACATCAAAAACCCTGAAATAATAAATTTTTTAATTTTATTTAATTAAATCAAATTTTTAAAACAAAATTAATATTTTAAAAAAGAAAATGAACTTGAATACATTTTTAAAATGACCTATACTTTTCCTGATGTTTTTCAAAAAAAATTTCCACCCATATTTTGATAACTTGAAACCCAAAAACTGATTTTACCGGCAATAAAAATTTTAATTCCAATTTGCGCCTAAACGGTGTGATTTACTGACTTGAATAAAGAGAACTTGTTTTATTAGATATTCTTTTATCTTTAAAATGACATATTCTTTTTTCCAATAACTATCAAAACAAAAAAGATATATGAAAAATAAAATTTGAATTGCAGGTAATGTGACTTCTGGTGGCACACTAGCGAAACATTTTTATAACAGAATGATAGAAATCATTAAGCTAAGATACCTATGCCTAATATCAACTTGATAAGTTAAAAACTAACCGCAAGATGTTAAAAATGAGAAAAAAAATGAATTTTGATTATCTGTAACTCGAGAAGTGTTGGGTTTTCGACTCTGTCATATAGAACCACCTTTCCAAGTATCCTGATGCATTATGCGAACATCCTGTATATCAGGCAATGAATCTAAAGATAAAAAAGAAGTAAAAAACGAGAAACGTACTCTCAGCTACTGCAAACCCCAAAAGTCCTCAAATTCAAAATCTAATAGAAAAATAAACTACATCCATCCAATTTTAAAATCTATTGCAAAATAGTATAGGAACACAAACGGTAAAAAAATGTTTAAAGAGACCCCATTACACTGACTATCTGACAACTACTTTTTTTTTTAACAAAGGTTATTTAAAGAAAATTTCAAGCAGTTCCGAACACTCAGATTAAATTAGCAACGGAAAAATGAAATCAAATCTAAAATCATTTCTGACTTGATTCCATTTATGCGTTGCAAATTTAATATTTTCTATAGCCTCGTCGTTTTACAACAATTTTATTTGAATGAAAACACTCTTTAAGTAAAATATTTCAATTTATGGCTTTAATGTAGGTAGATAAAAAAAAGCTCATTATAAAAAATTGTCATGTTTGTCCTCAATATTAGGACTAAATATTGTATACCAAAGCTGTCCGACTCAAATTATTAACTCGTAATTTTATTCAAAAAAGATTATATGAAAATTATTTAAAAAATAGATCCTTCGTATACTGTTTATATTTAATTTTCCACCCAAAAAAAATGTTGTAAACCGCAAGGCCTCTTCTACTACTATATATACAATAATAACGCGTGTTATTTGTATAAACATACAAAAAGAGCGACAATATTGCGTTTATTTCATGCATTTGCGCACTTTTAATAATTTTTTTTTTGATTATTTTATTTTTTGGTTCTCACTACCAGCTTAAAATATTTTTTTTTTCTATGCTTTCGGACGCTTTTCCGGCGCCCTATCGTTTCTGTGGCTCTTGGTAATCAAAATCAAAATCTAACCACCTTTCCCTTTAAATTTGCTACAAAAACCTTACCATTTAAACAAAAAAAAAACATTTACATAAAAAACCAGGCGGGCGGCACGAATATGGACAAAAAAAACTAGCGCCGTTGCCACGCACAGGTTTTACTTTAGACTAATTTATTAACACAAATTTTACTAAAGCAGGGCGAAAAAAATACAAGCAGTATTTCGATGGACCCAGACAGATTTTGGTTCGTGACGCAATTCGATCTAAACGATCATTAGAACGAAAGCGTACATATTCTGCACTAAAACTAATATGGCAGTTGTCATTCGTGTGTGGCGACCTTTTGGCCTCCTGTCAGAATGACCGGAGAGGGTTACGCCTTTAAATCTGTCGATCCAATTTTAATTCGAAGCCATAGTGTACTATCCCGGGACAGCATTAAATTGAATGAAAAATTGCCTTTTTTTAAGTTGCAGGAAAACTGTTACGACATAAAAATTCTCTAATGATTGTAGATACATACGTATTGATTTTACATTAATTTAACTAGCAAAAATCAGTTTTCTTAAGACACATATTGGCAAGACTAAAAACTACAATGTAAAATCAATTAATAAATAATTAGTAAAAGTTCAAATTTTTCATTTATTATGATGACGGTGTTTTCAAAAGACCACCATAAAGATTTGAACTTATTAACAATAAATCGAACACAATTCAACCGTAATACTGCGTCGTATTAATTTTTGGGTCAAATTGTTTTTTCCAGATGTTTGAGTTTGTTCGGAGAACTGTTCCAACAACTGGATGTCGATTACTTAACAAAAATTAAATCTATTAGTGCCTTTTCAGTCCAATTTTCTTGAAACTTTCAAGCTACGAAACACTCAAAAATAATAAATGAAAATCTTGTGCTACCGTCAAAATGCTAAAAATGGGTTTATAAAAGCAATTTTTCACGACCACAACATATTGAAACGTCAATTTATCGTGGCTGTTTTTGGCCCGAGACAGTACAAGTTCACTTTAATTGCGAAACCATTGAGAAATTAAAGATTTTAACACGTAAAAACATCGACGTATTGTACTTTTGACTTCACATGAGTTGCATTCATTCTCGGACTTTACTTAATATAAGCATTTTAAAAGGAGAATTTAATATTATTTACATATGTACAGTCTTTGGCAAACGTTTTGACGTAATAATATGTAATTGCTAACTTATAAAGTGAAATTTTCATGATAATATTAACAATTACTGTCTCTTATTTATTTATTTTGATTAACTCCTGTAAGACAAGGGACTCTAAATCAATTTCGGGTCGCTGAACACAAATTCGTGCTAGTAATCTGCTGACCTATAAACTTAACTAAACTAGGTGACTCAACACCTCGAAGCCCTAATACCCATAACACCATAACCTCATAACCCAGAAACTCAAACAATGACTCCCATAAATCAGTAAGTCTAGAAGACCAAAAACTAGCACATGATTTTTTGCATGTGGTTCCTGGTACCTTCAACCTATCAACTCATTGGATAACCCTAAAACCCCATAACCCCATTATCCCAGAATTCAACAACTCAATAACCATAGAAAATTAAAAACGCCAAGTTATGAGGATATTTGGTTTAAAGAATCTTCCGATTATGGTGTTGCATGTTTATAATGAGATTTTATATTTATAGGAATAGGTAGAGATATTTATCAACTGTATATAATAAATAATAATAAAATTAAGTAATGGGATTTTATATTTATGGGATAAGTAACTGAATTTTTCGGTTATGACATTTCATGTTTATGAAATAAGGTAATAGGGTTTTCCAGTTATAGGTTATAGTCTAAAGTGGTGTGTTGAAGTCTACATTGCTTGAATTTCCCTTTTTCATTTCCTTATTATGGGACAATCGGTTATTAGGTTCTGGGGTTATTATATGAGTTGATAAGCTGAAGGTACTGGTTTAACAAGGTTACAGAGTAATTGTTCCTGGGTTAGAAGGTTACGGGACTTCAAGGTAGACATTTTTGAGATATTTTACCCCACTCTACTAAAATCACGAGGTGCTTGGCCAAAACGAATTTATATTAATCAACCCAAAATTCATATAGAATACCTTATCTTACGTGGGTTAATAAAAATAATAAATTTGTGGTCTTATTAACTAGCAAGAAGTGACAAAATATAAATATATGACGGACAGTATTATTCAAGACTTTTGCCAATGATCATAAACCCAATATAGATTGTAGATATGTACCACATTGTTTTATTTTAATAAATAGCACCTTATAAGTAAGCTATGTGAATGTAAGGGTAATTATGTAAACTTGATTATTTAATTCTTGAAAAAATTGTGATATCAGCACGTTATATTACCTATTTTTTGCAACTCTCTCGTATAACTTATAATGTTAGTGGTGGTTTATTGTTGATAACATATTACATCTATTTGAATATACTTCTCAATATTGATGTCAAACATGAGATTTTAATATTAAAGTGTCAAGTCCCAAGTATTAACATTTTAAATTTCACTTGAGCGATTACTTGAAATAACCTACTAATTTCTCAATAGTTTCACGAAAAAGTTATTCAAGTTACAAAATTCTAACTAAATCCTACCCGTTGATAATTTTTTACAAAGTAACGGAGCGGCGAATAGGTAGTGTGGAGGAGTTGTTCAGGCAGTCCTCTTCCAAACGGGTCGCGAAGCTCCACATTACGGTGTCACCGTCCATGTGACTAAAAACAATAACTAGAATAAAAAAAATTGCAGTCTTTTAATAAATATAAATTATCAATTTATAAAAGGTAGATATTAAAATATCTGAGTCCAGATATCTCAAAAACGCTTTAATTTATCAAAAACCAGCTGTTGCTCGATGCTTAGCATTGATTTTGTGACCATTTATTTATTTACTCCTGTTTTATCTTGATATGTCTATGGAAATCCTATTTAAAAAAGACCCCGTTTTACCCTCCTCTGTAGCAGAATCTCGAGAAATGTTAAAACTTAATAATCTGTTGTTAATTTTCGTTCTGCCAACATTGGCCGTTTTTCAGGTTAAAAAAAAATTACTCTCGTTCTTAAAGGTGGAGATTAAAGAATCAGTTTTTAATGGGTCATAAAAATAAAGAACTTAACTTGTAAAACTGTTTTTTATACAGATGTACAGGGTAGGCCATCTGTTGGTTTCTTTTTTAACTATTAATTTCGATGTCAAGCTTCGATCATACTCTAGATATAAACAACAATAGATTTGTCTGAAGGCTATTTATGGTCGGTGGGGGAGACGCTTTTTTGATGTTTGATAGACAAACATATTTACTTATCTTGTCTTTCAGTTTAATTGCTTGTCGTGACTTTTTTCGGTGTTTTTAAGTGTTAGAAATTACTATAAATGCGAAGTTTACAATTAATATTAACAAAAAGAGGATTTAAAAACTTATTTTTATCGGTAAATATTGTTAGATTGTTTACATATTGAAAATAACAATAATAAAAATTTAGGCAACCATATATTCATACTTTGTTTTCAGAATTGACGTACCCAGCGGTATGTTCGAAGGACGTACCGATGATACTCGTTTAAATAATGCAATTAGAAAAGGATAACATAAAATCGGCATGTCTGTACCAAGAAATTAAATATCTACTGTTTATCAACACTTTTTGAAATATAAATAAAAATATTATTACGTTATTCAGCGTTCAAACAACCGGGCCCTAGTTCTGACGTTATGCTACTTCTACAGGGGTATGTTCGAAGATGTCAAGTAACAAACTTGATGATGTTATGTTTTGACATATGTCAAGTGAAAAGTACGGCTTTAGTCATAAATATCTTAACAACACAAGAGCGTATTTTAATAATCGAAACTTATTACGAAAACGGATGATCTGTAAAAGTTACAATTCGTAAGCTTCGTGAACTTTTCGGTCAACATAGACGTTGGGGTTTTTTTGAAAAGTAAGGTTTATACCAATGCCCCATGAACAATTCAATACGTCAAACGCAACATTCAACATGAAATAGAGGCCAAGGAACTTCTATTACTGGAAAAGCATCGAAAATTTTGATGTTCGGATGCAGGCCTGCCGAAGAAGCCATGAACGATGTTGTTTTTCATACATAATTGCCACAGATACACCTTTCATTTTCAATAGATTCACGAATTTACTTAGTAAAACAGATGACACACCCTTTAAGAAAAGTCTCAGGATAGATAGAAACAAACGATCGCTTTTAAATATCTTTGGAAAAAAAATAATAATACAGTTTAAAAGGAAGAACGAATCCCCTGACTTCCAAGAATGAATTTGAAAAATGTAACAAGATAGAACAATTTGCATAAAAAATGATCAAAACTCCCCAAATGGCACCGTCGAGTCACAAGCAACAGAACAAAGAAACTAAACAATTCTATCTATACTGAGAATTTTAAAAGATATAACAAATTTATATCAAGTCATCAACTATTAGTACCGACAGATGATTGATTCTGTTGTCTCGCTCGCAGCACTGTTACTAATAAAAAAAGGATTAATTTAATCCTCGATTATGTTAATTTTTAAATCCTTCCGGAAGGAAAAAAAATAAATGATAACGGTTTAGCGACTGGACCCAACAGTTTTATGTAGGTTCCCACTCTCACTCGGTTTTCACAAGCAGTTACCCATGCAAGTACTAACCGAGCCCCCGAGGTGGTTTACTTCGAAGATCAGAAGTGGAATGGTCTAGCTGAAGTGAACTGTCGCCCCTCTGGAAGGAAGGAATCCGGAAGACTTATTATACCCACAGAACAAAGTAGTGAACAGACTGCTAAACCTCTTTGAAGCAATCAACTTGTTCAATAGAACAGATATAACAAGTACTAGCCTGCTATATCATCTAATCAATCCAAGGAATAAGGAGATCAGAAGAAGAACGGAGGTCGACGATGTAACTAAACACATTGCTCGTTAAAAATGGAATGGGGTGTGGCATGGTAGAAAAATTAAAAGTTGATGAAAGGCATAACACGTGGTGACCAAAACAACATAAAAGGAATGGTGGATGTCCACCACAGAGGGTCATTAAATTACATCAAGGAAATAGCGAGAAAAAACTGACACAGAACCATTTCGGATGGAAACGGCTTACATCCAGGAGGGGAGAAGGGGAAGAGTGCTTGAATAGAAACACTAAAAACCAAAAAATCTCCGGAAATTGGCCAGGAACAAAAGAGTAATGTACTGATGTATGTGCCAGGGTACAAGAGAATTAAAGGAAATGAGGAAGCGGACTCGTTTCCTCGGCTGTGATTTAACAATAAGCCATATAAAAGACGAGCTCCGAACCTGGGAACAAAATCAAATAAAACCAATATGCCTGATCTCAGACAAGCAAATAAATTTAAAAATCCAAAAATTTTATAGCAACAATCTTGTTATTTTATAGCCACACCTCTTATATTCGAACGGTCCGATAATTACAAGATTACCTCGAAAAACAAACAAAAATAAAATTTGTACAAAAAAATTGAATTGACTCCTAAAAATGCCCTAAAAAGCGAAAAATGACGATATCAAACTTTACACGAAACTTAAATTTTTGAAATCGGGGCCAAATTAATATCTTATGTTGCTTATAAATATGACAAGTCGCGCTGGTGGCGAGCCTTGTAGCTCTAGCGGCCGGCGTGAAAGGAGATAATAAAAGCATCGGGGTTACAATAAGGCAACTTTACCATATTTCTCGTGTCGTCGGTCACGCTGCAAAGGAAATGTTTTCGAAAGAGTGTGCTATAAAGTCGCCCAACTAGCTAAAAAAAAAACTTTCAGTTCCCACCAACAACCGAAAGAAAATGGATAACTGCGAGCCACGGTGGCGCTGCTCTCGAACAACAGATATATGATGACGCATAATTCAAAGAAACTTTTGTATAGTTTAGCTACGGTATATATATATATATATATATATATATATATATATATATATATATATATATATATATATATATATCGTGCCAAGCCGTGTCAAGTTGGAATGTAACTTAAATAAATAAGTACAATAAAGCTGGTCGGGAATAGTATTAGATACCTATCAAATATAGAATAGGTAGGTTACCACTGCTCCGCTCCATCCTTTAATTTGCAATAAATTCTCTTACCTATGCCTCCTTTTTCTATCGGTTGCTGCCTCTTGAGTTTCGGGCTGCACGGTTGGTTGTGCAGAATGGTCAAAGTCCTGCTGGACATTGTTCAAATCGATCAAGAGCCGTTCCGCGTCTTCGTCGACTTCCACGCGCAACTGGTCGTTTGTACCATCGGGCGAAGTTTCATTCATGCTTTTTTGAACGGGACGGCACGTCTAGAAACAGGACAGAAATTAATTTTTTATTTCATTCTACGAGGGTGGTTCAATAAATAAGGTAAATTAGTCATACGTGGCGCCATTATCATTTTTAAATGCATACGATTATGTAGCATAGTTTTCGGAAAGAACCTCTACAAAGTTTTAGTGTGATCGGATGCTTAATTTATATGTGATAATGATTTGAAGCAGGTCATCACACCATTGCCATAAAAAAACTGTGTGCAGATGGGTGCCGTGATTGTTGACAGCTGAAAATAAACTGACCCAAAAGATCAATTCTGAGCAGTGTTTATCGATGATTAAACGTAATCCAGTAGATTTTTGGCGTAGATATATGACTGTGGACGCGACCTGGATATATCATTACAAACCCGAGTCGAAGCAGCTGTCAAAACAGTGGAGGGCGTCCGATGAGAATGCGCTAAAAAAGGCGAAAGTTGTTTTGTCGGCCGGAAAGGTTATGGCCATTGTTTTTTGGGATTTTCAAAGCATAATATTTATTGAATATTTAAAAGGTCAAACAATCACAGGGAATTACTATGCAACACTTCTGAGCCTTTTGGATGAAAAATCGAAAAAAAAAATGTCCAAGACTACAACGCAAAGTTCTTTTTCATTAAGGCAATGCTCGACTTCACATTGATAAACGAACGATACAGAAACTCGGTAAAATCTGTTAAGGCTTACCCAGTACCTTAATAGTACAAGTGCACATTAAATTAAAACGACTATTGCACAAAAGAAAAACCAATCAAATAGATGTGAATCGCCTATGTAACCCAGAAATCAAACGGGAGTTACAAATAAACATTAACAACAATCTAAATATACTGTGCGCAAATGGCGAATATCAAAACATAGAGAGCACAGATGACAAATGGCTGGGCTTAAAAACGGCGTTGATGACACCCGCAAGGACTATTCTGACTAAACAAAAATCAAAACAAAAGCAAGAATGGATGACTGATAAGATCCTTCAGCTAATGGATGATCGAAGAGCTCTCAAAGGCAAGTGTGAACAAAGCTATAAACAAATACAAAAAGTCATCAAAACTGAAATCAGAATAGCCAAAGAAAATTTCTATAAAAAGAAATGTCAGGAAATAGAGCATCTACAGATGAAACATGACATTTTTAATATACATAAAAAAGTGAAAGAACTTGCGGGCACACAAAAACGCAAACAACCCAACACATTATATAACACAAACGGAACAATAATAACAGAACTGGAAGAAAAATTGGAGGTATGGAAGAACTATGTTAATGAACTTTTTACAGATGTAAGACATGAACCTAATCTAAACAGCATACAAGAGGATGAAGGCCCAGATATAACCAAAGAGGAAGTAATGTATGCACTAAGAAGAATGAGGGATGGAAAGGCTCCGGGTCCAGACGAACTACCGATGGAAGTCCTCAAGCTCATAGAGGAAGAGTCGATTTATGCATTGGTGGAGCTTTTTAATCTTATCTACAAAACAGGAATAATACCACAGGAATGGCTTTTATCCGCATTTGTAACTATTCCAAAAAAGGGAAAAGCAAAACAATGCACCGACTATCGCACAATAAGCCTGATGAATCACATACTGAAAACATTTCTAAAAGTTATACACACTAGAATACATAAAAAACTGAAAATAGATATTAGCGATACCCAATTTGGATTTCGAAATGGACTCGGAACGAGAGAAGCGTTATTTGCACTGAATGTCATGTCTCAAAGATGCCTTGATATAAATCAGGATGTATATATGTGCTTCATAGACTACAATAAGGCCTTTGACAAAGTGAGACATGATCACCTTATCAGTCTATTGACGGAAAAGAACCTCGATAAAAGAGACATCAGAAATATATCGAATATTTATTACAATCAGAAAGCAGTAGTGCGAGTGGAACATGAGACGACTGAAGAAGTCGAAATAGAAAGAGGAGTGAGACAAGGGTGTATACTTTCACCGACCTTGTTCAATCTTTACTCTGAGGACATAATGAATAGAGCACTTATTGACCAATTCGTTGGTATTAAAATAAATGGAATTTTAATAAACAACCTCAGATACGCCGATGACACAGTACTTATCGCAGAAACACTCGAGGATCTCCAGACCTTAGTCAATAGAGTAGCAACAGTCAGTGAAGAATATGGACTGTCACTAAACATAAGAAAAACAAAATGCATGTTAATATAAAAATCAACCCAAAATGTCCCAGATATACGCATACAGGGTCAAAATATAGAACACGTCAGAAAATACAACTATTTAGGCACCGTCATCAATGAAAACAACGATAGCTCTGAAGAAATCAAAATCCGGATAGAGAAAGCAAGAGCCGTATTCACGAAAATGAAGAGAGTGTTCTGTGGCAGAGACCTGAGTCTTGAATTAAAGGTTCGTCTGGCAAGATGTTACGTACTGTCAGTTTTGTTTTATGGAATGGAGGATGGACGCTTAAAAAGATCGATATTAACAAGTTGGAAGCCTTTGAATTGTGGATGTACCGCAGAATGTTAAGAATATCATGGATGGAGAAAATCACAAACGCTGAAGTACTGAGGAGAATGAATAAAGAAAAGGAGGTCATACTTACAATTAAAAAACGAAAATTACAATACCTGGGACACGTTACGAGAGGAGAAAGATATCAACTACTGAGAACTATTATGCAGGGAAAAATTATGGGAAAGAGATCTGTAGGAAGAAGACGAAACTCTTGGTTAAAAAATCTAAGAGAATGGTATAATTGCAGCAATAACCAGCTGTTTAGGTCAGCAGTCTCGGAAATACGTATAGCTCTGATGATCGCCAACCTTCGGAACGAAGACGGCACCTAAAGAAGAAGAAGACTTCACACTAAGGAAACTATGTTAAAAAATAAAAAAAAAAAGTAAACAAACCGCTGTTTTTATTCCTTTTTTACTGCTAATTGAACCACCGTCATACAATACAGTAACACAACGCATAAGAGATGTTAAAGTTTTTAATAGGTATTAAAGTAAATTGGACTCACCTTATCTTCCTCCCAAACTTTTTTCAACGTTTCAGCATCCAATTCGATATTTAGCTTTTTTAAGAAGTTAGACCACTGGTGTTTTCTATTACAGTAAATGCAATTCTCGTTCACGTCTTTCCAAATCGCAACTAAACCTGTAACAAACAAGCAAGGGATTACTTTCAAACGTTAGTAGATATGTATCGTGTTTAAATTGCAATGGTTACGGTAAATACTTACTTTCGCTTGTAAGATTTTTGATCAAACCACAAGTCTGACATTTTACCGGTCGTGGTTCCAATAATCTCGCCACGCGTTTTTTCATCTCAGCTGCTTCCTCCTCGGCGGTTTTTTTTCTTACACTGCGCGTACTATTATCGACGTCTTTCACATTTTGAACTATTGCAAGCAGGCCGCATTGGTCTTCTGTTTGGCACGCCTATAAAAATATACGATTGTTAAATTATTAAATTATTCCGTAAATTCGATATGTTCTCATATTAATGCACTTCAAAAGATTCAAATTTTACTTGTTTAACGAACTTTTTTCAGGGTCATTACAGGGATATATATATATATATATATATATATATATATATATATATATATATATATATATATATATATATATATATATATATATATATATATATATATATATATATATATATTGTGTGTACTGAGTCTTTCTCAAGACTGTAAGACAGTTGACATTTCGGTGAAATCTCATTCACCATTTTCAAAGTTCACGCACACAGGATACCCGAAAACCTCCGATTACAGATCACACCCGTGAGAACATCCGACATAACATCTGCGAATACTTTTACTAAAAAAAAAACGAATTCTTTTGAAGATATGCAAGATCAGATAAAAAATTATTGCGAAAATAAATAATTGTATTAGTTGCTGGACAATTATGTTTTTAGTGTTATTTTAAACACGCCTAGACGCCATTTGTAAAAATGAGATGTTGAGAGCTTGGGGAATGCTCGAAGCCGGAATGCTTCAAAGTGATGTCGCAAGTGCTATGGGAACGATTGAGAACGTTATCTCGCGCCTCTGGGGTCATTATCGAGAAACTGGAAGCATTCAAAAAATACACTGGGGTCAGCCAAGGAAAACAACTCCTCGGATGGACCGATATGTCCAGTTAGAAGCTCGAAAAAATGCCACTGTGTGGGTGTTTCAAGAAATATCATCTACAGAAGGTTAAGAGCAAGTAATCTAGTCTCTAGAAGGCCTTGGAGATGGTAACCTCCAAACTGAGGGAATCACGCCACTCGACCAGCATGGGCTCATGAGCATGTCATCTGGGAGCAAAATGAATGAAGAAACGTTTTATTTACCGATGAATCTCAGTTCGGTTTGTATCCAAATTCTCGAAGGGTACATGTTTGGGGAGCGCCTGACACAAGAAGTCGAATCCAACATACCCAGGAGGTTCACAGCCGTAGGGAAGGCACAATCATGGTGTGGGCTGGTTCGATTTTTATCGGCAAACGATTATGTAAGGAATGTCCTAGAAACTGTTGTCATTCCATACGGAAATACCGCCGGTCCAGATTTTATGTTGATGAATGATAATGCTACTCCACACACAGCGAGAGTCACAAGAAATTTCCTGGAAGGACCAGAATCAATTTCAGAACATAAATCAATTGTTTCAAACTCTTCAACAGTGTTGGAATGCAATTCCCCAAGAAGATTTGGATAACTTAATCCTGAGTATGGAAAGGCGTTGTAGGGCTATCCTAAATGAACGACGAGGCCACATTTCATATTTACTTTTTTTAACATTTTTATAAGAATCTTCTACATATATATATATATATATATATATATATATATATATATATATATATATATATATATATATATATATAACTTTTGGTATTTGGCATACCTCTAAAAAAAAATTGTGTACAAATATATATATATATATATATATATATATATATATATATATATATATATATATATATATATTTAAAAGAAAAAGAATAACAGGTGTTGAAAATCATGACTTGGCCTCCACCGTCACCGGACTTAAACCTTATAGAACATCCTGAGATTCCTGAACGAAAAAGGAATGGAGAACCCGCTCTCGCTGATAAGGTAAATTTTTATTGTTGTTGTCTTAGCCCTTAAACACGTTCCAAATTTCTAGGACCAGTCCTAAACCTGGATTAAGTATGAAGGGAGGCTACGAGCCTCAGTAGGCAATAAAATATTTAAAATGGACTATCTCCGAAACTGCTGCTGGAAGCGATACTACTAAGTATAACTTTTTTGGATAAAACATGTCAAGTAAGAATTATCAATTAGAAATTTAATATACCAAGGCACAAAAAGGTTCTGAAGCGTTAGATGTAGACGAGGTACTTATGGTAACGCCCTCTGCAATATACATCGAAACTGTAATCAGATCTTGAATTCTCATCCCAAAAAACCCGAAAGTACCAAATTTAGTGCAAATTAAGCTACTATTAAGATAACTATTTACGAAATAATAAAAAAAAACACCCTGCATACTAAAAACTATCAAATTTGGACCGAGGTAAATTGGGCTAAATTTTCGTATTTTGGCTTAAGGAATTTGCGCCAACATTTTGTACAGACCTTTTAGAGACACCCTATATACATTCCAATTTAAAGATTCCCCACTCAAAGGGGTAATAAAAAAAATTCATCCCGATTTTTATTTATAAGTGGCTATCCTGAATTTCGCTTCACGTGTTTTCAGGTTAACTCAAGAAAGAATTACGAAGTTACAAGGCTGTGACATATAAGCAGACTGACATGACGGAATTATGGGGATTCTAAGTGGCTACAGAACTCTAAAAATGATATTCCTGTCCAGCTCATCTTACTATGTTGAACGTCTAGTTGTCAATAAAAAATGTTCTTATAGAGATGGTAAAAAACTGAACATAAACCGTGGAAAACAAAAACCGAAAAAAAAAATCATTACACTAGTTAACAAAATTTAACTTTTTGTCTGTTGCCGTGAATTTTATGGTTAATAATATTCACTTATGACCTGTTTTTGTCAAATCTAACCTCAACAATTTTTGTGCAGCTCGAGTTACTTTTTTTTGATCTTTATCATTTATGCGTATTTATTTATCGATAACGTGCGTATTTTACTGAATTAAGATTAGTATCTAAAGTTTTTTCGTCATGAGTAGTTCAAGGAGACGTTGTATAAACAATCCAAATCATTTTTGCTATATATGCGCAGAATATTAACAATTGTAGAAAAGTTATATCAGAGTTGGTGAAAAATACCTATTTTGAGTATTTTGGGATGTTCTTAGATAAAAATGAGAAGTCTTGGGCTCTTAACTGTGTTTGTAAATCGTGTGTGGAATATTTAAGATTATGGAAAAGTAGTAAAAGAAGTGCCTTTAAATTTGGAACACCGACTATTGGGCGAGAACCACAAAATCATCTCGAAAACTGTTACTTTTGTAGCGTGAACGTAAACGGTCTAAACACTAAAAATCGAGCAAAATGGCAGTACCCAAGTACTAGTTGTGTTCAGCGTCCAGCGCACCATTCACCGGACTTTTCAATGCCTAAAAATATATCTGAACCCTTAGAACAAGACAAGGAAGGACCAAGCTCAGCACAAAATGATGCTGATTTTGAAGGAATATTAAATTAGCCAAAATGCTTTTCCCAAAATGAGTTAGATGATCTTGTAAGAGAGTTAGATCTTTCTAAACAAGCTTCAGAAGTGTTGGCATCAAGACTGAAAGAAAAAAAATTTCCTCAAATACTAAAATAACTTTTTATCGTGAAAGAGATAAAGAATTACGGCGTTATTTTTCCGAAGACATTAAAAACTTGTTGATAAAAATGGGCTTGAAACAATACGAACGAAACGACTGGCGTTTATTCATTCACAGCTCAAAACGTAGCCTAAAATGTATTCTATTACATAATGGAAATAAATACGCTGGGGTACCTATTGCCCACAGTATAAAGTTAAAGGAAGAATATTGTAACATCTCGCTAGTCTTAAATAAAATACAGTACAGTGACCCTATGTGGCAAATTTGTGTTGATTTAAAAATGGTGAACAATCTTCTCGGTCAACAAAGTGGTTACACTAAGTTTCCCTGTTTTATATGTATTTGGGACAGTAGAACTAAACAAGAGCATTGGGTAAGAAGAAACTGACCCTTGAGAAAAAATATGAAGCCTGGAAAGCAAAATATAGTGCAGAATTCACTGGTAGCTCGTGACAAAATTATCCTTCCACCATTACATATAAAACTGGGCATCATGAAACAGTCTGTTAAATCATTAGATAAAGACAGACGGGGACTGCTTTTCTTACATTTTCCAAAAATTGCCTCAGCTCATTATGGAAAAGATTAAAGCCGGTATTTTTGATGGCCCCCAAATTAAACAACTACTCTATTTAGAAATTCTATGACTGAATTAGAACTAAGAGCTTGGACAGCTTTCGTCTCTGTGATGCAGAATTTTCTCGGAAATAAAAAATTAGAGAATTATATTGAACTTGTAGAAGACCTTCTGTTACAATTAAAAAATTTTGGGTGCAATATGAGCATAAAACTACTTCCTCCATAGTGACCTAGACATGTTTCTGGAAAATTTAGGAGATATGAGCGAAGAGCAGATAGAGCGTATACATCAGCACTTACGCGTTATGGAAGAGCACTATCAGGGTTTCTGGGATACGAATATGATGTCTGACTATTGGTCGCTAACACGTCATTTTCCTAAGTCTACACATCAGAGAAGAGCTTTAAAATGAAGTTTTTTAGAACTCAATGATTAACTTGATTTTTATTAAATTTTTTCTTAATAAATATACATGTTTTTTCTGTTTTATACCTACATAGCTGAAACTCAAAAACTAGAGTTGATAAAAAAATTCTACTCATATATTTGAAATTAGCATATCATATGTAGTCAACAACAGCTAAAATTTCTTCGGCAACAGATGTACTGTAAATTAGTGTTATACTTAGATATGAAACATAAAAACTCTGAACATAATACAAGAAAGAAGCATAAATATTAAAGAAAACAAAACAGCAAATGAGAAGCACAAAAAAAGCTGATATACTTACTCGTACCTTATCGTTCTGATTTACTGGGAATTTCAGTTTGAAACTATCGTTGTTGTCAGGCCCGACAGTTCGTGGTAAGTTCAAAGACTCGTCGCTAGGTGGTTGCCACTCTAATTCCCTATATTTGACGACGTCGCCCGATTCGGTTTTGAGGTAAAGGGATCCTGTGGTCGATCGTTTAAAGTCAACCTAAATCAAGATAATTTTTAGCCCGTCAGTCATAACCGTTTAGATAAAGACTATTCAATCTAAAGAATAAATTCAACCATTACCTCGTCGAGATTGCCACGGATGGCGAAAGTAGCTCCATCCTGATACTGCCTACTAGGCTCCTCTGTGATCTCCGACTGTGGTGGAGGCGTTTGTATTGGTCTAAACAATGCCGAGGACGACTCCCATCTCCCTTTCGGCATCGGGGGAGTGGGTACAACTTTAGCAGGCATACTCGGTCTGTTAAAGGGCCTTGTAAAGGGGCGACTGTATGGACCAGGTAGGTGAAATGCAGTGTCGTTTTGGACAGTGGGGCGCACATATTCTCCGAAAGGGCTTCGATCCTGGGAAACAGGAAAGGACATATTTTAAAACACGTAAATTACAAAAAAAAGTTTGGATTTAATGATAATGAATTTGTCAGATATAAAAATATTTGTCAGCAGTAGCTTCAGCGATCTTGGTGGAAATGTCGTCATGCGCAAATAACAGTTAAGAAAGTCCATTCGCTGCACGTGAGTCAAATGAAGTGTAAAACCCAATATTTGACAAATTAAATTAAAATACTACAAAAAATAATGTAATTTGAAAATAAATCATTTTAAAATAGAAAATATAAAAACATAATTAAATATGAAACTTGACTCATTTAAATTAGATAATCGTAACTAGTGTGTGATATGGCAACGTTGTGTTTTTACTGATTTATGTTTATCGCCGAGGTAGTCTAACCCAACTCTTTCATAATAGATAAATATACAAAGTAGTAAAATCTGCCTTCAGTGTTGCATACTTTGTTCCGATCTGTCCTTTTCACAAATAGGAGCATGTCGGTACCCTGATGAGTTTAGTAAGAAACGAAACATGTATTGCTGACTACTGTAGCGCGGGAGGAGTCAATTCTGGCTTTCTTCTCGATATGGTGATAGAATTTAGTTAACCTATGCAAAAGATAACACGGAAAGGATATGATGGAGTGAAGTTTGCATTTAGTGTTCACATTTCACTTCATTTATACACGGAGTTGAATGTTTGCTGAATGTAAATTCAGCACTACAACGGCAAAATGTGAATATATGTGGGAACATGTAATTCATTATTAATCCGGGAATACATCCGTTCGTTCGTTTGGTTTCCTGTAGGGGTTCGCAGACGTTTCGCCAAAATCCCATTTGGCATCTTCTGTCTTGGTGGTTGTAAATCAACTGAAAGAAATTCAACATGCAGCGTGCCTTATACGCGGTCGCAGATGGTAACGGTTGGTTGGCGTTGGCTCCGCCTCTCTTTCGAGCGCCGCCGTTGGTGTCAGGTTAAGCGTGGCATGCGTGTCGGTACAATGGTTCCGCTTAAAGAGATTTTTCCAAGTAGAAGGTAGACTGAGTGCATCGTCTCTTTTATTCAGAGTGCCGTTCTTTTCAATTTCGATGGATTCACGAATCAATCTTGCTTTGTAGTGTTCTATATTAGCGATTTGCTGACAGGTATCAAAATCAGTTTTGTGTCCTGTCTCGTGCTGGTGTTGAAAAAGCGTCTATGTTGTCTGTTTGTTTCTTATACTGAATTTGTGTTCTTCTAGTCTAGCTGATATTCTTCTGTTGGTCTGGAATCTGTATGTTTTATTGCAGGTACCACATGCGATTTTATATACTCCTTGATTTTCCAGATTGATTTTGTCTTTTGGATTTCTTAAAGAAGAGCCTATTGTTTTGTATGGTTTGTAGGCTGTAGATATGTTGTGTTTCCGGAGTAATCTGCCGATTCTGTCTGTTGTGTCTTTTATGTAAGGAAGTATGGTGATTTGTCTATCCTTGGCAGGTGGCCTTGTTTCTTGCGTTGGTTTTTGTTGCAATTTTATTGCTTTATCTATTGTTGGTGTCTTGTAGCCTTTTTTGTTGGAGGGCCTTTTTTATGTGTGACAGTTCCTTTTCTTTTCCCTGGTCATCAGTTAGGCGAAGGGATCTTGATATTAGGGTGTTGGCTACGCCTTGTATTGGTGAGGAGTGGTGGTGAGAATCAGCATTCAGGTATCTATCCGTGTGTGTTGGTTTTCGATATACTGTGTGTCATAGATCTTCATCCATTGTTTTAGTTATGAGGACGTCTAGAAACGGAAGCTGATTATTTTCCTCAAGTTCCAAAGTAAACTGTATCTTTGTGTGGATAGAATTAAGAAACAGTTGAGCTGTTGTTCGCCATAAGGGTATATATTACAAATACATCATCAACGTAGCGACTCCATAGTTTGGGTTTGAGGTGGAATTTTTCAGGAGCTTTCGTTTCGAAATATTTCATGGAAAGATTTGCTACGACTGGAGATAGTGAAGAGCCGTGACCATCAAACAGAAAATATGCGTTTTTAAGGCAGTGTCTGGTGAGATCCATGATGTGAGTTGGGAAATCCTCTCTTTGAGCGATCTGATTAAGTGCTTCATCCATTGGTATGCTCGGATACAGGGATTTTACGTAATATATAGATTCCTTCGGTTATTATTAACTTGTTATTTTTTATTTGGAAACCTTTTCATTTAGTTTTTTCTGATTTGTAAATAAATGTTATCAATATCAACTATATAGTGTGTTGCAAAACAGTAAGCGTTACAATAGGTCATTTAGTTTATTAGGTTAAAATATATTTGGCTTAGGTTTTTGATATCTTGTTTGTCACTGATTGCTCGTTTTACTTCTTTTTTTATATGTAGCATTTCCTTTATTTGAAGTTTATGGTAGTTTCTTTCTTGGGTTAGAATCTTTGTGTTTGAAAAATCAAATTCATGTTTAAAATTTGTCTCATTGGTTGTGTAATATTGTGTTTTTTTGTGTATTTATGGCCATTCGATCTACTGTCTAGATATTGTGTTGTCATTCCAATATATTTCTGTGGATAATTTAGACATGGTATGGAATAGATAACGTTAGATTTCTTTTTATGGGTCACCTTACTTTGTAAACAGTGGTGACAAGTGATTGTATATTTTGTGGCAAACTATAATATCGTGCTGTTTGAGGATGTGTGTAAGCTTTTAGACAATAAATTAATGTATGAGTGGTTATTATTATTATTTTGTGTAGGGACGTTCTTATTATACAGTTTGTAAGTTCGTTGTTTTATTATTCTGTTTGTGAGTCTTTCGGGGAAGTTAGGGTTAAAGCTCTATCAGCCAAACCTATTATTAAGCTGTTCTTTTTGGGATTTCGGATGATGTGACTGATAGTTGCGGTAGCGTCCCGACCATGTATCTTTTGTGTACCACATCGTCTCAATCTTTTTATTTTTATAATTTCGAAATAGTGTGAGGTCAAGGAAATTTATTTTTCCATTTTGTTCGACTTCTGATGTAAATTGCATCTTTTGGTGGAAATTTGTTGAATGCATTTAGTATGATGTAAATTTCATTTTCGGGGACAGCTGCTAGACAGTCGTCAACGTCAACATGACAAAAGTAAATTGAAGTGCGTACTGGGAATAATGTTTATTTTTCCTTTTTAATTCACATTATTTTATAGATTGATGTTTTTAATTAATATTGTATCTTTTAAGTGATAATTTAAGTCATGTAAGTGTACTTTTGAAAAAGCCTACTACGTTGAGCGAAACGTTAAGCATAGAATAGTAGTATTAATCTGAAACCTAAACCAAAGAATTTATCATATATATATATATATATATATATATATATATATATATATATATATATATATATATATATATATATGAAGAATAAAAAATATCAATGTGTCAAAGTTTTCATATTGAATGTATTGAAAGATCTCAATGCAACGTTGCCAAGTGTTTCGACTCCATTTTAATGCAAGTTTATCTTGAATTTTATGTATTTTTTTATAGTTTAGTAAATCAGTCTGTATGTATGATTTTCCATAAGACTCCAAACTTTTACGCTTTTGCAAAAATTAATTTTCAAAAATGTAAACGGCAAAGTTAATCGAATTGCCTCGATAGTATAGATTAAGACATAAACTATTATATAAAAATTGATTTTCATTATGATCTAATATTTTTTATTTAATACGAGCAGAGAATGGACGTCCTTGATAAAAACAATGAATGCTTATTACCTTATTGTGGTTGATTTTCATCAGACTAATGGTTTGAGGGTCGAAGAGACATTGGTTTTCGTTTGATTGTACATTGATGTTGCTCTGATCACCCCAAAATTCGGCAGGCAAGTCGTTAACACTACTTAAGACTGATGGAGGGGAATTCCACCGAGATATGTCCTCCAACAACCTGTCAGGTTCGTCCTCTAGTCGGACATCCAACATAGCCTCTAAAAACAGATATATAGAGTGTTATTATACAAATATATGAGTAATTCTCCCGAAAGGTGAATATTGTATATTCAGAGCTGGATTGTTTAAAGTTAACGATTAGAATATTTTTTACATCGTAACAAGACTTCATGGATACTTCTTCAAGTGCCGTGCTATTTACAGAGTGTAGGCAACCTCTTGCACACATTTAATAAAACCAGTAAATTATCCTCAAACGGGATTTTTAAAAACGTAATAAAGGGAATTATTGATTTCCGATAATTTCTGTATTTTTTAAATCCTTTTGATTTCTGAAGGGAAAAAACTATTCTGATAATTGACAATTTTAAACAGTTTTAATGAAAGTATAAATTGATTAATCACTTACCCGATATCCTAATGTTCTCCGGCGTAACCAATCCCAAGTCCCAGGCACTCGTTTGTTGTTGCCTCCTCGTGAGCAACCTCCGTTCTCTATTAATAGCCCACCGTTCTCTGATACGTTCTGTTACAGTGTCAGCGAATGGACGACGCTCATATTCCTCCTTAATGGCGCTCTCCTCCTCATCGCCGCAACGTTGGTATTCATCTCGAATAGCGCTCTCCTGTTTGGCTGGTAACCACCACGGTCTCCCTGCAGAAACAAATATTAGTTTGTGGGTTCGTAGATGCAGTACCTTTTTTGTTTATAGATGAAGATGAATAATATCGCTGCAACCTTAGTAGAAAATGTCCTGATTAAGTGTCTCAAATCAACGTTAGGAATGTTCAATGGTTATATTTTTGTGCAAGGAAACTTCGAAATATGTATATTTATTACGTGAAAAACATCCTTGAATTTTCTTAATACTTATTATCGGGCGTTTTTGCGAAATATTCCATATCCAGAAACAGAAAAAAATTTAAGTATCTTATTGTTCATTTTGAAAAGAAATATTCCCTCAAACTTTTAGTTTTGATACTCTTTTAAACTCTGTATATTTTGTCGCTTCGGACCTCTTTAACATCGTTTTTTGGACATTTTTTTACAAATTTGCCTTTCCATCGGCTTGTCAACATAATACGCGAAGTTTGATCAAATTCGTTAACAAAACTTTCTAGTAAAACATTGGCAATACAAAATGTATGTTGTTAACTCCATATATGAATAAAATATAATTTTTAAAGACGTTTTATATTATCATATTGAAAAGAAAATTTCCTTTGGATATTTTGTTTTTTTTTTAATTCATTTTAGAGACTTTGAAAACAGAATATTTTTTTCTAAGGTTTGCAGCACTGTGATCTTCCTATGCTTTCATCCCATGCCTGCGGTGTCTTCGCACTCTTCTCAATGACACCACTGAGCTTTCTTAAGGAATGAATTAAATTATTGTTTTCCACTTATCGGGCTAGTGAAAAGAACTTGAAAGTGTCGGTTATTCAACAACTTGTATATGTACAGGGTGTTCTCAAAGGTGAGTCACGCGAATTAGTGAAGATCGAGGAAGGAATTTTAGACATTGTCGAAAACGACCCGATAAAGAGCACTAGGTCCATAGCAGGTCAAGTAGGAGTTGTTCATAGTAAAGTGTGGAAAACATTACGACAAGAACAACTTTATCTGTACCATTATCAACGGGTACAAGCGTTGCAACCAGAAGATTATCCTAGAAGAGGTGAATTTTGTCATTGGCTCTTACATCAGTAGAACATAAATAACAATTGATTTTGGCTACCGATTAGGTCACGTTCACAAGAAATAACAACAATGTTTGGGTAGTAGAAAATCCGCATGCAGTGAAATGAAGTCATTTTCAGTACAGATTTTCAGTATATGTTTGGGCTGGCGTAGTAAATGGCATGCTTATAAGGCCTTACTTTTTTACAAATCAACTGACAGGTGACAATTATTTAGACTTTCTTCAAAACAATATGCCATGAAGATGGTCCTTCAAATGTGAGACGGAATATGTAGCTTCTTCATGATGGAGCTCCGCCACATTTCAAACGAGAAGTTTACCGAACATTTAAATAATGTGTTAGGGTGAAATGTACCCATTTCTTGGCCCGCACGGGTCTAAATCCCTGCGATTTCTTTCTGGGGGGCTATTTAAAACAGTTAATAACGATGGGGAAATGAATACTGTAGAAGAACTACAAATGTGCAATGAAAACGCTTGTAATGTTCTCCGTGGAGATCGAGATTTTATTGTAGACGCTTTTAGTCACTCATGGATACTTCGAGCAAGACTGCATTTACCGAACTGTTCAGTGTAGTAAACAAAATTTTTACAATGCACTGGTTGAAAATATCATAAAATAAGGTTTATATTATAGTTTTAAAATTTTTTTAAATAATTGTTAACAATTTCTTTCGTTGCAAACTTTTATATAAAAGATTTTTGGTAAATCGATTTCTCTTTACTCTCTCTTTACCTGTTGTATATGTATGTATGTATGTATATATATATATATATATATATATATATATATATATATATATATATATATATATATATATATATATATATATATATATATACAGCACTAGACGTCTTATAGACGTCATTTTTATTTCCAGATTATGTCTGAACGTCTTAAGACATAAATAAGGCGTCTTATAGACGTTGTTTTAAAGACGTCCATAAGACGTCTATGTATAACGTCTTTAAGATATCTTTTAAAAGTCTACATACTACATTTTATATGAAAATAAATACCGTTGTGTATAATTTAGGTGATAAAAACTAAAAAGCATTTCCTTCCCTATGGATTTTGTCGCAGTTGGGTAATAAATAAGTTTGCAACGCCGCACAGAGTTCAGCTGAATACAAGTTGAGATTAAAATTTTTGATTGAACGACAAATTTTTAGTAGCCTCACTACGACCTTGGTTAATAGAACTTTTGCGTGATCTTTTTTGTCAATACTTTGGTGCTTTTTGTCACAGACTGTTTGATGTACCGATAACAATGACACACATAAATATATATATATATATATATATATATATATATATATATATATATATATATATATATATATTGGTTTTACCGCTTATACAATCCCAACTCGTTACATACTTATTACGAACACAAGCCAAATGAACGTTCTCAAGCCCGGGCTTGGGGCTTGAAAACGTTCCTTTTGCCAGCGTAATCAGGAGAGTCATAAGATGCTAGGGACAAAATATTAGCTGGGCCTAAGATTGTGGTAGAATATCGAATTATATATTGATTTAATTCCGAAATCTATCGTGTAGAGGACGCTAGCGTCTGATCCGTATATAGTATGTAATTCGATTCGTTAGATCAACGTTCACAAGCCCCTAAAATTGGCAACCACGCAGTTTGTATAACAATCAATATATCTGTTGGTTTTACTGACTTTGTTAGACCAATTGTACTTTACCGACGGCCATAGACTAACTAGAATGATAATATAATATCAATCATACACATTATTTCTCCATTTTAATGTTCTGCGAAAGAATGGAAAGTAACATTTTTACTTTCGAAAATAATTCTCAAAATTATTTTTATTTGCAAAGTACAAAGAATATTATTATTACATGATTAGTCTAAAACTTCCATGAAACGTTTTTTAAAAATACGATTTTTGTCAATTTACAAAAAATAGAGGAAGAGGTGGCCATTTTTTCGATATAATATTATTGATATTAAAGAAAAAAGTTATTATGTTTAAAGATTACTGTTATCTAATTTTGGTAATTGGTATAGTTATTTACCATAATTAGTCTTTCATAAAATTTAATGACGATGTATCTATATATTTACTACTGGAGCTAGTGAGTTTTTTGTGTCCCATTTGCATCAGTGTAAAAGTGTATTGTTTTGGTTATTATGATCACTCTTAACCTGAAAAGTTAGTGCTACTAATGCACATTCAGTCTAATTAATGACAAAAAACCGCTGCCAATCCGTTGACAGTTCAAATTACTGCTGCCAGATACATGTAAAAAGAGTTGAACACCGAGCTCATTTCCTTAAATTTAAAATTTATACCGGGCGAAGTTTCAGCATGATGCAGATAAATATTTTGGTATTTTTTTTATATACTCTCGACCCCACTTTTCACTGTTGAACTAGGTGTGGAGTACAGACTTTTCGTAATAAAATAAATAACTAAATATACTTTCTCGCTAATGCAAATTGAAAAAAACTGTCGATAACTCCCGGGCTGCGATTCTATAAAAGTGTAGGGAAAGAGAATGTCATAATAAGGATCTTCCACCTTTGTTCAGTCTGTAGTAACACATAAGTATGTCACTTTCCTTAAAGGAAAGGGAATGTCAAAACATATGCTTACAGAATCTGGCCTCCGGTCTAATTGAATTTTTAAAAAATGCAAAATAATTTCTTTAAAATTTTTGTCTATTTGTTTCTACTACTACCACATGACATTAAACCCACTTAGATGAGACTTTCGTAGTTTAAAAGCCTATAATAAGACTCTAAATCGTGGTCCTATAAAGGCTAAAGGGGAGCATTAAAAGAAAATGCTTTTTTAACCGATTTCTAAGAGAGGGAGGTTCTCAATTCGTCGCGTATGTATGTTTTTTTTTTATGTATGTACAACGATTTCTCCGGAACGGCTGCACCGATTTGAATGAAATTTTTTTGCGTTATGTTCAGGAAGTTGCTGCGGTAGTCCCATATTTTTTTAGATGAAATTGGTGCAGTAAAATCCAAGATGGCGCTTACAATATGGCGGCCAAAAAAATTAATTTTGTTCGATATTCTCCAAAATTGGTATGGAGGAATTTACGGGGTTATACCCACGAATTTGAAATTATTTTAAAAAAATTCCGAATGGCGGATCCAATATGGCGGACAAAAAAATTTAATTTTGTGGGATTTTCTCCAAAATTGGAATGAGGGAGTTTTCGAGGTCGTATATAACGAATTCAAAATATTTTTAGAAAATTCAATATGGCGGATCCAAGATGGCAGACAAAAAATCAATTTTGTCCAATTTTCTCCAAAATTGATACGGGGGAGTTTTCGGGGTCGCACATGACGAATCTAAAATTATTTTTAAAAAATTCAAAATGGCGGATCCAATATGGCCGACGAAAAAATCAATTTTGTCCGATTCTCTCCAAAATTGGTATGGGGGAGTTTTCGGGGTCTCACATAACGAATCTGAGATTATTTTAAAAAAATTCAATATAGCGGACCAAAAAATTTTATTTTGTTCGATTTTTTTCAAAATTGGTATGGGGGAGTTTTCGAAGTCGCACATAACGAATTTAAAATATTTTTTAAAAATTCTATATGGCGGATCCAATATGGCGGACAAAAAATCAATTTTGTCCGATATTCTCCAAAGTTGGTACGTGGGAGTTTTCGGAGTCGTACATCACGAATCCAAAATTATTTTAAAAAAATGCGATATGGCGTATCCGAGATTGTGGATAAAAATTAATTTTGTCCGATTTTTCTCAAAATTGATATGAGGGAGTTTTAGGGAAAGCACATTACGAATCTGATATTATTTAAAAAAAATAAATATGGCGGATCAAAGATTCTACATCTCTCGATTTGGTCTAAAGTCAGTATGGGTGGATTTTTGTTAGTGTTAATTATGAATTTAAAATATTTTTTGAACAACTCAATCTGACGGATTCAATATAGTGTCCTAAAAATTTTACATTTTTCGACTTTCTCCAAAACTAATATAGAAGGTTCTTGAGGGTGTAAATTAAGAATTTAATAGTATTTTTTCAGAATTCAATAAGGCGAACTAAAAATTTTACATTTTTCTATTTTGTTCAAATGTGGAACTAAATCGTTTTTGAGGATATAAATAGCGAATATAAAATTATTTTAAGAAAATCTAATATGTTAGATGCAATATGACCGTTTAGAACTTTTAAATTTCTGGATTTCATCTAAAATTGATACTAAGGGGTTTTGAAGGATTTAGATTTAGATTAGATTAAAACGTTAAAATTATTTTTTTGAAATTCAATATGGCAGATCTAATATGGTAGGTTGAAAATTTTACCTTATTCACATTTTTTTAGATTTGATATTAGGGCGTTGGGGGGTGGTGTATTACTAATATGAAGTTAATTTTTTATAACCATTAGGTTGATAAGATACAATATGAAGGACTAAAAATTTTACAATTTCCGATTTTATCAAGAACTGATATTGCTTTGTTCTTGGGGCGTGTACAAACTCAATATGCAATATAAAATATATCGGGCTAAGAAATTTACGTCTCAAATTCTTTAAATATCGATATTGGAAGGTTTTAGGGCCTATATTACCAATCTATAATTAATTTGAAACTTAAGATAGTGGATTTACTATGACAGACTAAATATTTGTTTGATACAATTTCATTGGTATTTGGAGAACTCTAAGAATCAAAGAATTTATAGTGGTTCATTTTAGGGTGATTTACAATTCTGGATAAAATGGATACTTTTTTGCCACCTTGGAGTCATTGCGAGGTACACTAATCTCGATTAGCACTTAGTTCAAATAATTTATGAATATCATAATGAATTCAAAACTAAAAATCTAAAAATAAAATTTTTCTTCACTTCTAAAAGTGCGCTAAAAAGGGAAAAATAACTATACATTTTTACATGACGCCAAATTATTTCTAAATAAAATAAATAACTAATATATACAAATTATGGAAGAAAGCAATTGCAAATAAAGTATTTTTAATCTGTTTATGCGAATCACTTTTGGTCAGGTATTAGTTTGGCGCCAACTTCAAAAACTTCAATTTCATATAAAAATTTCTAGGTATTTTTCCCTTTTTAGCGCACTTTTAGAAGTCGGTTAAATTTTTTTATAAAAATTTTATTTAGCATTGAAATGTCACGTCGATGATTCGAATTCAATTTCCTGCTGTTTTTTTTGGCTGTTATTATTATTCTTTTTTTATGAGGTTGAAATATTGAATTTATTTTTTTAATTAAAAAAGATTTAAAATTAATTATTAAATAAAACACGTCAAAATATTTTTTATCTTTTAACAGGTTTTCGGAAAATGCTTCCTTGCCAAGAGATTTGCAATTTTATGCAAAAAAATTACGAAATTCGTTATTTTTGGAAGTTTAAACCTTCAACATCAACAGAGATTTTTTTGATGTGAGCAAGTGAAGTTTGTGACACTGAAAGTGTGACTCAAAAGTAACCCGTTTCAGACGTGTTGCGTGAGCGTACACAAGATGGTGGTTGCGGCCGCACAGACGCGCACTATGAGGGCATATTTCACTTTCTTACCTTTTGAATTATTTTATTTCAAGTCGACGATTTTTATTTACTATGATATTACTTTATTGAAACTAATATATAATCTGTTATTTTATTTATTGTCTAAAGATAGCGCTCTACTTTATATTATTCATTGTTTTCACCTCCAATAATATGATTATTTTCATCAATAACCCGATTTGTCGGGTAAAAATCATCGTCTTCCATAAAATGTTGTTTGACATTCATACAATTCTTTTATAAATGTGCGTATACTGCGCAGCATTCTAAATTCGAGGATACACAGATACAATTTTGTGTACATTTTCCAGTGTATGAACAGACATATCTTTGTAGCATGTCCAAAGCTTCAAAATAATTGAACTCTAAACAGTTATTTCCAAGTTTCCAACTATGAGTTAATGGATCAAGAGATACAATATTACTTTTTTTGCTTGATCCCATTCATTTGTTTGCCATATCGCTCTTAAATAATGTTAAACTAAGGTCGATTTAGAAGGTTGCAAATTTTTATCAGATATATTTTTTTTCAACGCGATATTGTATCTTAATTTTTTTATACATTCACAACAGTCTTTAAAGTTATTCTGAGAGTCATATTTTTGATAAATACACTGTCAAATTATTAAGTCCATCACCTGCAGGTTTACTTAAAGCTTTGTACACCTTCTTTTTTCCAACGTCATATATGAAACTTAATCTATTACAGCATTGATTATTAAAATACTGTCACACTGAATTTTTCCAATATCGTTTGCAATAGTATGTACGGGAATAAATCGAGAAAACATTTCCAGTATTAAACCATAAAAGAAGTTCCTTTAAGAATCCATGATAAGATAAACACATCTGTGTCTGGGGATTTAACAATAATTTTAAACTTTTTATCGGAATCCAGCTCTTGTAACTGACAGGCATAAAATACAATCTTGGTATCTGCTTCTGTATGATCACACAAGAAATATGCATCGAAATATTGATCATTTTCCATAATAACATATGCTCAAATGCTCCAGAAATGATCAACTTATTCTGTATTGGTAACCGAATAGTTTTTTATATAATTTTCAATAAATTCCACTAAATTTGATTTACTTGTATCATTACTGCAGAATTTTTTAAAGTTTCATGTAGCTTGACCGCCAATAATTATATATTCTTTGTTTTCGCTATCATTTCCATACCTCCGAATTCGTTCCAACTGTTCTGGATTAACCGTTGTGCTATCGTATCGATCATAAATCAAGTGAATTTCATCTACTCGATCAAATCTGTGTAATAATCCATTCATAATTTTATTGGTTAAATTACCATTCAATTATCAAAATGGTGTAATTCATCGTTTCCATTCAGTATCAGAATAACTACCTTAGACATTTGTAGTCATAGTTCATCTTGAAGTAGCAAGTTCTTTTTGAGTCATTTCTGTGATTCCAGTCTCTGATTTTGTACTCTTGATTACTGTCGTTTCAGTTGTTACATTGGGAATAATCCCGAAATGCTTCATTAGTCAAATTAACATTAAAGTATCCCTTTAAAAACTGTTCCTTGGCTTCAGTTGGTAGCATAAAGAGAATTTCAAAGCACAAAAAGTCTCATATCGTAATTCGGTTTATCGCAAATAAAGAAAAAAGGAAGCTTAGATAAGTGAGTGGAAACGTATCGGCTCTATCGGCTCGAATAACTCTAAATTTGAATTTAAGATTCAAACCAAAATTGAAAATTTTCAGATTCTTCACTTCCTTATTTTCTATATTTGTCAAATAATGTCATAAATGTATTACTTCTATCTAAAGAAAGTTTTTCTAAACCATATTTCTTATATGTACCCGTTGAATAACTACTGTAAACGTTTCGATATTTTTTATCAGAACCGCTAGAGTTTCTATTTTATTATTTTTTTAGTTGATCAAAAAAATGTTCTATCAATAACTGCATTAGCCTATCATATATTAAAATTAATTCTCGAACGACCCCTCCAAAATTCTGTCTACGGTATTTCCAGCAAAAACTTTAGATTCGGCTAGCATATCTCTTTGCCACAACTTCCCCATATTTTGCTGAGGCATTAAATTGCATAGCAAACAGTATGAAAAGCGCCTAAACGAGTAACAACATTTTTAAATTTATTACTCATCAAATTTGACCAGCTGAATAAATGTATACTGTTGCTCAAACGATTGAATACAGTATTTTTGACCGCAAGCTCCCGTTCAATTATAGTATATATTGTATTAAAATCAATTGTTTTTTTTATTAAGAGATAGTAAATACTGAGCAATAGTGACTGCATTTTTTATTTCTTCAAAGTGAGTGTTAGAGGCTATCCAATTCGGTATTATTTGCTTTTCTTTTTTTCATTCTTAAAGAAGGTTTCTCACGCAAATGACTTTAATAACACACGTACATAAAACTCATTATAATTGAGAAGAATCGATTTTACAGAAGATTTTGCATCAACAAAATCTAGAATACAGGTACATAGGTTTAATTTGTTGTGCATGTGATTTACTTTATGATTTTGGTAACTGAATACCCTAAGTCTATATTACATGTATATTATTATGGTATTCCCAACATTGATAAGTTTGTTTTATATGTAGCATTTACCTTTAAAATTAAACTCCTTATTTGTGGGTGTTTTTTTATTTAATTATTATAAATTAAGTTAGATGCCAAAATATCGTCGTCTTAACCAATACAGAATTGTATTCTCTACATATGTAAAGTTAACGAAACGGTTAGTTTCAATTTAAAAATTTAGATAAAATGCTCAAATGTAAAAAAAATACCAATCAAAATGGCCAGATTTAAAGAGAAAGGAATATTTCTACACAAAGATTTTATATCATTATTCTTTGCTGTTTAATATTTTACATGACGTAAAAACGGCAACATTGGCGGGTCTGAATCACTGGTAAAATGATACAAATTTGATATACTGGGCTTTAGTTCGAGATAAGTTGCAATTGGCTCATGAACGTGGCTAATATAATATGAAAAAATTTTTTTTTTAATTTGCTTACCCCTCTCAATAGTAATTGATTTCATGAATAAAAATAATCATACAACGCATATTTATTTGCTTCTAATATAATTGTTTCTGGGTGGTCTAAGGTGGTCTGTAAAGTAAAATTGGTCTGATAACGACGTAAAAACCTGTATATATATATATATATATATATATATATATATATATATATATATATATATATATATATATATATATATATATATATATATATATATGATGCCAGCGAAACTATAACTTTAAAAAACCCGCCTTTTGTTTCTGTCAACTGTCATTTTTCAGTTTTATATTTGTGTTTCGTCATGTCGTTATTCATTTTTAATGTTGTTGGGGCGCCGACTGTGAAAATTTAGCTTTTGAAAGAATTTTATTAAATATAGTTGATTTATCTATGTGCCTCTGAAAATCTTTTTTATTCGTGTTTATGTAATACTTAAGGTAAGATCGAAAATCATATGTACTTAAGAAAACAGTAACGTTATTTATAGGTTGTGTTACAGGAAATTCCCGAATGCTTTACGGCTTATATTTTTGTAGTAACTCTATGTTAGAAGTATGAAATGAAATCTTCAAAAATATTATCTGTGCGAAAAAGGCTTGCACAGCTCATCCAGACCCGGTCCTAAATATTATAAGAAATATTACTAATGAAGTGGAAGGCGAAATGTTTCTTTATGGAGTGCTTCACTAATGAAACCTGTAAGATTTATATATTATATGAGTTCCTGATGATGGGTTTATATTAAAAGAACATAGAAAATAGAGTTTTGTTAATTACAAGAAGTAATTTTGTTTAAGGTTTTAGAAATTTCAAAACTGGGAGTAGGGAGCATTTATGACTTTGTAAAGCGAGCTTGTAAAATTACCATGTACAGTTGATTAGTACGAAAAGGAAAGAGAAAGTTCTACGATTCCAACTTGGCGAGACTTATTATGAGTAAGTTCTGTCTTTCATTATACATATTAACCTTGAAATAGCATAAGTCACGATTCTATAGTAGAGGACAATTATAAAAATTCGCAAAAATATCGAAAAATTTACTCCCACAAATGATAAACTTTATCCTATAAAATTAAAATCAGTTTGTTATTAGGATCTACAGAGACAACAGGACTGGCAAAAAGTCGGAAGAATGAGGAAATTTCAATCCAAACATGGCTCAAAAGGGCATCAGACCAAATTTGTTATTCGACTAAATAAAAATTCTTGTTTTTAAAACTATTTAAAGATTTGTGTACTTTTTATTTCAATAAACTTTTCTTTTGTTGATAGTCTACCTTTTAGAGTTATTATATTGAAGGGATAAACTAAGGCTTAAATTTGATAGGTTCACTTATAGTTCGAACAGTAGTAGTTCTGAAAATATTTGCTCTTCTACCTCACTTCTTAAATTTCAAATTAGAAAAAGTTTACATTATGCTTAAGTTATGTATTCTTTTGTATAAAGAGATTATGTTGAACATATTTTTTAAAGCAAATTATTCATGCGGAACTTGTAGTTATTTAAAATGGTAGTGTATAATTTGCTCTTGATTTTTTCTTAATTAAAGTTATTTCTTGGACTTTTGAATAATTTAAGTTATGTATTCTTTTGTATAAAGAGATTATGTTGAACATATTTTTTAAAGCAAATTATTCATGCGGAACTTGTAGTTATTTAAAATGGTAGTGTATAATTTGCTCTTGATTTTTTCTTAATTAAAGTTATTTCTTGGACTTTTGAATAATTACGGTTTGACTTTGTAAACAAGACAAACAAAAAAATTAAAGGGACTCTTTTTCATGTACATAATTTTATTGGTGGAATATGTTGTTTTAATGTTGGGAAGGGACGTCCATAAGACGTTGTAAGCAAATGTCTTAAAGACGTTACCTTTTGTAACATAAGACGTCTATATGTCTTATGAACGTCATTCATAAGACGTCCTGAATGTTGAGATCAAACGTTTTATGGACGTCTTTAAGACATATTTGTGCTGTTTGGGTATATATATATATATATATATATATATATATATATATATATATATATATATATATATATATATATATATATAATATATTGAAACACATTTTTGACATTTCCCAATCTCCACATATTGAAAAGAAGCTGGAAATTGTGAAATATCAAATGGAAAAAATATGCCTTTTCAAATCTGTCAAAACCAGTTCTCCATGTTTCAGAAATAAACAAAATGAATTTTTCACCAGGAAATGTCGCTTTTCAAAATCGTCGAAATTGTTTCAAATATTATCGTACCTCCTTCATTTATTGGATAATTATCCAGCGGCCTCTGCAATCCAGTACGCCCATTGTTGGACCAAATTCTGCTGTACTCGTCATTGGACCAAATAGCTGTTGGTGAATATACCGGAACGGTTTGTGGTTGGTCAATTTCCCGTTGTCTCCGAATATTTTCCTGTAACAAAAGTTTGTCCATTAGTTTGCTATCGAACGTCTAGATTAATACGACATAGGAGAATAGTGATAGATTTATATACCTATTGATATAAACAAATCAAAATTCTTATCAGGGTCTTATTAATTTCTTATCTATGTGGATAAGATAATGTATGCAAGTTAAAACGAGTATAGGCTTGCTAGTGAAATTTAGTATGTTGTGACTGACTAGAAGTATAGGTAAAAGAAGTGACGAAGTTGTAGTAAACAAGATATTAAAAATTACACCGTTTTGAAGAAACCAATTCTACGTTATTTTTTTTTTAACCAAGAAAAATTTTTTCCAAGGAAGGACTGCAATAATATACCAGGGCTTATCTGTAAAATATCCGAGTTTCGTGGATGTGAAATGAAACATGGAGATTTTTGTACGAGAGCCTTCAGAATAACCTGAATAACGATAATTTTGATATGCGTCATTTCAAAAAATTGGGCAACATTGTTTTTATTAATAAAAATATAAAATTAACGAAAAAAAAAAACTTTTTTTTTTTAATTTTCTCTCGTGTAATTTTGAAGGTATTCATTTTAGAGGAAAGTTGAAAAGGAAAAAAGGTTCGTAATTAAATTTGACATAAGATAGGGTTAGTCAGAAATCTCAAAATATATTTCCCTTATTGCAAAATAGCAATAATTTAAAAAAAAAAAGGTAAAAAAGCAGTTTTCCAATCAATTTTTTTCGACCATTTAAATTTCTCTGAGGACCTTCATATTAGAGCAAAGAAAACTTTATGCCATGATAAAATAACACGCTAAAATTTGTTAGGATCGAATTGATAGAGATAGTTTTTGCACAATAATTTTGCAATCCGATTTCGTTTACAAAAATTGACTTCAAGTTTCTCTAATTCCAAAATATCACGTTAACGCATTTAAATTTATTTTCGACATACCGGGTGTCAACGAATCTATTAGACAAGTCATAATTTCTAGAGTATTATGTGTATCAAAATGAGAATTGGTACACGTAAATGTTATGTGAAGAGGAGAGTTTTCGCATATTTTCCACTTTCCGGTCACTTCCGGTTTCACCGGAAATGGCTCCGGTTTTGAATTTTTAAATGGAACACCCTGTATATTTTAACATTTTTGGATTTCTGAGACAATTCTAGATCAGAATGTGACATTTTGAAAACTTTTTACGTCTACTTCATTTTTTTAGAGCCACTTTTAAAGTTGCATCTAGGTGGCCATGATCGGACGCAAACTAATTTAAGGGCCTTAGGTGATGTCAAAAAAATACAATCGCTAAGTTTTAGTTACTAGTATGAAAGACAGGAATAAGACAAGTTGACAAAATTACGTTTTCATTTCTAACTATTAATTTTCAAATGGCAACTACTTTTCGAAAAAAGCATTCTTTGACGAATCTAACGGTACTAATTTATTTGCGATTGGATTAGGCATAAGAACAGAAATTAAATATTATTAAGCAAAATACTGGATAATTTATTTACTTATGACAAATGCGCCATGGACAGCCATGATGCATAATAATTTGCAACTGTTTTTATCAAGTCTTCTTTGGAAAACAAAGCACTCACTTAAGTAGATAATCACAGTGACATACGCTCTAAGAACAGACGTAAAAGTTTCTTAATTTTCGTTAAGTTTAGTTTAAATTTTCGTTAAAATAATGTATACTCAAAGTGAAAAAAACTTTTACGTCTGTTCTAAGAGCGTGTGTCACTGTCATTATCTACTTAAGTGAGTGCTTTGTTTTCCAAAGAAGACTTGATAAAAACAGTTGCAATTTATTATGCATCATTGCTGTCCATGGCGCACTTGTCATAAGTAAATAAATTATCCAGTATTTTGCTTAATAATATTTAATTTCTGTTCTTATGTCTAATCCAATCGCAAATAAATTAGTACCGTTAGATTCGTCAAAGAATGCTTTTTTCGAAAAGTAGTTGTCAAAAAGGGGTCGCCATTTGAAAATTAATAGTTAGAAATGAAAACGTAATTTTGTCAACTTGTCTTATTCCTGTCTTTCATACTAGTAACTAAAATTTTTCGATTGCATTTTTTTGACATCACCTGAGGCCTTTAGATTAGTTTGCGTCCGATCATGGCCACCTAGATGCAATTTTAAAAGTGGCTCTAAAAAAATGAAGTAGACGTAAAAAGTTTTTAAAATGTCACATTCTGATCTAGAATTGTCTCAGAAATCCAAAAATGCTAAAATATACAGGGTGTTCCATTTAAAAATTCAAAACCGGAGCCATTTCCGGTGAAACCGGAAGTTGCCGAAAAGTGGAAAATATGCGAAAACTCTCCCCTTCACATACAATTTACCTGTACCAATTCTCATTTCGATACACATAATACTCTAGAAATTATGACTTGTCTAATAGATTCGTTGACACCCGGTATAGTAGGGAACTCAAGTTTTCCAACGCTTTTTTCAGAATCAAAATCGGATGATTTGGACGCCCACAGGAATTGTTTAAAGATATTGTTGATATTTTTGCTTATAAACAAATATATTATCTTGGGGAATTTTCATTGGATTTTTTTTGCAATACATGGTTTGAGACTTTTTTTTTTACGAAAAGAAGCGTCTTTTCAAGTACTTTCAAACCATATATTGCAAAAAAAATGCAATGAAAATCCGCCGAGATCATCTATTTGTTTATAAGCAAAAATATCAATAATGTCTTTAAATAATTCCTGAGGGCGTCCAAATCATCCGATTTTGATTCTGAAAAAAGCGTTGGAAAACCTACTATATGTCGAAAATAAATTTAAATACGTTAACGTGATATTTTGGACTCAGAGAAACTTGAAGTCAATTTTTGTAAACGAAATCGGATTGTAAAATTATTGTGCAAAAACTATCAATTCGATCCTAATGAATTTTAGCGTGTTATTTTATCATGGCATAAATTTTTCGTTGCTCTAACATGAAGGTCCTCAGAGAAATCTAAATGGTCGAAAAAAATTGATTGAAAAACTGCTTTTTTTCCTTTTTTTTTAATTATTTCTATTTTGCAATAAGGGAAATATATTTTGAGATTTCCGACTAACCCTATCTTATGTCAAATTTAATTACGAACCTTTGTTCCTTTTCAACTTTCCTCTAAAATGAATACCTTCAAAGTTACACGAAAGAGAAGTAAAAAAAAAGTTTTTTTTTTCGTTAATTTTATATTTTTATTAATAAAAACAATGTTGTCCAACTTTTTGAAATGACGCATATCAAAATTATTGTTATTCAGGTTATTTTGAAGGCTCTCATGCAAAAATTCCCATATTCCATTTCACATCCACCCAAAAACAGATAAGCCCTGGTCTATAATAATAGGGACATAAAGGTTGGGAATAAATTGAACAGTGGATTCCTTAGTAAAAAATAAAAAATTTTTCATATGTAAAGGGTTTTCCAATAAGAGGTGTTATTTTGATATTCAAAGAAAAATGCCATTTTTTAAGATAAATGATCGGATATTTATTACATTATAAAGAGGAAGGTATGCCGTTAATGATGGAAAATAACATCAGCCAAATGACCACCACGACCATGCCTACAGGACCATATCCTTTTCATGAAATTTTCCATAACCAAATCGCAAAGTGGCTGCCCTATGTCCTCGATAGCCTCATGAATTCCATCTTTGAGGTCTTGAATCGACGCTAGGCTGTTGGCGTAGACCTTGTCTTTCACGTGGCCCCAAAGGAAGAAATCGCAAGGTGTCACATCACAAGATCTCGGTGGCCAATTGTGATCACCTCTTCGAGAGATAACACGGCCCGGAAACTTTTCCCGTAAAAGATCAATGGTTTCGTTGCTTGTGTGGCACGTAGCGCCGTCTTGTTGAAAGTAAACGTGGTCCAGATAAATACCATCCAATTCCGGCCATAAAAAATCATTAATCATCTCTCGATAGCGCAATCCATTCACCGTAACTGTTGCTCCAGCCTCATTTTCGAAAAAGTAAGGTCCAATGACCCCGCCGGACCATAAACCGCACCAAACAGTCACACGTTCAGGATAGAGAGGCTTTTCAACAATAACTCTTGGGTTTTCCGAGCCCCAGATGCGACAATTTTGTTTGTTGATGAAGCCACCGAGGTGGAAATGGGCCTCATCACTGAAGATGATTTTTCGATGGAATTCCGGATCATTTTCATGCATTTCAAGAACCCAATCAGCAAAGGCACGACGTTGTTGATGATCGGCCGGCTTGAGTTCTTGCGTTAACTGAACTTTATAAGCCTTAAGACCCAAATCTTTATGCAAAATACGGTGTAATGACGTTTGTGGAATCCCTAATTCCAAAGAACGACGAGGAATGGACAAACCTGGGTTTTCTTCAACACTTTCGGCTACAGCAGCAATATTCTCGGCTGTTCTTGAGCGACGTGCACGGGTTTTCTTCTTCACATAACTAACTTGTCCCAACAGCTCGAATTTTTTCACCAATTTCTTTATTGCGCTCCGACAAGGTGCTTCATGACGACCCAAAAATGTTCGAGTTTTACGAACCGTCTCTGCCAAATTTTCACCATTTTTATAGTGAATTTTAATAATTTCAATGCGTTGTTGAAGCGTGTATCGTTCCATCTTTATTTATGGCGTAGTTTCTACTTGTCAAACGTCAAAAACTTACAGCTTCAAAAGTGACATCTACCGAAATAGCGGGCTTTTCAAAATGACACCTCTTATTGGAAAACCCTTTAGTTTTGCTTTACAAATATTCGTTTCTAAGTTACAGAGTGTTAAAAAATTGCCGATCATTATATATTTGGTTTTGAAAGCCAATATGCCTACAAAAATTAAAGAGGACTTGGACGATGTGCACAGGAACTGTGAAACGTGTGTGACAATGAAAGTTTGGGACGCCCAAAAAATGCAACCATCGCTTAAATTCACCAAATGGTACTAGACAACAATCGAATTAAGGTAAGAAAGGTAGTAGAAGCTATGAAATATCTAAAGAACGTGTTTGTCACAAATTGAATGAATATTTAAGGATGGGAAAGGTATTGACGCGCTAGGTGCCAAGATTGTTGGCGCAGTTTAAGCGTAATAAACCAGAGTTCTGGCGTCGATTAATAACTTTAGATGAAACTTGGATACACTATTACACCCCAGAAACAAAAGCACAGTCAAAACAGTGGACTGCGGAAGAATAATCGGCTCCAAAGAGGGTAAAGACTGATCCTTCAGTCGGGAAAGTGATGGGGACTGTTTTCTAGGATAGGTATGTAGTTCTGGAATTACTATTACTACGCGTCATTACCTGATAAGCTGGAAGTGGAAATTGCGAAAAAACAGTCACATTTGTAGAAGAAAAAAAAATTGTTTTACCAAGACAACGCACCGTCTCACACCTTAACGGTTGCCATGGAGAAAATCCACGAATTGCGGTTTGAAATGCTTGACTAGCCTCTTTGCTCACCAGATCTAGCCCCAAGCGACTTTTTTCTGTTCTGTAAGCTAAAAGTTGTGCTCGGAGGACTAAAATTTTGATCGAATGAAGAGGTCACCACCTTCGTAAACAATTATTTTGCAGAAAAAGACGCCAATTACTATTTGGAAGAGTTAAAGAGATAAGAGCATAGTTGGAAGAAGTTTTTAGACTCACAAAGAGGCTATGTTGAAAAATAAAAATAAATTTGAAGAAAAAATGTCTTGTTTGTTCGTTAAGATGTATAAACAAATACGACCAAAAAAAATTTAAACAATCATCCAATGGACAATCAAGAGTTGTGCTCAAAATAAGTTATTAGGTTTAAAGATCACTTAGGACCTTATGAGTCACCTTGTATAGTGCGCATTTTAACAATATCATAAGCACAATGAAACTGATCAATTAGAAGGTATAACTTCCATGACAAGTAGACCAGGATTAAAAGTTAAATCTTTTTAGCGATTCTGGCTGTAAATTTTCACATCAGTATCACAGATTATTTCATCTTACAGATGTGATAACGGGCGTCTCCGCCAAAACCAAGTTTTGTGACATTGCTGGCCTCGGGACCTACTATTACACTGGGAGAAACTGTAAATTATCATGCATAAAATATTTTTGCTTAAAAATGGTACAAGAAACTTCTAATGCATGTTGTACCTGCTAGGAAACTGGAGGATGAGAGCAAGTAAGTAACTATTGCCAGAAATGATAAGTATGAACAAAAAAAAAGTGATGTGATGGTCCAAATTAACAAAATTTAACAAATGTTTAATGTAAAAATATTTATTCGAAGTCTATAGGACCCTTCAACTTCACAGCTATCGCATCAATAAGATGATAAAATCTGTCTTAATACTCTAACTTGACATTTTTTTTTGTTAAATTTGACTGATCGAAATAACATATTTTTCAAATTTAACTTATTTAGAAATGTCTTTTAAATAGCTAGAATTAAAAAAAAAAACATTTTTCGCCTTTGGAAGATCCTAATTTACTAATACTAAACTTTTGTTGTGCAACTTAAGGCTGCATTGAGACGTGTATATGTAGTGACCCACACGGCACTAGACGTCTTATGGACGTCATTTTTATATCCAGATTATGTCTGAACGTCTTAAGACATAAATAAGGCGTCTGATAGACGTTGTTTTAAAGACGTCCATAAGACGTCTATATACAACGTCTTTAAGATATCTTTTAAAAGTCTACATACTACATTTTATATGAAAATAAATACAGTTGTGTATAATTTAGTTGATAAAAACTAAAATGCATTTCCTTCCCTATGGATTTTGTCGCAGTTGGGTAATAAGCTTGCAACGCCGCACAAAGCTCAGCAGAATTCAAGTTGAGGTTAAAATTTTTGATATTGAACGACAAATTTTTAGTAGCTTCACTACGACCTTGGTTAATAGAACTTTTGCGTGATCTTTTTTATCAATACTTTGGGTCTTTTTGTCATATATATATATATATATATATATATATATATATATATATATATATATATATATATATATATATATATATATATATATATTTACATCATTCAGTAGATAGGTCCTCCTCATGTGGCGCATCTTTAGGTCATCCACCAGAAATAGTGAATATATATATAATTTGTGTCATGTATATAAAGTACTTTGGTTTTCTTATTATAAATCCATTAAAATAATAACAAAAAATTTTTTTAGTTTTCACATAAATCCCTATCTTTACGTCCTCCAACGAAATCACGGTATTTATATCACCCGGGCGTATAATCTTTTTTCACAATCGAAGCGATACATCCTCCGATATATAGTAATTTTATAGATTACAGTGGATCGCTAGCCCGACAACGTTGCCATTGTTTAGTAATATAAGGTAGTGATTTCGTGTTCAGTTCTCAGTATAAGAATTGCACTAGAAGAAGGATATTACTAAATGTAAAAGGTAAATACGTATTTTGTTAAAATAAAATGGATTAAGAAATGAATATATGCCAAAATATATGTAGGTTGCGTTGAATCTTATTTTGCAATTGCAGTGCTACAATTTACAAAAAATAGTCAAAAATTTAAAATTATCTTATACAGCTGAAATTTTGCGTATTGGCTAAAAATTGCATTTAGAAAAACTATTTTTAGTAACTCTTTTCGATATTTTAGGATATAACCTCACCTTTGGATTTTTTTTTGGAAAGAAATTTAAATTTGACAAAGAATCCTCATCACGTGACTACTATTTTTTGGTTAGTTTTCATCTCGATCAAAGCAGACATTGATGTCAAAGTCAAATTTCGCTATTAATAATTAATAGTTTTTGACTCCGACTCCACGCCTACTAATGATCCTGCAGATTCTGATTTTAATCCTTCAGAATATGACTGTTCTTCGATATGTTTTAGTTTCATTTTTGTAAGAATTAAACTAAATAATATTCTTTTAGGACATACCGATGACCTTCCCTCAAATATGTGATACACCACCTTCTTCTCCTGAAATTGTGCCTCAGAATAAAAATAATAAATTTGATGGTAAAAGTACTGAATCAACTACAACTCCATATAATATCGAAAATTAAGAATATTCTAAAATGAAGACTGCAGATGAATATGCAACAATGAATAATTTTGCTTACGAACTTAACAAAATAAAATTAGACTCTAGTTCTAAGAACACAGTATTTTGTTATTATTGCAAAAAAATATGTAATTCATTTTCTCAGACATTCATTTACAAATCACAAATTAGAAACAGAAGTGGAAGAGATTTTAGCACTACCACCTCTATGCAAGGAATGAAAAAACTTGCTTTTTAGTCTAAGAAAGAAAGGTAATTACTTAACCAACAGTGAAGTAACAAAACCCATAAGAAAAGGTGCTGAGATTACTAATTACCTTCCATGTACATACTGTTTGGGCTTTTACTCTGCCAGGAATCTACGGCGAAATCGTAAAAATTGTGATGCAAATCCAAATAAAAGAACTTCTGAGAAAAATTCTCAAAGCAATGCGCAAAATTATTTAGTACGCAATTTAAGAGTGGATCCTCAATTAAAAGAAAATGTATTTTCCCGTATGAGAGCTGATCAAATTTCTCTTGTAGCTAAGAAGGATCCACATATATGTACTTTTGCAGCGAGATATTTAAACATTCATCGGAAAAAGCATTTCATTCTGGTTATTTCAAGGAAAATGCGTGAATTGGCCAAGCTTATTATTGAAGACAAAAAAATGAGACCTTCTCTAAGAGATCTTCTTGAAGCTCTTAAACCCGAACATTACGACATTTTGGTATCTGCCACAAAAGCAGCTTCAATATATGATTCAGTTAATCACGTTTATCAATTTCTCACATTTGCTATGAATATGGAAACCACTTTAAAACAGTGTTGTGCTGTTGCGCTTATGCGTGTCACTGGAAATTTGATGTTTCCAGTCAAGCAGCAAGTGACTTAAATTTACAAAAATGGAGTAAGATAACTTTAGTGGCTCTAGCGAGCAATCTAAAGCTACTAAAAGAATGCCTTATTAAGAAGGCAAATGATGCATTTTTCAAATTAAAAGAAAATAATGGGAACGAAAAAGCATATATCATCTTATTTGAAAATTATTACTAAATAGAAGACGATCCGGTGAACTTCAAAGACTTTTCATAAATACGTATAAATCTGCGCTTCTAAAGATAAATCAACAAGGTTACGAAGAATTTTCTGAAGTTGTTTCTGAAACACAAAAAATATTAATCAATTCCTTCGAAAGAATTGTCATAAGGGGTAAAAGGGACGGGGTTACTAGTAAAGGTGTCCAAGATCATTTAGAAATAGTTCTAAAATGTCGAGATAATATTCTCAAAAAACCCAGTAGTTCTGTTTGGAAATCCAAATCTTGTAATTCATTTACATAATTTAATTCTGGATACTACGAAATTAAACCAAATTTGTTGATAATATTTTTTTACGATTACAATAAGTAACTTACGTTGACGTATTTCGGGGTTTCCGAAAATAAACTAGTAATAGAGGGTGAGCAACCCCCAAATACTTTTTTAATATCCCCAGTTCTAATTAAGGTATCTCTATAAAACAAAATTAAAATTACTTGTTATTCGAAATGATGTTAAACTAAAGTATTTTCACTCCCAAGGAAATTATTCTTTATTTTTTATAAAAGTAAACCATCATTTCATACATATATTATTATTCTTAAAATTGTCAAATTTTACTTTAAATGAACGTAACAGAATTAGAAGTAACTATTTGTCATGAATAATAATAACACAACGTAACAAATTTTAGTTTATTTCTTGTATTTTGCATAAAAAGTGCATTTTTTGTTAATTTTGGGGCGATGAATACAAAAATGATAATGAAATTAAAAACTTACTGGCAATTTTCAAAAACAAGTTTTTTAATAACAATATAAATATACAACGTGCATTTTTGCAATTACATTGTTTATATATAGGGACACATAACATCAAGTATCTAAAACTTGAACTAGTATTAAGAAAATAAGTTTAGTTTCAGCTTTAGTACACCAAAAATTGTAAGATTTAGTCGATTTTATTTTAGATACATTTTGGCTGATGTCCAGTGTAATTTATAGACATGAATGCTTAACCAATGAAATAAATTTACACTTTCTTATTAATTAAAAGAAAAAAAATCAGTAAGCTCTGTAACGTTCTGAAATTTGGCAATTTTAATAATAATTATACATGTAAAAAATAACATTCTTCGAATGATATCTTTGGGGGTGAAAATACTATAATTTAACTTCATTTCAAATAATAAGTAATTTCCAATTTGTTTCGTAAAGTTATTTCAATTAGAACTTGACATATAAAAAAGAGTATTTTGGGGTGTCTTACTCTCATTTACTAGCTTATTTTTAGAAACCCCGAAACATCACAACTTAAGTGACTAATGGTATTCGTGAAAAAAATATTTTCAAACAATCCTATTAAATTTAGTAATTTTTACAATTAAATTAAGTACGCAAATATATGGTTTACTCTAATAAAAAATAAGGGATGATATCCCTGGGGGAAAAATACCATAGTTTAATATCATTTCGAACAACAAATAATTTTCATTTTGTTTTGTAGAATTATTTTAATTAGAACTTGAGATATTAAAAAATATATATATTTTGGGGGTGATTCATCCTCTTATATTAGTTTAGTTTTGAAAACCCCGAAAGATGTCAACTTCAGATAATTCTATTATTCGTGGAAAAAATATTTTCAAACAATTTCGTAATTTTTAGATTTAAATTACGTGCGAAAATGGATGGTTTACCCTTATAAAAAATAAGGAATGATATTCTTAGGGATGAAAATAACTTAACACCTCAACATCATTTTATTAAATAACAAGTAATTTCAATTTTGTTTTGTAAATATATCTCAATTAGAACTTCAGGTTTAAGAAAAAAGTATTTTGGGGTAGCTTACCTTCTTTTATTAGCTATTTTTAGAAACCCTAAAACCTTTCAAGTTAAGTTACTTATGGTATTCGTGAATAATATATTTTCAAATAATTATATTAAATTTCGTAATTTTTAGAATTAAATTACGGGCGCGAATAGATGGTTTACCCTTCTAAAAAATAAGGGATGATATCCTTGGGATGAAACAGCCATAGTTCTACATCATTTCGAACAACAAGTAATTTTCGTTTTGTTTTGTAAAGATGTCTCACATAGCACCTGAGATATTTCAAAAATACTGTTTTTAGGGATGAACTTTAAGGGCGGATTTTACCCTCTTAAAATGGATCTCCTCAGATAAAAAAAAAATGCGTGTCTCTTATTTTTATACCCTCTACAACATATTAGAATTTCATTGAAATCGGAGCAGGACTCTTCAGACACCTTCCTAGTAAGTCACACTCTGACGGTTGATTTTTGGAAGTGTTTTAATATTTCTTAAATAATCGACACGAATACAGTGTTGCCATATTTTCGGAGGACCTATCCACCGCAAAGAAGGTAAATACTAGTATTCACGGAGGATATATCCGCTGCAATTTATCTACAAATATACAGATGAAATATACGCACTAAGGTGGTGCCACTTTTTTTATGTCAAAATCCTGAACTAAAATAAACGGAATATCAAAAAAAACGTTATAAGTCATCCTTCTGAAAATTTGTCAGGAGTATCAGGATAATCCACAAACTTGTTATTCATGAAAAGCTATAGGTCATCCATATACGGATGACCTATCGCACCGGGATGACCTATTAAATGCAAATTGTCTATTAGCGGAGGACCTACCTACAGCAGGATATATATATATATATATATATATATATATATATATATATATATATATATATATATATTATATATATATATATATATATATATATATATATATATATATATATATATATATATATATATATATATATATATATGATGCCAGCGAAACTATAACTTTAAAAAACCCGCCTTTTGTTTCTGTCAACTGTTATGTCATGTCATGTCGTTATTCATTTTTAATGTTGTTGGGGTGCCGACTGTGAAAATTTAGCTTTTGAAAGAATTTTATTAAAATAGTTGATTTATCTATGTGCCTCTGAAAATCTCTTTTATTCGTGTTTATGTAATACTTAAGGTAAGATCGAGAATCATATGTACTTAGGTAAAACAGTAACGTTATTTATAGGTTGTGTTACAGGAAATTCCCGAATGCTTTACCGCTTATATTTTTGTAGTAACTCTATGTTCGAAGTATGAAATGAAATCTTCAAAAATATTATCTGTGCGAAAAAGGCTTGCACAGCTCATCCAGACCCGGTCTTAAATATTACAAGAAATATTACTAATGAAGTGGAAGGCGAAATGTTTGTTTATGGAGTGCTCCACTAATGAAACCTGTAAGATTTATTTTGTTCCTGATGATTGGTTTATATTTAAAGAACATAGAAAATAGAGTTTTGTTAATTACAAGAAGTAATTTTGTTTCATTTTTTAGAAACTTCAAAACTGGGAGTAGGGAGCATTTATGACTTTGTAAAGCGAGCTTGTAAAATTACCATGTACAGTTGATTAGTACAAAAAGGAAAGAGAAAGTTCTACGATTGCAACTTGGCGAGACTTATTATGAGTAAGTTCTGTCTTTCATTATACATATTAAAGTTGAAATAGCATATGTCACGATTCTATAGTAGAGGACAATTATAAAAATTCGCAAAAATATCAAAAAATTTACTCCCACAAATGATAAACTTTATCCTATAAAATTAAAATCTGTTTGTTATTAGGATCTACAGAGACAACAGGACTGGCAAAAAGTCGGAAGAATGAGGAAATTTCAATCCAAATATGGCAGAAAAGGGAATCAGACCAGATTTGTTTTTCGACTAAATAAAAATTCTTGTTTTTAAAACTATTTAAAGATTTGTGTACTTTTTATTTCAATAAACTTTTATTTTGTTGATAGTCTACCTTTTAGAGTTATTTTATTGAAGGGATAAACTAAGGCTTAAATTTGATAGGTTCACTTATAGTTCGAACAGTAGTAGTTCTGAAAATATTTGCTCTTCTACCTCACTTCCTCAATTTCAAATTAGAAAAAGTTTACATTATGCTGAAGTTATGTATTTTTTTGTATAAAGAGATTATGTTGAAGATATTTTTTAAAGCAAATTATTCATGAGGAACTTGTAGTTATTTAAAATGATAGTGTATATTTTGCTCTTGATTTTTTATTAATTAAAGTTATTTCTTGGACTTTTGAATAATCACGGTTTGACTTTGTAAACAAGACAAACAAAAAAATTAAAGGGACCCTTTTTAATGTACATAATTTTATTGGTGGAATATGTTGTTTTAATGTTGGGAAGGGGCGTCCATAAGACGTTGTAAGCCAATGTCTTATGGACGTCATTCGTCTTTTATGGACATCCATAAGACGTCCTGAATGTTGAGATCACACGTTTTATGGACGTTTTTAAGACGTATTTGTGCTGTTTGGGGAGGTATAATAATGAGTAGCAATATAAAATATTTTTACTTACCAAGGTGTTCTCACAGGACTTATTTATTTCAGCCATCCAATCTTTCATCCACTCGGACGTCTCAAGTCGGATGGGGGCTTCGGGCTGTTCGTCCACATCTTCGACGAAGTAGCGTAATAAGGCTTCTGTAACAAATTTAAAGGAGACTTGATTGAGCTTTAATTATAAAGATCGCATAGTTTCGATAACTTATAAATTTGTCATTGTTTTGTGAAATTGAGTTTTTTATTGCTAAATAAATTTAATTTTTTTATTTATTGAATTAACTAGTCACTTGGTTACCCAGAAAAAACCTTAGTTTCCAACCATTTCTACAATGGATTTATTGTACTAAACCTTGAGAGATATACACTTGAGCGTTTTACTGCATCTTTGGTTGCCTATCAATATATCATATTTGAAAAATATCGAACTAAATGTCAAAAGTTTTCCCTTGTTAAAATCACAGCAACTCTAGATTTATACTCAAATTTATAAATTTAACATTATTTGTCAAACTTCAACCCTGAATTAATGCGAAATTATAATATTTTTATCTTTAATTACTTATGATATAACCGGATGGATATATCACGTAAAGCGTGCCATGACTTTTCCTGCAAACGGAACCGTTTTTGCTTTTTTTGGCTCACTTTCGCCTGCCCCCAGCCACTGTTTAGACTGCTGCTTTGTGTCTGACATGAAATGGTGAATCCATGTTTCATCTACAGTTATAAAACTGTCGAAGAAACTCAGCAGGATTGCGTCTGAATAAGTCTAAACACTCTTGCGAAGTGTTCATTCGAAGGCGTTTTTGGTCGACTGTTAACAAACGCGGCACCCATCGCGCAGAAAGCTTTTCATGCCAAGAACACCATGTAAAATGTAGTGGACACGATCTATCGAGATGTTTGCTATACCAGCAAGCTCTCGTCCTTTTAGTCGGCGGTCATGAAGTATGACATTGTGAATTTTTGTGACAATTTCGTCAATTGTAGCGGTTTTTGGCCGTCTCGAGCGCTCATCATCTTGAATTGATGTATGACCACGATTAAATTCAGCAGCCCATTTTTTTACTCTCGAAAACGAAGAAGAAGAATCCTTTAAAGTAGAATCTAACTCATTTTTTAATATCCGCAGGAGTTAAGCCCTTTAAAACAAAGTACTTTATAACCGCTTTAACTGAACGAATTTTATCCATCTTTCACAAAATAGCGAACCTCATGTGTCCACTCGATCGCCACAAACAAGCAACTGCACCCAAACATCTGAAAGTTTGCAGGGCGTCATCTGAAGGTTAATGCTTAGAAAATATTATAGTTATTTGATCCTACTAGCGCCCTCTCTGTTTCAAGCCGAGAACTAATTGAACCATCCTTGTAGACTCTGCGGAACCTATAGAAGAAAGTTGGCTTACGCTTAAAAAGAGATGGAACTTTTTCGAGGAGTAGAACCTCTCTTTCTAATGACGGAGTACGATACTTCAAATATCACTGGATACTCCTGTCACCTGACCGAAAATTTGGAAAATGTAATTTAACAAAATATCAATTATGTTTTGAAAATTGTAATTTAACAAAATATTAGTTATTTTTGAAAATAATAAACAACATATCAATTTAATGATAAAGTTCAGATTAGAAATTTAATAGTTTACGAGATTTTTTTAAATTATTAGATGAAAGCCCATCTCGTAAGTCTGTTTGGACGAGACTTGTCGTAGAGAACAGCCTTTCAGATGTCATTTGTTTCATATTTGGATATAAAGCATCACTGCGCCAGAAAAGGAGAGGATCAGCTTCCCTTGATATATTGGAGGACCTTAAATATATCTCTAGTTCTACTTTGAGAGAACCAGTGCTCAAAAGAGAGAGGCTCATCTTCTTCAGCCTCTTCAATAAGATTTTCACAAACGCTCCACATCCCACATCTCGTAGATGGCTCAGAACTTGTGCTTGTTTGTCTCATTGTCGATTCTGAAATAGTTTGTGAATTCAGTAACTCTCCAACTCGTCTTTTTGCCATACCAATAGCAGATTATTAAGCGGATCTATTACGAGAGCTAAATAATACAATTCTTCATTTTTGAAATAAGCATATCTTCCATTAAGAGCCAATATCATATCAGCCGCCGTAAGCATCGATACATTCCCTCTTGCAAAAGACTGTTAATTAACAGAATAGCATCGGATCTGAGGTTTGCTGATTGATTTTGTAACCTCTTCAAAATAACGTGAAATGTTCACCACCTCATCCATCATAATCCATTCTTCCGGTGTGAGTTCTACGTTTAGGCAAACACTGTAACTCGTTGCTCCTCAACCCTTGCACTCTCGAGTTCCATCTCGTAGATACGCCTTGTAAAAGTACATGATTCGAAATGTTATGAGCGTCTTGCATTTCCTTTAAAATCTTGCTGCTGCTCGTAGAATTATTAAAATGACTAACGATAAACTGTGCTTTAATAATCATGACATTCACTTGTTCCTGTTTAAAAAGGCTAGATTTAATTACCAATTTTAATGAATGAGCCAAACATCTGATGGGCACTAAATTGTATGTTTGTTGAATCTTAAATTTTCAGCGTTGTCGGTAATTATGGCTCAAACTCTGTCCTGTATATTACAATACTGAAAAGCCTTCTTTAGATTATATGCTATATTAAATCCTGAGTGCTGAAGACCCTCGAATGGCATTACTTTGAGGTGTAATTCGAGCATAGCTTCTTTAACAATCGTTGACAGCCTATCTCGTTGACTAAGTCGAATGGTTCCATATCGACGCATATTTGCTCAGCAATGTCCTAGTATCATCACCTCTATAAAATTATTTTTTATCGATCATCTCTGTTAGAGTTGCTTGTCTCTCAGGTATTGGGCCACTGTCATTACTCCTTGTTGTCTTCGACACTGAAGCGGTATCATGTCCAACACAGCACTAGACGTCTTATAGACGTCACTTTTATATCCAGATTATGTCTGAACGTCTAAAGACATAAATAAGGCGTCTTATAGACATTGTTTTAAAGACGTCCATAAGACGTCTATATACAACGTCTTTAAGATATCTTTTAAAAGTCTACATACTACATTTTATATGAAAATAAATACAGATGTGAATAATTCAGTTGATAAAAACTAAAAAGCATTTCCTTCTCTATGGATTTTGTCGCAGTTGTGTAATAAATAAGTTTGCAACGCCGCACAGAGCTCAGCTGAATACAAGTTCAGGTTAAAATTTTTGTTTGCACGACAAATTTTTAGTAGCCTCACTACGACCTTGGTTAATAGAACTTTTGCATGATCTTTTTTATCAATACTTTGGTGCTTCTTCTCACAGATTGTTTGATGTACCGATAACAATGACACACATAAATATGATGCCAGCGAAACTATAACTTTAAAAAACCCGCCTTTTGTTTCTGTCAACTGTCATTTTTCAGTTTTGTATTGGTGTTTCGTCATGTCATTATTCATTTTTAATGTTGTTGTGGTGCCGACTGTGAAAATTTAGCTTTTGAAAGAATTTTATTAAAATAGTTGATTTATCTATGTGCCTCTGAAAATCTTTTTTATTCGTGTTTATGTAATACTTAAGGTAAGATCGAGAATCATATGTACTTAGGAAAACAGTAACGTTATTTATAGGTTGTGTTACAGGAAATTCCCGAATGCTTTACCGCTTATATTTTTGTAGTAACTCTATGTTATTAGAAATAAGAAATGAAATTTTCAAAAATATTATCTGTGAAAAAAAGGCTTGCACAGCTCATCCAGATCGTCCTAAATATTACAAGAAATATTACCAATGAAGTGGAAGGCGAAATGTTTGTTTATGGAGTGCTCCACTAATGAAACCTGTAAGATTTAATTTGTTCCTGATGATTGGTTTATATTTAAAGAACATAGAAAATAGAGTTTTGTTAATTACAAGAAGTAATTTTGTTTAAGGTTTTAGAAATTTCAAAACTGGGAGTAGGGAGCTTTTATGACTTTGTAATGCGAGCTTGTAAAATTACCATTTACAGTTGATTAGTACGAAAAGGAAAGAGAAAGTTCTACGATTCCAACTTGGCGAGACTTATTATGAGTAAGTTCTGTCTTTCATTATACATATTAACCTTGAAATAGCATAAGTCACGATTCTATAGTAGAGGACAATTATAAAAATTCGCAAAAATATCAAAAAATTTACTCCCACAAATGATAAACTTTATCCTATAAAATTAAAATCAGTTTGTTATTAGGATTTACAGAGACAACAGGACTGGCAAAAAGTCGGAAGAATGAGGAAATTTCAATCCAAACATGGCTGAAAAGGGCATTAGACCAGATTTGTTATTCGACTAAATAAAAATTCTTGTTTTTAAAACTATTTAAAGATATGTGTACTTTTTATTTTAATAAACTTTTATTTTATTGATATACCTTTTAGAGTTATTATATCGAAGGGATAAACTAAGGCTTAAATTTGATAGGTTCACTTATAGTTCGAACAGTAGTAGTTCTGAAAATATTTGCTCTTCTACCTCACTTCCTCAATTTCAAATTAGAAAAAGTTTACATTATGCTTAAGTTATGTATTTTTTTGTATAAAGAGATTATGTTGAACATACTTTTTAAAGCAAATTATTCATGAGGAACTTGTAGTATTTAAAATGGTAGTGTATATTTTGCTCTTGAGTTTTTCTTAATTAAAGTTATTTCTTGGACTTTTGAATAATTACGGTTTGACTTTGTAAACAAGGCAAACAAAAAAATTAAAGGGACCCTTTTTAATGTACATAATTTTATTGGTGGAATATGTTGTTTAAATGTTGGGAAGGGACGTCCATAAGACGTTGTAAGCAAATGTTTTTTGTCCTTTTGTAACATAAGACGTCTATACAACGTCTTATGGACGTCATTCGTCTTTTATGGACATCCATAAGACGTCCTGAATGTTGAGATTAAACGTTTTATGGACGTCTTTAAGACGTATTTGTGCTGTTTGGGGTGTTATAATTTTTTGAATTGGTACTATGGGACACGTTTTCTTTACAATTCAGATGCGGATTCTTCAAACTGATTTCATATAGAATTTTTTCGTTTCGAGGTTGACATACTTAATGATGATTTTTACCATGCTTATGATTACGTAGTTACTATAAACGTATTTAGTAAAAAAAATGCTACAATCACATGTCACTGCCACATTTTATCACGCGTCGAAAGCAACAATTGACAACAAGCATCTAGAGGAATAAAATTATAAAACGCGGGGATTCCCCGAGAATAGATAAATTGTGCAGCCTTTACATGAACGAACTAAGCGCGGGGATGGCGCGTTTACACGATGGATGGTTATGGCGTGGAATTTAAAACGTATCGGTGTATCGACAAGTTAATATCGCCGATTCCGATAATCGGAAAACCGACGATATCGCCGATGTATCGGTATTGGATGCATCTCTAGTTCTGACAAACCACGGATATTTTAAAGTTATCAAAGCATCGCTCGATCCAAATTTATCATTAGTTTGGCAAAATAAATTTGTTTAAACGAATTATTGTAAAATTCATTATTTTTTAAAAAGAAGCCTCCATTGCATTTTATAGAAATAAATACGTTCAAAAGAGTCGTTATTGTTATTACGATATATTTTGTTATAAACAAAATATTAAATAACAAATTTTGCAATTTAAATATCAGCTGTTTAACGATATGCATTTGTAAACTTTGTATTTGTAAAATATGGTTTTGTAAATTTTGAATATACATTCTTAATTATTTTTTAATGACCGTTTGAGGTTTTTTTTAAATTGCAAAAATAATTATTTATGATTTTGTTTACAAAATATATCGTAATACCGATAACGACCCCTTTTTTATTTTTGTAAAATGCAATGAAAGCATTTATTTAAAAAATAATGAATTTTGCAATAATTTGTTTAAAGAAATTTATTTTGCAAAACAAAAAAAAAGGTGAAGGTTTGAGAGAACTTGAAAATTCATGCAATTTGAAATTTTCAAAATTGAATATCTCGAAGAAAAAGAAAGATATTTGTACACACTCAACGGCATTTGAAAGAGTTTTTAAGAAATGATGATACGTAACCTCAAATATAGACCAAAATCCCCTTTTTTTGGCGCTTTCTGCTGTGTTATAAATGTGAAATTTCTTGTTAATTTTTACAATATCGGTAACTTTTGACTCATCCTCAAACTTTAAATTTTGACACTTCCTGTCAATTCTTAGCTAACATCAACGAATGTAAATTAGTAAAAACTAGTGAAATTATGATATTTTTATCTTTAATTACTGATAAGTTATGATCGGATGGAGTGGAGTTATTATCTAGAAATACTGTGAATTATCAATATAAAGCTTAATGTATACCAGAAAAATAGCCAAGGATTAAGGTAAAGAGAAATATAGATGGTCCAAAATGTTTTTTTCTTTGAGATTGAAAACCCGGATTTTACATTTTTCCGCTTTTGACCGAAATTGATATTATTTTTTTTTGTTTTTTTTTTGGGGGAGAGGGGGGGCGAGAAGGTTAAAATTACTTTCTTAAAACTCAACATGGCGGCCTAAAAAGCTACATTTTCCCAATTCTTCCAAAACTGGTTTTAGGGGGTTTTCAGGGGCGTAGAGTTAGAGATATAAAATTAATTAAAATTCAATATGAAAAATGTATATTTCTCAAATTCTCTCAAAATACGGATATGGAGACGGGTTCGGTAATAAATGAATGTAAAAATCGAAAAATAATTAGAGGAGTTTAAAACTAAAATTCGAAAAATAAAATTAAAAAAACTGAACTACCAAAATAGAAAATTTTCAATTCCACATAAAAATTTTGAGTAATATTTTGCTTATTGGCTCTTTTTTAAAAGGAGATTCAATGTTTTGTTAAATGTTCAAGAGGTAGCTTTTCCTTAATGTCGTTACAAGCTCCCTCTCCCTTTCTCTGATTGTCAAATTCGAACGAAATTAAAATGTTTTAATTTAAAAAGAAAACTAAATGGAGTTACTCTAAAATTGTTTTTATACATTTTCAAATTTCCCAAGCAATTGTTAAAACATAATGGCAAGCTTTCACAATTTTTTTTGGATTATTATGAATTGTAACATTTAAATAAAAGATAATACTTTTTATTTGGAGTAAAAGTTACTTTATATGTTTCTCTACCGTCACTTGTTAATAGTATAGCTTTTCAATAAAAAATATTATGTTTTCTTTCCAAAAGAACAGTTTAATTCAAAAATCTTACCATCAGTCCAGATGGTAATTTAATTATTTTTAGAAACAATAAAGCTACTGATATGCAACTACGAGAGTAAATGTTATAAAAATACATTGTTAAAAGTAAACGAACAAGTCGCAAATTTTTCAATGGTAAATTTTAAAAATTTGAAAAAACTTGATAACAGTTCTTGCTAAATATATGCAACGAAAATTACGGTTTAATTCAACAAAATGCCAAGTAAATAAGTAGATCTCAAATCGGTAGATTGAATTATCTTAAAAGAATACGGATATCGAGACGACTCTAAGAATATAGGAAATTAAAAATCGAAAAATATTTGGACAAGTGTAAAACTAAAATTCGAAAAATAAAATAAAAAAATATTAAATCTTCTTCTAGAAAAATGAAAAAAATTTCAATTCCAGATAAAAATTTACAGTGATCTTTCGCTTTTTAGTATTTTTTGTTAAATATAGAAGTAGCTTTTGATTCGAACTGTTACAAATTCTCTCTCTCTCTGATCGCCAAATTCGAACGAAATTAAAATGTTTTAATTTAAAAAGAAAACTAAATGGAGTTACTATAAAATCGTTTTTATACATTTTCAAATTTCCCAAGCGATTGTTAAAACGTAATAGCAAGCTTTCACAATAGTTTTTTGGACTATTATGAATTGTAACATTTAAATAAAAGATAATACTTTTTATTTGGAGTAAAAGTTACTTTATATGTTTCTCTACCTTCACTTGTTAATAGTATAGCTTTTCAATAAAAAATATTATGTTTTCTTTCCAAAAGAACAGTTTAATTCAAAAATCTTACCATCAGTCCAGATGGTAATTTAATTATTTTTAGAAACAATAAAGCTACTGATATGCAACTACGAGAGTAAATGTTATAAAAATACATTGTTAAAAGTAAACGAACAAGTCGCTAATTTTTCAATGGTGAATTTTAAATATTTGAAAAAACTTGATAACAGTTCTTGCTAAATATATGCAACGAAAATTACGGTTTATTTTAACAAAATGTCAAGTAAATAAGTAAGTCTAAAATCGGTAGGTTAAATTATCTTAAAAGAATACGGATATCGAGACGACTCTAAGAATATAGGAAATTAAAAATCGAAAAATATTTGGACAAGTGTAAAACTAAAATTCGAAAAATAAAATAAAAAAATATTAAACCTTCTTCTAGAAAAATGAAAAAAATTTCAATTCCAGATAAAAATTTACAGTGATCTTTCGCTTTTTAGTATTTTTTGTTAAATAAAGAAGTAGCTTTTGATTCGAACTGTTACAAATTCCCTCTCTCTGATCGCCAAATTCGAACGAAATTAAAATGTTTTAATATAAAAAGAAAACTAAATGGAGTTATTCTAAAATCGTTTTTATACATTTTCAAATTTCCCAAGCGATTGTTAAAACATAACAGCAAGCTTTCACAATAGTTTTTTGGATTATTATGAATTGTAACATTTAAATAAAAGATAATACTTTTTATTTGGAGTAAAAGTTACTTTATATGTTTCTCTACCTTCACCTGTTAATAGTATAGCTTTTCAATAAAAAATATTATGTTTTCTTTCCAAAAGAACAGTTTAATTCAAAAATCTTACCATTAGTCCAGATGGTAATTTAATTATTTTTAGAAACAACAAAGCTACTGATATGCAACTACGAGAGTAAATGTTATAAAAATACATTGTAAAAAGTAAACGAACAAGTCGCTAATTTTTCAATGGTGAATTTTAAAAATTTGATAATAGTTCTTGCTAAATATATGCAACGAAAATTACGGTTTAATTCAACAAAATGCCAAGTAAATAAGTATATCTCAAATCGATAGATTGAATTATCTTAAAAGAATACGGATATCGAGACGACTCTAAGAATATAGGAAATTAAAAATCGAAAAATATTTGGACAAGTGTAAAACTAAAATTCGAAAAATAAAATAAAAAAATATTAAACTTCCTTCTAGAAAAACGGAAAAAATTTCAATCCCAACAAAGATATTGATATGCAACTACTAGAATAATTGTAATAAAAATACATTGTAAAAAGTGAACCAACAAGTCGCTAATTTTTCAATGGTGAATTTTAAAAATTTGAAAAAACTTGATAACAGTTCTTGCTAAATATATGCAACGAAAATTACGGTTTAATTCAACAAAATGCCAAGTAAATAAGTAGATCTCAAATCGGTAGATTGAATTATCTTAAAAGAATACGGATATCGAGACGACTCTAATAATATAGGAAATTAAAAATCGAAAAATATTTGGACAAACTTAAAACTAAAATTCGAAAAATAAAATAAAAAAATATTAAACTTCCTTCTAGAAAAATGGAAAAAATTTCAATCCCACATAAAAATTTACAGTGATCTTTCGCTTTTTAGTATTTTTTGTTAAATACAGAGGTAGCTTTTGATTCCAACTGTTACAAGTTCTCTCTCTCTCTGATCGCCAAATTCGAACGAAATCTAAATGTTTTAATTTAAAAAGCAAACTAAATGGAGTTACTCTAAAATCTTTTTATACATTTTCAAATTTCCCAAACGATTGTGACAACATAATGGCGATCTTTCACAATAGTTTTGTGGACTATTATGAATTGAAACATTTTAGCTCTTGCTAAATATATGCAACGAATATTACGGCTTAGTTCAACAAAATACCAAGTAAATAAGTACATATAAAATTAGTAGATTTAATTGTTATAAAAGGATACGGATATCAAGACGAGTTCCATAATAACCGAAATTAAAAATTGAAAAATATTTCGACGAGTTTAAAACTAAAAATTGGTAAATAAAATTCAAAAAAAATTGAGCCCCATCCACCAAAATAGAAAAATTTCAATTCCACATAAAAATTTTGAGTAATATTTCGCTTATTGGCATTTTTTTAGAAGGAGATTCAATATTTGGTTAATAGTTAAAGAGGTAGCTTTTCGTTTATGTCGTTACAAGCTCTCACTCTCTCTCTCTGATTGTGAAATTCGAACGAAATTAAAATGTTTTAATTTAAAAAGAAAACTAAATGGAGTTACTCTAAAATATTTCTATACATTTTCAAATTTCCCAAACGATTGTTAAAACATAATGGCGATCTTTCACAATAGTTTTGTGGACTATTATAAATTGAAACATTTAAAGAAAACATAATACCTTTTATTTGGAGAAAAAGTTATTTTATGTTTCTCTATCCTCACTCTTAATAGTATAGCTTTTCAATAACAAGTATTATGTTTTCTTTCCAAAAAAACAATTTATTTCAAAAATCTTACCATCAGCCCAGATGGTAATTTAATTATTTTTAGAAACAACAAAGATACTGATATGCAACTACTAGAGTAAATGTTGCTAATTTTTCAATGGTGAATATTAAAAATTTGAAAAAACTTGATAATAGTTCTTGCTAAATATATGCAACGAAAATTACGGTTTATTTTAACAAAATGTCAAGTAAATAAGTAAATCTAAAATCGGTAGGTTGAATTATCTTAAAAGAATACGGATATCGAGACGACTCTAAGAATATAGGAAATAAAAATCGAAAAATATTTGGACAAGTGTAAAACTAAAATTCGAAAAATAAAATAAAAAAATATTAAACCTTCTTCTAGAAAAATGAAAAAAATTTCAATTCCAGATAAAAATTTACAGTGATCTTTCGCTTTTTAGTATTTTTTGTTAAATAAAGAAGTAGCTTTTGATTCGAACTGTTACAAATTCTCTCTTTCTGATCGCCAAATTCGAACGAAATTAAAATGTTTTAATATAAAAAGAAAACTAAATGGAGTTACTCTAAAATCGTTTTTCTAGATTTTCAAATTTTCCAAGCGATTGTTAAAACATAATAGCAAGCTTTCACAATAGTTTTTTGGATTATTATGAACTGTAACATTTAAATAAAAGATAATACTTTTTATTTGGAGTAAAAGTTACTTTATATGTTTCTCTACCTACACCTGTTAATAGTATAGCTTTTCAATAAAAAATATTATGTTTTCTTTCCAAAAGAACAGTTTAATTCAAAAATCTTACCATCAGTCCAGATGGTAATTTAATTATTTTTAGAAACAACAAAGCTACTGATATGCAACTACGAGAGTAAATGTTATAAAAATACATTGTAAAAAGTAAACGAACAAGTCGCTAATTTTTCAATGGTGAATTTTAAAAATTTGAAAAAACTTGATAACAGTTCTTGCTAAATATATGCAACGAAAATTACGGTTTAATTCAACAAAATGCCAAGTAAATAAGTAGATCTCAAATCGGTAAATTGAATTATCTTAAAAGAATACGGATATCGAGACGACTCTAAGAATATAGGAAATTAAAAATCGAAAAATATTTGGACAAATTTAAAACTAAAATTCGAAAAATAAAATAAAAAAATATTAAACTTCCTTCTAGAAAAATGGAAAAAATTTCAATCCCACATAAAAATTTACAGTGATCTTTCGCTTTTTAGTATTTTTTGTTAAATACAGAGGTAGCTTTTGATTCCAACTGTTACAAGTTCTCTCTCTCTCTGATCGCCAAATTCGAACGAAATCTAAATGTTTTAATTTAAAAAGCAAACTAAATGGAGTTACTCTAAAATCTTTTTATACATTTTCAAATTTCCCAAACGATTGTGACAACATAATGGCAATCTTTCACAATAGTTTTGTGGACTATTATGAATTGAAATGTTTTAGCTCTTGCTAAATATATGCAACGAATATTACGGCTTAGTTCAACAAAATACCAAGTAAATAAGTACATATAAAATTAGTAGATTTAATTGTTATAAAAGAATTCGGATATCAAGACGAGTTCCATAATAACCGAAATTAAAAATTGAAAAATATTTGGACGAGTTTAAAATTAAAATTTGGAAAATAAAATTCAAAAAAAATTGAGCCCCATCCACCAAAATAGAAAAATTTCAATTCCACATAAAAATTTTGAGTAATATTTCGCTTATTGGCATTTTTTTTAGAAGGAGATTCAATATTTGGTTAATAGTTAAAGAGATAGCTTTTCGTTTATGTCGTTACAAGCTCTCACTCTCTCTCTGATTGTCAAATTCGAACGAAATTAAAATGTTTTAATTTAAAAAGAAAACTAAATGGAGTTGTTCTAAAATATTTCTATACATTTTCAAATTTCCCAAACGATTGTTAAAACATAATGGCGATCTTTCACAATAGTTTTGTGGACTATTATAAATTGAAACATTTAAAGAAAACATAATACCTTTTAGTTGGAGAAAAAGTTATTTTATGTTTCTCTATCCTCACTCTTAATAGTATCGCTTTTCAATAAAAAGTATTATGTTTTCTTTCCAAAAAACAATTTATTTCAAAAATCTTACCATCAGCCCAGATGGTAATTTAATTATTTTTAGAAACAATAAAGATACTGATATGCAACTACTAGAGTAAATGTTGCTAATTTTTCAATGGTGAATATTAAAAATTTGAAAAAACTTGATAATAGTTCTTGCTAAATATATGCAACGAAAATTACGGTTTATTTTAACAAAATGTAAAGTAAATAAGTAAATCTAAAATCGGTAGATTGAATTATCTTAAAAGAATACGGATATCGAGACGACTCTAAGAATATAGGAAATTAAAAATCGAAAAATATTTGGACAAGTGTGTGATTCGAACTGTTACAAATTCTCTCTCTCTCTCTCTGATCGCCAAATTCGAACGAAATTAAAATGTTTTAATTTAAAAAGAAAACTAAATGGAGTTACTCTAAAATCGTTTTTATACATTTTCAAATTTCCCAAACGATTGTTAAAACATAATAGCAAGCTTTCACAATAGTTTTTTGGATTATTATGAATTGTAACATTTAAATAAAAGATAATACTTTTTATTTGGAGTAAAAGTTACTTTATATGTTTCTCTACCTTCACCTGTTAATAGTATAGCTTTTCAATAAAAAATATTATGTTTTCTTTCCAAAAGAACAGTTTAATTCAAAAATCTTACCATCAGTCCAGATGGTAATTTAATTATTTTTAGAAACAACAAAGATACTGATATGCAACTACGAGAGTAAATGTTATAAAAATACATTGTTAAAAGTAAACGAACAAGTCGCTAATTTTTCAATGGTGAATTTTAAATATTTGAAAAAACTTGATAACAGTTCTTGCTAAATATATGCAACGAAAATTACGGTTTAATTCAACAAAATGCCAAGTAAATAAGTAGATCTCAAATCGGTAAATTGAATTATCTTAAAAGAATACGGATATCGAGACGACTCTAAGAATATAGGAAATTAAAAATCGAAAAATATTTGGACAAATTTAAAACTAAAATTCGAAAAATAAAATAAAAAAATATTAAACTTCCTTCTAGAAAAATGGAAAAAATTTCAATACCACATAAAAATTTACAGTGATCTTTCGCTTTTTAGTATTTTTTGTTAAATACAGAGGTAGCTTTTGATTCCAACTGTTACAAGTTCTCTCTCTCTCTGATCGCCAAATTCGAACGAAATCTAAATGTTTTAATTTAAAAAGCAAACTAAATGGAGTTACTCTAAAATCTTTTTATACATTTTCAAATTTCCCAAACGATTGTGACAACATAATGGCAATCTTTCACAATAGTTTTGTGGACTATTATGAATTGAAACATTTTAGCTCTTGCTAAATATATGCAACGAATATTACGGCTTAGTTCAACAAAATACCAAGTAAATAAGTACATATAAAATTAGTAGATTTAATTGTTATAAAAGAATACGGATATCAAGACGAGTTTCATAATAACCGAAATTAAAAATTGAAAAATATTTCGACGAGTTTAAAACTAAAAATTGGTAAATAAAATTCAAAAAAAATTGAGCCCCATCCACCAAAATAGAAAAATTTCAATTCCACATAAAAATTTTGAGTAATATTTCGCTTATCGGCATTTTTTTAGGAGATTCAATATTTGGTTAATAGTTAAAGAGGTAGCTTTTCGTTTATGTCGTTACAAGCTCTCACTCTCTCTCTCTGATTGTCAAATTCGAACGAAATTAAAATGTTTTAATTTAAAAAGAAAACTAAATGGAGTTGTTCTAAAATATTTCTATACATTTTCAAATTTCCCAAACGATTGTTAAAACTTAATGGCGATCTTTCACAATAGTTTTGTGGACTATTATAAATTGAAACATTTAAAGAAAACATAATACCTTTTAGTTGGAGAAAAAGTAATTTTATGTTTCTCTATCCTCACTCTTAATAGTATAGCTTTTCAATAAAAAGTATTATGTTTTCTTTCCAAAAAACAATTTATTTCAAAAATCTTACCATCAGCCCAGATGGTAATTTAATTATTTTTAGAAACAATAAAGATACTGATATGCAACTACTAGAGTAAATGTTGCTAATTTTTCAATGGTGAATATTAAAAATTTGAAAAAACTTGATAATAGTTCTTGCTAAATATATGCAACGAAAATTACGGTTTATTTTAACAAAATGTCAAGTAAATAAGTAAATCTAAAATCGGTAGATTGAATTATCTTAAAAGAATACGGATATCGAGACGACTCTAAGAATATAGGAAATTAAAAATCGAAAAATATTTGGACAAGTGTAAAACTAAAATTCGAAAAATAAAATAAAAAAATATTAAACCTTCTTCTAGAAAAATGAAAAAAATTTCAATTCCAGATAAAAATTTACAGTGATCTTTCGCTTTTTAGTATTTTTTGTTAAATAAAGAAGTAGCTTTTGATTCGAACTGTTACAAATTCTCTCTCTCTCTCTGATCGCCAAATTCGAACGAAATTAAAATGTTTTAATTTAAAAAGAAAACTAAATGGAGTTACTCTAAAATCGTTTTTATACATTTTCAAATTTCCCAAGCGATTGTTAAAACATAATGGCAAGCTTTCACAATAGTTTTTTGGATTATTATGAATTGTAACATTTAAATAAAAGATAATACTTTTTATTTGGAGTAAAAGTTACTTTATATGTTTCTCTACCTTCACCTGTTAATAGTATAGTTTTTCAATAAAAAATATTATGTTTTCTTTCCAAAAGAACAGTTTAATTCAAAAATCTTACCATCAGTCCAGATGGTAATTTAATTATTTTTAGAAACAACAAAGATACTGATATGCAACTACGAGAGTAAATGTTATAAAAATACATTGTTAAAAGTAAACGAACAAGTCGCTAATTTTTCAATGGTGAATTTTAAAAATTTGAAAAAACTTGATAACAGTTCTTGCTAAATATATGCAACGAAAATTACGGTTTAATTCAACAAAATGCCAACTAAATAAGTAAATCTAAAATCGGTAAATTGAATCATCTTAAAAGAATACGGATATCGAGACGACTCTAAGAATATAGGAAATTAAAAATCGAAAAATATTTGGACAAATTTAAAACTAAAATTCGAAAAATAAAATAAAAAAATATTAAACTTCCTTCTAGAAAAATGGAAAAAATTTCAATCTCACATAAAAATTTACAGTGATCTTTTGCTTTTTAGTATTTTTTGTTAAATACAGAGGTAGCTTTTGATTCCAACTGTTACAAGTTCTCTCTCTCTCTTTCTCTCTCTCTCTCTCTCTCTCTCTCTGATCGCCAAATTCGAACGAAATCTAAATGTTTTAATTTAAAAAGCAAACTAAATGGAGTTACTCTAAAATCTTTTTATACATTTTCAAATTTCCCAAACGATTGTGACAACATAATGGCGATCTTTCACAATAGTTTTGTGGACTATTATGAATTGAAACATTTAAAGAAAACGTAATACTTTTTATTTAGAGTAAAAATTACTTACTTCCAATTGTATTTTCCTCGCTCATATTGCAGTATACAGTACAAAAAACTCACAACCAAGAAACAAACTTATGAAACCACGAAGTGTATCACCTTCAACTCTTCACGATACTGTTGAGTAAGTATTCTGAATACAGCTTTAAGTATACCTTTAATTATGCAACAAGTACGATAGAGCCGAAGGTTCCCGATCATTACGAGTATACTATTGGCTACTTAAACTGAACGCCTCAAGGGGCAGTCCTACCAATATTACATTGTAGGCAAAAGGTAGTTTAATTACTTTTAGGAACAACAAAAATACTGATATGCAACTACTAGAGTAAATGTAATAAAAATACATATGTTTTTTATGCTTAAAATTAGCTATATATCTCTTTAAAATTTTTCGCATTTATTTGGAAACACCCTGCATATTTGAAAATTTTCAAATCGGTTCCAAATTATTACTAAATTAAAACAATAACTAACTACAAGATATTAGCAAGCAATTAAAAATAAAATAAGTTATAAAATCATATGAACCGATTTTTCTAAATATTAATTTGGCCTATTATTCTTCGCACTTTTAGCTCTTTTTTTTTCGAGTAAAGTCAATTTCCTCCAAAAAATATGTCCAACAAGAATTTTAAAGGAAACCTTGCCACAAATTTCGCTAGTCAACAATTTTTTGGCACATGTAAATTCCGAGAAAATTTTGAACCGGTTGAAAAGGGTTTTTCCCAACTACCTACTATTTATTATAGACGTAATTTTGAATACTTTTACTTTTTACCTGAATATAATGGTATACACAATGAGAAAATATTTCTTTTTCAGAGTGTACTACAAAAATTTAGTTGTTTTAGAAAATACCTTAATTGAAATGAAGATTTCATCAAGTTTTGCAGTATTTGGACCTCTATATTTAAAAATAATACGTAGAATCCCTCGAAAAAAAATTCAGAAGTTTTGCTTTGGATCTACGTAGTTCTAAAATTATTATAAAAAAAAATTTAATTCCATTTTGATTTAAAAAATGTTTAGAGTTGGTTAGATTTTCTGTTCGTTCTTTTTAATTAGCCTTAAAAAAAAGATAGACCTAACAACAATAATCACAGAAATTCCTGCAAGATATTTAAATGTATATGGCTCAAAAACAAGGCAGAAAAAAACCATAAATATTTCCAAATTTTGCTAAATGGAAATTCATAGAAAATATTAAACCTATTGAAAAGGTATATTTACCAAAAACCCTTTTCTTTTTACAACAATTCTAGGTACCGTTACCTTTTACCTGAGTATAATAATGTTATATACAGCAACAAAACCTTTTAAGAAAATATATTCTAGTATTTTTTATAAAAATTAAGTTTCTTTTCGAAAATATCTTGAAAATAATAATTTCTCTTGGTGTTATTTTGACAAAGTTAAAAAGATTTGCGATATATATATATATATATATATATATATATATTTATATATATATATATATATATATATATATATATATATATATATATATATATATATATATATATATATATAGGTTTGCATTTACTATTCGCATTTTACTTCATTCATACGCGGAGCTGCATATAGTTGTACGTTTGCTGAATGTGATTTCAGCACTACAACGGCATAATATGGATATATCGGCTATATTCTTTTGAGTAATTATCAATTGATCAAAGTGAAACTGATAACTTCATGTTCTTTTGAATATGTATTTACTTGTCATTGGGCTGAAGTGATCATGATTACTTCAAGTGATAGAAGTGAAAGTGATAATGACTCAAAAGAATATCCACTGCTATTGCATCTCACACGGAGGAATCCGTGAAAGCCGCATAAACATATATACGCCATCCGGCGGGAGGTCGGCGAACCCGCATTCAGTATTTGCATGCTTTCCTTTCCGATCTGTCCTTTGCACAGCCAGGTGCATGTCGGTACCCTGATGAGTCTAGTAGAGACGAAATATGTACCTCTGCCGTATCACTGTGGCGGGGAGGGTAAGTTTTGACTCTCGGTATGGTGGTACAGGTAGGCCATCATCTCGATGGTGGTGGAATGGGATGAATTGCGTTTTATAACAATTTATTCTAACTGTGCAACCTCTAACACAGAAAGGATATGATGGAGAGAGGTTTGCATTTACTGTTCGCATTTTACTTCATTCATACGCGGAACTGCATATAGTTGTACGTTTGCTGAATGTGATTTCAGCACTACAACGGCATCATGCGGCTTTTACGGAGGAATCCGTAAAAACCGCATAAACATATATATATATATATATATATATATATATATATATATATATATATATATATATATATATATATATATATATCGCCAACCAATTTTTCAGTTTTCAACGTCCTTGCAATAGATATAGAGTGGAAATATATTTACGAGACCCCTTTAGGAGAATTACCTAGAATATAAAACTCGCTTCAAAATATTCTACTCCTACTAAAATATTATGAGCGGAAAGGTTGGTTAACTAACTTTTTTTTTCAGTTTTGTCAGTTTTTAAGCCTCTTGAAATAAACCTAACGTCGAAATATTTTTACGGGGCCGCTTTATGATTACCCCCAACAATACACTCAATTCCGCATCAAAATATCTTATGCCCTTCATATGATATTAACAAAAAAGTTTGTTAACCAACATTTTTTTTAGTTTCATCAGGTTTTAAGCTTTTTGCAGTAAACCTAGTGTGAAAATATTTTTACAGGGCCCCCTTAGGAATACTTTCTACAACTCCTTCAAACGCGCATTAAAAGGTCTCACTATTATTAAATGTTACGAGCGAAAAAGTTTACTAAGCAATAATTTTCTAAGTTTGTCACTTTTTAAGCACCTTGCAATAAATTTATCGTGTAAATATTTTTACAGCACTTCCTTAAAAATATCCATTACAACATACTCAAACAGCATCAAAAAGTCTCACTCCTATCAAATGGTAGGAGCAAAAAACAATGCTGATTTTTCTAGTTTAATACTTTTTAACCCTATTGCAATAAACCTACTGTGAAAATATTTTAACGGGACTCCTTCAGGAATAACCTCTACAACAACGGTGGAAATATTTGCATGGGACTATCCCTTAGAACACGCTCAAAACCGCATCAAAATATTTTCCTCCTATTCAAAGTTAAGCATGAAAAAATTCGCCAATCAACAATTCTTTTTAGTTTTGTCTCTTTTTAATCCTCTTATAATAAACCTATCGTGGAAGTATTTTTACGCGGTTCCCTTGGGAGTACTCCCTGCAACCCGCTGAAAACAGTATTAAAATATTTCAATTCTATTAAAAGTTACGAACGAAAAAGTTCTCTAACCAACATTTAACCTCCGTTTTTAACCACTTTGCAAAAAAATCTGCCTAGGAAATATTTTTCGGGATACCCTTGGGAGATCTCCCTACAACCCGGTGACAACAAAACCAAAACATCTCTCATCTATCAAAAGTTAGGAGCCAAAAAGTTCTCTAACTAATAATTTTTTTTCAGTTTTTTTTTTCCTTTTTAACCACCTTGCAATAAATCTGCCAAAGAAATATTTTTACGAGACTCCTTTGGAAGTATTCCCTACGATCCACTGGAAACAGCATCAAAATATTTCACATCAATCAGAACTTATAAGCGAAAAAGTTCCCTAAACAATTTCTTTTTCAGTTTATTTCGTCTTTAACCACCTTACACTAAATCTACTAAGGAAATATTTTTACGGGACCCCCTTGGCAGCACTCCCTACAACCTGCCGATAACAAAATCAAAGTATCGCAAATCTCATCAAAAATTATGAAGGAAACTATTTTTAACCAATAACATTTTTCTCATTTTTTTCGTTTTTAACCTCCTTAAAAATAAATCTACCAAAAAAATATTTTTATGGGACCCCTTGGGAGTACTCCCTACGACCCGCTGAAAACAGCATCAAAATATCTCACATCTATCATAAGTTATAAACAAAAAAGTTATCTAATCAATATTTTCTTTCCAGTTTTTCTCGTTTTTAACCACCTTGCAATAACTCTACCAAGGGAATATTATTACGGGACCCGCTTGAGAGTACTCCCTACAACTCACTGAAAACAGCATTAATATATCTCACATCTATCAAAAGTTATAAACAAAAGAGTTCCCTCATCAATTTTTTTTCAGTTTTTCTCGTTCTTAACCACCTTGCAATAAATCTATCACGGAAATATTTTTACATAATCCCCTTGGGAGTACTCCCTACAACCCGCCGAAAACTGCATCAAAATATCTCACATCTATCAAAAGTTATGAACAAAAATGTTCCCTAACCAATATTTTTTTCCAGTTTTCTTGTTTTTAACCACCTTGCAATAAATCTACCAAGGGGATATTTTTACGAGACCCGCTTGAGAATACTCCCTACAACCCGCGGAAAACAACATCAAAATATCTTACATCTATCAAAAGTTATGAACCAAAAAGTTCCCTAATCAATAATTTTTTTTTCAGTTTTCTCGTTTTTAACCACCTTGCAATAAATCTATCACGGAAATATTTTTACATAATCCCCTTGGGAGTACTCCCTACAACCCGCCGAAAACTGCATCAAAATATCTCACATCTATCAAAAGTTATGAACAAAAAAGTTCCCTAACCAATATTTTCTTTCCAGTTTTCTTGTTTTTAACCACCTTGCAATAAATCTACCAAGGGAATATTATTACGGGACCCGCTTGAGAGTACTCCCTACAACTCACTGAAAACAGCATTAATATATCTCACATCTATCAAAAGTTATAAACAAAAGAGTTCCCTCATCAATTTTTTTTTCAGTTTTTCTCGTTCTTAACCACCTTGCAATAAATCTATCACGGAAATATTTTTACATAATCCCCTTGGGAGTACTCCCTACAACCCGCCGAAAACTGCATCAAAATATCTCACATCTATCAAAAGTTATGAACAAAAATGTTCCCTAACCAATATTTTTTTCCAGTTTTCTTGTTTTTAACCACCTTGCAATAAATCTACCAAGGGGATATTTTTACGGGACCCGCTTGGGAATAGTCCCTACAACCCGCTGAAAACAACATCAAAATATCTCACATGTATCAAAAGTTATGAACCAAAAAGTTCCCTAATCAATAATTTTTTTTTCAGTTTTCTCGTTTTTAACCACCTTGCAATAAATCTATCACGGAAATATTTTTACATAATCCCCTTGGGAATAGTACTCCCGACAACCCGCCGAAAACAGCATCAAAATATCTCACATCTATCAAAAGTTATAAACAAAAAAAAACAATATTTTCTTTCCAGTTTTTCTCGTTTTTAACCACCTTGCAATAAATCTACCAAGGAAATATTTTTACGGAACCCGCTTGGAGCACTCCCTACAACCCGCTGAAAACAGCATCAAAATATCTCACATCTATCAAAAGTTATGAATAAGAAAGTTCCCTAACCAATAATTTCTTTTTCAGTTTTTCTCGTTTTTAAGCACCTTGCAATAAATCTACCAAAGGAATATTTTTACCAGACCCACTTGGGAGCACTCCTTACAACCCGCTGAAAACAGCATCAAAATATCTCACATCTATCAAAAGCTATGAGCTAAAACGTTGTCTTACCAATAATTACTTTTTCCGTTTTTCTCGGTTTTAAGCACCTTGTAATGAATCTACGATGAGGATATTTTTACGGAACCCGCTTGGGAGCACTCCCTACAACCCGCTGAAAACAGCATTAAAATATCTCACATCTATCAAAAGTTATGAATAAGAAAGTTCTCTTACCAATAATTTCTTTTTCAGTTTTTCTCGTTTTTAAGCACCTTGCAATAAACCTATCAAAGTAATATTTTTACGAGACCCACTTGGGAGCCCTCCTTACAACCCGCTGAAAACAGCATCAAAATATTTCACATCTATCAAAAGTTATGACCAAAAACGTCTTCTTACCAATAATTTCTTTTTCCGTTTTTCTCGGTTTTAAGCACCTTGTAATGAATCTACGATGGGGATATTTTTACGGGATCCGCTTGGGAGTACTCCCTACAATCTGCTGAAAACAGCATCAAAATATCTCACATCTATCAAAAGTTATAAACAATAAAGTTCCCTAACCAATATTTTTTTCAGTTCTTCTCTTTGCGATAAATCTACCACGGAAATATTTTTACAGAACCCTCTAGAGAGTACTCCCTACAACCCGCTGATAACAGCATCAAGATACCTCACGTATATCAAAAGTTGGGAACAAAAAAGTTCCCATAACCAATAATTTTTTGTTTCAGTTTTTCTCAATTTTAACCACCTTGCAATAAATCTACCAAGGACATATTTTTACGGGACCCGTACTCCTTACAATCCGCTGAAAACAGCATCAAAATATCTCACATCTATCAAAAGTTATCAGCGAAAATATTTTCCTGCCAATTAAATCTTTCAGATTCATGTACAGGGTGAGTCAACGATTGGATGAAGTAGGTTTGTGCCTTTTCGGTGAAATTAACAAAGAAACTATATTTATTGTTTGATACAGTTTATTTTTACGCAGATTTTAAAAATATTTAGGACTCTACAGGGTGAGCCAAAAAACTAGGACATCATAAAGTTGTATTTTTTTAAATAGAACACCCTATATACGAATCGTATTTTCGATTTAGCTTATAATTTTAAATCTTTTTTATTAAGGGTTTACTATAACAAAACTTTATAGTTTCTGAGATAATTAAGTTTAAAGAAGAAAAGTCACATTTTCAAGCATCAATTCAATCCTAAATAACGTTTTCAATTTTGTGACAAATATATTCAAATTTGGAATTTAGCAAGGCCAAGGACAAGTTAACATAATTTTAACCTAATATTTGCAATAAAAGCTACAGGGTGTTGAACACATCGGCTCAAATTTGAACAAGTTTAAATGAATAAATATCTTTTTTTTTAAATGGTACCCCCTGTATATTTTCATGTTATTTAATAGAGTAATAAAAACCCTAAAAGTTTTGTTCAATATATCCTATACCTATTTATAATAGTTTTTGAGATATTTCAGTTTTTCTTATTTTCCATACTTTTTTACAGAAATAGTCTTCATTATCATAGTAGCCATGGCAAAAACAATGTAAAAGAACATTTTTCTGTATGTCAAATTTATAACCGCAATCGCTTCTTTTGGTTTTTATGTAGTGTAGTTTGGTTTTTTTTGCATTCATCTTATATTGTAAAATGAATTTTCCAAAGAATGAATTAATAGATATGATTTATACAATAGGAGAGGCTCAAAAAAATTGCCTTCTTGCTCAAAGAATTTATAAAATGAAGTATCCTGATCGACGCCAGCCTAATACCCATACTTTTCAAAACTTAATGCAAAGATTTGATTCTTCTGGTACTGTTGATTATCCAAAACGTAAAGTGGTCAACAAACCAATAACTAATGAAGAAAAAGAACTACAAGTATTGTTAAATGTTCAGGAAAATCCTTATATTGGTAGCCGTCAGTTAGCAGCATTATGTGAAACATCACAATCCACCGCTAATCGTACTACCAAGAAATATAGGTATCATGCATATCACATGGAATTACACCAAGAATTGCATGGACAGGATTTTGAAAGTCGTGTAAACTTTTGTCGTACAATAAATGCGGAGATTCAATTAAATCCAAATTTATTATGCAAGGTAATGTTTAGTGATGAAGCTACTTTTAGAAGTAACGGTGCCGTAAATAGACGCAACATGCATTATTATGCCACAGAAAACCCATTTTGGATTAGAGAGGTGCAACATCAAAACCACTGGTCATTAAATGTTTGGTGTGGTATTCATCATAATCGAATTATTGGACCCCACTTTTTTAATGAACCACTAAATGGCCTAGTTACCTGAACTTTCTACAAGAAGAACTACCCCAACTGCTTCAAGGTCTCGATAGGGATAAGCTCGACAGTATGTGGTTCCAGCACGATGGTGCGCCTCCGCATTACCATCGTGAAGTTCGTGCGTTTTTGGACCAACGATATCCGCAAAAATAGATTGGACGTGGGGGTTTCATTGAGTGGCCACCAAGGTCTTGCGACATCACCCCATTAGATTTCTTCCTAGGGTTATATTAAAAATAAGGTGTATGTTAATCCACCAACAACAGTGGAAGATATGCGAAACAGGATTAGGGATACCTGTAGAACAATAACGCCACTAATTTTTTCCAGGGTCCGAGAAAATCTGCAAAAAAGGCTAAATTTGTGCATTGCACAAGAAGGTCGTTTATTCGAACACTTATTAAAAAGAAATAATTAATCTCAGTATTTAATAGGTAATTTTTTTGTTTCAATTTAGTATAAAAGTAAATATGTATTTGCCTTGTCGTTATTGTTGTGTTAATTTTTTCACATTATGTTTAATTAAACTATTGCCGTTGTAATATAACGAATAATGTATTTCATCATATTTAACCACATTCTGTTTGTTTCTGTAGTTTCTTTTTATTATTTTACAAGGCTACTATGATAATGAAGACTATTTCTGTAAAAAAGTATGGAAAATAAGAAAAACTGAAATATCTGAAAAACTATTATAAATAGGTATAGGATATATTGAACAAAACTTTTAGGGTTTTTATTACTCTATTAAATAACATGAAAATATACAGGGTGTACCATTTAAAAAAAAAAGATATTTATTCATTTAAACTTGTTCAAATTTGAGCCGATGTGTTCAACACCCTGTAGCTTTTATTGCAAATATTAGGTAAAAATTATGTTAACTTGTCCTTGGCCTTGCTAAATTCCAAATTTGAATATATTTGTCACAAAATTGAAAACGTTATTTAGGATTGAATTGATGCTTGAAAATGTGATTTTTTTTCTTTAAACTTAATTATCTCAGAAACTATAAAGTTTTGTTATAGTAAACCCTTAATAAAAAAGATTTAAAATTATAAGCTAAATCGAAAATACGATTCGTATATAGGGTGTTCTATTTAAAAAAATACAACTTTATGCTGTCCTAGTTTTTTGGCTCACCCTGTAGAGTCCTAAATATTTTTAAAATCTGCGTAAAAATAAACTGTATCAAACAATAAATATAGTTTCTTTGTTAATTTCACCGAAAAGGCACAAACCTACTTCATCCAATCGTTGACTCACCCTGTACAACTAACAAGGTTTTGATCCAATTAAGTAAATTTATACATATATTTAATGAAAACAGAGAAAAAAAATTTTTCACCCATATAAAAAAATAAAAAGCAAACCCGAACGGAAGTTATTTTCCAAAAAAATCAGTCTCGCAGATTATTGCTGAAAAAAAATGCTTTTAGGGATGAACTGTTAAAGTAGTTTTCATTCTTTAAAAATGCAATTCAGAACGTAAAAAAATTTACGTTTTGGAGTGAGACAAATCGAAGGCGGACCCGTGAGAACGATCCCTTTGTTAGTACAAGTAGGACACTATCAAAAATACACTTATTGTCAATTTTTTCTTCTTCCTGTGCGGTGTCAGGTCCCTCTGACGTTGGCAATTGCAATGGCGAGTTAATCACGGTTCTCTGCTATTCTAAAGAGCTGTTCAGCACTGTGTATTCCTGTCCACTCTCGGATGTTCCTAAGCCAAGAGATCTGCTTCCTTACAACACCTCTACGGCCCTTGATCTTCCTCTTCATTATCAGTTGAAGAATTTTGTAGCGATCTCCTCTGAGCCAAGATATGCTAGTTTTCTGCATTTTACAGTTGTCAGCAATTCACAAGTGGTAGCTGCCCGTTCTAAAATTGCCATATTATTCTGCATAGCTACCCAGAGTATTCGAAGTATTCGCCAAATGCCTCCAAATGATTGATCGTGGCAGCTATCAATGTCCACATCTCCGCTCCATACAACAACACTGACCAGATGTAACATTTAACCCTCCTTTGGCGAAGTTTTTAATTTAGACTGTCATTGCAAACAAGCGACCTCATTTTTAGAAAAGTTGTGCAGGCTAATTCAATTCTGCACTTAACTTCTTCATCTGGATCAAGCTGTTCAATAATATAACATCCAAGGACTTGAAGTGGAAGACTCTTTCAACAATTTGTCCATTTATCAGTAGTGAAGCGTCGGGATACGGTAGACGACTGAAAACCATAAATTTAGTTTTAGTAACATTTCCGTCGAGTCCCATTTCTTTCCCAACCCTACTGACACAATCTAAGAGTTGTAGACCCTGATGGCTATCACTTATGACGGTCGTATCATCGGCATAACGAATCGTGTTTATTAGCTCGTCGTTGATTTTAATCCCAAATACTTTTTTATGTAGGGCTTCCTTAAAAACTTTATCCGAATAAAAATCAAACAACAGTGGAGGGAGAATACATCCCTGACTAACGCCTCGTTGAATTTGACATTCTTTGGTAAGCTTGCCATTAAATCGAACTACTGCCCTCTGACGCCAATATAGGTTTCTATAATCCGCACATTCTTGCGGTATATCTATGAGCTTTACATGCTGTACCCTGTCAAACGCTTTCTCGTAACCAACAAAGCATAAAAAAATGTCTTTATGTTGGTCACGACATTTTTGGAGAAGTATATTTAGAGCACATAGCGCTTTTCTAGTACCAAGGGCATTTCTAAACCCAAACTGGGTCTCATCTAGGCAACTTTCACATTTATTCCTTATTCTACAGTGAATAATATTCAAGAATACCTTCAAGGTATGACTGATGAGACTCATTAACCTATTACAAAAACAGATTTCACCCATTCTTCGGGTATTTCTCCAATGTTGTACACATAATTAAAAAACTTAAACCAGTATATCGATATTATCTTCATGGACCAATTGCAGGAGTTCCACCGGAATGTCGTCTGGGCCGGTTGCTTTTTCTGGATTTTTCACGTTTTATGCCGTAAAGAACATCTGTCTTCAGAATTTCCTGTCCTTCAACTCCATGTACATCATCTGAGATGTTTGGTCTTCGAATAATTCACTATGCAGGAACTCCAGGCATTAAGGATGTCTTGTTCATCAATGAGAGATTTGCCTGTTGCGTCTACAAGTATATTAGGGGTCTTCTTGTTGTTGGCTACTGTGTGGAATCATAAAGGTATTTTACTTATAGCTTCAACGTTTTTCAAATTTTTGACTGAAGAGTAGTGCTGCAGTTACTTGATAAATAATAATTGTGCGAACCGTGATCCAGCGTTACAATCGATTTCCACGTGTGATCTAGACTATAACCCGCATCTCTATTAATATTATTAGGTTATTTGCAAATTTCGATTGATTTTACGTTTAAAGAAACCAGGCACTGATGCCAGCACCTTGCTTTCTTTTACATTAAAAGTGTGACCTGAGCAATGGTGGTGTTCAGCTACTGCAGATTGTACAATTGGTTTCTTTTTTATGCATCTTTCATGTTTCTTAAGCCTAGTGGATATAAACCGTCCTCTTTCACCTACATACACTTTACCACAAGAGCATGGTATCTTGAAAACGCCTTCTTTTTGTCGGTGGTTCCGTGTATGTAAGGTAAGACATTGTCCATAGGAGGTTCATTTGTGACATTTTGTTGAGGAGTTGGGTTTTTACATTTATTTAATAGAACGTCTGATATCTTCAACGCAATATCCGTTGCCTCTCAGAGCATTAGTTAGTTTTCCTGTTTCTGATTTCAGCGACTGTGAAAATCAAACACGCTTTAATTAATTCTAGTAAGGTGGAGTCCATGTTGTTGTTTCGTAGACGTTATGGAAACTCAATCATCTATAGGAACATTTGTATACAGGGATTCTACATCAAAACTGACCAATATGTCTCCGGGCTCTAATTGGATGGTTTTTAATCTTCGGACGAAGTGTCCAGAGTTTTTAACAAAGGATTCGGTTTTTCCTGTAAAGGGATGTAAAAGTTTGGCCAGGTATTTACCTATTTTGTAGATTGGCGAGTCTATTGCGCTGACGATTGGACGTAGACGTACATGTTCTTTATGTATTTTAGACAGTCCGTAGAGGCATGGAATCTTGGAACTGCTTGGTTTAATGACTTTCTTTTCTTCTAGAGTGTTCGCTGTTTCGTATCGAATCGTGTCTGTATGCTCTGGAGATAATTTCCCACTGGTATGCGCCTTGGAGCGATGGCGAAGTTCTGTCCTTTAGATAAGATAGTTTTCAGTAAGTTGTATACTTGACAAATTGATAACTGTGTTCGTTGGTACATTTGCTGGAGTATTGTTGCTCTAAAGTCCTTCGAATTTTCTTTTTTGCTTCATAGTGACTTGTTGACGGATTCTTTCTGCTTGGGCGTAGGTGATTTTATCCAGCGTTGCAAATTTGTCCTGTTCTATTGGAGACGAGATTACGGGCATTTATATCCAAATTAGGACGAATTGCCTTGATCCTTTCTCTGACGAGGGCCGAGCTTGTATTGTAGATATTCTTGGCACTTCTGGAGGTTAAGTGGTGTTTTATCTGCAACGATTTTGGTATTACATTTTCGTCACGATATCTTAGAAGAAAGGTTAACTGGCATATCATCTTCATCTTGCTGCTGTGGAGATCGCCAAAGGTTTTGGCACCTTTATTGATATCCTCCCTATTGAGGTTCGCAGACTGCTCCTCTAAAACATAAATTTTGGTGCAGACATGTAGATCACACGTTAGTAGTTTGGCCGCATGGCGCAGATAAACTCCATAATTTATTGGATCATATAAGTCAACAACACCCTAGCATAAAATTCATTATGGAAACTGAATTACATGGTGCCCTTCCCTTTCTTGATGTAGTACAAAGGAAAGAGAATGGCAAATTAGGACATTTTGTGTACAGAATACCAACACATACAAATCGATATCTGTAACGCAACATCACACCATCATCCTTCTCAAAAACAATCCGCCATAAACTCTTTGGTACATAGAGCACTTTCAATATGTGACGTGAAATCAGAAACAGAAAAACTGACTAATGCTCTGAGAGGCAACGGATATTGCGCTGAAGATATAAGACGTTCTATTAATAAATATAAAAACCCAACTCCTCAACAAAATGTCATAAATGAACATCCTATGGACAGTGTTGTCTTACCTTACATACACGGAATCACCGACAAGATTGCCAGATTGCTCCGAAAATCAAACATACGGATAATTTTCAACACATGTAAGAAAATTGGACAATGTGTGAAGTCTCCAAAGGACGCAATTCCATTTCAAACAGAAGATGTTTACAAGATACCGTGCTCTTGTGGTAAAGTGTATGTAGGTGAAACAGGACGGTCTATATCCACTAAGCTTAAGGAACATGAAAGATGTATAAAAAAGAAACAAATTGTACAATCTGCAGTAGCTGAACACCAGCATTGTTCAGGTCACACTTTTAATGTAAAAGAAATTAAGGTGCTAGTATCAGTGCCTGGTTTCTTTAAACGTAAAATTATTGAATCAATAGAAATTTGTAAATATCCAAATAATATTAATAGAGATGCGGGTTACAGTCTACATCACACGTGGAAATCGATTGTAACGCTGGATCACGGCTCGCTGAGCACCTGTCGTGCATAAATACCGGGCGATTGCTCCTTTATAGTCATTCGGTGTTCTAATCTCGTGAAGTAAAAATTCCTGAGAATGCCTCGTGCAATTGTAGGCGAAACGTCGATAATAATTCTAATTCGATACGGCCTAAACTCAAGAACCATGATTTTCAACTTGGCCAAAGCCGTGAAAGCTGTCGTTCGTTGCTTAAAAATATTCTTTAATAGAGTGTTCCAAAAACTTGGCTATCTTCATAATCAAAAAGTATATTTAGTTACGCTGAGAATAGAGCGGTACCAATTAAGAGTTTTTTAGAATAAACTAACTTGAAGCTCTTTTATAAAACAAAGTGATAACGAACAGCAGTTAATATATTTTTCCCTAATAGTCAACCATTTGGAAGTTAATTTTAGTAAAATTTTCAAATTTGCACCTGGTATAGGACCAAGTTATTCACATGATTAACATCACTTTGAAGTATACAAGCTTTGAAATCAAATTTATGACCTCTAGTGTGTATTTTTCTTAAGGGGTCTTTTAGGTTACAATTTTTAAAGAAAAAAATTTTTTTAGTCATTTTTTTTAATAGAAAGAAAAGAGATATCATTTTATAATTTTGCAAATATATTTATTCGTACTTTAAGTATACAAAAATATTTTTTTTTGGGTTTTTTTATGGATTTTTTTACCCATAATAATTAAAAAAAAAAAACATCAAAAAATGACGGTGGACGTGATTCCTGGTGACTGAATCGTCTCAAAAAAAAATACCAAATTAATCCTTGTTCAAGTGTCCATGGTCGGTACCGGAATGTTTTTTTTTCATCAAAAAATAACAAAATGGAGGCCATTTGAAAAAAAAATCTATTTTTGAGGGTGAAAAATCGGGTAAAAATCGGAAAATTTGTTACCGATGAAAGTGATTTCGGTACCGACCATGGGCACTTGAACAAGGATTAATTTGGTATTTTCTTTTTTTTTTTCAGACGATTCAGTCACCTGGAATCACGTCCGCCGTCATTTTTTGATGTTTTTTTTAAAAAAATTGTTATGGGTAAAAAAACCTATAAAAAAAATTTTTGTATACTTAAAGTACAAATAAATATATGTGTAAAATTATAAAATGAAATCTCTTTTCTTTCTATTAAAAAAACATTAATAAAAATTTTTTATTTTTGAAAAATTGTAACCTAAAAGACCCCTCAATAGACATACGAATCTATCCCAAAACATTAACCTTGTTTGTTTGAAGGATCTTCAATTCTTTAATTTATTTATTTTGTGAATCGTTTTATTTATCTTTTAAGAAGAATTATATATAGATCCATAAAATGCAAATATACTGAAACTTCAAACCGAACGAAAAGGTATTTCAACTAATTACCTAACTACCTCTTTATTATAAATGCCATTTTGGGTACTTTTATAATTTACCTGAATTTAATACTACACAGTGGCAAAATTGCTTTTTAGGGAATGTTTTTTTAATATTTCCAAAATATTTTTTCCTTTTGACTCGTATATTTCCAAATTTCGTAACTTACTAACATGGTTTAACTTTAAAACTGGTTTACGCTAACAAGCTATAATTATAACCGGTGTTGTGATTAACTGAATGCCTGACATCAACGCACAATCCAAACTATTAAAGATAGATTCATGAAATTTTGAAAAAAAGAATGGCAATACCATATAGGTACCTATCAAGAAATGAATTTTCAAAATTCCCCTCCAAAAGGATGAAAAATAGTAAATTTTTATTCGATAAATTTATCAATAGCCCTTGATCAAATAGAGATATGGACTCGGTTTTAGTTTCAAAAGATAGCTCATAACAATATTTAAAAACTAATTTCTTTATTTTTTCAATATTAGCATTTTAAAAAGAGAAAAAGGGATAAGACGATGATGTTAGGATTGCTCATTAAAAAGTAATCTTCTCTGCGAAAAAAAACACAATACGAATATGATTTTTGAATTCACATTATCTGAATCTTCATCATCATCATCATCAAGCAGCTTCCAAAGTCCACTGCTGAACATAAGTCCCCTTTGACTGCTTCCACAACCTCCTATCTTGCGCTGCCAGTATTCAGTTGGTGTGGATTCTTTTTAAATCGTCCACCTTGTCGGAGGACATCCTCTACTCCTAAATCCGTCCTGTCGTGGTCTCCATCCAATTATCTTTCTAATCCATCTGTCATCTGTGGCGCTCGCAATATGACCAGCCTAATTCCATTTTAGGATAGCTATTCTTACCACAGTATCTGCTAAATTTGTTCTCCGTATTTCTGTATTTGGAGATTTATGTCTCAGGAACAGTCCCAGCATTACTCTTTCCATTAAACGCTGTGTCACCCTTATTCTGCTAAGAACCTTTTTCGTTAAAGTTAGAGTTTCTGAACCATAAGTTAGAACGGTCAATATACACTGGTCAAAGACCTTCCTTTTCTGACATATTGATAGATGTAGATTAGCTTACCAAAGGCTGCTCCCAGGTCTGGATATATCTATCAATGCGAACTTTATAGCCCAAATATTTGTAGGAGGTGGTCTCTTCGACTTGACGATTTCCGTCAAGATAGATACCTCTACCAGTTATTAAATTTGACATCACTTAAGTTTTTGATGTATTTATCTTTAGACTCATTTGTTTTGAGCAGTTTTTAGTCAGTCTAGCATTGTCATGGCGTTTCTTTTACAGTTACATATTAGAACATATCATGGGCGAATCGTAGGTGGCATAGATTTTCACCATTTATGTTTAGACCGAGCTTGTCGAAGTCTACTTGTTTGCACATGTATTGTAGTATTATGTTAAACAATTTAGGGGAGATAGTGTCGCCCTGATTGACACCGCTCTCTATTCGGAAGTTATTTGTCGTCTTATGAAGTCTAACACATACTCTTGCTTTGTTCTATATGTGTTGGATTAGGGTGAAGTACCGAGAATCTATATGGCAGTCGGATAAGGCTTCTATCATTTTTTGTTGATCTATGCAATCAAAAGCTTATCCGTAATCTACAAATATTAAAATTGTCGGCTTGTTATATTCTACAGACTTTTCTACGAGACATTTTAGCATTTGTAGATGATCGTTGGTGCTGTATCCCGGTCGGAATGAGCTTGCTTTTCTGTTTGGTACAGATCTAACTTCGAGCCTAATCTGTTATTAATGATTTTCGTAAAGAATTTGTACATATAGGACAGCAGGCTAATGAGTCTGTAGTTTGCTAGATTTGTAATATCTCTTTTCTTATGTAGGACTACAACAATCGCGTTGTTCCACTGCGATTTCTGAGAAGATATTCATTAAAGAGAATCTTAATAGGTTCAGAAGTTTTCCTCACCTATCTTGATAGCATTGATGGGTATCCCGTCTTCTCTAGGCGACTTGCTGATTTTCATTTCTTTCATTGCCTTACTAATTTCACCTATCGTGATCTCCGGGATGTCCTCCGAGCCCTGATTCAAAACCTTGGGATATGTCAAAGTTAAAGTACTGATTTCTTTTCCCTTGTACAGTTTTGGGTAGCATGCTTTGACAATAGCATGTATTTATTCTTTATTAGTTGTCAAGTTACCATGTTTGTCCTTTAATTTACTTATATTTTTCTTTCATTCGGAGAGATTTTGCCTAAACCCTTTTAAGCTTCTTTTATTTTGTATAACTCTATTGAACATATCTGTGTTATACTTTCGTGAGTTTTTCATATTTAATTTTAAAAATTAAACTATATATATATATATATATATATATATATATATATATATATATATATATATATATATATATATATTGTATTGACAAATCGAATATACAAGGGCCCAATTGAAGATTCGCCAATATAATATAAATATAAAAAGTTACCATACTTAGACAATCTCACACAATCCATCACGTCACTGTTTAAAAGTTTTCCTGAGATAAAAATAGCTAATTACAACAAAATAAAAACTGGTAACTTATTCTCTAAAGTTAAAGGCAGAACATTGCTTTTAATGAACAATAATGTAATTTATAAGATGTCTTGTTTGGGTTGCCAGGGTTGTTATGTGGGTCAAACTGGACGGTGGCTTAGACAGCGGGTTACCCAACACAAAAGCGATTGCCGATTGGGAAAAAACACGTGTGCTGTAGTTGAACACTATTTAGATACAGGCCATCACTTTGACTATAACAACATAAAAATTTTAGAACATCAAAATAATTATATAAGTCGTCTATTCCTAGAAATGTATCATATTCAAAAAACAAAAAAACACCATAAACTACAAATCTGATACTAACCAAGTTAGCAACATCTACTGTAATATTTTAAATTTAATCTAATCTGTATATACTACCTTAAAAGAACAAATTTTTTGTTATCAGAAAGAACCCTTTTTCGTCTCGTTAATAATAATGATGTATCACTATATAAAAATACAAACCTAAATGTTTATTGGATGTTTACACTTCGTACGATGTTGAGTGTGTTAGGGTTGATTTCGTAGAAGGGAACTCTAATTTGTAAGTATTTTAATTACATATTCGTTTTGTTTAACCGTTTGTTAACTACTTGTGTTTGTTTATTTTTAGTTTTTTACTCCAGAAGACATGAAATAAATGTCCAAATATTGAGTATTAAAAAGAAAATGAGTTAATTATTTATCCTACAGACCGCAACCCGATAAACTCCTTCCAAAAAAAATAATATATATATATATATATATATATATATATATATATATATATATATATATATATATATATATATATATATATATATATATATATATATGTATGTTTATGCGGCTTTCACGAATTCACGGTGCATGTCGGTACCTTCATGAGTTTAATAGAGACGAAACGTAACTCTGCAGTATCACTGTAGCGGGGAGAGGGTAAGTTTTGACTTTCTTCTCGATATGGTGGTACAGGTAAGCCCTCATCTCGATGGTGGTGGAATTGGATAAAACACGGAAGGGATATGATGGAACAAGGTTGGCATTTACTGTTCGCATCTTGCTTCATATATATATATATATATATATATATATATATATATATATATATATATATATATATATATATATATATATATATATATAGTGGGGAATGTGTCCTTAACTTACCATTCATATAATTATTGTTGTTATTATTCACACATTCCCAGTTAGCCCTGTTATCCGCCATCTCTCTTGTTAATGCCCTGACGCAGTGTGCTCTCTTGTACCCAAACCTATTTCTGTTTTGACCGTGTCTTGACGTTGATTTCATGGTATCATATGCTGACCTTTTTGGTTTTCTCTTTGCCTTCTTGGGGAACCTAATCAAGTAAAGAAATGACTTAAAATTTTACAGTTCTAAATTCGATAAATAAGTTTGTTTTTCCCAAAATCAAACATGAAATTCTGAAATATGCAAAGCACAATATTCCGTTGTAAAATAGATTAAATTTAATATCTTGTATTTTAGTCATGACTTAAGCTGGGTGTTCCATTGCAATTTTTTCATTTGATGTTCCCAATAACCAAATTTGCAACAAACTCTACGTCACGTTCACCGCTATATTTTAAGAATTTATTCTATTCCTTGAGGAATACGGGGTTCGTTGGTAGGGGGTAGCCGCATGGGGCTCAGAGGTAACTTTGTAGCAGACTAGTGGCGTCTTTTGCTCTGAACCTTTCGGCAGCTTTGTCACCTAATAATTTATCAGCAGCGTGTCGGCTTTTTATATCATTTGATTGTGCATAGGCAATATCATGCTCTTTACAAGCTTCATCCAATAAGTTTATGCCTTTATCGCCTCTAGCTAGTCTCTTTTCTAGTTTGGTTCCAGGTCCACAAAAATTATACCCAGGTAGATGTAATTCAAAAGGTAACTTATTTATTAGAGTATTAATTAAACCACTACCTCTTTTTCTGACTCTTCTTTTATAAATGGATTGTTGCTTATATGAGAGCGGATGTACATCACTAGCCATGATAAAGAATTAAAAGAAGCTGCACTAAGTTGTTGGGGTCTCTATTAAGTAGGACATTCGGTGACGATTCCCAGGGATCCCTCCTGAATAGCCTGGAGTCTGAGTGCTTTGCGGCGTTGTTTCCAGGCTTAGTATGAGTAAGTAAAAGGTTAGCTTGTTTTGCAGCCAAAGCTTATTTGAATGGTTAATCGGCGCTAAGGGCCCCGAGAGCATGAATTTTGCTCTCTTGGATGCTGAGGACATATAGTCCTTTCAAGTATAATGATTCATATCGGTTTGTAGCACTAGGTACTTGCAGCACCATGACCACGGGATTTGGGATGTTTTCTCTTATAATGTTCAGAAAATCAGAAAAAATTGCTGGTTGGTCTTCATGATGAGGATGGTCCGCGTCCTGCCCAGATTGACCTTGTTCTTCCAGAATCAGAACTAGATCTTAAAAACGTCCAGGTGGGCTTATAGGAAACGAATAACGATCCTGGAGGATCCGGAGCATGCTGTTTCCTGTGAAGAGTAAGAGATTATTTAAATCACTCCTCTGCAATGAGTGGACCGGAGTGATCCTTACAGAACTTATGCCCTGATTACATTCAACCGGAAGAGGAAGTGTACTCGAAATTAGAAGTTCCGTCGTCGATCAATATAGTAAGGACACACAACTTAAAAATTTTCTTTTCTCTCAATTTTTATAATGCCCTGAAACGTTTTTATCTGAAAAGATATTACAACATTTTAAACGACTTATTTTTATAATATTTTAAGCTTAATCTAACGGTGTAATCACAACTTTAATACGAAATGTGGTTAAAAAATTATTCATCCCAATTTGGTTATTTTGAACGAAACACCCTATATATTTTTAGATAATAAGGTAGTTTTTAATTATATTTATAACAATATATCACACTCTATGTCAAAATGAAAAGGCAAGCTGGATTTTGCGATTTTTTCATTAAAAATCATAGTAAGCCATGAATAAAAAACAAAAGAAAGTGTTACGATACTTATATTTAAAGTTAACGATATATTTTCAAATCATTTGAGTTTGCCATGAAAAACAAAAAAATACATTTGTCTCAAAATACGCCATTTCAGTTAATGGCTCTGTTTATTTTCGTTGTTGCTTCCATTATAAGTATTAAAAATGAGTTATGAAAATTACGAGAAGTATAATATGCTATTTGCGTATATAGAAGGCGAGAAAAACCAAGAAAATGCCCTTAATCTATGTTTTCGACGTTTTCCAGATAGGCGTCAACCTTATAAATATATTTTTAAAAGACTTGAAAAAGATTTGAAAAATTTTGGAAGTTTTAATAAACGGAGGCTACATGAATATTTTAAAGAAAATAAAGAAAATGGTAAAATAAATGTTCTTTGATACAAGGAAGCTCAGATTCAGGTAAGACTGCCGTCAATCAATATCTAGACATACAAAAAGTAATAAAAATTAAATATTTTAAAATTACACGAATTGAAAACTATTTTTAGCAAGGAAAGCCAACGTCTATAGCTGAAATAGAAAAAGAAGTAAGAGTTTCAAATCCAAAAGTCTCAAAAAATACTAAAGAAGAACCACGATTTTTCTTGCAAAGTAAATATGATGCTATGAAGCCAAAATCTATACTGTAGAGAGCGTGAAAGTAGACCACTGATTTTAAATAAATGTAACGAAGTACCTATTTTTTATAACAATGTTGTATGGTCTGATGAAGCAAAAATTACGGTAGATATTGAAAAAATACTAATCCTTATATAGTACAAGAAAATCTTCACCTGGACAGATTTTCTTATACATTGTTTTTTGAAAGCTCATAAATGTGTTTATCACATTTTCTAATTTTGTCCGATTTTCGCCAAAATTGGTACGGGGGAGTTTTCAGGGTCGCACATGAGGAATAAAAATTCAATGTGGCGGATCCAATATGCCGGACGAAAAAATCCATTTTGTTCGATTTTCTCCAAAATTGGTATGGGGGAGTTTTCAGGGTCGCACATAACGAAACTGAAAAATTAATTTTGTCCGATTTTTTTCAAAATTGATAGCGGGGAGTTTTTGGGATCGCACATTACGAATCTAACATTATTTAAAAAAAATATATGGCGGATACAAGATGGCGGATTAAAGATTCTACATGTCTCGGTTTTGTCTAAAATCAGCATTGGGGGATTTTTGTTAGTGCTAATTACCAACTTAAAATACTTTTTGAAAAACTCAATCTGGTGGATTCAATGTTTTTTGATTTTCTCCAAAACTGATATAGCGGGTTCTTGAGAGTGTAAATTATGAACTTAATAGTATCTTTTCAGGATTCAATATGGTGGACTAAAAATTTTACATTTTTCGAGTTTATTCAAATGTGGTACTGAATCGTTTTTGAGGATGTAAATAGCGAATATAAAATTATTTTAAAAAAATCTAATATGTTGGATGTCTAGAAATTTAAAATTTCTAGATTCCATCCAAAATTAGTACTAGGGGGCTTTGAAAGGTTTAGACTTAGATTAGACTAAGACGTTAAAATTATTTTTTTTCTCCATTCAATATGGCGGATCTAATATAATGAGTTGAAAATTTTACCTTATTCGCATTTTTTCAGATTTGGTGTTAGTGAGTTTTCGGGTCGTGTATTACGAATATGAAGTAAATTTTTTACAACTATTAGGTTGATAAGATACAATATTAGAGACTGAAAATTTTACATTCTCGAATTTTGTCTAAAATTGATATTGCGGGGTTCTTGGGGCGTATACAAACTCAATATGCAGTATAAAATATATCGAGCTAAGAAATTTACGTCTCAAGTTCTTTAAATATCGCTATTGGAAGGTTTTGGGACTTATATTACCAATCTAAAATTAATTTCTTTAAGATAGTGGATTTACTATGACAGACTAAATATTGGTTTGATACAATTTCACTAGTATTTGGGGAAATCTAAGAATCAAAGAATTTTTAGTGGTTCATTTTAGGGTGATTTATAACTTTGGATAAAATGGGTAATTTTTGCAACCTTGGAGTCATTGTGAGGTATAATAATTTCGATTAGTACTTAGTTCAAATAATTTATGGATATCATAATGAATTCAAAACTAAAAATCGAAAAATAAAATTTTTATAAACGAATTGAACCGACTTCTAAGAAGGCGCCAAATTATTTCTAAATGAAACAAATAACTATTAATATATACAAATTATGATAAGAAAGCAATTACAAATAAAATATTTTTAATCTATTTTTGCGAATCACATTTTGTCAAGTATTAGTTTGGCGCCGACTTCAAAAAGTTCAATTTCATATAAAAATGTTATTAAATACTATTTTTTCATTGTCTTGTATTGGCATTAAATAAATAGTAAATGTATTTGTTAAGTTCAAATATAAGTATCACAACACGTTCTTTTGTTTTTTATTCACAGCTTACTACGATTTTAAATGAAAGAGCCGCAAAATTTAGGTTACCTTTTCATTTTGATATAGAGTATAGTATATTGTTATAAATATAATTGAAAACTCGATCTTATCCTCTAAAAATATGTAGGGTGTTTCATTTAAAATAACCAAATTGGGATGAATACATTTTTAACCCCACCTCGTGTTGAAGTTGTGATTACACCGTTAGATCACGGTTAAAATATTATAAAAATAAGTCGTTTAAAAGTTTGTAATATCTTTTCAAATAAAAACATTACAGGGTATTATAAAAATTGTCAATTTTGAATTTTACTCAGTATCTTCAAAGTAAAAGAAAATTTTCAGGTACTGTTTGCGGCATTTTTTGTTTCCCTAAAAAAACAGCTCGTGAATGCTACATTAGTTTTTTGCTAACTTTGATAGTTAATAAGAAACCCCTTAAAAAAATCGAATTTGGGATACCCTGTACCGGGTGAGTCAACGATTGGATGAAGTAAGTTTGTGCCTTTTCGGTGAAATTTACAAAGAAACTATATTTATTGTTTGATACAGTTTATTTTTACGCAGATTTTAAAAATATTTAGGACCCTACAGGGTGAGCCAAAAAACTAGGACAGCATAAAGTTGTATTTTTTTAAATAGAAAACCCTATATACGAATCGTATTTTCGATTTAGCTTATAATTTTAAATCTTTTTTATTAAGGGTTTACTATAACAAAACTTTATAGTTTCTGAGATAATTAAGTTTAAAGAAAAAAAGTCACATTTTCAAGCATCAATTCAATCCTAAAAAACGTTTTCAATTTTGTGACAAATATATTCAAATTTGGAATTTAGCAAGGCCAAGGACAAGTTAACATAATTTTTACCTAATATTTGCAATAAAAGCTACAGGGTGTTGAATACATCGGCTCAAATTTGAACAAGTTTAAATGAATAAATATCTTTTTTTTTAATGGTACACCCTGTATATTTTCATATTATTTAATAGAGTAATAAAAACCCTAAAAGTTTTGTTCAATATATCCTATACCCATTTATAATAGTTTTTGAGATATTTCAGTTTTTCTTATTTTCCATACTTTTTTACAGAAATAGTCCACCACCACTTTACGTTTTGGATAATCAACAGTACCAGAAGAATCAAATCTTTGCATTAAGTTTTGAAAAGTATGGGTATTAGGCTGGCGTCGATCAGGATACTTCATTTTGTAAATTCTTTGAGCAAGAAGGCAATTTTTTTTAGCCTCTTCTATTGTATAAATCATATCTATTAACTCATTCTTTGGAAAATTCGTTTACAATATAAGATGAATGCAAAAAAAAACCAAACTACACTACATAAAAACCAAAAGAAGCGATTGCGGTTATAAATTTGACACACAGAAAAATGTTCTTTTACATTGTTTTTGCCATGGCTACTATGATAATGAAGACTATTTCTGTAAAAAAGTATGGAAAATAAGAAAAACTGAAATATCTCAAAAACTATTATAAATAGGTATAGGATATATTGAACAAAACTTTTAGGGTTTTTATTACTCTATTAAATAACATGAAAATATACAGGGTGTACCATTTAAAAAAAAAAGATATTTATTCATTTAAACTTGTTCAAATTTGAGCCGATGTGTTCAACACCCTGTAGCTTTTATTGCAAATATTAGGTAAAAATTATGTTAACTTGTCCTTGGCCTTGCTAAATTCCAAATTTGAATATATTTGTCATAAAATTGAAAACGTTATTTAGGAATGAATTGATGCTTGAAAATGTGACTTTTTTTCTTTAAACTAAATCATCTCAGAAACTATAAAGTTTTGTTATAGTAAACCCTCAATAAAAAAGATTTAAAATTATAAGCTAAATCGAAAATACGATAAAGGGTGTTCTATTTAAAAAAATACAACTTTATGCTGACCTAGTTTTTTGGCTCACCCTGTAGAGTCCTAAATATTTTTAAAATCTGCGTAAAAATAAACTGTATCAAACAATAAATATAGTTTCTTTGTAAATTTCACCGAAAAGGCACAAACTTACTTCATCCAATCGTTGACTCACCCTGTACATAATTGCTTGCATTTTTATCTTGCATACCCTGCAGTATTCGTCAATATCTTGAGGATTATACAGACTAATTTTTAATCATCTAAGCTATATTATATATATATATATATATATATATATATATATATATATATATATATATATATATATATATTCGATATCATTTTTTTGTTTTGCCTGGAACTTTTAAAAATGTTTGTGTCAAAAAAAAAAATTAATTCTGTTTCCACGTTTTATCATTTCTATGACCTTTCTAGAGTCTGCTGGTAAAGAATTTCCTTGAAAGGTCGAAAGCTGTAAAAGCTATTAAGGGTTAAGGTCCCGGTCAAAATCTGACTTGGGAGGCATGCATTCTTTTGTCATGCAAATTTTGGGAAATACCTGTGAGGATTTAATAGTTCTTCGAGAAAGGGGAAAGTATAATTTACAACTCGAGAATTACTATCTGAATGTAAATAATAAACTCACAAATCCTATCTGAAATATTACAGGCAATTACTTTCTCGAAACTTTATTTAACTGGTAAACATAATTACTCCGAAACTACAACACCGTATTTTAATTAAGAATACTGATTAACTTGAAGTAACCCGAAGTAACGTAACGATTTTAATAAACAAAGCCTCATTTTATTTATTATTGTATCATCTATCGCACCTAACATTATTAATTTCTTTTTTTAGCTTCAAATTATTTTAGTACCAGATATAGCGTCAATCTTCCCGATTTTCAAAAATTTTGATTTTTTGACTTCTAATGAGTCAAACACGGGTTATCATGTTCATCGTCACTCGCCACGCCATTGTTATCTTAATTAATCATTAAAAAATATACAGTGTGAGCAGTAAAGTCCGCTTTATTCGAAATTTGATTTGGCATCAATTTCTGGTTTGATCGAGATGAAAATTAACTAAAAAAATAGTAGTCATGTGACTAGCATTATCCATCAAATTTTAATTTTTTTCCTAAAAAAATTCAAAAGTGGGGTTATATCTCAAAATATCGAAAAAAAATTATTAGAAACAGTTTTTCTAAATGCAATTTTTAGCCCACGTGCAAAATTTCAGCTGTATAAAATAATTTAGATTTTTGGTCGCTCATTTTTTGTAAATTGCTCCACTGTTGCAAAATAAGACTCAACGCAACCTACATGAAACTTCTTAGTTTTCAAATGCTTCATTCCAGACATATTTTGTTTAAAGTATCGCCATATTCAATGTGTGTTTTCTACAAAATCCAAATAAAGCTATTAAAATTTGGTCACGTGATGCAAAATTTATTTGTTTTTGACCCTGTATAAAGCAACCTTATAAAATAATTATTTCTAAAAACGTAGTTTGTGTCTAAAAGTAATACAAAATAGTTTAATTGAAAAGACTCAAATTTTTTAATAAAAACATCATTATATAAAAAAGAGTTAAATAAAAATTTAATTTCCACCTAATGCAGACTTTACTGATGACGGTGTGTACTTGTTTGTCTTAATTATAGTGTTTATTACTTTTAGACACAAACTGCGTTTTCAAAAATAGTTATTTTATGAAGTTACCTTATGCAGGGTTAAAAATAAGTAAACTTTGCATCACATGTGACCAAATTTTAATAGCTCTATTTGGACTTTGTAGAAAAACACACTTAATATGGCGCTACTTTAAACAAAATATGTCTAGGATGAAGCATTGTCAAAACTAAGAAGTTTTATATAGGTTGCGTTGAGTCTTATTTTGCAACAGTGGTGCAATTTACAAAAAATGGGCGTCAAAAAATCTAAATTATCTTATACAGCTGAAATTTTGCAAAATGGGCTAAAAATTGCATTTAGAAAATTTTTTTCTAATAGCTTTTTTCGATATTTTGTGTATAACTCCACTTTTGATTTTTTTTTTGGAAAAAAATTCAAATTTGACAGATAATGCTGATTAATTTTTTTTTTCATCTCGCTCGAAGCAGAAAATAATGCCAAAGTCAAATTTCGAATATAGGTATTACTAAAAAAATTACATATGATGCTGACTTTATTGGTCACACTGTATATAAAAAATGTTCAGTTTTAAGCTAGATTTATGAATAAAATAGATCAAGATGGGCGCTTTTTCGCTGATAAATGAATCATATTGTATCTATCTGGGAAATCGTAGAAGATTTTAAAAATCTGATAAAGTAGTCCCGAACTCTTTTGAGAAAATTATAATGGCGAAAATAAATTACGGCTATTGAGATGGGTTTCCGATTTACAGGGTGATTTTTGGAATTTAACAATTTTCTAAAGCAACTACGATGAAACTAATAAGGCATTCTTAACGTATTTTTTTCTGTAAAATCCAGTGGCGTAGTCAGATATTTAATTTTAGTTTTAATTACGGAGATATATTACCAAATTTTAATTTTTTAAATGGAAACCCTGAATTTTTTTTACATCTTTTCTTTTTGTATTTTGCACTTTCTTTAAGAATATATTATATTGTCAATATAAACTGATAACAAATAGGCTAAAAACAGTTTTTATTAAATATGTAAACTTTTCAAAATACGAAACGTCTATTAACGAATTGATATAATATAAAACGCAAAGTTTCGCTTCACTGTACACACCTCAATGATTTGATGTTACAAAGTAGTGGTTACCAAAGTTTAGGTATCTCAACACTCGGTTTACTGAAGATTCCATTATTGTTTTTAATGTAAGCTGCTTCTATAAATTTTCTTTTTTTTTCATGTTGGATTCCATATGTATTGCCGCAGCCTCAGACCATTTCATATGGTGTTGTTTATCCTAGGCGTGTTCTACAATACCTGATCTCGTATAATTCCCCGTTTTGTTACAACAGGATGGTTGGGATTATGATTAAGATATTGCCGAGTATGTGTTGGCTTTCTGTATACTGAAGTTTTAATAGGTTGGTTTGAATGGTTCACCAGGACAATTTATAATTTACCTCTTTTTCCATAGTAAACTTAATTGTAGGTCGAATGTTATTTATGTTTCAAGAAATCATTAAGTTCTTGATCATTGCTCTTCCATACGATGAAGGTATTATCGACATATCTCAACCAGACTTTCGGTTTTATTGTTGCCGTTTCTATGGCATGAGTTTCGAACCATATATATGAGCGTAGAACCTGTCCTTTACTTGAAAGTAAGCACTACGCAGACAACACTCCAAAAGATTCATCACCCCGTTCATTGGTAACGTGGTTCGATCTGATAAAGTAGTATCATTTGGAAGTCTAGTTTTGATTATGTCTAGTGATTCCCCTAATGGTACATTAGTATACAGACTTAAAATTCCACACATTTCGTGAACATTATTAGTAGCATCAATCTAGAGCCAGACGACAGACTAACAACCTTTGATGAGGAAAGTCTGTATACTAATGTACTATTAGGGGAATCACTAGACATAATCAAAACTAAACTTTCAAATGATACTACGATCGAACCACGTTACCACTGGACAGGGTGTGGGAGTGTTGCCTGCGTAGTGCTTACTTTCAAGTAAAGGACAGGTTCTACGCTCAGTACGACGGGCTTCCGATGGGCTCTTCACTCTCTCCAGTCGTCGCTAATATATATATATATATATATATATATATATATATATATATATATATATATATATATATATATATATATATATATATATATATATATATATGGAATGGTTCGAAACTCATGCCATAGAAACGGCAACAGTAAAACCGAAAGTCTGGTTGAGATATGTCGATGATACCTTCATCGTAAGGAAGGGCAATGATCAAGAACTTAATGATTTCTTGAAACATATACATAACTTTCGACCTACAATTAAGTTTACCATGGAAAAAGAAGTAAATGATGAATTGCCTTTCCTAGAGGTCATGGTGAATCGCTCAAACAGAACTATTAAAACTTCAGTATACAGAAAGCCAACACATACTGAACAATATCTTAATCATAGTTCCAATCATTCTGTTGTAACAAAACGGGGAATTATACGCAACCTCTATAATCGCGCTATATCTATATATTCATTGGAAAAAGAGGTAGCAAATATTAAATCCGATTTACAACAGAATGGTTATCCTTCGAAACTAATTGACGATGTTATAAATAACTTTAGAACAATGAACACTGGACAGCAAGAAACACATTCCTTCTTCACAATTCCGTACATTAAGGGAACGTCGGAGAAAATAAGACAAATTGCCAGTAGTTATAATATAAAAACAGCCTTTAAATCAGGAAATACCCTTAGAGCTCATTTAACAAAAACAAAACCTAAAACTACCGATAAGAAAGAATGTGTTTACAAAGTTCCATGTGAGTGTGGTGAAATGTATATTGGAGAAACCAAACGACCATTAGAAGTTAGAATTAAGGAACATAAAACTCATACACAAAAAGAGGAAATGTCGAGATCAGGTATTGCAGAACACTCCTGGGATAAACAACACCATATAAAATGGTCTGAGGCTGCGGCAATATATATTGAACCCAACATGAAAAAAAGAAAATTTATAGAAGCAGCTTACATTAAAAACAATAATGGAATCTTCAGTAAACCGAGTGTTGAGATGTCTAATCTTTGGCAACCGCTACTTTGTAACATCGAATCATTGAGGTGTGTACAGTGAAGCGAAACGTTGCGCTTCAATGGACACAGACCCTATATAAGCTCGTAGTCTTAAGACAAAACATTTAGTTTATACTTGATAACGATTAGAAATACAACTTAATCGAAACGTCGTAAAAATAAAAATAAAGACGATGCAAGTCCGACCACATTTTAGTCAAGAATTGTTATTTCTGCAACCGATAATGAATACATAATGGTAATAATCGGTATTTATAAGTTCAAAACAAAATAAGACGAGTAGTGCCGAGCTAGCTGAAGCCACATTTTCCTATTATTTTCCGAACGTGGAATGTGAATAAATAACTTTTTAGGTCTTTTAATGGTAGTACTTGTACACTGAGGATCATACAATACATAAAGTAACTTAGAACTCATGTTTTATCACAAAAATTACGAAAAAAAATTATATATCCGCGTCAGTTTACCAGTCTGACGTCACATCGGTCAAGTGACAAATATGGGCGTTTTGGCGGAAAATTGGAAATGGAATTTAAATTTATGATTTTTAAGTACTAGTTGTATTTAAAAAAAAATTAATATTTTCGGTTACATTAGGTACTTAAACACTTTCCCCAAAATAGTCAACATCCCAATTCGAACATGTCTTGCAGTATTGATAAAAATTGTCTTGTATCTGATAGATAATAAGAACTTTCTCGCTAAATTACCGTTCAGAATAAGTTCACTAATTAACACTAGATTTAGGGATTTGCTTTATCGGCCTATATATACCGAGAACAAATTTATATAAGATTAGTACCGTTTATCGCATGTGTGATATCGCGAATAGGTATTTCAAAAATTCAGACATTTGTGCGATAAATCCAAAAAATGTAAATAAAATTTTAAATGATTATAGCTGTGTTTTAGCGTTTCCAATTATTCTTTACTGTGTTTTTATTGCTGATGTTTTAGATGGTGTGCATGTAACTTATTCTAATTGTTTTTTTCCTTTAAGTTATTATCAATAGATTATAATTATAAATAGTGTCTGTAATTAGAAAAATCTGTTGATGCTATTAAACAAATACCAAAAATTTTGTGTGTTGACATCATTTAAGCAAAATGTGGATTCGTCAGAAAAAAACAATGTTTTTAATAAAAATGGGGACCCGAAAATATATTTCTTCTAAAAATTCACAAAATTGAAGACCCTCATCAGAATTATCTCCATAAAGTTCTTGAACGATGTGCATTTTGACAGGATGGCACTTATTAGTATGCAATATGTTTAGTACCGTTATTTTCGCAATATCCAAGTTTGTAGCCATTTCTTCACATGGTTGCTGGCCGACCACTTGTGCTCAATCTCACTCACTGTCAATTGTGAAATTGGTGGAATATTGGGATATTTTCTTGAAATTGACACACTTTTTCTTAGGTTTTTACATACGCATATCCTATCATGATAAGAATTTTTCACGTCTGTGAATCGGTAAGTTTTATTTTCAGTTAAATTAACTCAAAGTGAAAATTTGAAAAAATGTGATAAAGGAAGAGTTCACTGAATCAGTTATGCTGGTAAATATAACAATCCGGGGTTCATTAAACCCCATTACGGTCAGGTCTCAAAATTAAGACAATTAAGCATTATTGAACGCTTTTAACCCAAAACCAAGAATTTTAAACCCCTAATAATTCCACGATGCAAATACTCCATGACGCAAAGATCCCATGACTATAACTGCATAATCATGATTCTAAAATCATTACACTCAAATACTCATAGTGGAAGAACTTGTAGTCGTCTCAATTTCTTTAAATTACAGCTGCTGAACTCTATAACCTTGTAACCTCATGACCCTACGAACCCATGACTTTTATAACCCCATAACCATGTAACTAAAATAATTAACTCATGGCGCCAATTCCTTTAAACTATGGTTGTTGACCTCTAGTACCTTATTACCTCAATGATTTCAGTAACATGGTTATAGAGTTATAGGGTCATGGAGCTCAACACCTGTAGTTAAGTAAAGAGTATAATGATTTCAGTGTTATAATTCTGGGGTTATAGAATCATAGAGTTATGGAGTCATCAGATTACGAGGTTATTGGGTTATGAGGTCTTTGGATCAAGGGGTTATTAGAGGTTTAACAGCATTGGTTTTGGGTTAAAAGCGTTCAATAATACTTAAGTCTTAATTTTGAGGTTTTTTGAGGTTATGGTAAAACCCTAACGTGATGGGGTTTAATGAACCCTGGACTTAGCGACTCCATAAACATATATAGTAGACATAGTCAGAACGCCAGACGAGAATTTTTTTCTTGTGTGGCTGTGCAAGTTATTGTGTTTCATTTCAAGTTTAGGTATCGGGCATGTAAAAGAAAAATTGTTTAGAATTTTGCAGGGAGACTTCTTCTGTTGGTGCCTATCCTCTGTGGATGTTGGCAATCACATTGGCCGATATGACCTTATTGACAGCTATTCTAAATAAATGTACCGTCGTCATTCCTGTTCATTGTCTGATATTCCTCAGCCATGATGTTCGTCGGCGACCCTGAGTTCTTTTACCCTCTATCTTACCTTGCAAAATTAACTGAATTAGTTGGTATTTCTCATTGCGCATTACATGCCCTAAGTATGATATCTTTCTGATTTTCACATTGCGCATAATTTCTGGGTCTTTTTTCATACGTTGCATCACGGTGTTATTTGTGACATGATGGATGTATGAAATTCTGAGCATGCGGCGGTAACACCACATTTCGAAGGCTTCTAATCGTTTAGATGTTGTTTCTGTCAAAGTCCAGGCTTCCACTCCATATAGAAGAGTTGAAAATACATAACATCTCAAGACTCGTGTTCTTATATCAATGTTCAGGTGCATATTGCACAAGATCTTTCTGAGGCGGTTGAAGACAGCTCTCGCCTTCTCTATGCGGCATCTAATCTCCTGTGAGTGGTCCCATTCTCTGTTCAGACTGCATCCTAGATACGTAACTTTGTCAACAGTTTCCAAAGTTTCATTATTTGCTCTAAATTGGTGGTGTATTTCGTCATTTTTGCTTACTATAAGGATTTTTGTCTTTTTACAGTTTAATTTCATGCCGTATCTTTCACAGGCTTCCACTACGCGGTCTATTAGTGTTTGCAGATCCTCTGCATTATCGGCCAACAGAACTGTGTCGTCTGCATATCTTAAGTTGTTAATGCTTTCACCATTAATTTTTATGCCCTCTCTCATTCCACTGATAGCTTCCCTGAACAGCATTTCCGAGTACGTATTGAATAACGTCGGCGATAAAATACAGCCCTGACGAACTCCCCGTTTTATTGTAAATTCTTGTGATGTTTCGTTGTCTAAACGTACAGTCGCCCTTTGCTGTGAGTAAAGGTTTCTAATAAGGCGTAAATCCTTGTCATCGATACCAGATTCATTTAATATTTGAAGCAGTTTGTGATGTTGGAGACTACAAATGTACAAAAAATTGTAAGGTACTATTTAAAAAATCATCATTGATTATGGCATAGCTTTTTTCGATCCACCCTGTAAAATTTAATATATTAGAAAAAATTTGTAACAAACGAAGTCGACGTATCCGAACTATTTTTTTAAAAAAAGTGCTTTATAAATAATTTATTCCAGACCTCATGTCCCCATTGTATAAAAAGGAGAACGTGAACTGGAAACCCTAAGGAAAAACTGTAATATTAGTATTCTGAAACTAAATGTAAAGCATATAACTTTTAAACGATAAAATGGAAAGAGATAATGGCTTTGTTACTCAATCAACAGACCGAGTTTATTGGCTTTCGTCAACTTATATAATTTATTATCAACTTAGCCTAGTTTTAAAATTAGACCATTTTAGTGAATTAGCGGTGTCAAATTTATAATGCCATCGATTTTGTTACAGAATACTTCGAATAATTACCTGAAGATGTCCACTTAGCAGTGATCAAATCGATGTTATTTAAATTTTTTTCGGGAGTAGGCCACTTGCCAGCTACTAAAGTAATATTGGAGGCTAGGTAAGAGTTCCCTTCTTTTTGATTCAGAGGTGGGAACGCAGCGTAATATCTAGGAGATAAAATTACATTAAAAAGTGCAGCAATTTTCATTAAAATATAGAAAATGGGTATAGGTAACATAATTGCAGGACGTTTTGGGATGATTTAGCTAAATGTACATGAGAACATGTCAATTTACATTTACTTTGAATCGCTATAGAGAGATAATTTGGGTTCTATTGCGGAAACAAACAAAAAATTGTAATTGTTAGACTGACATTCGCATAAAACCATAATTACATAAAAGTGATAAAATCTTAAGGATGTTTAATGGTGTCATAGAAAGAGGAATGAAAACATAGGAAGATCTCATTAGTGTTGCAAATCTTAAATAAAAATATGTAATTTTCAACGTCTCTCAAATGAATACAATAATATAAAATAATCAAAGGAAATGATATTTTAAATTGTATTATGAGCATATAAAACTTTTTTAAAAGTTGTCATAATCAGTAATACATAATTCACAACTACTGAATGAGGTTTTGTTAAAGTGCTAACCTATAGCTTCATTTTTAACAAATCTGCTCAAACCTTCGCATATTATGTCGACAGTCCCATGGAAAGGCAAATTTGTAACGAAAAATGTTCGAGAAAAGATGTTAGAGATCCGAAACGGCCAAATGTACATTATGATATAAGGTGATGTCCAATTTCTCACTTCCAATTTCCAATTTCTTTATTAGCTTCTAAGTCAGTACAAAAGACTATAAACTTCTATTTAATGTACAGATCATATTTGAGGCTTAACTAATTATGAAATTAATCTAAATATAATATAATGGAGTTCCCTCTGGGAGTCTCCTTCTTCCTATTCGTCTGTGAGTTGTTGCCTGGGTACTGATTCTGTTTAGTTCCTGTGACCTGCTTAAGCCTGGATCTCTCTCCGCATATCTTTTAGGGCGGCTTGGAACTGGGTCATCATGTGTTGCATGATCCTGTGTACTTTGTCGTCGAACTCTGTGTTTGTGGAAGGTGTCCCGAGGTGGTGCACCCCGTGTCCTGGGTTTGAGGGGTTGCGATCCTGATTTGTGTGTTGTGGTCTGTTGGGGCATTTCCTGTAGGATGCAGGATGTGCTCCTCCACAGTTGGCGCATTTGGGTGGTTCCTCCTTTGATTTTTGGCATTCTGACCAGTGATGGTCACTGCCGCAACTAACACAGCGTGGACTGGCTCTGCAGTTTTGTGCTGCATGCCCGAACTGCAGGCAGTTGTAGCACTGGAACATCTTGGACCTCTTTAGTTGTATTTCTGGTCTGATTCGGTTTCCCATTATTTCCCCGATGTGAAGGATGTGACTTTCATTCCTCGGCATGACGGCAAGCACCATGGGCATGGGTTTCTTGTCTTTGTAATGCCATCGGATGATTTTTAGGGGATGAAAGCCTTTTGTGTGCAGGTCGATGATGATCTCGGTCTCAGTGATTGACTCGATGACTCCTCTCAGGATTATGTGCAGTGGTTTCTCGTCCTCGGGATTGTAAGTATGGAAGGGTTTTCTGGAATCTTCCAGGAGTTTTCGCAGCTGTTTGTGTGCTTCGGCATCTTTTGTGTATATTTTTACTCCTTCTAGTATGATCTTGGCATAATCTAGTTCAATGTGGTTGTTTCTACAGTTCTGGAGTATTTCACTGTAGGTTGCTTTTTCCCTGAGGACGATTGGTGATATTTTTGGAGGCTTAGGCGGTATTTCCATGGCCTGCTCGGTATCTTGTGTGTTTTGGGTGTCATTCGTGTTGGTTTTCTTTTTGCGTCTCACTATTTTTCTTTTCCTCTTGTTTTTGTGGCTTTGGGATTCATCGTCGCTCTGTATGGCGTCGGAATCCTCGTTGTCATTGTAGTGTATTCGTTCCATTGTTTTAATTCTGACTAGTAAGTCCTTGGATGTGGCCTGTAGTTGTGCATTCTCTTCTTGAATCTTCTTTATAATTCTAGTGCTCTCTTCTAGTTGTTTTGTCATGTGGTGTATCTTTTCATCTTTTTGTTGTGCTGTGATCCTCAGTTGATTTTCTAGTTCTTTGATTTTTTCTTGAAGAGGATGGGTGTCCAGTTGTTGTCCGAAGGGCTTAGCATCGAAGTTCTTTCTTTTGTCTTCTATTACGGCGAGGAATTCTTGATCGCTCATCTGTTCTAAATTCACCTTGAGTTTACTCGAGTTCGTTGCGGTGTTATCGCTGCGGCTGCTCGGTGTCTTCTGCAATTTCTCACTTCGCTGCAGTAGAGTCTAAATATAGTAGCAAAACTAATAGTTTAGGTGAATATTTCTTTCCAAAATGGGCGATAAGGTAAGAAAAAAATTAGAAATAAGGTAAGAAAAAAACTTATCAAATTATTATTGAAAACCTATTTTATCACGTGACTGCCTTTTTCCTATTTCTGCTCATGAGGTATATTAAAAAATCAAGCGTTAAGCGACTAATGCTTGAAGTTTGAATAAAAGCAATATTATTTGAGACTACTTTTAGAGCTTTTTTTTTATTCGCAAAAATCTCCGATAAAAAATATTAAAGAAATTCAGGGCTAAATAATCATATGCAAACTTTATAGGTTTTGAGACAAATATGCATCATCACCATTGAACATCCTTAAGAAATATTTTTTTTTATCCAATATTGCAAACTATGAGTGGTGACTGGGGATACTTCCAGTTGAAATATTTGAATAGTAATATAATAAATACAATAGGAAGTTCAAAGTTCACATGATCAAGTACCTAGAGGCTGCGATTGTGACAAAATATATACCAGGTTATTCACCCTATACGGCACGGAATATTACGGCCAAAATACGTGACTTTCGAAAAGTTTTATTTTTGGAATATATAGGGGTCTAATATAGTTACTTTTTAAAATTATTTTCATATTATACAGGGTGTCTCAAAAGCTCTGAAAGTATCAAAGTTGTGTTTTTTTAATGGAACCCCCAGTATATTATTGCATTTTTGGGTTCTCCGATCAAAACAAGTGCCTATTATAATAAGGTTTATAGTACCTAAACCTTAAGGATTTTTAAATAATTTAAATTTTGACAAAATCTAACCTAACTTTCATGTTTCAAATACTTAAGAAGTATTTCAGTTATGTACTCGAAATTTACAGTGAAGTGTAACAATAAATCATATTTTATATCCCAATTATAATAAATTTGCTCTATAATACAGGGTGTCCAAAAATTAAAACTAATCAAATAAGAACTTTAAGTGGCTATAACTTGATTACTTTAAACAGAGCGCTATTCTTTTTACCTTACCAGAAAATGTACCTTTTAAATACCTATCGAATGGTATAAGGGTGTTCTATAGCAAAGTCTTCGCGTTTTCACAGAATACGCCAAATAATCATTTCTGCATCATTTTGTGTTTTTTGAATAGATGTTCTAATGTACCTAGTTGTCTATGACATTTGAAAATGACAGTAATTTACAACCATAAGAATAATAATCAGGAATATCTTTACAAATGTTCAGAAACTCGGGAGGCGATTTATAGTCGTCCAACAGGCTATAACAGCAATAATGGTAATAACATATTGACGATAGCACAAAACAGAAACGAAATATTTATAGTAGATGCTCGAAATGTCGACGATCCATTTCCAAACACTTACATATTCTTTTTTTAGAAGCACTGCTAACTCTGGATAACATTTGCGTATTTTCATATCTTGTGGTGTTGTCGGGAGCGCATTGTAGACAATTCCTTTTAAGTATCCCCATAAAAAGAAAATCTGGTGGAGTTAAGTCCGGAGATCTCGGGGACCAATTTTAAAATCCGTCTCTTCCTATCCTCCTGTCCCGAAAGTTGACGTTTAAAAATTGCCGAACCTCGCGATGATAATGAGGCGGAGCTCCAACCAGTTGTAGTTACATAGTTGTTCTAATATTTAAAAGGTCATCTTCTAATAACACTGGAAGTTGGTGTAAAAGAAAATCGCGAAATATCAAACCATTTAAAAATCCTTTAAAAAAGTAGGGTCCAATTAAGTATGGACCCAGTATTCCTCCTCACACATTAACCGACCATCTATTCTGGTTTCTCATAACTCTGTATTCATGCGGATTTGAATCAGAATAGTAATGGAAGTTGTGTCTATTCACGAAACCATTGTTATGAAAAGTATATTTATCACTAAACAACCCATTATCAAAAAAAATGTTCATTTTCTGCAACGTTATCTAACACCCACAAGCAGAATTCAGTTCAGTTGTCAAAATCATTCCCGTGAAGCTCTTGACAAAGCTGGATTTTATAAGGATGAAATCTGTATTTGTTAAGATTCCTTGGAACACTTGCTTGGCTAATGTTAGTATTTTCGGATATATGATTCTGACTAATATAGGGATTTTCGAGCATTGAACCAAGTACAGTAAAAACATTTTCTTCATCCTCAGTGACAGGTTTTTTTATAACAGATTTTTTATAACTGACACTTCTACGTTCCTGAAACTGGTTTAACAGTCTCACAAAAACGGCTGGTTTAGGATGGTTTCTTTCAGGAAACCTTTGAGCATAGACTCGAGAAGCCAAAAAAAAGGGTTAAAAATGATATTAATACGCTCTTCCTTTGGATAAATTTTCATTGTGACAAAGCAATAACACAACAATATGCAACAATTCAATAAATTAAGTTTTACAGTTACAAAATATAATACCGCTAATATAGCAACTGGCTTTGCAGACTAAACTGACAGATTAAATGAATTATCTGACATCTATTCAAAAAAATTAAAATAAATAGTGCAGAAAACGATTATTTGGCGTATTTTGTGAAACCGCGAAGACTTAGCTATAGAACACCCTAATACCATTCGATAGATATTTAAAAGGTACATTTTCTGGTAAGGTAAAAAGTATAGTGTTCTATTTAAATTAATCAAGTTATAGCCACTTTAAGTTCTTATTTGATTAGTTTTAATTTTTGGACACCCTGTATAATACAGCAAGTTTATTATAATTGTGCGAAACGCAATAACCCAAAAGAAAAACAAAACCTGGGAAAGAACCTGTACCAAAATAAACGCACATTTGGGAGGTAGCAGAAGTACCAAAAGCTGGAAAATACTGAGATCTCTTCGACAAGAAAAATCTAAAGATATCATTTCACCGATTGGTTTATCTCAATGGGATGAATACTTTTCAAAATTGCTAGCAGAAGAAAGAGCAGAATACCGACAAACAGTACAAGCTGATTCCGGCGTGCACGTACGCACCATAGCATCTCCAGTAAGGATAGATTGCAAAGAAGTCAAGCAAATATGCCAAACATTAAAAAAACCAAAAATCACCAGGTCCCGGAAATATCCCGCCTGAGCTACTTAAATACGGCACAGAGAAGCTATACAGACAATTGACAAACCTCTACCAAAACTGTATAAACGGAGAAAAGATACCCGAAGAGTGGAAAACATTCTATATTACCACTATACACAAAAAAGGAAGTAAAGACTGTCAGTGATAACTATCGAGGAATTGCGGTTCTCTGCACAATCTCGAGAGTGTATGGGAAACTAGTCAAAAAGAGGATTGAGAACGAATACTCAGATATGGAGGCTGAAGAACAGGCTGGATTTAGAGCAGGTAGATGTACTGTTGATCATCTCTTTACAATAACCCAGCTCACTGAAAAAAAAATCAGCACGGAACCAAGAAATACACCTGCTCTACGTGGATCTCAAAAAAGCCTATGACAGCGTACCACAACAAAAACTCTGGGAAGCCCTAGAAAAAACAAATATAAATATAATACTTATCAAGGCTGTTCAAGAGCTCTATTCAAATAATACAAGCAAAATAAAGAAATGGCATAATATTTCAAAAGGATTCACGGTTAGCAAAGGGCTTAAGCAGGGATGTTGTTTGTCTCCAACCTTGTTTAAAGTCTACTTGGAACAAGCGTTAAAATATGGAAAAGAAAGTGCGAAAATATGGGCATTCCACTAAACGATTCCATACTATACACATTGTGTTTCGCAGACAACCAAATAGTTCTGGCACAAGACTACGAAGATCTAGAATACATGGGTCGTAAGCTAATAGAATAATATCAAAAGTGGGGGCTAGAAGTTAACATCAAAAAAGCGAAATACATGTGTATTGGGGGACAGCAACAAAACTTGATTCTGGAACAACAGCAGCAGGAAATAAATCACTGTGAAAAATACAAGTATCTCGGAATGCATATAATCAACGACGGCAAACTTTACGAAGAAATCAAGCATAGAAACAACCAGGGACGACAAGCTATTAGACAGTTGAACAGCATATTGTGGGATAAAACAATATCCAAAGAAAACAAACACAAAATCTTTAATAGTATTGTTAAAAGCATTGTCACATATGGAAGTGAAGTATGGCCACTGAAAGAAATAACTCTAAGAACACTGGAAGCTACAGAAATGGATTATTGGAGAAGAGTGGCTGGAAAATCCAGAATGGACAGAGTCAGAAATGAAAGAATCCAAGAAATTATGGGCGTTAAGCACAAGATAATAGAATATATTAAAATCAACCAACTTAGATGGTACGGACATGTTCAAGGAATGGACGATACTAGACTTCCAAAAAAAGTTTTAAATTGGACACCACAGGGAAGAAGAAAGAGAGGTAGACACAGACTAAATTGGAGAGGAGTGGATAAAGATATAAGAACAAGAGGAATGGATGAAAACCTATGGACAAACAGAGATCAATGGAGACTGGAAATCAGAAGACGGAGTAGAACGTTATAATATATATATATATATATATATATATATATATATATATATATATATATATATATACACTTCACTGTAAATTTCGTGTACATAACTGACATAGTTCTTAAGTATTTGAAACATGAAAATTAGGTTAGATTTTGTCAAAATTCAAATTATTTACTAGGTACTATAAACCTTATTAAAATAGGCACTTATTTTGATCGGAGAATCCAAAAATGCAATAATATACAGGGGTTCCGTTTAAAAAAACACAACTTTGATACTTTCAGAGCTTTTAGGACACCCTATATAATACGAAAATAATTTTAAAAAGTAACTATATTAGACCCTCATATATCTCAAAAGTAAAACTTTTTGAAAGACACGTTTTGGCCGCAATATTCCGTGCTGTATAGGGTGAATAATCCTATATATTAACGACAAATGATTTATATTTAATACATCACCAACACCTGCATTTCCTTTGGAAGTACTGAAGTTTTATTATACTTACTTTTCAGCAAGCTCTTTGGGGGAAAATTTTCTTTGCTTTGGAGGCTCTTGGTTACTTTTAGTATCTTGAATAGTTTCGTTAGAGGAATTTTCGGCCTCGGAATTGACTTCCTTCAATTTCTCGCAGAGCTCGTCCACTAGTGATTCTATTTCACAGTTCTGTAAAAGAAATCATTTAGAATCTGATAAATTAATTATAAGTGATGTGAATCAAAATGCAGAAGCCTCGTTTTAGTCTGTCTCTATGTCACAATTTTGTAACTTTGTAATTTTTCCTTCTTTCGTCATATAATTTTGCAGGCAAATCGAAATTTAAAAAAATAAATTGAGGATATCTTCCTGTATATGGAAAAGGTGAATTTTTTCGCTTATTTCATCAAGTGGGGTCTCGTTGGAAAGGTCTTAAAAATGCAATTAAATATGTTAAATAACATCCAGTATTTTCGTAGCATTCTTATGACACAAACCATGGTGTTTTTGATCGATGGCCCAATGTAACATTATTAATAAATTACAGTATATATGGCTGTTATTATAGTGCCCTTCGGTTACCACCTGAAGATTATGTGTAGGCCTTTTTTGGAGGCAAAGAAAACTTATGAACCCATTGCAAGGAGCCAGTATCAACATTCAAAGATCCCAAAAAATTTGGAGGAATTGACTGCCTAAAGCAGCGCGCCCACTGGTTCCGCTCAGTTCAGACCGCTCGGCTCCGCGCAATCGGCCCGTTTTGGTTTACATGTAAATAAATGAGAGACACCAATGTTGAAAGCGCTGAAGCGTTCTGGCCGGTCGGAACCAGTGAGCGGGCTCTCATTTATTTACGTGTAAACCAAAATTGGCCGATTGTGCGGAGCCGAGCGGTCTGAACCGAACCGAACCAGTGGGCGCGCTGCTTAAAGGGACTATCTTCAATAAATTCATGGCTCTATCAAAACCGTCTTGACCAATATTTTACTGTAAAAGATGACGGAGTCTTTTCCCCAAATACGTGAATTTTTTAGGATAATTATGTGCCTCTGTTAATAATATAACAACCATGAAATGTTCCAATTTTATGAAACTCATTTTAAGTTGCAAAACACTTTATAAAACAAAAAAAAAGTTAATTGAAATAAAATCTGACACAGAAGGGTCAATCCAGTAGAAACACCTGGACTATATTGCTCTAGATTTTTTAATTTAATAGATATTTTCCTTCCGGGCAGAGAAAAAGGACAAAATATATAGAAACAGTTTATTTCTTGCAAATACACGTTGAGTTTCAGTTACCAAATCTTTGTCATATATTTATATCATAAAGAGGTGGAATCTGTATTATTTTCATAATTTTCCACTCAATCCCTTTTGAGATATTCAACTTTAAATATTGCTACAATAAAAATTGTAGACATTTTTGAAAACGTATATAAAAAAAGGACGAAGTTCTCAAGCTTGAAACTACTATAGCAAGTAGTCTTGTAATAAACCTATACAAGAAAAAAAATTAAATAGACCAGGGCTTATCTGTTTTTAGGTGAATGTGAAATGGAACATGGAGATTTTAGCACGAGAGCCTTCAGAATAATCTTCGTTAGGATCGAATCGATAGTTTTTGCACAATAATTTTACAATCCGATTTCGTGTACAAACATTGACCATTTTCAAGTTTGTTTGAGTCCAAAATATCAAGTTAACGTATTTACATTTACTTTCGACATATAGTAGGGAAATCAAGTTTTCCAACGCTTTTTTAAGAATCAAAATCGGATGATTTGGACACCCTTAGGAATTGTTTAAAGACATTGTTGATATTTTTGCTTATAAACAAATAGATTATCTCGGCGGATGTTCATTGGATTTTTTTTTTGCAATACATGTTGTGAAAGTACTTGTAAAGACGCTTCTTTTCGTGAAAAAAAAAATTCAAATCCGTCAATTGGTTTCCGAGATACAAACTGTCAAAGTTGACAGCCAGTTACGGTGAATCTATGAACAATACAGACCTGATTCTTGAACCAAAAACTTTGTCTTGCCGAGCTCTTTTTTGATAAAAATATTTAAATGTTTATGTTATCGGAAACTTTAATAAAAAATGAAAAGAATATCGCCCAAGCGCGTGAAAAATGAAACAAAAAGGGGTGGGGAGCGCTTATTTTAAAATTGAATTCGAAGATTCAAAATATATATCTAAAAAAAATTTCCATTTTCTCGGCTTCTAATGGAGCGATTTTGATCATTTTTTGAACCGATATACCGCGAATAATAGAGCTCAAATATCATAATGTCATGTGCCTATTATGCATTCATTTTGTTATAAACAAATGACGTTATTTATGCATCATACTTACAGCACACTACACACTATAGTAATGGACTTTCCAAGCGAATCTTTGTTTATTAATATAATTAATAATCTATAATAAAAATAAAACTTTAATTATCAAAATTGTTTAAACAATCATTGTTTAAGCAAATTCAAAAAAATTTTGGTTTTAAATTATTTTATTCGTAAAATACAGATAAAAATAAAATATTTATTCTTTATAAATGGTGTTCAAAAAGTTCAATAAAACACTCTTACCACTAAATATTATATTACAAACTTTACAGTGAGAGAGGGAGATGATCCAGACATTCCACAGCCTAAGAGAGCCCGATTCCAATGAAAAAAATTTCAATGTAAAAAAAAAACTCTGTAAAGTTTGTACTATAACATTTAGTGTTAAGAGTGCTTTATTGAACTTTTTGAATATAATTTATAAAGAATAACTATTTTATTTTTATCTGTATTTTACGAATAAAATAATTTAAAACCCAAAATTTTTTTCAATTTGTTTAAACAATATTTGTTTAAACAATTTTGATAATTAAAGTTTTATTTTTATTATAGTTTATTAATTATATTAATAAACAAAGATTCGCTTGGAAAGTCCAATACTATAGGGTGCAGTACGCTGTAAGCATGATGCATAAATAACGTCATTTGTTTATAACAAAATGAATGCGTGATGGGCACATGGCATTATGATATTTAAGCTCCATTATTCGCGGTATATCGGTTTAAAAAAAATGATCAAAATCGCTACATTAGAAGCCGAGAAAATGAAAATTTTTTTCAGATATGTATTTTGAATCTTCGAATTCAATTTTAAAATGAAAGCTCCCCACCCCGCTTTTTTTAATTTTTCACGCGCCTGGGCGATATTCTTTTCATTTTTTCTTAAAGTTTCCGATAACATAAACATTTAAATATTTGTATCAAAAAAGACCTCGGAAGATAAAGTTTTTGGTTCAAGAATCAAGTCTGTATTGTTTATAGATTGACCGTAATAGGCTGTCAACTTTGACAATTTGTATCTCGGAAACCAATTGACGGACTTGAATTTTTTTTTCACGAAAAGAAGCGTCTTTCCAAGTACTTTTAAACATGTATTGCAAAAAAAATCCAATGAAAATCCGCCGAGGTAATCTATTTGTTTATAAGCAAAAATATCAACAATGTCTTTAAACAATTCCTGAGGGCGTCCAAATCATCCGATTTTGATTCTGAAAAAAGCGTTGGAAAACTTGAGTTCCCTACTATATGTCGAAAATAAATTTAAATACGTTAACGTGATATTTTGGACTTGGACAAACTTGAAAAATGGTCAATTTTTGTACACGAAATCGGATTGTAAAATTATTGTGAAAAAGTATCGATTCGATCCTAACGAATTTTAACGTGTTATTTTATCATGGCATAAAGTTTTCTTTGCACTAATATGAAGGTCCTCAGAGAAATCTAAATGGTCGAAAAATTTTTTTTTCTAATTATTGCTATTTTGCAATAAGGGAAATATATTTTGAGATCTCCAATCAACTCTATCTTATGGCAAATTTAATTACGAACCTTTTTTCCTTTTCAACTTTTCTCTAAAATGAATACCTTCAAAGTTGCACGAGAGAAAAGTTTTTTTTTCATTAATTTTATATTTTTATTAATAAAAACAATGTTGCCCAACTTTTTGAAATGACGCATATCAAATTTATCGTTACTCAGGTTATTCTGAAGGCTCTCAAGCAAAAATCTCCATGTTCCATTTCACATCCACGAAACCCCGATATTTTACAGATAAGCCCTGGTCTAAAAGGTGAGCCTTTAATCCTATTAATAATTTTGCAGCACTAAAAGGCCTGTATTAAGTTAATTTTTACTTTATAGTTGTGAATTTTTTTCTTCATTTTCCTCACTATTTAGCGAATATTAAGTAAAGGCAAAAAACCTAAAGCATATCATTCTAATAATTCTGATTTTTATTTTGTCTTGATATCTATAAAGCTAATAAAGTTAGATACAATTGCGCAATTGCTGAAAAACAGTTCCAAAGCTAGTAATTGGTAAAAAATTAAGAAAATCAAAAATGTTGAGCAACGAATTTTATTTAATCCGGGTGATTTCAAAAGGATTGACTCACAAGCAGAAACTATCGAAAGTTTCCAGGTAACGCACAGTAAGTCGTTTCTATCATGGCTAAGTAGATATTTTCTCTACTATTCCTCGTAAGGAAAACCATAAAAGAGAAGAACTTGTAGGGACACGCACTTTGCCGTTATTTTATTAATTTTACAACTTTTAGCTTTTAACAATATTCAAAGTAATTCGTCGAAGATAACATTAGTACCTGAAATTTCCTTTTAAAAATTTGCAAATTACCTGGGTAGGTAGTTAAATAATAACGGTTTACAACCAGAGTTTATATCCGTTGTTAAACTAATTACATGAATATTTCAAAGAATTTTACGTCACAGTTCCGTAGTTGTTGTCATTTTTCCTGTACTGTCTTATCGTTTCACTCAAAATAGTTTTATGCTTTTATTGAAAAGCACACTGAAACAATGAGGGATTAAATTTTAAACAGTTTTTTGTATCTTGTAAATTAGTTGGTATAACTAAACAGAATCAATTTATATTGATTGGTATAACTAAACAGAATCAATTTATATTGAAAATATTGATTAAACGATCCCCACTTGACGACCCTAATTATTTTTTTTTCGCCGCATGTTAGTCCTTGGGGTAATTAAAAGACTATGTCTGCAAAAGAAGGAAAAATGATAAAGTTATAAGTCGTGACGTACAGACGGACAAACATGATGAAATTATGGTGATTACGGAATCGCCAAAAGCAAAAATTATTAGGCGTCTATAGAGTTACGTGAAATTTAACAAGCAGTTAAAAGAGCAAGAACTATTAAGCTGAAAAAGGTCTCATATAAAATTAATTAATTCTTTTAACAATCACATTCTAAGCAAATTTTTGATGGTTTATCGGCCACAATAACCAAAAACAATTATTTGTATACTTACTGAAAGTAATAAACAAATTCGTAACGCAAGAGAAAGAGGTACAAAACAGTTTAAGAACAAGATACAAAAGCTATTTTGGCGACAAATAAAAACTGTAAAATTAAAATTAAAACATTTCAGATGCAACTGTGCAAGTGAAAATAAGTCCCATATATTGAAAATAATAATTTTCCTGAAAACCTACATAGAAAAAGTTAATATTATCATTGTAACCACAAAATGATAAAATACGATAAAAGGGCTACAGTTTTATACACAGAACATTGAATATGTATTTTTATTTATATAGTGTTCTTGAGTAAAGCGTGAGAAACTATATATATATATATATATATATATATATATATATATATATATATATATATATATATATATATATATATTTTTTTTCTTGGGAATAGGTTTTTCCATTAGAGAAACAAAGGACAACAATTTTTCTTGACGTTTGGCTCTATATAGTGAGCTTCTTCAAAAGAGCTGATATAATTTATTCTACATCTACAAAATTACAAAGATTTTTTTTTATAATAAACATATATCACAGTAATACACATTTATATTTTTAATTTAATTAAAATAAATAAAAATAAAACAGATTTTAAAATAGTCTTGAAGTTTAAAATTTTAAACCAACACAACAGGTTAAAATAGGTTAAAATAGTGAAAATTATAAAATAGTACATACCTTGAAAGTAGTTGTGTCTGTATGTTAAAAATAAATTCAGTTATGATACTTTGTATGCAATTGCTATGGATAGATTTCTTTTTATAATAACAATAGTTTTTGAAATATTGGCAATTTAATTATATGGCTACATTTAAATAATGCAGATAATAAATAATCCAGGTTTAAGGTTTTTGGTGTGCATATAGATATGACTCGTGAAGACAATATGCAAATATTAATAACCTTTATGATAAATAGTCAAGAATTAGTAGGAAAAATATGTTCTTAGATTTTTAGTGCAACATAAAAATTACATGATATACACCCATAGAAACTACATTATTTACAACTGAAATTGCTTCATTAAGACTCTATTTTGTTTAAAACATTAACTATACAGGGTGTCCGGAAAATACGTGTACAACGTTTGATAACGGATTCTAGACGTCAAAATAGGCCGATTTAACCCAACTTAGTTATATCTGAAAACGTCATATTATCGTGTAACCACACTACACATCAAAAACCATTAAATTCAGGTGCAAGTGTTCAAGATTGGGAAAATCAATATTTTCTTAAAACTTGAACGGCTTCTATCGCCTAAATAAAGCAGATCGGATATCAATAACAAGATAGCTTAAATGGACCTATTTCGATGTTTATATATATATATATATATATATATATATATATATATATATTTATTTAGTTGGTTATTTTCTTGAGAATATGGTTCATTTTTATATTGAAACTACATATATACAGTAGTCATACTTATTGTGTATATATATATATATATATATATATATATATATATATATATATATATATATATATTTAGTTGGTTATTTTCTTGAGAATATGGTTCATTTTTATATTGAAACTACATATATACAGTAGTCATACTTATTGTATATATATATATATATATATATATATATATATATATATATATATATATATATATATATTATTTCTCAGGACGTTTCGATTCTTTCGAATCTTTTTCAACTGATGCGGATGCAGAACAGAGATTTTTGTTTTAAACAATAGTTAATTAGATCACCAATCAATTGTGTGAGAAATAAATAAATAAATATATATATATATATATATATATATATATATATATATATATATATATATTATTCCTTGTTGCATTCTCATATTTCGTACGGTGTTCACCTTTGGGGTTGCTGTGTTGGAGCGATTCAAATCTTTAGAATGCAGAAGAAGGCTATTCGACTTGTCTCTGGTATCGGCTATAGGGACCACTGTAGGCCACACTTTATAAAATTGCGGGTACTAACGTTGCCTAGTTTATTTATCTTATACCAACTACTGGAGATTCATAAAAACCGTGGAAAATTCTACCAAAATTCCCACTTTCACTCTTATAGCACTAGATCAGCTAATTTAATTAGGCCTTCGAGGTATAGATTGGAGAGATCTAAGAAAAATACACTGAATGTGTCATTGTACAACACGTTGCCTGAAACATTTAAAAATTTAGATTTTATGAGATTTAAAATTAAATTAAAGGAATTTTTGTTAGAGCATGCATTCTATTCGGTGGATGAGTACATGGAGACTTCTTCTAGAGCTTATTGTTAGGACTTTTTTAATGTAATTTACAGATAGTTTTAACTTTGTTTTTATTTTGTTTTGTGACATATTACAATTGTATTTTTCTGTACAAAATGTAATGAAATAAATTTATCTATCTATCTATCTATCTATCTATACAATAAGTATGACTACTGTATATATGTAGTTTCAATATAAAAATGAACCATATTCTCAAGAAAATAACCAACTAAAAATATATTTAACGGTTCAAGAAAAAATTAATTCCTATATTATATATATATATATATATATATATATATATATATATATATATATATATATATATATATATATATAAAATATAGGAATTAATTTTTCTTGAATCTTTAAGATGCCTTAAATAAAGGGCGAAACGTCAAATTGTTTTGATTTTTTATTAAATAAAGAACCTAAACCCAAGAAAAGACAACATACAAAGAAAATGATGAAGTTATCGTCCGTGTATTTTAAAATAAAATACGAAATTCTCGGCTATGCGGACTAAGACCGTTAATAAATATTACTGTAGTGTTAAAAAGTGAAAACCGCCATGTGGTGACGCGAAGGTAAATAAAAAAAAAAGGAATATATCAAAACTCAACACACGAAAAGGGCTACTCTAAGGATAGAGGTCGCCACTGTGTCTTATTTACTATTTTTCAACCGTGAAATTTGTTTATAGGACACAGATGTGAGATGATGGTTTGTACCGAATGCAATGGCCTGATGAATCCCATACTAGGACAAAACAGTGCAGTTCTCCGCACTTTTAACATGCGAATAATATTTAACAACGGTCTTTGTTCGCACAGCCGAGAACTTCTTATTTTATATATATATATATATATATATATATATATATATATATATATATATATATATATATATATATATATATATATATATGTGTGTGTATTTCTTATGCTTTATATTGGAACACTCTGTACAGATAAAAATACATTGTGCAAAAACTACTTTTAAATGCTACAACTTTTGTATTTAACAATTTTTTGCTAATAAAATGCCAAACAAAATAATTAATAGAGGGGTGGCCATTAAACCAAATCACCGTGTACAAGTTCCTACGGATTCATAATAGTTATACATTTGGTTGTTTATATTTAGATTTATTATATAGATAATTATATTCCTTGGATTGACTTGTCAACATAACAAAAATTTCGTTGGGTGATTGATCAAAAAATGGTAATTAAAAGTTTTAGAGTGTGGTAATTAAAAACCCATTGAAAAAATAATAACCTGGGTTAAATATAAGCCTAGTACAAAAATATTAATATTGGTTTTATGTTTGTTAAATAATGGGTCATAAAATAATAAAAATATGAGGGACTTGCTTCTTCTTAATAATTCTAGGTAAAATAAAATGCAAATAACCTAAACAAATAAATTAAAAGTTATAAATCACTTTAAACCATTTCAACCATAAACTGTCAGCTGTCTATAAGGTGTAATTGACTCATTTTTTTTAGTCTGCCCTTTGGAAGACTAAAAGATCTAAGTGAGTTAGTGAAAAGAGTCCATGGGGTCAACCCTGACAGCCCCTTCGAAAATTTGCAAAAAAAAAATCTGTTTTCCCTGATCTCAAATTGTCTGTCATTAAAGTGAAAGGGTAGTCAACCAAATTGAATTCACAGAAAAAAAAATGGCAGACTAGTTGCGATGGTCGAAGGGGTGGAAACGTGGGGGTGAATTTACAAAAAATAAATCAACAAAATCCTGATTTATTTTCGCCTGCTAATGAACAATATGAAAGATAGAGTAACACATTGTGTGTAAAAAAAAGGCAGACGGTTTGACCATAACGAAGTCTTTTATTCCGGTTGCAAATTATGAGAAAATTTCGACTAAGTTTCCACAATCAGAATTTCTATAAAACTAAGTCTCACGAATTCCCCTTATCATAAAATATTCATATCAACATTGGCAGACAAGTACAGAGCGTCGCAAATTTATAAATTAAAAAAAGTGAAAATTTGCCTGATTTATTTTTGTCTGCCATTTTGTATTTCGATTAAAGATATTATAAAATATTCATACCTACACTGGCAGACAAGTAAAACGCTTCGCAAATGAATCGTCGCAGATGATCTCTCATATACCAGATATATGTGTGTAATGTAACATCACAAATTTTAGGTTATATAATTAGTATTGAATATATACGCATAGCTACAGAAATTTATTGTTTTTTTATGTCTTTATTTCATATGTTTGAGTGTATAATTTTTATTTTAAATACTCAAAATTTATTCATAAATATGAAACCTGCATGTTGTAACATATGTTTCCAAATAATAACTTTTTCATTAATTTATAAATTTGCGAAGCGCTATACTTGTCTACCAATGTAAATAAGAACATTTTATAATACCTCTAATCCAAATACAAAATGGAAGACAAACATAAATCAGAGGAAATATAAGAAGTTGTTTGTCAACTTTTCCTTTGTCTGCCACAATTTTCCCAACTTCCAATTTGTCCGCCAAATGCATAGCCCTCATAAATTAGTATTATCTTCAAGTAGCCACACTGGCAGACAAATTCTGATCGTGAAAACTTAGTCGAAATGTTCTCATAATTTTCCACCGGAAAAAAAAAATAGATTTCGTTATGGGTCTGCCATTTTTTTTACACACAATTTGTTACTCTATCTTTGGTATTGTTCACTGGCAGACGAAAAGAAAAATCAGGATTTTTTTGATTTTTTTTTTGTAAGTTCACACCTACGCTTCCACCCCTTCAACTATTGCAACTTGTCTGCCATTTTTTTTCCGTGAATTCATTTTGGGCGACTATTTTCACTTTAATGACAGACAATTTGAGATCGGGAAAAAAAAAGATTTATTTTGCAAATGAAATTTGTTTTTCCAAATTTTCGAAGGGGTTGCCAAGGTTGACCCCATGGACTCTTTTCACCAACTCACTTAGATCTTTTAGCCCTCCAAAAGGCAGACAAAAAAAATGAGACCATTACACCTTATGGACAGCTGACGATCTATCAGTGCAATATCAACGAATATAGGATACATATAGAAGCGCCGTTCTTATGGGATTGTTTGGGTCCCGAGCGGCGCTCACTCTTTTGATGCTTTCTCTCTCGTACGGTGCTCCCATCTCAAATATCTTTCTTCCACAGTTCCCCCGCACCCCAAGTTTCCCTTCTGGATGACCAAGTGGTCAGCCGCTTTAGCAAACATTTTGCCGTTGTATATGGTATAGATTCGAATCCTCGCTCATACATTTCCGCAAGAACAATAAAATTATTATTTTTAATTGAACCTTTTCAGTCAAGAAATTTACTTTGAGTTAAATTTAAATAATATTTTTACAGAATTATTAAAAAAAAATGTATGCATCGGGATTCGAACCTATACTCACATACAATGCAAAATATAATCTCTCAACACTCCTCCTGGACTCTCGGCCACGAGAAATTTAATATAACATATATAGTTTATTTATCACATAGCTCATCTGAAGATGGGGACTTGGAGAAAGATGTCTGCGCTATCTGCTTTACGGATACCAGAACTAATCTTTGTAAATATTGGCACCTACAGCTGGCGAAGTTTCTAACCAAGGACAGCGCTTCTATATGAAATCTATATTCGTTGGCAATATCTAGAATATATTTTGATTAGTCAAAAAGTTAATAAACACACACATGTAAACAGAAATATCCATCAAATATGTTTAATGATCTGATGAAATTGTAAATACAGTCTGTATCGAGTATTCTTTACATAATAGTTAAACACACAGATAAACAAGAATAACCACCAAATATTTGTTAATGACCTGATAATTGAATTGTAAGTGCTGTATCGATACTAGTATTTTTTACTAAAGCAAATGAGAAATGGTGTTTCAAATGGTTTTTACTTATGCGGGATTTTCAACTCTATTCTAGCAATATCTTGAAACCGTCAGAATAAATTATTCTAATTATGTTTTAAATGAAACAATCAGTTCTTTAAATTTTTTATGAATTCTACTCAATTTACGTATATAAATTGATTTGTCATCACGACGTTTCTCTTCTGATTGCCTGAGACACACAATAAGCCTTTTTTGGTATTTTCTGAACATTTTTTTACGTGAATTGTATTGTAATGTTTATTTTAGGTTCCAGATTACATCTATTCTAAGAATCACTAAAACTGTTGTAGTAAAAATGTACCTAGTAGGGGTATGGATCATTATCACGTAAAACCATATGTTTCTTATTAAAGGAAACGCACTGTATAAAATATAACAACTTTTCAAAATGTCCAAATTTAGTCAATACACACTTATTTTTTCACTCCGACTCGTAACTGTTGTAACACGCATGATGAGATTTAAAGTAAGCTTTTTACATCAATAAACTTTTACAAATTAAATTGTAATTAACCATAAATAGTTTTGGCCGTTGGCAAAGACTTTAAATTATTGTGCAACATCTAACGATATCTTGTACGCTCGGATCACTTTAGAGGTTTATTTGTAACATTTTTACATATTGCTGTACAAATACTACCGTTTTTTTTTAGCATAGTACGTGATAAGAAGGATTTTGATTGTTTGTTTTTAGAACTATTATTGGTTACAATTCGCTTCCGTTCTCTTATGATAATCTGAACGCACCCTCTTTCTCCCAGACGGATATCTGCAACACGCTTGATAATTCCGAGTGAGAATATGTACCTGAACACTGAAGTTTGACATTTGGTTAAAGTTGCAGCTTTTCATTGCTATACTCAAAACGGTGTATATCTTTACGTCAAAATTTGACAAATGCATCAAACTGGTGACATTTTTTTTTTGGCAACTGTAACAGGATCGGAGTGGCTCATTCTGTTATTTTCTTTTCCGGATATTCAACAAGAAATTTGTCGAATGGTTTATAAGCAAGTTTTACAAAGTAAATATCCTTAAGAAAGAAAAAGTTCCACCTAAATATCACAACGTTGTTAACAAAGTACATAAAATGCATTTAATAATATATTAAAGCCGTTATTAAGGTTATGTAAATAACAGCTCTTTTTTTGTGTTTCCTTGCTGCGGACCTGTGGATATGTTTTGTCTCTTTCATTATTATGAATAAAAATAAGGAGGGCAAACCATCATCTCTATTTGTATTTTCCGATTTCTATTGTGTCTGGAGTAGGTAAGCCTGTTAACCTTCATATTTTTATAAAAATAGTAATGGGATATTGTGTAGAATTATTAAATTTTAGATAATAAAACATGTTAAAAATTATAAAACAAATATATATGTTCGTTTAATTTTAGAATTAACTTATTTTTATGTACTCCGAGAGGAAGACAGAAAATCGAAATGAACGACCCTAGTCATATTTACGAGGAACATTTTTTTTGGATGTATGACAACTAAAAACCGTTACAATTACTAAATTTTTAAAGATATACACCGTTTTGAGTATAGTCTGCAAAGGGTTTAGAAGATTTCCTTTTTTGGGAAACTAATTTTAACTTTTCTTTTATAATTTTTGGTTTGTTTTAGATTTGTTTTTTAATGTTTTAGCCTTGCCTTGATTTTAATATCGGTTTTGGTTTGTGCTGTTTTCTATTTTAATCTTGCCTCATTGTGGGCGCCTTTACATTTTTCACTTAGCACGTGATTAGGCGTGAACTGAGGTCCAAGGGGAATTCAGTAGCATAAGCGGCTAACCCGACCAGTATACTATTAGAAAAATATTTTTTTATAGAGAGCCTTAGCCCTCCCTCATTTCTTGTAACTTTAAAATACCCGTATGTAGAATAGAATAATTTTTGAAAGTTGGTATAACTGTAAGTGATAATCATGTAAAATTTCATGACGCTACACACATTAGTAAAGTGTAGTTTTTGTGGGAGGTTGTTTCATGGCAATTTTTACGATGTTGAGATTTTGTAGGCGATAAAATAAGAGACAAGGGATTTTTTATCTGCGATAAAATAAGAGACAAGGGATTTTTTATCTGCGGAAAAACACTTTAAGGGGGTGAAATCTGCCCCTCAAATTCACCCTGAAAAATGGATTTTGCAATATATCTCAGGTTCTAATTGGAATTTTGCAATGAAACAAATTGCATATTACTTCTGATGTTAATGTGCAACGAACTGATGAAATTTCGACCATAAAGGTTGCAACCTCTATTTGTACATTGAAAAATCTACTTTTTTGTGTCTATTTCGATAAAACAAAATTCAAAATGAGCTAAAGACAATTATAAAAATATGGTCGTTAACTGAATACAAAAATAACGGTGATCACATCTAGATTATTTTTTTAAATCACTCTTAAACGAAAAATTACTTCCCAAAAAAGGGTTCTCAGTATGCTTCAGCTTCTGACTAATATTTTACAAATAATCACATTCATGTTACTTTTAACGCAAAACTAAACAGTCTGATGCAATTTGAACCGTAAGGGTTGCAACCCTTATGGTCAAAATTGCTCCAGTCAGTTTACTTTTCGCGTTTAAAGTAATATACTATTTGGTTTTTAGCAACATATCAATTAGAACCTGAAGCATGTTAAAGAATCTTTTTTGGGGTGGTTACAAAAAATTATCTTGAAAAGATCACTTTCATTTTTGTATTCATTCAGTAAAAATACTTGTTCAAACCATTTAGCACTTATTTTGATTTTTTTTATATAGAAATGAACACAAATAACTTCGAATTTTTAAAATAAAAATGAATTGTTGTAACCTTTAAGGTTCAAATTGCATCAGATAGTTTAAATTTGCGTTAAAAGTAATATGCAATTTGATTATTTGCCAAATATTACTCAGAATCTGAAGCATATTGGGAAACTTTTTTTGGGAGGCATGAACCCCGTCGTTTCTCGCTTTTGGAAACCCGTTTCGAAATTTCTCAAAAAATTAAGTCTATCCTTCCATTTTAATAATAAAATTTTCAATTTCCAGGAAAATTTTATACTACGAGACTAGTTGTATGTTGCAACAGCTGAACAATTGAAGAAGTGCGTAGAGACTCTGTACTGACATTTTGGTAAGTTTTTATATTTTTTATGATGCATGACAAATAGATAAATAAAAGACATTATAATTGTTTGATTTTCTGTTTAAATTAGATCCTATTTTCTTAGGGACAAAACTAATAGCTGAATTATCTATGCAAATTAACTAAAATTTTGAGTAGAATAAAAAAATTAATGTACCTACGTAGTATTTATTTGCTTCAAAACAATTAAATGATTTTCAGCCCTTTTGAAACATCCTGTATATTTTAATATATCTGATTTATAAGGAGAACATAGTTCTGCCTGCAGTTGCAACTTACATGCAGAAAAGCATATTATTTTTTTTTTTCATAGAAATAGGAAGTTTTTGCCATTATTGTACTTTTAACCGCTATCTACTCTCTTTTATTACCGTTATTTCGTTTTGTACAGTAACATACTTTTAAAGTGAGGGTTGTTTAATATTTAATACTTATTTCAAATATATCTTTGTTCTTGAAACTTAGATCTACAGTTTCCAAAATAATGCTTTGATAGAGCTCAAACATCCATTATGTGAAACATAGAAAGCAGATTTGTTAGGCACATATAATCAAGCGCGCAGCTAACAACACATACGATCCATTATAGATTTATATCTTTCATCTTCGGATAGTTTCCGAAATAAATAAGTGGAGAGAAAACCAAAGTGGAATTTGCAAAGCACAAACTGTCTGCCATTGTTTAAAGGCATTAAGGAGAAAAAGCTACTTCTCCAATGTTTAGGCTAAGAAATTATATTATTTTTTCTTACCGCATCAGGGTATAAGAGATGTGACTATAAAATAACGAGGCTGATGTTTCTACAGAAGCACGCATGCGCCAAAGGATAATGACCGACACCTGTGTAGCGTAGTCTTCTCTTTCGAATGCGGCGCATTCCATGTCTGTAGACAAATCAGCCCGTACTCATAATAACTTCCACCTAATATACGTTTCTTTTGTGTTCCGTTACTACACTTCTTAAACAATAAACACTCTTGGCAAATTTGTATCCTTGACAAAGCATATTAAACAATCTTTCAAACTGTATGTTTTGTTTTGATTTAGCCTATAGTTTATCAAAAAGAATAATTTGAAGTAAAAAGTGTGCAGTGGGCCGATTTCTATGCACGCAAGTGTAGTATGGATAGAGAATCAGAGTGGAAAGCATATATACAGGGTGTCCAAGATAAGGATCCTAAGCATGGGGATCTCGGAAACAGTTGGAGATACGAGGTCGGTTAAATTAGAGAAAAGTTGCGCAATTTAGTGCTAAATTAAAAGCAGTTAAAAAAATTTAAAAATTTCAAACACTTCCGGAGATTTCCGGAAAAAAACGAAATTTGGCAAAATCGTTTTTAATTTTTGCAGGCTTTATTTAAAGAGATATCCGAAAATAAAAGGTAGATTCTCATTGCCACTTTTTATTTTTTATAATTTGGTCTAAACAAAATTTAAATCCGACGTTTCGTTTCTGAGATACCATCATGAACTTTCATTTTTTATATGGAACAAAAAAAAGTATCCCATGTATTTGATAGCATTTTTTATTACAAATTCAACGGTGTATCACACTTGCATATCAAGTGTGTAGTTCATTGGCTTTTATAAAACTGATATACCTTTCTCTCTCGCTCTCACGGAGCTCTTATGGAAAGTACTTGAACTACGTATTCGATATGCAAGTGTGATACACCGTTGAATTTGTAATAAAAAATGCTATCAAATACATGGGATACTTTTTTTTGTTCCATATAAAAAATGAAAGTTCATGATGGTATCTCAGAAACGAAACGTCGGATTTAAATTTTGTTTAGACCAAATTATAAAAAATAAAAAGTGGCAATGAGAATCTACCTTTTATTTTCGGATATCTCTTTAAATAAAGCCTGCAAAAATTAAAAACGATTTTGCCAAATTTCGTTTTTTTCCGGAAATCTCCGGAAGTGTTTGAAATTTTTAAATTTTTTTAACTGCGTTTAATTTAGCACTAAATTGCGCAACTTTTCTCTAATTTAACCGACCTCGTATCTCCAACTGTTTCCGAGATCCCCATGCTTAGGATCCTTATCTTGGACACCCTGTATATATTATTTGGAGGGTTTTATTAGGGTTTTCAGTCCCTTGTTTTAATTAAAATACAACAAAGTTTTCTTAGTTTGGAACATATATTCAGCTGGAACTTCCCTAACCTTTTTCAAACATTGTACATTTAAATAGTCCAAGAAAATATTACATTTTAACACCCTGCTATTATATATATTAATTAAAAATTAATTCTACCTTAATCTGAACTCTCACAACATCAAAATAAACAAAACGGAGTCCAAACAAGACACTAAAATTATACTGAACTTGTACGCCGGAAGGTTAACTCTTGTCAAAAGTGTTTTTACTTCTCTGTATTAATGGATAAGAATAATATACTTAAAGGTGACAAAAGGGTGGCTGTTTGCTAAAACATGTAGATAGTTTCTATTTAAATAAAATATTATATTTTACTTAATTGTCTCGTATCAGTTTTTGAGCTTACAGCGTTTTTATTTTTTTTGGATTTCTATTATCTCGTAAAATACTCGTTTTTTATTATGATTTTCGGTTTTTAAAATTTTGTTTTTTTTTTCAAAGTTAAATGTATGAGTAGTTTCCGTCATGTGGTTAGTTAGGGCTGTTTTATTTTTTTTTTGTCAAATTTATGTCCATTGACTCTATTTTTTATATATTGACTTGTTTGCCCTATATACACCGAGTCACAGTTGTTGCATGGAATTTCAAATACGACATTACTCTTTTTGTCATTTGGAATTTCTGTTTTTAATTTGGAAAAAATATTTTTCAATAAGTTATGAGTTTTGTGACATATAGAAATAATTTCCTTTTTAAATATGTTTTGTATGTTATACGAAAGCTTTTGGAATGTATGGAAACGTTAGATATTTTTGGGTATTATTTTTGTTTCTTGTTATGAAATTATTCTCTTTTTAAATATTGACTCAATTAGGTTGTTTGGGTAAATGTTTTTTAGTAGTGCTTCCTTTGCTTTTTTAATGGCATTGGATCGAAACTCAGGATCGGTTAATTCAAATGCACGATCGGCAAGACTAAGTATCACAGCTGTTTTTTGGGATAATCGATGCATCGAGTCGTAATGTAGATAGACTGAAGACCACGTTTCCTTTGTGTACCATTCCGTTCTAATTTTGTTTTCAGTATTGTGCAGAGTGAGATCTAAAAAGTTAATTTTATTATGTTGTTCTATTTCGATGGTGAATTGTAGTCTGTTATTGAAGCTATTAAATAGATTAAGTATGTTTTTGTATTCGGTTTTAAGCACTGCAGTTATGCAGTCCTCGACATATCTATAAAAACTTCGCGAGAAATAACATATTTGATTATTTCTAATGATTGCAATGAATCGATTATAGATTAGGATAAAAAAAAACACAATTTTGCACATATAATCCTGACTTAAATGAACTGAAACAATAAAAAACAATTTAAGTCGTAAGCATTTCCATAGCCTAGAAACTGTCTCAACTCACAAAACATGTCAAGGTTGCAGTCAAGAAGAAAAAAAAATAAAATTACTGATATTTAACAAATAAAAAACTAGAAATTATAGTGGTTAATACGCTGAAATAAATATATCTTAAGAGACCGTTATCAAGTGATATAAATTAAATAATTGCTGGAATACCCACTTTTAGTTTGAAATTGTGCGTAGGGAAACCGGGTGGATTTAATAAATAGATAAATTCAATGGAATAACTTAGAGCATTACCAGCTTGTACAAGGATATCATTATTGTTTCTTGGTGTTATAATTACTCTCCCTGCGACCTAATCCATTGATTTTTTTCTAATATTATTGATATCTATTGATCCATTGATGGATGGTTGCCGTCACCACTAGTATTATTTTTGTGAGAGAGTGTTGTGATAAGTGGCCATAAAATTGATTGTTTAATGCAAGCTTTTACTTCATCTGCTTGGGTCCCTCATCCTTGGTTCAATAGGCAACGCGGGGCAAACATTTCCCGCTTTTGGTCATTGCTTCTAACTGCTTTAATTGGCAATTCTACATTCAAAAAACTAATAGTAGTAGTAGTAAACAATGTGCCTTTTATTTCTTGATCTTTCTCTATTCATAGTCCTTTTTCTTGCTTCCGACTCTGCGCCCAAGAAATGTGATTTTTCAATTACTACTTTCCATGATTTTTTCCTCTGTATGACTTTCTTGAAGAACTTCTTCTGGCATCGTTCTTCTGTCATGTTCTCGGTGTTCAAAATGAAAATTTTCAGGACCCAATTTCAAAAATATTAGAAATTAACAGTACGATATTAATATCAATGCCATCTACTATTTTTTATAATAATTTTTGAGGCCATCTACCATACAATAGACAAATCTCTAAAAATATCAGGTTTTTAAAATACCGAACCCTCAATAATTAAAACTTCTATCGCCGAAATCCTTAATAACAGAAATGTTACGGTTCCTAACGACCCAATTTTAAATTACAAAAATCTTGTTCTGTCGACAAAACCCCATTCAAACATAAAAATATCCTAAAAAACAAAAACCTAAGCAAAATAAATATCCAATGTCGATGATGGAAAAACAATTTAATCATTTTTAATTCCTTATCAAATATCCAATATTTCTTATTGTTCACCTACAGCATGTCGGGTACATGTGTGCAAAATCGCACAAATAGTGATGGAAGACCTCGAAGAAACAGTTATAAATCCATTAAACTTTTCTATTCCATTGTTTTATAGATATGTCGACGACTGCATAACTGCAGTGAATAAAACCGAATATAAAAAAAATACTTAATCTATTTAATAGCGACAATAACAGACTACAAATCACCATCGAAATAGAACAACATAATAAAATTAACTTTTTAGACCTCACTTTGCACAATACTAAAAACAAAATTAAAACGGAATGGTACACAAAGGAAACTTGAGCCCCGATTCTGTAAGCATATATTTTGACATTCCTTTTCCTTATCTCTTTTAGAACAGTGACATACTTATGTATTACTACAGACTGAACAAAGATGGAAGATCCTTATTATGACATTCTCTTTCCCTTTACTTTTATAGAATCGCAGCCTTGGTCTTCAAGATATCCCCATTACGACTCGATGCATTCATTATCCCAAAAAACAGCTGTGAATCTTAGTCTTGATCGTGCAATTGAATTAACCGATCCTGAGTTTCGATCCAATGCCATTAAAAAAGCAACCGAAGCAATACTAAAAAACAATTACCCAAACAACCTAATTGAGTTAATATTTAAGAAGAGAATAAACAGATTTTATAATAAAGGTAATAATTTCATAAAAAAAAAAAACAAAAATAATACCCAAAAATATCTAACGCTTCCATACATTCCCAAGCTTTCGCATAACATACAAAACATATTTAAAAAGGAAAATATTTCTATATGTCACAAAGCTCATAATTTATTGAAAAATAATTTTTCCAAATTAAAAATAAAAATTCCAAATGACAAACAGAGTAATGTTGTATATGAAATTCCATGCAACAACTGTGACTCGTGTATATAGGACAAACAAGCCAAAATATAAAAAATAGAATCAACAGACATAAATTTGACAAAAAAAATAAAACAGCCCAACTAACCACATGACAGAAACTAATCCTAAAATTTAACTTTGAAAAAACCAAAATTTTAAAAACCGAAAATCATAATAAAAAACGAGAATTCTATGAGATGATAGAAATCCAAAAAAAATAAAAACGCTGTAAACTCAAAAACTGACACGAGACAATTAAGTAAAATATATAATAATTTATTTAAATAGAAACTATCCACATGTTTTAGCAACCAGCCACCCTTTTGTCACCTTTAAGTATATTATCCTTATCTATTAATACAGAGAAGTAAAAACACTATTGAAAAAAGTTAACTTTCCGGCATACAAGTTCAGTATTATGTATAATTTTAAAGTGTCTTGTTCTGTCTCCGTTTTGCTTATTTTGATGTTGTGAGCGTTCAAATTAAGGTAGGATTAATTTTTAATTAATATCTATAATAGCAGGGTGTTCAAACGTAACATTTTCTTGCAGTATTTGAATGTACAATATTTGAAAAAAGCTAGGGAAATTCCAGCCGAAACGTTACATTGACGTGTGAATATATGTTCCAAACTAAGAAAACTTTATTAGTTGTATTTTAATTAAAAAAAGGGACTGAAAACCCTCCAAATAAAATATATAATATATATATATATATATATATATATATATATATATATATATATATATATATATATATATATATATATATATATATATATATATATATATATATATATATATATATATACTTTCTTCTATAATACGTAATGATAATTCTGAATCGTTGTGAATTGGGTGCGAAACAAAATAATTTATCTGATTAGGAACAATTAACAATAAGTTATATGAACTATAATGGATCGTAATAGTAATGACATAAGGCAGCTTCAATTGACAGGCGTTACCTGTTCAGCGGCTGACATGAGACACTCGACGGCTGCCGAACGTTTGATTTGTTCGGCGTCGGCGTCCGCATATCTCCACCAGGCACCGGCGCGACGGACTCGCTTATGGAAAGCAGCGCCCCGTCCTCCGTCCTGAAGTGGCATCATTGAAAAAGTTTGATTTTTAATAACATTATTATAAAAAAGCATTTATTGTAAAATTACACAAGTTATGTTGGCTAATTTCTTACAAACTAATGGACAGTCATATAGAGTGTTTTGAATACTTTATTGTTAAACAGTTGATCTTCATACCTTTTAATGTTTGATCACAAATTCAATGACTAAAAACTAAAGGAATAAAACCAGGGTTTCGATATAGACAGCACGCATCAAATATATTACTTTAATAGTGTTTGTAGAAAAATAACGCCTTTTATACAGGGTGTCGGGGAAAATGTGGGAAATCTCCCGGATATGAAATAAACACGTGAAAGGAATACTACAAGTTCATATAAACTTTTTTTGTATAGGCCTCCTCTTCGGAGATACGGACTCCCAAAGAGCTGCAATGGAATCAAGTGTTTTACACATAATTATTGAACCATCAGGTATATTTCATTTTTTTTAATACGATGTATACCAGGTAAGACCCTTCAAATTACTCTCCAAGGAAGTGTTGTAAATTTCGATCATACCCTAGATTTAAACAACAACAGATTTGTTTGAAGGCTGTTTATGGTCGGTGGAGGAGACGCTTTTTTGATGTTTGACTGACATAAACACGTTTACTTATCTTGTCTTTCAGTTTAATTGTTTGTCGTGATTTTTTTCGGTGTTTTTAAGTGTTAGAAATTATTATAAATGCGAAGTTTACAATTAATATTAACAAAAAGAGGATTTAAAAACTTATTTTTATTGGTAAATATTGTTTACATATTGAAAATAACAATAATAATAATTTAGGCAACCATATATTCATACTTTATGCATTCAGAATTGACGTATCGATTATCATATGATGTTTAAATAATGCAATTAGAAAAGAATACCGTAAAATCGGTATCGGTGTACCAAGAAATTAAATATCTACTGTTTATCAACACTTTTTCAAACATAAATAAAAATATTATTACGTTATTCAGCGGTCAAACAACCGGGCCCTAGTTCTGACGTTATGCTAATTCTACAGGAGTATGTTCGAAGGTTGTGAATTACTCACAGTTGCAGGGACGGACTAGCTGTGACACTCAGGACCCCATTTTTTTACGCCCTGTATGATAAGAGAACTTTGGACAACGTTTTTCACATAACTATTGACTAAAAATTAAGTACTTCATTCATATCGCTAATCCTAACCGTTTTCGAAAAAATGCCCTTTTATTTACACTGTTAGTCTCCTAACTTTTGTCGGGTTGATTGTGAAAAAGAGGAATTTTCTCCTGTCACCATTGTTTCAATAAAAAGTTAAACCAACTTCTTCTTCTTTAGTAGCCCTACAACCCGGGGTGGGTCTTGGCTGACTGCACAACTTGCTTCCATCTCACACGGTCGTCCATGATAGTTGAGTCAGTGGGTAACCCCATTGTTCTTATATCTGACCATATGTTATCTCTCCATCGCATTCTTGGGCGTCCTAAGGGTATTTTCCCTGTCGGGGTCTCCTCCCAAATTAACTTGGTAAGGCGGTTATTAGGGAGCCTATGGACATGGCCAGCCCATCTTAGGCGTTGGGATTTAATTTCTTGTACGATGTCGCTAACGTTATATATCTGTTTGACCTCGGCACTTGTTCTTATTCGGTATTCATTAGTATTAGGGTCAAGATAGGGTCCAAAAATCTTTCTAAGGATTTTCCTCTCAAAACATCACAAGTTTCATTTTCATTGCTTTTGTCAGCGTCCACGTCTCACAGCCATACATGAGCACTGGTCTAATCACTGTTTTATATATCCTGATTTTTGAGGTTCGTGTTAGGTTCTTGGATTTGATGGTGTTGTTGAGACTATACATACATCTGTTTGCTGTCTGAATTCTCCCTTTTATCTCCTCTGTGATATCGTTATCTGCGGTGATTGTCGCTCCGAGATATTTAAAACGCTCCACTCTTTCAAAGTTAAATGTGTCTATTGTTACATTTTGTCCTATTCTATCTCGATTCTTTTGTCTGTTTATGCACATGTATTTGGTTTTCTCCTCATTGACCATTAGACCGGTTTTCTTTGCCTCTATCTCTATTTTGTTGAAAGTTTCCTTTACATTGGTGACGATGTTTCCAACAATATCAGTGTCGTCCGCGTATGCTAGTAGTAATTTTGGTCCATTTACTGTTATTGGTTCTGTTCTAATTTGTGTTGTTCTCACTACTTTTTCCGGGATTATATTAAGGAGGAGGGGTGACAGTGCGTCTCCTTGTTTTAGGCCACTGTTTATTTCAAACAATTCTGAGAGTTGGTTACCTATTCGTACCCTGGATCTACAGCCATTTACGCATACTTTGGCGAGGTGGATCAGTTTTTTTGGAATCGAAAGTTCTGCCATTGCATTCCACAGTTGACCCCTTTTAATGCTGTCATATGCTTGTCGGAAGTCGATGAAAAGATTGTGGATAGTTCTATTGAATTCCCATCCTTTTTCAAGTAGCTGCCTTATAGTAAAGATCTGATCTATAGTCGATCTATTTTTCCTGAATCCGGCTTGGTATTCCCCTAGGAAATTTTTTACAAAAGCCTTTAGTCTACTTAATAGGGATATTCGATAAGATTTTGTATGCCGTGTTAAGTAGGGAGATTCCTCTATAGTTCGAGCACTTGGTTTTGTTTCCCTTTTTATGGATAGAGATTATTATGCTTTCGTGCCATTTTGCTGGCATTTTCTCTTCTTTCCATATAAGTGTGATTAGTGTGTGTAATTGTCTATGTAAAACCTCCCCTCCGTACTTCGGCCGGTATATTGTCGAAGCCTGGGGATTTTGCGTTCTTTAATTTGTTAATTGCTTGTACTGTTTCTTCTATTGTTGGGTCCTCTATCGGTGGGTCCACCCCAATATATATATATATATATATATATATATATATATATATATATATATATATATATATATATATATATATATATATTCTCTATATGTTCTAAATATACATATATATATATATATATATATATATATATATATATATATATATATATATATATATATATATATATTATATATATATATATATTATATATATATATATTATATATATATATATATATATTATATATATATCCTCTCTATGTTCTTCCTCTTGATGTATGTTTAGTAGACTTTGGAAATATTCTTGCCATGTTTGGAGTATCTCCTCTTCGTTGATTATGAGTTCATCATTATTCTTTGTAAATATAGACACATAGTTAGGTCTGAAGCCTTTCTTCTCATTTGACACCGATTTGTAGAATGCTCGACTGTTTGAGTCTTGTCTATTCCTTTCCATTTCCTCATATTGCTGTTTTTCATATTCCCTTTTCTTTTGTCTAATTAGTTTTCTTGTTTCTCGTCGGGATGTTGTATAGCTTTCTTTGTTTTCTGTTGTTTCTTGTTGAATCAGAATGTTTCGTTTCTTCTGTCTGTCTTGTAGTTTTTCTTGGCATTCTTTATCAAACCATTTTCTTATTCTCTTCCTGCTTTTTTTTAAACCAACTGCTTAGTTAAAAAGAGGGATCAACATGGGCTCCGTGAAGTCTGATACATTCGCGGGCATGACGAATTGAGGACTGTTGTATCCGCCACATTAACTCAACATTGCTCCTTATTTGATAGACGCTATTCAGGTGCCCCATCGTGCATGTAGTACATGTTTCGTCGGGTTTCAAGTGGTTAGTGCTGTACTAAATAGTGAAAAGTGTTCTGGAGGAACTCCGAATAAAGTTCTCCATTTAGTCGTGCCGGTAATACGAATGAGAGAGAGGGAGAGAGATATTAATTAAAGATACAAGAACCTTTTTGGCTTTTTAGTGTCTATACTGAGATTTGTTTATTATGTATTATGGCATTTCTAGGAATTTGGCCATGTTTAAGGCACTGGAGTAAGCTAGCTTATATTGTAATGTCAGTGCACTAGACCATATCTGGCATATAGGTGGATCAGTCTTCTCTATGAGGTAACCATGTGTTAGTTTCGAATATCCAATTCTCATCCTTGTTATGAGGTTTAGATGTTTTCCAATAATCTGGGAGACATCATCTTTGCCGTAAAATACATCCTTGACCTCATGCAGCTTATTGTCTTCCTCTAATAGGTCCCACTCAAGCTGTAGCAATACGAATGATCCAATTAAAAAAATTTTCAATGATTCCTGCCCAGACATTAATTGACTGGAACTGATGTTTATGATGCGAAACAAAAGTTGCACGAGGATTTTTATCAGCCCATACATGTGAGTTGTGAAAATTTATGATAATATTTTTGGTAAACCCTGCTTCATCCATGAAGATAATAGTGCTAATGAAGTTTACATTATTTCGTTGCTGATCCAATAGCCAGTTTGCAAACTGCATTCTACGGGGAAAATCTTCAGGAATCAGTTCATGCACTTTTTTCAAATGATATGATTATAACAGCCGTTCTCGAAGAACTTCATATACTATAGTTTTCGAGTGCTCATTGAAGGAGTGCCATCTATAGCATTTAAAACATTTTCCTTTAATTGTGGCGTACGTACTGTTCTTCCCCGACCAGCAGCAGTACTTCTCTTCACAAAATTTCCTAAAATTATGAAGAAATTTAATAATATAACCTTACTAAATGGAATCGCATACCATTCTCCCTTAAACGTTGGTAAAAAGCATTGCAAGATGCAAGACAATTCATCAAATGCATATCTGCATACTCAATAACCGTGTATTCCATATTTCGATTTATTTCACAATTAATTTCACCACAAAATCCAAATAACCTAGTAAACAATCAATGACCATTTTTAAAATGCTGGATATTTATTTTTTTCGTACCTAGCAACGTTTGCAACAACGATACATTTTTTTTTGGTGCCGATAAAATAAAACGCACATTTTTTGCGAACCTAGGTCGAACTACAATTCACAGAATTAGACATTTTTAACTAGAGAGGTAAACTCTAATTTTGGATTGAATTTTTTTTATCATAAGGTTGAAGGTTGAACATTTGATAGGAACAAAAATGTATCTTTTATCGAAATACGTCAAATACATGATGAAAATAAAATGACGTTTTTTTGTCGAGTATTTAATTTTTAGTCAATAGTTAAAGGTATGTTAAAAACGTTGTCCAAAGTTCTTATCATACAGGGCGTAAAAAAAATGTGGTCATGAGTGTTATAGCTAGTCCGTCCCTGCAGCTGTGAGTAATTCGCAACACTTTTTTGGATAGTAATTTGAAGGGTCTTACCTGGTTCACATCATATTAAAAAAAAATTGAAATATACCTGGTAGTTCAACAATTATGTGTAAAAAACTTATTTCCATTTCAGCTCTTTGTGAGCCCATATCTCCGAAGAAGAGGCCTATACGGAAAAATTTTTATGAGCTTGTAGCAGTCTTTTAACGCATTTTTTTTCATATCCGGGAAATTTCCCACATTTTCCCGGACATCCTGTATTTTACGGAAGCCACTGACTTTTTAAAGCAAGTGTTGACATCTATCTAATTCAATTTAACAAAAGGAATAGAGTAGTAAAAAGATAACTAAACATTAAATATCAATTTAAGTCATATTAGCAATAATTAAATACAAATAAACAGCATAATGATCCGCATCTTCAATATTTATGCTACGTGACGTCTAGTTAATTATTGACATTCAATTTTAACGTTATTAGGAGAAAGTTAAATTCCTAGCATTGTTTATAATAGATAACACAAGAAATCATCGATTTTGTGGTAAACGTTTCTTTATTTTTAACTGGACTGAAATTATTATTCACTTTTATCGGCGATTGTTATTTTGCTATAAACAACTGGTAGTGATTCACAATCTTACGGTTTCATATTACGTAATATCATGCAATATTTTGATGTGATTAAATCACAAAGAAAAGAATCTAAGTAAGAAACAAGTAACATTGAAAATAGTATTTGCGAGGCAATTATTAAATAATCTTGGAGCGAAAAGGAACATTTGAAATTTGGAAAGAGCGTATTTTTTCAAAAATGAGGCATTAATGGATTCGCCTTAGTGTCGCAAGTGTCAACGGTTAAACAAAATACAGAAAAAATCAAAATGGAGTAGTATTATAGGCGTAATTTTGCATAGTCTGAAAAAATTAAATTTAGAAAACCCTGCGAGTGTGATATTAAATTAAAAAGCTCAAAAAGATAAAGATAAATGTACATACAATTATTCACTTAAACCCATTTTCGTTACAAAAATTTATTAAACAATTAAAGAATGCAATAGCATCATGATATCTAAAAACTAACTAACCTTATCAAAAAGCGAAATTAAAAACCGATAATTAAAGAAACAAAAAATAAACGACTGTGATAAATGTTGTTAACCGAAAAGAAAAAGAAAACAAATGCACTTTTTGTTTTTAAAATCCTTACTGTAATAATTATTTCACTGTAAATCTCTATTTCGAGAATAAACTTTATTTGTAGTCATTTCTGATAAACACTAACAAAACTAATAATTTTTGAAGTATCTATCATTTTAATTATACTTCGATATTACAATCGAAGCAGTCGGAATCCCACCTGATAACAAAGAAATAGTCAATGTAATGAATTCTTTTTGTTCCCATAGACATTAAAAAAATACCAGTAAGCAGTTCGTAAATTAAAAAGAAATACGAAATATGTTATTTTGGGATGGTGAATTTCCAGACAAGCGTTAGTGCATGTTTTTAATAAATCCTGTAAAAAAGGGGTCAGCAAAAAAGAAACAAATATTTTTAATGCAAAATGCTTATTTGGAATTCAGTATTACAACATAAACAAATCTTAAAACTACCAGTTTTCATGACAACGTCTGCTACAATCTCAACTGTTGGGGGAAACCGAGGTGGTGTCGACAGCTAACGGCGCAGAGAGATTCCTTTCCCCCTTCTGGGGGTCTGGTGGTCGACGAATTTCTAGTAATTCTGAACGACTGGGGTATGCTGACGATATAGTCATACTCATCGAGGGGAAAAATGGCAAAATAATATCAGAGCTCATGCAAAGTGCTCTTGATTATAGTGGAGGAGTGGTGTACTAGGGAGCATCTTAGAGTAAACTTTAGAAAAACCACACTTATAACCTTCATTAAAAGAAAAAAACTTGACTAAATCGGAATTACCAACTCTCTTCAATACACAACAGCAGACGAGCCAGAAGATTAAATATCTAAGTGTAATTCTGGATACAAAAACTCACACCTGTAGAAAATTATCTCCAAAGCGAAAATGTCCATCATGGCAGGAAAAAGAGCACTGGGTATGACGTGGGAATTAACACCACACTTTGGCACTGATAACCTATGACTCGTTTATATGGTGGATAAAAAATACTCAAAGACTCTGGCGCTCTGCAAACTTCAGAGACTGGCCTGCCTATGCATCACAGGTGACATAAGAAGCACCCCAACAGCAGCCATGGAAACCCTACTAAACCTCCCTCCTTCATATAATAATCAGGGCAGATACGAGGATGGGGGTATACAGGCTGGAACTAAACAATGTCTGATGGACTGTACCTGCCCTCCAACACACCAGCATCAAAGGCATGATAACAAACTCATTGTTGGTAATGAGCAGTAATCCCATACCAAGAACGTACAACTTTTACTGACCACACACAATTCAGCTTGACTAAGAGATGGGCTCTGACTGAAGAGTGAGTTAACCAGGAAACCTCGTCTGGTACTAGAACGGGTCCAAAACATGACCATGGTGCCGGAATACACGGGGACACACCCAGATTTAACATAAGTGTTGCACTAGGATAAAATACCACGGTATTTCAGGCAGAAATAGATGCTATTGACCCCTTCATTCGGGAGAAACTGAGGAGGGGTTACAGGGACAGTACCGTTCTCATTTTGTCTGACAGTAATGCAGTGTTGAAGGCTTGAGCGTGCTATCAAATAGCATCAAAACAGGTCTGGAACTGTTTTCAAAACCTTATCGCTCTGGCAAAATAGAAATACAGGTACCAGGGCACAAAAGTCTCCAGGGTAATGAAAGTGCGGACCAACTTGCAAGGCAAGGGTCTGCTACTATATTGATTGGACCAGAACCAGTATTGTGAAATTACAGAGGCTTACGAAGGACAAACTAGTGAATAGACTGTTACACCTGACCAAGGCACCCCACTTGTTCACCTAGAAAAGATATGACACAGGTGACACAATATGTCTTATGGTTGCAGTGTAAGGGCTCTTGAATCCTGCCTGCTGTCATAATCAATCAATCAATCCCAGTAAGCAGTTCGCAAATTAAGAATAAGTAAGAAATATGTTATTTTGGGATGGTAAATTTTTAAATAAGCGTTGTATATTTTGTAGATACATCCTTTATAAAACGGATCAGCATAACAAACAAATATTTTTAATGCAGAATGCTTCTTTGTAATTCAGTAAACAATTCTTAAAACTACCAATTGATAGCAAAAATATAAACATTTTAAACAAATTGCCTAAAAACGTTTTGTAATTATTAATAACGGCAAAAAGACGATATCTTAAAGACATTGTGAGTAATAGAATGTGCAAAATTGACAAGAAACATTGTTTGTTATTTTTATTTTATGTGCCGTTACATCCTTTAATATTGATTAGATTATTGAATTTTTTGATTCCGTTAAATCCTGATAATGGCTCGTAAAAGCAGTGAATGGAATATGATCCAAACAATGTAAATTAGCAAGCGCTATTGGTTACTTTGAATGACCTCTAGCATGGTTATAATTACATAGATTAACTTTAAATTTTTATACAATTTTGTGTTCCTAATTTACGATAAATAATAAACTTCGAATAAAGACAGTCTTTATATTTGACACATGATTCAAAAATGATAAACAAACGTCAGTATAACCTCACATTTTGTTTAGAAAATCCTAGTCGTCGAAACAACTTAAAATGACATAAAGTTTGCTTTCTTTATTGGTCCCAGATGTCGTGCAGTTGCGCATTAAAGACCTTGAGAACGAAGAAATAGACTTATGGGGATTTATATACATCTGTCCTTTAATGTTGGAATCAAAGATTGTTCAACATGCCTAGTATTTATTTTATATAAATATGGAAAAAGCAAAAAGCCATATGGAATTTTAAAAAATTAACTTTAGATCAGTAATCGAGAATCCTAGCCGTCAAAACAACTTAAAATGACATAAAGTTTGCTTTCTTTATTGGTCCCAGATGTCGCGCAGTTGTGCATTAAAGACCTTCAGAACGAAGAAATAGACTTATGGGGATTTATATACATCTGTTCTTTAATATTGGAATCAAAGATTGTTCAACATGCCCAGTATTTATTTTATATAAATATGGAAAAAGCAAAAAGGTATTCAGCTATATGGAATTTTAAGAAACGTCTTATTTAATTTTAACAAAATAATTGTAAATTTGTAATATATATATATATATATATATATATATATATATATATATATATATATATATATATATATCCCCAAAACACCCAATACCGGACCGCCACAGTAACTTTCAAGACACAAATTTAAAAATTTCATTCAAATTGGTGTAGCCATTCCATCTCCAAAGTAATAGATGTATACAGGATGTCTGGTAAGTACCTACTAATTTCTCGGGAGCATACATAACCCTACTTTATCACAAAAAAGAAATTTCGAAAGTGCACCTTAACGGAGATACAGAGTCCTAAAGAAGTACCCAGCGATTAAACCTATGGCTCTAAGTTTTGAACCAACTTAAATAATTTAATGAAATTTTCATATTTTATAGAGGCCATAAAGACTCATTAAACCATACTACAGTAGATGTTTTAGATCATCAGAGAAGTCAGGAATGGACTTATAACCACACTCGTTGGGGCTAATTTTTGACAGGTGTCATTTTACAGAGCGGACAACTGATTTTTTAAATACTTTGATCATTCCTCTTCAAAAAAAGGTACTCTTAATTTATTTCTATTAAACTAGCGGTTTTCAAGATAAATAGGTTTTTAACGAAACATTCCATGAGGTTATAATTGTTGATAAATACAAAATTAATTACTATTGATGGAACTTCAAGTAAAAATAATTTTAAAAAATGGAAGAATATTCTTATGCAGAGTATGCTGATATTCAATTAATTTATGGTGAAGCGCTGTCAAATTCTTCGAAGGCAAGAAGACTTTATCGTGAAAGATTTCCAGCTTGAACATTGCCAAGTCCAAAAACCTTTCAAAAGGTTGATCGAAGACTAAGGGAAAAAGGGAAAAGATGATTAGAAAATAATTATTAGAGTCAACGAATTAATTTTTTACATGTTTTTTATTTTTGCCGCGACGTGGCGGTGAGGGCCCTCCTAGAAGAGCATGAGACCTTCACATAGAGGAACAAATTTTGCTAGATATTGATGACAACCTTTCACACAGCATAAGAAAGCTCGCAACACAAAACAATGTTACGAAATGGAATGTACACGAAACTACCACATTGAAAAAGTAAACGCAATGACTCCAGATGATTATCTCGCAAGAATTCAGTAATGCAACTGGTTTGTACATAACCTAAATCTAAATTTTTCCAACCTTTTGTTTACCGATGAGGCCGGTTTTAGAAGAAATGGAATAATAAGTTCTCAATTTACATTTTAAGGCTGATGAAAACCTGCGCGCTATAATGTAAAACAAATACCAACAGAGGTTTAATGTAAATGTGTAGGCGGAAATAACCTTATAGGTCCCCTTGTTTTGAAAGGAAGACTCAATGGTGAGATTTATTTACAATTTTTGCAGCAAAATTTAAATACATCATTGGAAGAATGCAATTATGGTACATACATGATGGTGCTTCACCTCATTTTAACCGCATAGTAAGTCAACAACAAAAGTTTTTAGCCCTCGATAGATAGGTCGAGGTGGGCCTGTTTTATGGCCACCAAGGTCTCCAGACCTGAATCCCTTAGACTTTTACTTCTGGAGACATCTAAAAGAACTAGTTCATTCAACTCCAGTAAATACTAAATAACAACTACTAGCGAGAATAGCGTAGCATTCTAACGAAGTCCTTAATAATGCTGCTTCCACATAAATTAAAGCACTACTACTGCAGTATAGTTCAATGGGTCTTTCTGGCCCTATAAAATATTAAAATTTCATTAAATTATACAAGAGCAGATAAGGTAAATCGCTCGGTATCCATTTAGGGCTCTATATCTGCGTCAAAGGGTGCTTTAAGAATTTTTTTTCAATGACAAAGTAGGGTTATTTTGACCTCTTCTGTATGCTCTCGAGAAATCAGGAAGTACTTACCAAACACCCTGTATACATGACACGAAATATCTGAAGTAGGTTAATTAATAAAGCTGAATACTTCATGCATTCCTTTAAATTAATTATAAAGCAGTGTTCGTTCGACAGATTCAAGAATGTTTCCAAAATCGCCTAGACTTTGGCGTAATATATCGCGAACAAATTTAATCAAACACTTGATTTATTGATGGACTATTACATAGTTCTATATCTGATGCTGTTGTCTCATTAATTTCCTTCGATCATACCTTATAGATCTAAGCAACAATAAATTTGTTTGAAGGCTGTTTATGGTCAGTGGGGAAGAGGCTTTTTTGATGTTTGACAGATGAAAACATGTTTACTTATCTTTTCTTTCAGTTTAATTGCTTGTCGTGACTCTTTTCATTGTTTTTCAGTGTTAGAAATTACTATAAATGCGAAGTTTGTAATTAATATTAACAAAAATGATTTAAATACTTATTTTTATTGGTAAATATTGTTAGATATTGTTTACTTTTTGAAAATAAGGTTAATAAATATTTAGGCAACCATAAATTCATACTTTAATGTATTCTAGAACTGACGTACCGATTATTATATGATACTCGTTTAAATAATGCAATTAGAAAAGGATAGCATAAAATCGGCATGTGTGTATCAAGAAATGAAATATCAACTGTTTATTAACACTTTTTCAAATATAAATAAAAATATTATTACGTTATTAAGCGTTCAAACAACCAGGTCCTAGTTCTGAGTTATGCTAATTCTACAGGGGTATGTTCGCAGTTAATTTCCAACCTATTGGAAAATGTTGTTATAAAACTAAATGATGATAATTTTTTTTTTTTTTTTGATGTTGGGCACTTCTTTTTCCAATATCAAAATTATTCAAAAATTGTCAGGAGCGCTTAAACTACATAAAATTTTAAATTATTTAATGATGAATTTACACACTTCTTTCATATCTTACCTTTTTCAACTGAGTAAAAGGAAAATCCTCCTCGGGGTAAATAACATCAAGGGTATGCGCATGGAGCAAGCTCAATATGTAGCGAGTGTAAACTTCAGAGTCAATCCCTCTGGCTTCAAGTTGTTCCTCTAACCAATCTGATACGGCTGAAGGCATTGACACCAGTTGAGGGTACTTCATAATATTCTGATTTATTTGAAACAAAATAAAGAAATTTAGTTTTCACAATTATTAAAAAAAATTGTCTTAGATATAGGGGTCCGAAAATAACAATAGGAAACATAATTTATATAATAAAATCAAAGTACTAAAGCATTTAAAAAACATATAAAAACCTCAAGGAAGCCATCGTCAATTAACAGAAATGGCGTAAAAATTGCATAGATCATTCATCACTGAAATTTCTCTAGATTATTTATTAACTGCCATATTAGCTCAAAGGCGCCGAAATTATTATTTTATTGTATTTCTTTAAACTCGTTAATAATTTTACATCTAAATAAATACTTAAAAAAGTTTATTTTTCCTACCCTTTAATATTTAAGGTTACTTATTTCTTCGGATATCGGATCGCGAATGTATGGCATGTTCTTGAAATAACTCTATCACATTCTCCATAAATAATAAATAAATTTAAATAATCTTCCTGTACGTAATTTAATCACCCCAGTATGATTATTATTAATGAATATCAAATAATAAGAAATAGTGACCATTCTGTAGGGTTCCATTGTTTTATTTTCGCCACGCCTCGCCGTCATGGCCAACTAATAACAAAACTTAAAAGCCGTATAGCATTTTTACAATAGAAAATGTTGAATTGATAATATTTTGAAAACTACAAATTTTTGAAACAGCCAACCTTAAACAAAGTTACCCTTATTTTTAATGCTTAACATGATAAAATTATAAAAATAGGTGCTTCTACTTGAAAAAATTGACTTTTGACGATTTTTTAAATATAATTTTTATTTTTCTTTTTTGACCACTCTGTACTAATAATTTTCAAAATATCATAAAAGGACTACTAAAGTCGATCTTCGTCTACAAGAAAACTAACCCAAATTAAATAATAAGGACTTCCTTATAGGAAAAATTTATAGTTAAGTTTTGGTCCGCAAATGCTATTTGTGACATCTTCTTCCGGTATAATTGGAAGTGCCGCCATCTTGAAAATATTTTAGCCAGCTGTTTCCCATGCACGTTAATACCCTGTCAATTTTTCAGATTCTTCCTAATTATAGTTTTCCCACAATCGATCAATAAAGTTCCCAGAGTAGCACCCTATATATATATATATATATATATATATATATATATATATATATATATATATATATATATATATATATATATATATATATATATAAACAACATAATAAGTTTAACTTATGACTTTTTTAAAAGACTTACAATGATCCCTGGTCTCCGAGTGATGGTTTCTTATCAATTATTTAAAATATAATTTATTGGATTAAATCCCATACATCAAATAAGAACAATTACACTTTATATAGTTTTATATAGGTACTTTTTTATATTCTTTCAAATTAGTTGGTCACATAATCTCGATATAATGAGACAAATTTTACAATTCACTCAGTATATTTTATTTAAACAATTTCAATTGTATCTAAATACTCAACAAATCTGTTATTATTATCATATTGTAGTAACCTTACAAATTGTTTGTACTTTGTTTTATCAGTTATTTTCAAGGTTTTCCATTTCTATAATTATACTTCGCAAATTTTAAAGAAATAAATTGCAATTTGTTAAAAACGATACATTTTTGGAAAATTTTATCCAATGCCAAACATGAAGAATGGGCATAAGTATATTGTCTTTCTAATCATTCCAATGACAATGACAGAATATTTCTTTCCAAACAGGTGCAATCAGCTGATGATAATTTTATTTACAAAACAAACATGCGAGATGCTTCCGCGTTTGTACTGATTTTACCTTGATTAACCTGTAATAGTTGAATTGTAAAATAAGTATTATATCTGAAACATTTATTAAAATTTTTCACAAAGCTTTATTAACATTTCTATACCCGTAAAACAAGCCACTTTTATTCTCAAAATGCCATAAAATTATGTTAATTTTTTTCCTCTCAAGTTAAATTTTAATTTTGGGAATAAATAGTAGTCATTACGGTTTAGATCGAAAGTATACGGCTAATCGGGGGATCTAATGGGTTTTTGTAGCCGATGCCTAATACTTGGAAAAACCTGCTTACGAACCAGTAGTAGGTAGTAAATAAACGGGTCACAACTCGGCGACACGACCCCAAATATTGGCAACAACAATTAAATTGATGATAGAAATGATTAAAATTAGAAAGAAATATTACAAAATATAGTTTACAATTGACAAAAAGTAACAATAAAAACAGAAGGGTTTATAGTTTTTTTCTTTGGTAAAAAATCCTGATTTTCTTTAAATTAGAAGAAAAACAGATTATTCCATTCTAATAGCACAAATCAGTTCTATTTCTTTTTCTTGTTGTATATAGGTTCCGAATAATTTGAAAGAACTGAATACTAATAGAATATATTTTTAGAAATAAGTATTCTCTACAAATATGTGTAACAAAATTTCATAAGATAACTTTTTTTTTGTCAGTCATCAGAATAAATATTCTTAGCCTAAGTTACAGTTAAACACAGGTAAATCATTTATTAAATTCTGTTACTTTGGACTATCACATCATTTTTTTTATTATTTCTGATAATATTCAAATTCTTATTTTAGGGGATTTTTAGAAAATTTAAAAAGAGACACATTTTTTCAGTTTTGCAGTCACAGCAAGCAAAGGAAGTTTTTCGTATAATTTTTAAGCAAAAATGTTTTATATACTATAATTTCACACACAAACATAAAAAAACACCCGGCGAAACGTAAACAATAAAGAAAATCCGCATAGAAATTATTTCTAATTTAATTTTTTCCAGTGTATTGGCGGGTCGCTAGGCAAGCAAGGTCATGTAATTTAATTTTGGCAGGAAAAAGGTTTGTCTCATCTGTAAGATGAAATAATCTGTGCCTTTGACACCATGTAAATAAGTTATTGAAATTCTTCGATAGGTGCCAGCTCTAGCCAGCCCGGCTAATCTTCTTATGAGAGTTATCGCAACATTCGTGTTACGTGACGCATGTCAGGCATTTTCAGGCTTGCCAACGGCATAAAAAATTAATTTGTTTAGGTTAGTTGATATGTTTTCCTCTTTTTAATAACCATTAAAAAGAGAAATAAAACTATAATCGGACAAGCACGAAGAATTATATCAAATGATTTGCTCATTTTGTCCATAACCTTGTTTTGGAGGTAAAAAGCAGCCTCGTATTATGGTTTTATTTCAGAGTTTAATACTTTATACATTTTGGGGCAACAATTTGTATATTTTTTAACTCTTAAATATTATATATATATATATATATATATATATATATATATATATATATATATATATATATATATATATATATTTGTGTGTGTGTGTGTGTGTGCGTGTGTTAAAAACGAGGATTATGTCAACTTGGCCAGCGACCCGTTTACTGGGGTTTATTGTAATATTGTAGGACATTATGGTTGTGATTTTATTGTATTTCCTAAGAGACAGGGTATTTATTGAATATAATTATTTTAGGCCTGCTGTTGTAGACATCCATAATATATAGGTTGAAACTAATATTGAAGTAATAGGCAGGAAACTAACAGGTAATGTAACTTTATATAACTTATTAATACAAATTTTTTCATTGATATATTTTGTATGTCTGAAGCAACATTATTTATTTTTATTGTATTCCAAGATTTTAAAGATGCCAGGTATAGGTACTAAAACAGGTAAAATTGGACACGTGAAAGGTTCTTGTAAACATCCTTCTTGAAAAGTGTAACCCAAATTCATAAAAATTTCTATTTAGTACAGTCACTGCAGGTAAAAATAGGCTATTACCTTAGAATTCTTTGAACCTCCATCGATTTTCATGAAAATTTAGGATCAAGTTTATTTTACCCTTAACATCAAAAGTGACATATACTCGACTTGCGCTTTTTGTATTTTAGGGGTGAAATCCACCCCTTCTGCAAGAAATTGAAAAAAATGCAAATTTAAGCATTCTATCGGTGGAAATCTTATTCAGTTAAATAGAATAAATATTATTTAACATTTTGAAGCATGATTTATGATTTCCATCAATTTTTCAACCCTTAGAAACCATCCCTTAAGTCGAAAATCATGGAAAAATTGTTTTTAAAATATTAAATAAAATCGCATATTAACAATGCTGCTTAGGATATAATTTAGTGATATACTATGAATGTTCAATCCTTAAAAACCACCCGTTATCCTGAAATCAATGAAAAAATTATTTTTTAGCAGCTTTAATCGTTTTAATTGTGCATTTATGAATTAAAATTGTTTTTACTGAATATAAAAAAATTCTTTATTTATTGTTAAATTTCAACCCTTAGAAACTACCCCTTGTTGATACTAGCAATGCGTGTCACGTGTTTATTCTTTCGATTTCGAAAGTATACTGGCATATTACAATGTATTATAGAAGAGATATATGTCTATGTGTGTGATACAAATATACAGACACACATATATTATTAATCTATTCTATTATGTAAGTTCCACTACGCTTCGGACTAGGTATATAAAGTACAAATAGTACTTGTTTTTCAAAAATAAGCATTTTAAACCCGTCAAAGTTTTTGAGCTAATTAGTTAGACTCAAATAAAGTAAATCCTACAGGGATTACTATAAATTTCAATTTTGGTGGAAATGGTGTAGATCTTATTTCCCACTTTTTCTTAAAAAATTCGAGAGTCCCGTCTTATTTTCATCATAACGCGCTTAGTTCTAATGCCATAGACACCATTCAGAGCTTATTTGAAAGGTCTTTCCAAGTACTTTGAAAAGTTTTCCATAGGTATTTTCCGAAAAATGTATCGATTTCCCGTTATTTAATCTCGAACACTTGGATTCGAGTATTCACCAAAAAAAAATGATCCCTTTAACTACCTATAAGTCGCTTTGAATTCAACTTACAATGTTCATAAAAAACCAATCTCTTTGTTTTCTTATTAGCTTCAATTTTGGTAAGAGAGATATTTTTGGAAAAACGCATAGTTTTTGAGTTATTTATAAAAAACAGTTCCAAAACATGCATTTTTTTCATGAAAAATCAACATTTTTAACCATTAATAACTCAAAAAATATTGACTTATCAAAAAAACTTTACAGAATATATTTTGCTTAGAATTTGTCCCTTTATCGATTCCTGGGGTTATTTTTGATAAAATAATTTCCACCCCCGAGAAGGGGTGGGATCCACCCCTAGGGTAAAAGCACAAATCGGCACTATGTCACTTTTGTTACTTGAGGTACCCTCTAACTACTCACTAATTTTCACACAAATCGATGAAGCTTCAAATTTTTCTAAGGGGAAAGCCTTGAGTGACTCTATTAATTGTCCAAGAAATGTTGAGGTTATGAATGCTTGGAAAAAAACTTGTTAGCAAAGTCCTAATAAAAATTGTCAAAATTTGTATGTCTGTGAAGACCATTTTACTATTAAAAGTTATGTAAATCTAAATCTCCCTACTAAACTTAGGTATGGAGTAGTGCCCCATTCTCCTGAAAAAAGAAATCAATTTTATAATAAAAGTTTTCTCCCTGTATTCTGTCTCCTAAGGGAGGAGCTTCTATCATACGAACACGAGATTGGTATTAAAAATGGCGTTTCCAATTCATGAACAATATCTACACCAATGTCCAATATGTTGCTTGACCTCGATTCTCAACTTGAAAATGCCTATTGTAGAATTTTCTCCCACTATGGTGATAGATCACATATCATCTCAGATTCTGTCAGATATTTCTGAGGTATTTTAAGAAGAAGTTGTAGTAACTGAAGACCTTGCTGAAGATGTAAATAATTCTAATGGTTACTTTGTCCACTCTTATTGTAAACCATCTACCAAACCAAAGATATAATGTTCCTTATTTGTGACAAAAACCTAATCCATGACGATATACCTGACTTATGATAATGTACCTGATTTATGACAATAAACTTTATATGGAAATGTATTAACTATTTTTTCTTTTTTCATGATTTAAAATTGAGAACATGTACCTATTTGAGAAGAGATAAAACCAAAACCAACAACTATATATCAAGTTGCCTACCGAAGGCTAGCAAGCACCAAGTTTTCAGAATATTAGTTTCGTTTTAGTTGGACAAGAGACCAAGAAGTAATATTTAAGTTGTTTTATCTTACAAACCTTCGATCAAACCCTAGATTTAAATAACAATAGATTTGTTTGAAGGCTGTTTATGGTTTGTGGTCGGTGGGGGAGACGCTTTTTTGATGTTTGACAGACATGAACATGTTTACTTATCTTTTCTTTCAGTTTAATTACTTGTGACAGTTTTAGGTTCATAAACCATATCTACAACTACAACAAAATACTTGTGACAGTTTCAGGTGTTTTAAAGTGTTAGAAATTACTATAAATGCTACGTTTACAATTGATATTAACAAAAAGAGGATTTCAAAACTTATTTCTATTAATAAATATTGTTAGATATTGTTTACATATTGAAAATAACAATAATAATAATAATTTAGGCAACCATATATTCATACTTTATGTATTCAGAATTGACGTACTGTTTATCATATGATACTCGACTAAATAATGCAATTAGAAAAGGATAGCATAAAATCTGTATGTGTGTACCAAGAAATTAAATATCTACTGTTTATCAACACTTTCTTTCTAGAAAAATATATTTTATATATAAGACCAAAGGACTAGATCAAATTGTTCCTGTTCATCGAGTGGGTTTAGTGTTGTAACCTGACCTAATATTCACGTAATCAATAACACACATAGTTGAATAATAAATTTACAGTTATTGTAGAAAAATACTTAAAGTATTATCAACATTTGTTTTTATAGTTTATAGATATTACTGTATTATAATAGCTACTCGGCCATCTAGCAAGTATTATTAATTTGGGGCATAGAACTAAAGTGAATAAGTTATTAACAGGTTGTACACCGAAGGGAAATAGATCACAGAATGGCCGATATCAGTACCGCTATAGATTAATAAACTTTAATGCCCTTTCTTTCTGCCTTTTCCCCCCTTTTTTGCTCATTGCCAATAATTTACTGATTTTAAATACAACTGACATTGAATTCAAGAATGGAAATTCATACAGAAAATCCCTACTCAGGCTTTCACACACTTGTATGTGGTTTTGATTTTTGGAAAGTTTTATTGCCGTGTTATACTATGACTGTGTGTGGCATAACCTCACCCTTTTGGGTTGTTATTGAAAATGTTTATTGTTTTAATCATGTCAACGTGCACTGTGTATTGAATGTTCTGGTTTTAATTTTAATTTTAAATGTTTCTAAAAATTTTTTAAATTGTATACATCTTGTCCTGTGTGGAGGCTAAGCTCGCGACTTTTCTCAAACTGGCAGGGTTGAGGTGTGCCCTTTGACGAGTGAGTGTGGCTGGTGAGTACTGAGTAAACTTATTTGCTGACCATATTCTCTCGTTTTTAGGGTCTGAGCCCTGAGGATGGTCCGATAGAGACCGAAAGCGCTTGGCCGATTGTAATAATTCAAATATACACTGAAATACAAAGTCTGTCAATTTCTTGATAGAACTAAAGGCCTAGATCAAATTATATGTATTACAGATGACTGGGTGTAGTGCCTAAATCTGAAATAACACTCTTATTTAGTAACATATATATATATATATATATATATATATATATATATATATATATATATATATATATATATATATATATAATAACACTTTATTCGTTACTATTTTCATGGAAGTTAACTAGCTGTTAGGACTATATGAATTCTACCCTTAGGTAGTTACATTAAGATAAAGTGACAAATTCTTGCTAGTACAAAAAGTACCACGTAATAGTTTGCGAAACTATATTTTAGTTTATTGCTTCACAATAAACTTATTTATTTATTTATGTGTGTTCCCTTATTATTTTCATATATTTTTTTTTATTTAAAAAACTTAGTTTTTTTCAATAAAACTGCTTAAACCTAAATTTTTGTTGTTTTATTTTTACTTTCACCAGTTTTTTAGAATACTTGTTTTAAAGTGGTATATAAAACTTAAGAATCTATTTAAAATCTTGATATTTAGTTTATATACTTAAACTAAATTCGAGGTCTTAAACAGGTTTTTGGATTTATTACCACTTTATATCAGAAAAGGGAAAAAGTAAAAAAATAAAAATTGAAAAACTTGCCAACTGGTATAATCTTTTATTTCTGACGTAGAGGTTGTCCTTGTTTGGTTCACGTAGTTAGAAAAGGATATCTTTCACTCTGGAAGTATGATCGGAGTAGTTGAGAATTGCCAGGCATAATGGCGGTTTGTGAAATGTCTTGTGTGTTTCGATTTTTTAACACGGATGTTACTTTTGACTCTAGCCATCTTTCATTTACTTACAATAATAAGAGTACTTGTATCACACCTAAAATATTTGTGCTTCACCCCGAACGAGTGTCTTATTTAGATGTAATTTATGTTCGAATACCGAAGAATTTAAATGTATGCCTGGTGTAATGTTTTATTTCTAACGTAAAGGTTGTCCTTGTCTGGTTAACGTAGTTAGAAAAGGATATCTTTCACTCTGGGAGTATGATTAGAGCAGTTCAGAATGACCAGGCATAATGGCGGTTTGACAAATGTCATGAGTGTTTCGATTTTTTAACACGGATGTCACCTGTCTTTCTGTCTGTATTTTTTGGCTCTAGCAAATAATAAGAGTACTTGTATCACACCTAAAACATTTGTGCTCCACCCCGAACGAATGTCTTATTTAGATGTGATTTATGTTCGAACCCAGAAGAATTTAAGTGTATGTCTGGTGTAATCTTTTATTTCTAACGTAAAGGTTGTCCTTGTCTGGTTAACATAGTTAGAAAAGGATATCTTTCACTCTGGGAGTATGATTAGAGTAGTTCAGAATGGCTAGGCATAATGGCGGTTTGACAAATGTCATGAGTGTTTCGATTTTTTAACACGGATGTTACCTTTTTTTCTGTCTGTATTTTTTGACTCTAGCCATCGATCACTTACTTACAATAATATGAGTACTTGTATCACACCTGGAACATTTGTGCTCCACCCCGAATGAATGTGTTATTTAGGTGTAATTTATGTTCGAACCCCGAAGAATTTAAATGTATGTCTGGTGTAATCTTTTATTTCTAACGTAAAGGTTGTCCTTGTTTGGTTAACGTAGTTAGAAAAGGATATCCTTCACTCTGGGAGTATAATTGGAGTAGTTGACAATTGCCAGGCATAATGGCGGTTTGTCAAATGTCATGCGTGTTTCGATTTTTTAACACGGATGTTACCTTTCTTTCTGTATGTATTTTTTGACTCTAGCCATCGATTATTTACTTACAATAATAAGAGTACTTGTATCACACCTAAAATATTTGTGCTCCACCCCGAACGAATGTCTTATTTAGATGTGATTTATGTTCGAACCCAGAAGAATTTAAATGTATGTCTGGTGTAATCTTTTATTTCTAACGTAAAGGTTGTCCTTGTCTGGTTAACATAGTTAGAAAAGGATATCTTTCACTCTGGGAGTATGATTAGAGTAGTTCAGAATGGCTAGGCATAATGGCGGTTTGACAAATGTCATGAGTGTTTCAATTTTTTAACACGGATGTTACCTTTCTTTCTGTCTGTATTTTTTGACTCTAGCCATCGATTATTTACTTACAATAATAAGAGTACTTGTATCACACCTAAAATATTTGTGCTCCATCCGAACGAATGTCTTATTTAGATGTGATTTATGTTCGAACCCAGAAGAATTTAAATGTATGTCTGGTGTAATCTTTTATTTCTAACGTAAAGGTTGTCCTTGTCTGGTTAACATAGTTAGAAAAGGATATCTTTCACTCTGGGAGTATGATTAGAGTAGTTCAGAATGGCTAGGCATAATGGCGGTTTGACAAATGTCATGAGTGTTTCGATTTTTTAACACGGATGTTACCTTTTTTTCTGTCTGTATTTTTTGACTCTAGCCATCGATCACTTACTTACAATAATATGAGTACTTGTATCACACCTGGAACATTTGTGCTCCACCCCGAATGAATGTGTTATTTAGGTGTAATTTATGTTCGAACCCCGAAGAATTTAAATGTATGTCTGGTGTAATCTTTTATTTCTAACGTAAAGGTTGTCTTGTTTGGTTAACGTAGTTAGAAAAGGATATCCTTCACTCTGGGAGTATGATTGGAGTAGTTCAGAATGGCTAGGCATAATGGCGGTTTGACAAATGTCATGAGTGTTTCGATTTTTTAACACGGATGTCACCTTTCTTTCTGTCTGTACTTTTTTGGCTCTAGCCATCGATCATTTACTTACAATAATAAGAGTACTTGTATCACACCTAAAACATTTGTGTTCCACCCCGAACGAATGTATTATTTAGATGTAATTTATGTTCGAACCCCGAAGAATTTAAATGCATGTCTGGTGTAATCTTTTATTTCTAACGACGTAAAGGTTGTCTTGTTTGGTTAACGTAGTTAGAAAAGGATATCCTTCACTCTGGGAGTATGATTGGAGTAGTTCAGAATGGCTAGGCATAATGGCGGTTTGACAAATGTCATGAGTGTTTCGATTTTTTAACACGGATGTCACCTTTCTTTCTGTCTGTACTTTTTTGGCTCTAGCCATCGATCATTTACTTACAATAATAAGAGTACTTGTATCACACCTGGAACATTTGTGTTCCACCCCGAACGAATGTATTATTTAGATGTAATTTATGTTCGAACCCCGAAGAATTTAAATGCATGTCTGGTCTAATCTTTTATTTCTAACGTAAAGGTTGTCTTGTTTGGTTAACGTAGTTAGAAAAGGATATCCTTCACTCTGGGAGTATGATTGGAGTAGTTCAGAATGGCTAGGCATAATGGCGGTTTGACAAATGTCATGAGTGTTTCGATTTTTTAACACGGATGTCACCTTTCTTTCTGTCTGTACTTTTTTGGCTCTAGCCATCGATCATTTACTTACAATAATAAGAGTACTTGTATCACACCTGGAACATTTGTGTTCCACCCCGAACGAATGTATTATTTAGATGTAATTTATGTTCGAACCCCGAAGAATTTAAATGCATGTCTGGTGTAATCTTTTATTTCTAACGTAAAGGTTGTCTTGTTTGGTTAACGTAGTTAGAAAAGGATATCCTTCACTCTGGGAGTATGATTGGAGTAGTTCAGAATGGCTAGGCATAATGGCGGTTTGACAAATGTCATGAGTGTTTCGATTTTTTAACACGGATGTCACCTTTCTTTCTGTCTGTACTTTTTTGGCTCTAGCCATCGATCATTTACTTACAATAATAAGAGTACTTGTATCACACCTAAAACATTTGTGCTCCACCCCGAACGAATGTATTATTTAGATGTAATTTATGTTCAAACCCCGAAGAATTTAAATGTATGTCTGGTGTAACCTTTAATTCCTAACGTAAATGATGTCCTTGTCTGGTTAACGTAGTTAGAAAAGGATATCCTTCACTCTGGGAGTATGATTGGAGTAGTTCAGAATGGCTAGGCATAATGGCGGTTTGACAAATGTCATGAGTGTTTCGATTTTTTAACACGGATGTCACCTTTCTTTCTGTCTGTACTTTTTTGGCTCTAGCCATCGATCATTTACTTACAATAATAAGAGTACTTGTATCGCCCCTAAAACATTTGTGCTCCATCCCGAACGAATGTCTTATTTAGATGTGATTTATGTTCGAACCCCGAAGAATTTAAATGTATGTCTGGGGTAATCTTTTATTTCTAAAGTAAAGGTTGTCCTTGTCTGGTTAACGTAATTAGAAAAGTATATCTTTCACTCTGGGAGTATGATTAGAGTAGTTCAGAATGACCAGGTATAATAGCGGTTTGACAAATGTCATGAGTGTTTCGATTTTTTAACACGGATGTCACCTTTCTTTCTGTCTGTACTTTTTTGGCTCTAGCCATCGATCATTTACTTACAATAATAAGAGTACTTGTATCACACCTAAAACATTTGTGCTCCACCCCGAACGAATGTATTATTTAGATGTAATTTATGTTCGAACCCCGAAGAATTTAAATGTATGTCTGGTGTAATCTTTTATTTCTAACGTAAAGGTTGTCCTTGTCTGGTTAACATAGTTAGAAAAGGATATCTTTCACTCTGGGAGTATGATTAGAGTAGTTCAGAATGGCTAGGCATAATGGCGGTTTGACAAATGTCATGAGTGTTTCGATTTTTTAACACGGATATCACCTTTCTTTCTGTCTGTACTTTTTTGGCTCTAGCCATCGATCATTTACTTACAATAATAAGAGTACTTGTATCACACCTAAAACATTTGTGTTCCACCCTGAACGAATGTATTATTTAGATGTAATTTATGTTCGAACCCCGAAGAATTTAAATGCATGTCTGGTGTAATCTTTTATTTCTAACGTAAAGGTTGTCTTGTTTGGTTAACGTAGTTAGAAAAGGATATCCTTCACTCTGGGAGTATGATTGGAGTAGTTCAGAATGGCTAGGCATAATGGCGGTTTGACAAATGTCATGAGTGTTTCGATTTTTTAACACGGATGTTACCTTTCTTTCTGTCTGTACTTTTTTGGCTCTAGCCATCGATCATTTACTTACAATAATAAGAGTACTTGTATCGCCCCTAAAACATTTGTGCTCCATCCCGAACGAATGTCTTATTTAGATGTGATTTATGTTCGAACCCCGAAGAATTTAAATGTATGTCTGGGGTAATCTTTTATTTCTAAAGTAAAGGTTGTCCTTGTCTGGTTAACGTAATTAGAAAAGTATATCTTTCACTCTGGGAGTATGATTAGAGTAGTTCAGAATGACCAGGTATAATAGCGGTTTGACAAATGTCATGAGTGTTTCGATTTTTTAACACGGATGTCACCTTTCTTTCTGTCTGTAGTTTTTGGCTCTAGCCATCGATCATTTACTTACAATAATAAGAGTACTTGTATCACACCTAAAACATTTGTGCTCCATCCCGAACGAATGTCTTATTTAGATGTGATTTATGTTCGAACCCCGAAGAATTTAAATGTATGTCTGGGGTAATCTTTTATTTCTAAAGTAAAGGTTGTCCTTGTCTGGTTAACGTAATTAGAAAAGGATATCTTTCACTCTGGGAGTATGATTAGAGTAGTTCAGAATGACCAGGCATAATAGCGGTTTGACAAATGTCATGAGTGTTTGGATTTTTTAACACGGATGTCATCTTTCTTTCTGTCTGTATTTTTTGGCTCTAGCCATCTATCATTTACTTACAATAATAAGAGTACTTATATCACACCTGGAACATTTGTGCTTCACCCCGAATGAATGTCTTATTTAGGTGTAATTTATGTTCGAACCTTGAAGAATTTAAATGTATGTCTGGTGTAATCTTTTATTTCTAACGTAAAGGTTGTCCTTGTTTGGTTAACGTAGTTAGAAAAGGATATCCTTCACTCTGGGAGTATGATTGGAGTAGTTCAGAATGACCAGGCATAATGGCAGTTTGACAAATGTCATGAGTGTTTCGATTTTTTAACACGGATGTCATCTTTCTTTCTGTCTGTATTTTTTGGCTCTAGCCATCTATCATTTACTTACAATAATAAGAGTACTTATATCACATCTGGAACATTTGTGCTCCACCCCGAATGAATGTCTTATTTAGGTGTAATACATGTTCGAACCTTGAAGAATTTAAATGTATGTCTGGTGTAATCTTTTATTTCTAACGTAAAGGTTGTCCTTGTTTGGTTAACGTAGTTAGAAAAGGATATCCTTCACTCTGGGAGTATGATTGGAGTAGTTCAGAATGACCAGGCATAATGGCAGTTTGACAAATGTCATGAGTGTTTCGATTTTTTAACACAGATGTCACCTTTCTTTCTGTCTGTATTTTTTGGCTCTAGCCATCGATCATTTACTTACAATAATAAGAGTACTTGTATCACACCTAAAACATTTGTGCTCCACCCCGAACGAATGTCTTATTTAGATGTAATTTATGTTCGAACCCCCAAGAATTTAAATGTATGTCTGGTGTAATCTTTTATTTCTAACGTAAAGGTTGTCCTTGTCTGGCTAACGTAGTTAGAAAAGGATATCTTTCACCCTGGGAGTATGATTAGAGTAGTTCAGAATGACCACCAGGCATAATGGCGGTTTGACAAATGTCATGAGTGTTTCGATTTTTTAACACGGATGTCACCTTTCTTTCTGTCTGTAGTTTTTGGCTCTAGCCATCGATCATTTACTTACAATAATAAGAGTACTTGTATCACACCTAAAACATTTGTGCTCCACCCCGAACGAATGTCTTATTTAGATGTAATTTATGTTCGAACCCCCAAGAATTTAAATGTATGTCTGGTGTAATCTTTTATTTCTAACGTAAAGGTTGTCCTTGTCTGGCTAACGTAGTTAGAAAAGGATATCTTTCACCCTGGGAGTATGATTAGAGTAGTTCAGAATGACCACCAGGCATAATGGCGGTTTGACAAATGTCATGAGTGTTTCGATTTTTTAACACGGATGTCACCTTTCTTTCTGTCTGTAGTTTTTGGCTCTAGCCATCGATCATTTACTTACAATAATAAGAGTACTTGTATCACAACTAAAACATTTGTGCTCCATCCCGAACGAATGTCTTATATAGATGTGATTTATGTTCGAACCCCGAAGAATTTAAATGCATGTCTGGTGTAATCTTTTATTTCTAACGTAAAGGTTGTCCTTGTTTGGTTAACGTAGTTAGAAAAGGATATCCTTCACTCTGGGAGTATGATTGGAGTAGTTCAGAATGACCAGGCATAATGGCAGTTTGACAAATGTCATAAGTGTTTCGATTTTTTAACACGGATGTCACCTTCCTTTCTGTCTGTACTTTTTTGGCTCTAGCCATCGATCATTTACTTACAATAATAAGAGTACTTGTATCACACCTAAAACATTTGTGTTCCACCCCGAACGAATGTATTATTTAGATGTAATTTATGTTCAAACCCCGAAGAATTTAAATGTATGTCTGGTGTAATCTTTAATTCCTAACGTAAATGATGTCCTTGTCTGGTTAACGTAGTTAGAAAAGGATATCCTTCACTCTGGGAGTATGATTGGAGTAGTTCAGAATGGCTAGGCATAATGGCGGTTTGACAAATGTCATGAGTGTTTCGATTTTTTAACATGGATGTCACCTTTCTTTCTGTCTGTATTTTTTTGGCTCTAGCCATCGATCATTTACTTACAATAATAAGACTATTTGTATCACACCTAAAATATTTGTGCTCCACCCCGAACGAATGTCTTATTTAGATGTAATTTATGTTCGAACCCCGAAGAGGTATTTTTATATTCATAAGATTTCCAGTTTTAATATTTTTACTTCATAAATATAAGTTTTTTTCGTGTGTATGGAGCGTTGTTTCTCTACCGTTCTAAAATGAAATAGTTTGCTAGAAATCGCCAACCTAAAAATGACACACATGACACAATGCCGAAGGGTTTATTTTAGATTTCATACAAGTTTCTCTTTAGATGATTTTTTAATTATTATTCAATAATACCCCCCAAAGCCAAAATTTATATTTTTTTTCAGAATGTTTATTTATTAAGAAAATGAAGAGCAAATTTAGGGAAAACCTCTAGTTTTTGAAACATTCCTCCCTAAAATGTATCTATTTTGGAGGTTAGCTCTTTAATGCTTTATTCAAAGACATTAAAAATGCTAGACTGCTGGTCGCGTGAAAAGAACGTAGCCTCAGTGGAAAAAAAGAAAGAAATTAAGAACAGACTTCACTTCAATGAGCAGAGCAAATAGTAACATACGATACCAAGTAACGATTTTAGGTAAGGAAAGGGAAAACAGGCAATTTATTCTCTTTATTGCTTTTCTCTCCCGCACCAGAAGCCACTTTCATTCTTCTGGATGCGCGGTCTATCATTTTATACACCAACACATGTATTCGCTATTTTCTATTTTTAACCGTTATGTTTATATTTGATAAAATAATAAAAATCATCCTTCTCTGGAAATTAAATTTAAATAAAATAGCTGAAAAAGCAGTCATACCAACAAACAAAAAAATTCTGAAGTGTATTATAGTAGTTGTTTCAACATCTCTAACTTATTGTACTTGAAACGCTATTAACTTAAAATTTTTCCTGTTTCTAAAATGAAAGAAGGACGACTTTTATAATTTAAACAAAATAAGAGCATAAATATGCCAGTAAAGTATGAAAAATAACAAATAATCATAGGCATCCCCGATGCCGTCCGTTCTCACAGTGTGAAAGAAAGAAGATTAAAAAAGTATTCTTTTTTTTCTTTCTAATAAGCGCAGCACAGAACCATGTGACCTTAAGTGCGGATAAATACTCTATTTCTAGTTTTGTTCCTCCCATTTTAATTTTCTTTCTCCCTCGCACTGTTACAACGATCGACGTTGGAGGCGCGAGGTTTATATATCATATGTCTATGGAAATAATGCATTGACAACCTAATTTCTTAGTGGATACATTTGAAGAAAGAATATGTTAAAAACTCGGATGTTTTCACGAAATTTTGTTTCTTTTTTTGCAATGTACATATCAAAATACATGTATTCTAAAAAAATGTTTATGTATAACCAAATAATTACCAGAATTTTAAGTACTAATTAATCATTTTTATAAGTTTACTATAACTACCACTTACAAAATAAAAAATAGAAGAAAAGAATGTCCTTGTTCGGTGCCTGTCGGTTTTTGTTCACTCCACCAAAAGGTGAGGGCTTAGCGAAAAAGGATTTGGCGATGCCAAAATCCATTTTAGTTGGGAAAATCCATTGTCCGTTGCCTATAAAAAAAAAACAATTTATATTTACATAAGAACTTATTTCAGTGATATCATTCATGAGTGAGTCAAAACTTTCACCCCCCGAATTCACCATAGACGTAAGAGAAATTAATATTACTTAATAGAGACTGCGGATTCTATAGAAGAAAGTTGGTCCACGCTTAAAAAGAGAAAGAGCGTTGTCGAAGAATTGTACCTCTTTTTCTAATGGAGGAGCTAACCACGATACTCCAAAAGTCAATGAATATCCCCGTCACCTGAACGAAATTAGAAAGAGAGGTATTACTCCTAGAAAACGCTCTATCTCTGTATTAAGTAATATTAATTCTCTTATATCTATAGATTCCCTAACATGGTCTAACCTTAAAACCATTCTAAATTGACAGCAGAGTTTTTAAACTGAGGTTAACAACAAGTAAAGCAAGTTTTAAATCCTAAAAATACAAGCATAAAAAAATCATTTTCTTATTATCGAACCGGTAAAAATATAGAATTTTATTTATTTTCAGAATACAACAATTTCTCTTATATATTTCACAGCTTTATCGTTAGGTTTTTATCCTTAATATCCCTATATAAGCGTTTATTTGTTGACGTATGTCTTCGATCATACTCTAGATTTAAACAACAATAAATTTGTTTGAAAGCTGTTTATGGTCGGTGGGGGAGACGCTTTTTTGATGTTTGACAGACATAAACATGTTTATTTGTCCTTTCTTTCAGTTTAATTGCTTGTTAAGACATTTTTCGGTGTTTTTAAGTGTTAGAAATTACTATAAATGCGGTTTACAATTAATATTAACAAAAACAGGATTTAAAAACTTATTTTTATTGGTAAATATTGTTTACATATTGAAAATAATAATAATAATTTAGGCAACCATATATTCATATCAGCATTGACGTACCGATTATCATATGATACTCGTTTAATAATGCAATTAGAAAAGGATAGTATAAAATCGGTATGTGTGTGCCAAGAAATTAAATATCTGCTGTTTACCAACACTTTTTCAAATATAAATAAAAATATTATTACATTATTCGGCGTTCAAACAACCAGGCCCTAGTTCTGACGTTATGCTAATTCTACAGGGGTATGTTCGAAGACCTATGTAATATCAATTATGACAGTATAAACAAAACAAAACTAGCCGACTAGATGATTAATTTTCACGGCAACTAGATCTGATTTAATTCTTAAACTTTCTTAGTAAATCTGGCTGTCAAACTTTAATTCTCTAACATGGTCTTAACTAAATAATTACGGGATGTCCCATTTTCATCACTTTTAGGAGGTATTGGAGTTATTTTCAAAGATATAGTGTTGCGGTTTTCACTTTAGTTTCCTACTTTTTAACAAATCGAAAGATTCCGGTGTCAAATTCGTCATAACTCTCGTAGTTTTTAATCTACAGGGTGATTTTGAAAATCCTCGTTTTTTTAGGCATATCTCGTATTTCCGTTTTGCGTTAATTTATCAAAAAGGTAAAAACTGGTTTTCCTATAGTTTTTAACGTAGTTCAGTGGCGTAGTCGATTTTTTTTCTAGAAAGTTTAGTTCTTGAGATATTAACCAAATTATGATGTTTTAAATAAGACACCCTGTATATTATTTTAGATATTAATTAAGTATAATTTAGGCTTTTCAAAAATATATAGTGTGTTTATTTTATTTTTAAAAACAAAGTTGGAAATAGATATTTTCAATAATTTACTTTATTTGTAACAGTAGGCCATGGCCAATTTATAAGAAACAAAAGGCAGATGTCCAAAACTTCACAGTTTTTTCAGATTGTTATTATTTATGAAATATTTTTGTTTTGTAGGTGTTTTTATTTCACTTTTTATTTCTTTTGCATTTATGATCTCTATCTTTGATAATAACTCCAATATCCGCTAAAAATGTCGAAAATGAAACACCCCGTACAACAACTAGTCAAACAAGTTTTCAACCTTAGAAATACAAGAATAAAAAAGTGTCCTTTTATTATCAAACCGAGAAAAATGCAAATTTTGTTCATGTTTAAGAGATAACTATTCCTCTGACTGACAATAAATGGATTATAGATTATAGAAAAAGTTTCGCTCATATAGTCAGGACTTAATTATGTTTAGAATAATAAAAATAATTATCCGTCGCGGCTTCGCCCGCAAAATATTTGGTTTATCGTATAAAAAAATGGATTATAGACTGTAGAAAAAGTTTCGCTCATATATTCAGGACTTAATTATGCTTAGAATAATAAAAACAATTACCCGTCGCGGCTTCGCCCGCAAAATATTTGATTTATCGTATAAATCAATGGATTATAGATTGTAGAAAAAGTTTCGCTCATATATTCAGGACTTAATTATATTTAGAATAATAAATTGATCAACTAGAAGATGTAATTTCCATGGAAACTAGATCTGATTTAAAACTTAAATCGTATTACTGAATCTGGCTCCCAAAGTTTATTTTTGGTAATAATCATTTTTGGTAATATATTTATATTTATAAATATCAAAATTTTCGAAAGAAAATTTTATCGCTCCGAGTACTTCTATTACCAATGAGAGCGCAGTGTTGCTAAAATCAAGAAAGCGGCTAATATTGTATTGAAATTTAAAATTAAGAACGATCTGATGATATATTCCTACCTTGATGATGTATAATATCACTTGTCTATGCCATTAATTAAAAATGTAAAAATCACATAAAAAATACAAAAATAAAAGAAATTATTAAGAAAGTACCTCCTCTCTAATCCCCACCCAAAAAACAACTAACCATGCTCGTTTCTGAGCAGTGTAATTTTGTTTTCCCAAAACACGCGTTTTTTTGCTCTCTCGTAATCGTACCTCGTGATAGACGAGGATAGCACTCACTAGGAAGAAGCTTGTCTAGTTTGCCATGAGAGTTCGAAGTTCCAGTTGACCAGTTGTATTTTGTATATGACATTATAATTTGTAATGTATGTCACTAAACTTACTGAAGTTAAAAAAACGAGAAGAAAGACCTTGGAAATGATAAGAAAAGTGGTTACCTATATAAATTTAACAGTTTGTCATATTTCTTTACAGGTCTAAGAAAAAATCCGTCTGGTATTTTTAGAATTATAGTCCAGTTGATTTTAAAGTAAAAACTTCTAGGAGCTGATAGTCTAAGATTTTTCTTTAATAATTAGAAAATTCTAGAACACGATTCTTAAAGAACTCAGGATAAAGGAACATTCCACGGCTAAAACGTACTTTGGGTGAATTTAAATATTAGGAAGTTTTGATACTCTATGGAAATTAGATCAAAAAAGAACTGTTTTGCTAACAAAAATGTAACATTGGTTTTTTGCTGGAATGTGTTAATTTCGGCATCCTATAAAACATATCTCGATGGTAACTCTGAAAGACCTGTGCAAAAAAAATGGCCAACTAAAAATGGTCACGATTTTCGGTTTTTTGAGTTTATCTCGAAAAGTAAAAGTTGTATCGAAAAATATTTCAAACAAAAGGTGTAGAGAATTAAAAAACCTATCGACTCACATAATATAAGTTATAGGTGGCGCGACTAGTTATCGAGATATTTTTTGTTTCGACAAAATTTACGGGTTTTTTTTTTTAAAGACATTTATCAACAAATCACCGATTTAAAATTTAACATAAATATAGGTATTATCACTATAAAAAAGTATATCAAACCCGGAATCTGTGTTTTTTATTTTCCGAGAAATTCGATGTCAAAGTCGAAAATTCCACCTCAGTTTTCCGCTCTCGTAATTAAGATACAATCGTGAATTTTAATGAAAATTGTTTGTATCGTTGTATATTTTGCAGATCTATTAAAACTTTTTTTTTCAATCGTGGACCGAGAAATTTTCCAAAAAGCAATTTTTGCACCAAAAAAATTGCGATAACTTTTTACCGGATGGAGATAAAATTTTTTTAATACGTGCATTGGATTTAGATGTATCATTGCCGATCTCAAAAAAAAATTAATTTTGGATGAAAAAAACATTTTTTTTTTCAAAAATTCATAATGGCGTGGCAAATGAATATTGAGGGCTCAAATTTCCAGAAGATGCTTTTTAATACTTGTACTTTACCTGTGAATTTTTTGAATCCAAGAAATACACTTCCATACGATCTGTGAACCTTCGAAAATTGGGCCGAATCTAATCGAAAATAGGTGCTGTAGGCCACTGTCGGCGGGTTGCCATAGTTCAGGCGCATTATTTATTGGCGCTTTAAGGAAACTTATGCATCACAAGTAATGTTTATAATATTGATGTTGTTTTATTAATTTATATGATAGTAACAATTTGTTTAGTCATATTAATTATTAATTTGTTTATTAATAAAATTTTTAAAAAAAATTATAAAGAAAATCATACAAATATTCAATTATATATTACATATATATATATATATATATATATATATATATATATATATATATATATATATATATATATATATATATATATATATATACTGTTTTTTCCTTTATACTATTTTTACCTAATAGTTTATTAACAAAATTTTTATGAAAATTTCTATAAGCAAATCATATAAATTAGAAAGATGAATGTATCATTGATATATTGTATTTGCATGATTTTCCAACGTAATTTTAATGTATTATTAAATATTTATATGACGTATTATACATTATTATTATATTTTTATAAGATTTGCTTATAGAAATTTTGGTAAAAATTTTGTTAATAAACTATTAGGTAATAACAACATAAAGGAAAAAAAACAGTATAATATGTAATATATAATTGAATATTTGTATGATTTTCTCTAAAATTTTTTGTAAAAATGTTAATAAACAAATTAATAATTAATATGATTAAATAAACTGTTACTATCATATAAATTAATAAAACAACATCGATATTATAAATATTACTTGTGATGCATAATTTCTTTGAAGCGCCAATGAAAAATGCGCCTGAACTATGGCAACCCGCCGACAATGGCCTGCCGCAGCTATTTTCGATTAGATTCGGCCCAATTTTCGAAGGATCACAGATCGTATGGAAGTGTATTTCTAGGATCCAAAAAATTCACAGGTAAAGTACAAGTATTAAACAGCATCTTCTACAAATTTGAGCCCTTAATATTCATTTTCCACGTCATTATGAATTTTTGAAAAAAAAAACAGTTGTTTTCATCCAAAAATTTAAAAAATTCGTTTTTGAGATTGGAAATGATACATCTAAATCCAATGCACGCATTAAAAAAATTTTATCTCCATCCGGTGAAAAGTTATCGCAATTTTTTGGTGCAAAAATTGGTTTTTGCAAAATTTCTCAGCCCACGATTGAAAAAAGAAATTTTTTTAATGGATCTTCAAATTGTAAAACAATACAAACAATTTCCATTAAAATTGAGCATTGTATCTTAATTAGGAAAGCGGAAAATTGAGGTTGAACTTTCAACTATGACATCGAATTTCTCGGAAAATAAAAAGCTGACAGATTCCGGGTTTGACACACCTTTTTAGAATGATAATACCTATATTTATGTTAAATATTAAATCAGTGATTTGTTAATAAATGTCTTAAAAAAAAAAACGTAAATTTTGTCGAAAAAAAAATTATCTCGATAACTAGTGGCGCCACCTATAACTTATATTACATGAGTCGGTAGGTTTTTTAATTCTCTACACCTTTTGTTTGAAATATTTTTCGATACAACTCTTACTTTTCGAGATAAACTCAAAAAACCAAAAATCATGACCATTTTTGATCCGGCAATTTTTTCGCACAGGTCTTTCAGAGTTACCATCGAGATATGTTTTATAGGATGCCGAAATGAACACATTCCAGCAAAAAAACCAATGTTACATTTTTGTTACTGACGAAAGTCTATTTTCCATGGAGTCTAACAGAAAACATGGCAAGATCACCCATAACATATGTCCGTGGTTCTTCCCCATTTACATAGGTGGAGATGCCCAGTTGTGAAAGTAGGAAAATTGGATTTATGAGTTTGTCCATTTTTTTAAGTTGCATGTAAATAAATCTAAAATTAATGAAGCCGTGAAAGTTTTTAATTAAGCCCCAAAAGCACGCAGCGAGCGGCAGCTACGCCAGGTAGGGTCGTCCCTTGTTACCTAGAATGGACACAAAGAATTGTTGGAAGCATTCTTCCAATAGAAAAGTTAGGTCATGTTTTTGGAATCGACAAGTCTGTGCAAACTGAAGAGAAATTATGGTTTGTATAAAAACTACACCCGAAATTATAAACGTGTTCCTTCCGAAACCACTTTTTTTTTCTAATTAGCAAATTAGAGACTAGAGAGCAAGATATTTTGAGAACGATTACACTGATAGACATACAAATTTGTAGGCTTCTACTCAATTTTTAGAGCTTATTTATGAACGAAGGATTTTTTAATGACAAAATTGAGATGTTAAAAAATGCATTTTTGTCTAAAAACTGCCGTCATTATAAATAAAATCACTTCCCAAAAATACTTCCTTCATGAACGACGGGTATTCATATAAATATAATATAATATGTATCTGTATATATATATGTATGTATGTATATATATATATATATATATATATATATATATATATATATATATATATATATATATATATATATATATATATATATATATATATATATATATATATATATATATATATATATATATATATATATATATATATATACAGGGTGATTCAAAAATCGATCACGAAACTTAAGGGGGTGATTCTACTTGACAAAATAAGGGTAGAGCTTCATATAATTTTTTTTCAAAATGTCATTCGTTTTCGAGTTACAAGCCGTCCAAGTTCAAGTTTTTATTTTTTGTTTTTTGAAATACTCGCTTACAGGAAAACCGATTTGACTAATATTTGAAAGATAGGCTAAGTCTTCTGCGCTTCATCATTTTAGTAACAATTCACATTGATTGTTTGCCGCTAGAGGGCACTTTACCTACATTGAAAATTGTTTTTTTGTCATAATTTTTTAGTGTTGACAGCTACAGTAGTTTTTGGCATAATTTCTGAAAGACTGATGCCAGGCCTTTAAAAAAGGTGCTCTTTATTTACATCGCTAAACCCAACGGTTTAGACGTAAATCACCCTTAAAAATTAAGTGGTAAATTTACTTTTCTCATTTCATTACCACCAGCTACCAGGTAAATAGCTATCAAAGTATACTAGAGCTGTCAGTTAACATCAAATAAATTCGCTTTTTAAACTATTTAATTTATAATCTTAAAATAACTAATAATGGCTAATCACCAATATTCAAATATCGAATATTGTGATATCCATTTTTGTTATGGAAAAGCAAATGGTAATGCAGAGTTGGCAAGAAGATATTATATGGAGAGTTATCCGGAAAGAAATATCCCTCATGTTCAAACATTTTCCAGTGTGCACAGGAGGCTTGCGGAATGTGGTTCCTTTAAAAGTTATAATGGAAATAGGGGAAGACCTAGAACTGCTAGAAACGTGCAACAAGAAGAAAGAGTGCTTGAAATTATTGAAGATAATCCAGGTATTAGTACTAGAAAAATTGGGAATGAAGTGCGGCTCTGTCAGGCTAGTTCATGGAGGATACTAAGAGAAGAACAACTCTACCCGTTTCATTCAAAAAAGGTGCAGGCTCTTTATGACGATGATCGGCCGAGACGGTTGGAAATGTGCAATCAGATCCTAGCTAAGTATGAAGACGATAATCGATTAATTGGCGTCATATTATTCACTGACGAAGCTGGTTTCACTCGTGATGGCATAACAAATCTACACAACATCCACACATATGCTTACGAGAACCCAAACAATGTGGTAGAAACGAAACATCAGCGTAGATTTTCACTAAATGTGTGGGCAGGGATAATAGGAGATTACCTTATTGGTCCTCATTTCTTTGATGGCCCATTAACTGGTGACGTATACTTAGATTTTATCCAAAATCGTCTCCCATTGTATCTGGAAGATGTGCCATTGGAAGTAAGGGCCAACATGTGGATCCTCCAAGACGGAGCTCCGCCCCACTTTAGTATACGTGTCCGACAGTATTTGAATGCAACGTATCCTGAGCGATGGATAGGACGAAGTGGACCATTGGCATGGGCAGCGAGGTCACCAGACCTTAATCCTATGGATTTTTTCTTTTGGGGTCATTTGAAACAATTGGTGTACGATATTCCAGTAATCAACGTCGAGGATCTTCGCTTCAGGATAATCGAAAAGTGCCAAATTATTAAAGAAACACCAGAAATTTTTCATCGATTTAGGCGACATTTTTTGAAGAGTGTTAGGAAATGTATGGAAGAAAATGGGGGACATTTTGAGAATCTTTTTTAGTTTGTTTAGTACTGTTTCATTAATTTTTATCAATTAAATGTATATCGCAATAATCCATAATATGAATATTTACTGATTAGCCATTATTAGTTATTTTAAGATTATAAATTAAATAGTTTAAAAAGCGAATTTATTTTATGTTAAACTGACAGCTCTAGTATACTTTGATAGCTATTTACCTGGTAGCTGGTGGTAATGAAATGAGAAAAGTAAATTTACCACTTAATTTTTAAGGGTGATTTACGTCTAAACCGTTGGGTTTAGCGATGTAAATAAAGAGCACCTTTTTTAAAGGCCTGGCATCAGTCTTTCAGAAATTATGCCAAAAACTACTGTAGCTGTCAACACTAAAAAATTATGACAAAAAAACAATTTTCAATGTAGGTAAAGTGCCCTCTAGCGGCAAACAATCAATGTGAATTGTTACTAAAATGATGAAGCGCAGAAGACTTAGCCTATCTTTCAAATATTAGTCAAATCGGTTTTCCTGTAAGCGAGTAATTCAAAAAACAAAAAATAAAAACTTGAACTTGGACGGCTTGTAACTCGAAAACGAATGACATTTTGAAAAAAAATTATATGAAGCTCTACCCTTATTTTGTCAAGTAGAATCACCCCCTTAAGTTTCGTGATCGATTTTTGAATCACCCTGTATATATCAAAAGAACATTTCCAGTTTTTTATTTCAGATAATGCAACATTGAGATACATAATCATTCATGTACAGTTGGTCCAATGAGAGATTACCCATGCGTCATCAATCTATGAACATATCAAAGGCAGTTTTGAGACCTGTTCATCTTAATTTGTATAGATATAATAAAAAAGGACGGAAAATAAAACATTGCTCTTCTAATCCAAGCAATACGTCACAAAAAATCTGACATTATAGATAGAACAAAATAAAGACAACTGAGGGAAACGAGTTATTTCGTTTTATGAATAAAGACTTTGTCTTGACTTCAATCAAAACATTATTTGATTGACAGTCGTCGTTTAGAGATTTACTTACTTTTGCATAATTTTGCATATAGGTATCAATATTTTTAGAAAATAAGCACTCCCTTTAAAATTTCAAGGAAAACCATATATGGCAAGTAAAAAAGGAAAGAAAACAATCTAATTATTTCCTCTCCTGGAGAAAATAGACCTTGTCGAAAAGAATAAACCACAGATGTTCCCGAAAGATCCAAAATGGAAGTTTGAAATACATTCTACAATATGTACTAAGAAAGTAAGAGAATAATCTCTATTATAATATAAGCTAACTTTGAAAATAGTAACCTTTTCATAATTTTATGTTCTTTTCGGTAAAGGAAGGAGTCCTAATTCTGCCTCTTTGCCTTTTGAGATATTTTTTTCCTTTCAATGAATCTACTTGTAAAATAACTTTATTTTTTCCTTTTCCTGATATCGAATCCGAAAATATAGCGGAATTTTCAATATACTATTTAGGTTTCCTTCTTCCATGCAATAGACACATCTTTATGAATATAAACGTTGTATTGCCTAGTTAATTTCGATTTACTTCAGACGAATTATTATTGATGGCGTATGGGTATTATATCGTTGAACTAACTGTATGTACTCGAAAATAAACAAAAACTTTAAACAAAAGTTTTGATTTTTCAAGGAGGTATCCCTATTTAATCGACTACGACGTAGTAAAATGAAAGACAAAAGATATCTCTAGATAAAAATTTCGATAACCTGAAAATAATTTTTTATTAACGTTTAGATAACGCTAATAATGCCGCGCGTCTTCCCATTGCAATTTTTAAACAAGGTCGCTGAATAACACTATTATGACCTAATCCTATCAAACCCGCCTATTTTTTTTTGGGCTTGGTAGATTAATAAATTATTAGGCGACATAATTTTTCAATCAATTTGAAACTTGTTGAAAGAAATACTTAAGAAATCCATTATATATTTTCAAAACTTATAATGCTTTAACAAAGAGAAAATACACTCTTATTTTTTTATATTATGACTATAATCCACGCCGCCAATATTGATGGAAAACACGAAAAAAACTGTTTCTCAGAAAATTATAAAGATTTTTGGTATATATGGAACTCATAAAACGAAGATTATAGTGAAACGTAACGCCATTTCAATTAATTTGCTCTTTTACGTTAAAAAAAAGTTATATCTCCCTTCATCATCACTTTCAAATTATAAAAAATTGATTGCGGCGCGTTGCTTCATAGGGAAAATTGTGACGCAGTGCCAAAAACACGTCTACTTCAAACGGACACAGCTGGCCAATAAATGAAGTTACAGCGCTCACATTTCCACTGTGGGTAACTAAGGCATGATATTACATAGTTCTGTCGTCGGGTAACAGATAGCACTAGTTGTAAATTTTATACAAAATTAGTTCTGAAACTTTTTGAATGAACTGTATAATTTAAGGTAGAAGTTTTAGACGATATGGAACTTTTTAAATTGGCCAAACTGTTGACTCGTCTACATCATAACTACGAGCGAATGAGGCAAGAGAACATTTTTATTCACACAATTTATTCAAGCATTTCTACCTTTATTTTTTAGGGTATTACATTTTTAGTTTAACCGGCGACAAAACTTAGAACCATGAGCAGATCGTTTCAATCTCAACAACCAATGTTAACTAATTGAAATATTACTGAGTATTATTAAACGGAAAAAAAATCCTTCAATCCTCAAAGAGCACGTATACTACTAATAGTGTTTATATTATACCGCAAATACTGAATTTGCCCCCCCCCCCCCAAATACAGAAAGATGGCCTCAAAAAATTTTCACCGCCGATAACAAATTCGCGAATACCAAATACGCGAATGGGCCGTACTTAATTTGAGTGATATAATAATACTTACTTACCTTAACTAATTTGAATGCGTCTAGTATTATATTTGTTAGTTGAGTTAATTTTTTAGTGCACCAAGATCTTGCAGGGTTTGTTAGGCCCCATTGTATGCCTGAAAAAAAAAATGGAGAATTGATTTTATCAGTTAAACAGAGCATATAACAAGTTAGTACAAACGCTAAGCAATGCCTCAAGGTAGTTTGAGGATTTACTAATTAAAAACAAACCGGGAATTAGGTTAGCTCTAAGTCTTGAACCGACTTGTATAATTTAATGAAATTTATATATTTTATAGAGGTCATAAAGGCTCATTAAACCATACTCAGTAGAGGTTTTAGATCATCAGAGGAGTCATGAAAGGACTTGCAGCCACATTCGTTAGGCCTAATTTTTGACAGGTGTCATTTTACAGAGCTGAAAACTGATTTTTTTAATACTTTGGTCATTTTTCTCCGAAAAGGTACTTTTTTCTCCGTTAAGGGGCACTTTAGGAATTTTTTTTCTATGACAAAGTTGGGTTATTTTGATTTCTGAAGTATTTACGTTAACACCGGGTGATAATTTATTTCCACTCTCAATATAGTGCCTCCTAAATAAAGAATTATAGTGCTGCTAAGAATTTAATAGTGTATTTTGTCAATTTTTCTTTCTGGATAGTCTGTCATTGTGCTCCTGAATCCGCCCCTGTGTTTTAAATCATATTTTATTAAAATCCGATCTCTAGTGAGACCAGTATTAATAAAAACGATAATTTATATGATAAATCAAAATCTTTTAAATAGCAATCCACTTTTTACAAAAAAAACTTTCCAAATCGTAATCTCAGAAACATATACAGAATGTGTAATTTAATTATACCACTATTATCATTTCCGAAACGGTAATATATACGAGATCACTTAAATTAGGAAACTTTGAGACGCATTTTCATTGTTCCCAATTTTTTTTCGGAGACAATGTAAATTCAAAAATTGACAAAAAATATTTTTTGAAATGTCTCTAGAGAAAAATGTTTGCTATAAAAATATTTTACTTTTTTCATTTCTATTAAACGGAGTTATATTACAGTTAAAGTAAAAAAAAATTACCTTGGAATTACTAATAAATGCTTAATTTTTGTAAATATCGACCTGTTTTTGTAATCTCATATTTTAAACAACTTTTTTAGCTCTTCTTAGAGTTTCATGTTTCGACCTTAAATATTCATCATTCGGACTTAGTTCTTATTGATGTCCAATTTTTTAGTTTTATTCGCTAAATGAAAAACATTTTGACGGGAAGGGATTGGAAATTTATGAAGTATTTTAACCCCGAATGGCTCAATAGATAATGGCGGGCCAATTTAGCTGGTGTGTTCATCTGAACTGACCCAATGGATTTTATTCAATCAATACGTGAAAGATTACGTTAACAACTCCAAAGGAGTTTAACAAACAGAACCTCATTAGCCCGTAACAAAATTATCCCTAGAATTCTCCGGAATCTTCAAAAACGGATTATTCAAAATATAAAATCATGTTTAAGAAATAATGGAAGTAATTTCAAGTATTTCGATTAGTTTATCTATTTTCTTTCGTTGTTAATGTTGTTGTTTTTGTTGTTTACAAGTTAAATTATTGTTGTTAGGCAGGTTCAACTTATAATTAGTGGATATTATTGGTGTAAATATTAATTTTTTTCTCATTACAAATTAATTATAGATTTATCTGTATCCAACTTTAATAAATATACAAAATCGCCTAAGTATTCTTATTATACAAGAGAAATCAGAATTAAGACCGGTTAATAGATATTTAATATCAAATATCGATTAAAGCCACTCAAAGTTCTGAGAGGATTAGTCGATTTAACTGATGACATGAAAATGATAACGATCATATAATATAGGGAATTTGAAATTTTACTAGACTAGTAAAATATGTTAGTTTTTCTTATGCTTTAGTCTTTTATGGTATTTAATGTCTTTCAATGGAATAATTTTATATAAAATGGCGAAAGAAATTTGAAGTCCGGTCCTGAAGTTTATACCAACGTGATGCCAACCGATAAAAGTTATATATACCAAAACCACTCAACCCTGTCGCTAATGACATATGTATTTTCTCAGATGGTGCTGCATTTGGGACAAATAGTTGTTTCAAATAATGGAATATAAATACATAATTTAATTAAAATAGATATTGGTGAATGGTCATGCTCAAAAAAGCAAGCTCATCCTTCCCATTTATTCTATTGTTTTTAGTTTTTTTTTGCTTTCTAATAAATAATAATCAAAATTTATATTCTTTGGAGTTTTATTTCAATAATAAAGTAATTTTAATGGCTTCTAGAAGCTTCTTCTTTTAGAAAGTCGTGGCAAAAAAATTACAACCTGTGAAAGGAGTCTGATTAAAAAAAGGATTGGGAACAACTGTCGTAAATATTACCGTTTCTGAAGTAACAATTGTAATATCACATAACACTGTACACTCTATATATTAGGAAATCATCAGACCTTAAAATTTAATATATGAAGAGTTCTGGGGTCTGAGTAATACATTAAGAGTTCTCGAGTCTAACTTTCAAGACTAACATACTTATGCAATATTCTACGCCCAACAAAGAAGGAAGATACTTATTCTGATATTTTCTTTTCTTTTATTCTTATACAATACCAGCACAGAGATCCAAAAATAAACATATAAAAAAATGAGACATATTATATACTCAGAATACTGAGAGAACTTGTCGATTTGACAGACAACGTGAGAAACACGTGGGCCATATTATATAAGCGAATTCGAAATTTTCCTAAATCAGTAAATTATTGTTATGGGCCGTATTAGCCCAAAACCGCCGAAATTATTATTAAATTAATACAAAAAAAAATTCATTTTTTTTAACCGACTTCTAAAAAGAGGTTCTCGATTCGTCGACTCTTTTTTTATATATGTACAGGGTGAGTCAACGATTGGATGAAGTAGGTTTGTGCCTTTTCGGTAAAATTAACAAAGAAACTATATTTATTGTTTGATACAGTTTATTTTTACGCAGATTTTAAAAATATTTAGGACTCTACAGGGTGAGCCAAAAAACTAGGACAACATAAAGTTGTATTTTTTTAAATAGAACACCCTATATACGAATCGTATTTTCGATTTAGCTTATAATTTTAAATCTTTTTTATTAAGGGTTTACTATAACAAAACTTTATAGTTTCTGAGATAATTAAGTTTAAAGAAAAAAAGTCACATTTTCAAGCATCTATTCAATCCTAAATAACGTTTTCAATTTTGTGACAAATATATTCAAATTTGGAATTTAGCAAGGCCAAGGACAAGTTAACATAATTTTTACCTAATATTTGCAATAAAAGCTACAGGGTGTTGAATACATCGGCTCAAATTTGAACAAGTTTAAATGAATAAATATATTTTTTTTAAATGGTACACCCTGTATATTTTCATGTTATTTAATAGAGTAATAAAAACCCTAAAAGTTTTGTTCAATATATCCTATACCTATTTATAATAATTTTTGAGATATTTCAGTTTTTCTTATTTTCCATACTTTTTTACAGGAATAGTCTTCATTATCATAGTAGCCATGTAAAATAATAAAAAGAAACTACAGAAACAAACAGAATGTGGTTAAATATGATGAAATACATTATTCGTTATATTACAACGGCAATAGTTTAATTAAACATAATGTGAAAAAATTAACACAACAATAACGACAAGGCAAATACATATTTACTTTTATACTAAATTGAAACAAAAAAATTACCTATTAAATACTGAGATTAATTATTTCTTTTTAATAAGTGTTCGAATAAACGACCCTCTTGTGCAATGCACAAATTTAGTCTTTTTTGCAGATTTTCTCGGACCCTGGACAAAATTAGTGGCGTTATTGTTCTACAGGTATCCCTAATCCTGTTTCGCATATCTTCCACTGTTGCTGGTGGATTAACATACACCTTATTTTTAATATAACCCCATAGGAAGAAATCTAATGGGGTGATGTCGCAAGACCTTGGTGGCCACTCAATGAAACCCCCACGTCCAATCCATTTTTGCGGATATCGTTGGTCCAAAAACGCACGAACTTCACGATGGTAATGCGGAGGCGCACCATCGTGCTGGAACCACATACTGTCGAGCTCATCCCTATCGAAACCTTGAAGCAGTTGGGGTAGTTCTTCTTGTAGAAAGTTCAGGTAACTATGGCCATTTAGTGGTTCATTAAAAAAGTGGGGTCCAATAATTCGATTATGATGAATACCACACCAAACATTTAATGACCAGTGGTTTTGATGTTGCACCTCTCTAATTCAAAATGGGTTTTCTGTGGCATAATAATGCATGTTGCGTCTATTTACGGCACCGTTACTTCTAAAAGTAGCTTCATCACTAAACATTACCTTGAATAATAAATTTGGATATAATTGAATCTCCGCATTTATTGTACGACAAAAGTTAACACGACTTTCAAAATCCTGTCCATGCAATTCTTGGTGTAATTCCATGTGATATGGATGATACCTATATTTCTTGATAGTACGATTAGCGGTGGATTGTGATGTTTCACATAATGCTGCTAACTGACGGCTACCAATATTAGGATTTTGCTGAACATTTAACAATACTTGTAGTTCTTTTTCTTCATTAGTTACTGGTTTGTTGACCACTTTACATTTTGGATAATCAACAGTACCAGAAGAATCAAATCTTGGCATTAAGTTTTGAAAAGTATGGGTATTAGGCTGGCGTCGATCAGGATACTTCATTTTGTAAATTCTTTGAGCAAGAAGGCAATTTTTTTGAGCCTCTCCTATTGTATAAATCATATCTATTAACTCATTCTTTGGAAAATTCATTTTACAATATAAGATGAATGCAAAAAAAACCAAACTACACTACATAAAAACCAAAAGAAGCGATGGCGGTTATAAATTTGACACACAGAAAAATGTTCTTTTACATTGTTTTTGCCATGGCTACTATGATAATGAAGACTATTTCTGTAAAAAAGTATGGAAAATAAGAAAAACTGAAATATCTCAAAAACTATTATAAATAGGTATAGGATATATTGAACAAAACTTTTAGGGTTTTTATTACTCTATTAAATAACATGAAAATATACAGGGTGTACCATTTAAAAAAAAAGATATTTATTCATTTAAACTTGTTCAAATTTGAGCCGATGTGTTCAACACCCTGTAGCTTTTATCGCAAATATTAGGTAAAAATTATGTTAACTTGGCCTTGCTAAATTCCAAATTTGAATATATTTGTCACAAAATTGAAAACGTTATTTAGGATTGAATTGATGCTTGAAAATGTGACTTTTTTTCTTTAAACTTAATTATCTCAGAAACTATAAAGTTTTGTTATAGTAAACCCTTAATAAAAAAGATTTAAAATTATAAGCTAAATCGAAAATACGATTCGTATATAGGGTGTTCTATTTAAAAAATACAACTTTATACTGTCCTAGTTTTTTGGCTCACCCTGTAGAGTCCTAAATATTTTTAAAATCTGCGTAAAAATAAACTGTATCAAACAATAAATATAGTTTCTTTGTTAATTTCACCGAAAAGGCACAAACCTACTTCATCCAATCGTTGACTCACCCTGTACAACGATTACTCCAAAAATTTCAATTTCATATAAAAATTATAGTTATTTTTCACTTTTTAAGCGCACTTTTAGAAGTCGGTTCAATTTTTTTTTTTATAAAAATTGTATTCCTATATTTTAATTTTATATTATATATTTAATGTGTTTAAGTGGAATAATTTAATATAAAATGATTAATAAAATTTCAAGTCAGGTCCTGAAGTTTATATCAGCGTGATACCAATTGATAAAAATTATATAAACCAGAAGTTTATTAAGTATATATATTTGGGCTGACACTCCGCCCGTATTCATGTACATCTCGTTTTCTTTGTTATTAGACGTGAATAGAAAAAAGCAATGCACTGACTATTATTGAGTTTTTGGGCAGTTGCCATAATATATCTACAGAAACAGAAATGTCGATGAGTTTTGGTACCAGATAACCAAAAAAACTGGTACTTTTTACAGTACCCCCCATTTCTTATAAATGAATTATAATTTTTATGAAAATTGCATCATCTATGTCCGAGATTCTTTATGTATGACAAAGTTATTAACAAGATAACAATTATAAAGAAAGCATTTAAAAGTAGAGCCATCAACTTTTCAAAACAAGAATAATCTTTAAAATACTTTTGTTTATAAATATATCTCGGTCATAGTAAAAAATTTTTTGAAAAATAGTCATAAATCATCATGGTAACATTGCGATTATTTTTCATCTCGTGACCTTGAGTAAGGCACTGAAAAATCAAGGTAGACGGTGCACACAATAAACTTTTTATGATAAAAAATAATCGATCTATAAAACGGCAAAAACGTGAGTGCATTAAACTGGAATTCAAAGAATTTTGAAAAGTATTTTGCGCTATACCTCGCCAGACAAAAAACGACAGCTTCTAAAGGCATAAGGAAAGGTTAACACACTTCCTAAAAATAGCGACAAGGGCGTACAATGCATTTTCTTATTTCCCGTTTGAGTGACTCTCATTATTCGCTGAACGACGTGCAACAATTTCCACGTGACGGATATTGTACCCAAAATAAAACTACGTCAGTAGCCCAAATTAATTTTTTCCTTGAATAATGCGAAATTAAAAGGGTGATTGATACATTAAAATCCGTATACTAAATCGAATTCATTGGCGTGCGTACTTTGACCTACAAAAGGAAAACGCATTTGCACCCACGTTGCACACGAATGCACTCACTTTTTTGACACCATTTCATTTGTTTTACCGCGGAAAATCTCATGCAATGCACTTTCTTTTTTTTTTCATTTCAGAAAAGAGCACTTTTTTTTTAGGTATTATGGCATAACACATTGAAAAAAACAGTGAATTCACAATGATTTTCCGAGGTAATGTTGTAAAAAAGCAAAAAAAGTGGAAAATAACCGCTGGCAATGATTGGAAGTATTATTAACTTGCACAAAACTAGTCCACTTGACACAAAAAATCTAAACAACCGAGACGTACGCCATTAAACAATTGCACAACAAACGTGGAAAGCGAAACGATAGTGATATGTGTACTGACAGCGAATGGCGAGGCAATATTTTTATTAAATCATGTGTAAACAAACTAAAAATAAGTTTTCTCATACCTTGCAGTGCGATGGAGATGTTTAAAGGCGGTTTTTCTTCAACACACCCCACAAGTTTATTAAAACATGGCAGAACGGCGCGGAGGCCTTGCCAATCAGACAAAATCCCGCTTAAAACAGCGGTGCCAGATTTCGGACACGGCTTTCTTAAATTACATTTGGTTTTTAAAATTTTAAATGCCCATATTGTACGTACCTGCAGCATGTAGAGACGGAATATTTTTGAAAAAATAGTGAAAATAAAATTAACATTGCTCATAAAAGAGAAAAGCATCTCTGTCGATCATTGTTTTTAACATGTAGGGGAAACTGGGGTGAAAAAGCAATAACACTAACAAAAATAACAATTCTTCAATGTTTTCGCAACTGTGAGTAAATATAAATATCATATAATGCTACCACAGTAGAAATAAAATAAACAGTGGATTAACTCACCTAATACTTTTCCAAAAAAGAATGAAATATTAACACCTATTTAGACTTTCATTTTTACTTTTTGTCAATGAAAACTATGATTATAATCGCGGTATTCTAATTTAACAATTTCTCCCACTGTAATCGCTGTTTGAGAAATAAAGAAGGTCGTGAAAATTCAACTCTTCAACCTCAAAGGCACCTCCAGAGCTGTTGTATCTATAAGATAATAAAATCTGTTATACAAATAGATTTAATTTTGCACTGTTTAAGTGTGATCGGTAAAAGGTAAATGTAGATGTAATTGATTGGTAATTAGAATTTTTAATTCTATTTCTTTACCCTAACTTCCCCTGCAATCAGACTTACATTCCTTAATGGAATACCTAAGTCTGATGTCACGCGCCTTTTAACCTTTCCAAACCAATCGGTAATATCCTTAGATACGAAAGTTAAATATATAGATTGCGGATCAGAAGCAAATTGGCTTACGCTTAGAAAGAGACAAAGCGTTTTCGATGACTAGTACCTCTTTTTCTAATTGCGGTCAGATAACAGGGGTATACCATGACGTTCGGAGTATTATGTTTAGCTATCTCTTTTTAAGCGTGAGCCAACTTTATTCTATAAGATTCACATTCTATATACTTAACCTTTAACTTGTATGTGTATGCAGAAAACTAAAACATAATCTCAATATGCTTCAACCATATGATTTCAGGTAAAAAATTACCTTTTGACAATATTTAATGAATAAATCTCTTAAAATGGGAAAACTTTACAAATTTTTCACCCTGAATACCCTTATTTGCAATGAAATTAACAGTAAACAAGAAATCCTTTATGGGTTTATCTGCTAATATTAATTTGTTTGGAAAGGTTAGATTCCGCGTGACGTCAGGACTTAGGCAGTACATTCGTTAACACAGTAGGGATGTGCGATACTTCTAAAAGTATTTGGTATTGATCTGTATTGAAAGAAGTTGTATCGATACAAGAAAATATCACTGTAATCAATGTAGATATGCGACATTAAAAATATATAAAAAAAATAAAATATTTTATGTTTCACTATCAAAACTTCAACAGGTACATAAATAGAAATAAAACAAAATATAAACGAGATAAATAAACATCAATGAATAAATAAATAACGAAAAAAATATTATTCTTCTATTAAAACAGCTTAAAAATGACAGATCTACTAATCTTTCTACACTAATTCTATTAAGGTTTAAAAACATAAATATAACTTATACCGTTGATGACGGATTTAAATCAATCAACGTTTAAAATTCAAGCACTAATCCCCGCCGCCCCGATCAATCACTTTAGCACATGAACTTCTTATGAAACTTATTTTATGAGATTAGCATCACAAAACCAAAGACTATATAAACATAGTTATATAGTCTTTGACAAAACTAAATAAAATCTATTAAGGCACAGGGAATTAGATGCCACAACTTTTTCTATCCCGCATCGTGTTTCGATACCCAACCAATTGAATTGATACTAGCAATGTATCGCTTCAAAAATGTCAGTACACATTATAGAGTATCGAAATCAAAAATATAGATATTTTAAAATATCGTATCATATCGCCCATCTCTATAATTACAGTCCAGTTTTAATAGATTCACTAAAACTGTTGAAGAATTGAGTTGTTGTGGAAGTTAGAACTCCCAGCTGAACAGTTTGCTTTGTGTCTGATATTGTTATAATTTATACTGTATATGTATAGAAACAAACCTTAATTGGTAAAAGGGTTAGTTGCAGGGACGGATCCAGCCTCTTTCTTATGGGGGAGGCGATGATATCACAAAAGTACAATATGGCAAACGAAAACAAGTTGTCGAGGGGGGATCATCATCTACCCCCCCACCTTGGATCCGCGCCTGCTTAGTTGTATCCTGGAAGTAAACGCAAATTTGCATTTTTGCTGGTTTAGTAATCAAAAAAACGGTTTTTTAATTGTATTTTTAGGGATCTTGACTGATTTATTATCGCATTTGCAATTTAAATCCCTTTTTGTCAGCTTAGTCTAGTTTTAAAGTTAGACTATGTTAAAGTATTAGGGAAAAACTGGTCTAAGTTGACATAAAGTATTTAAATTAACAAGTGAAATAAATATTAACTATTAAATAATAACAGCAAGAATTACAGATATGTATTAGGACCGCAAAGTTTAAGTTCAAAAATGGCAAATATTATATGTTAAAACGTAAACGTAGTTCGGTACTTTTGAGCATGCGCACTACAAAATGTTAAGCTGACCATCGACAGGACCGAATTTTGAAAATCTAGGTGCCCTTTCTTGGTAAAAAACTTAACATACACTTTTAGGAACCAGTTATACAAAACACAAATAAATAATTCGTTTAAAACAATATAAATCTATCAAAATTGCACACAATCACGATACATAAAAATGGCGTCGAACCGGTAATGTTCGTTTACGAATGATGCTATTATACCAACCGATTCGTAATAGGAACACGATTGTGGGCATGTCAAGTACGGGATTTTCAAAAATATGACTGGCGCTTGAAAAGTCTGGATCAATTATGAAAATAAGAGGTTCGGCGGCGCCTTATCACATAAGTACGAAGAATCGTTTTGGATGAGCGATAACTAAAATATTGGTATTTCCCTAGTAATGTATTGAGGGCGTGGAGTTTATATTTGAATTAAATAATTAAGCAATAAGCATTAAAAATTATTTATTTTTTTTTAAAGAATAAAAAAATTAAAATATTCTATGAGTTATTCGCCAACGTGACAACATTGCCACATGCCTCATTTGCGCACATGCACCATTACCAACTAAGATCGTTTGCGCTTGTCTATGACAAAAATTATCGACTTTTTCTGAAAACGTATTTGCTTTGCTTGTATTGTTATCCTTGTCTTACAGATGGAAAGTAAATGAAAAAATAAAGCGACACTTCATTGCCGTACAGAATTTAATCGATGGATAGACATTCATCAAAAAAATATTTGAAATGCTTGAACTTCAAAAAAAAAAAATATCTAAATATTTTAAAACTTATTTATTTCATTTTTATGGTTAACTGGGATCAATATTTGCTTACATTTCGACTTTAAGCTTGAAATATTTGATAGGCATCTTAAGAAAATAGTTTGGAGGCGGGAAAGGGGTTATTAACCAAAGAGATATCGCTGTATGGATACAGGGTGAGAGTGGTAAAGTCAAGATGGGGTGAAAAATTATTTTTTTTGCAATAGATATTTGAAGTGGGTATTATTATATGGTGAAGTTAATAAAGTTTACTTGAAAACTATTTTTAAAAGTAGAAGGTACACGTTTATGTTTTCTTAGTGAAACATCTTATATATTTTAAGTTTAAAATTATAAGAATATTTCATCACGTAAAATGTTACAAATTCAAAAACAGTGAGATAGAAAGTTAATTAAATTGCGGCATACTTGCGTCATTTTATGCCATTTATTAATGTTGAAACATCTTATACTTCTTGAGATATCTTAAAAAACAACAGTTTTTATATTTTCGTTTTTATTTTTGTGTACAAAGAACATTTAGTGCTCCAATTACAGATATCTATACTTTTTATTTTATTTTATTTATACAGGGTGTTTCAATAAATATGTGCCATAAAGCATGTTGCTTCTATTAACATAGTACCACTTTTACTGTTTTTGAGATATAGGTATAGTTTTATTTTTTCGCAACTAGCGCCCTATATAAGGGCTAGACAATAGGTAGTAATGTTTTTTTGTGCGTGAAATTATGTATATAAACGACAAATTTTAGAAGCAGAATAGACTTTGCAACAAAGTCGGAGAAAGATTGAAGAAAATCTTGGGTATCCGTATTACAAAGTTCAATCCATTCAGTGTTATTGGCATTTCAACAAAGCTAGTGCTAAAATTAGATATGTAGCTGATGAAGAATTGAAAGTATGTTTCTTCAAAACATCTCTACAACTTAAGAATGATATAACTGATTTCTTGTGGTAAGTTTAATGGATCACAAGTTGTTCCAGTTGTTAAATGCATGTTATCTATTATTTTGAATTATTATCCCATTTCCCACGTTTTATATCTGGGGAGTCGTTCAGTTGTCAACCAGAATTCTGCTCAATATATTTTTGAATTAATAATTTCACCGCTAGGAAGTTATATTTACCACGCTGTTATCAAAAATCGTTATTTCTCTCAATATCTTGGAAATAATTTAAATTGAAAATAAACTTTTTAAAATCTTTTCTCTACAAATTTTGTTAAAATTTTTGAAACACCATGTAAAACAAGATCATTTTGGGTAAATTGCATGTATAAAAGAAAGAAAAAATGTTAAAAATTTCTATGTATTTACAAAATTTAGGATTTCGACATAATGAATTACAAAAAATTTTTACGAGTAAAATAAAGACATATTTTGAGTACGTTTTAAATCGGAAAAGCTGTGGAAAAACCTTAAAAAAACAATAAAAATTCAAACATTCCATAGTAGTATTTTATTTCTATAAATTGGCAACAACGAGAGAATCAGCTGTCAGGAAACGTCATTTTTTTTTACTTGTGGAAAATTTTGAAGTCATCTGCGAATGAGTACAAGTCTGGAAAAATTACGACAACATTGATTTATGGCACGTTTCACAACAAATTCAAAAACATCTTAATTCGTATTTACCATTAAAAGAAACTAGACAAAATGTACGTAGTTTTACGATCAATTCAATTGAGAAACACCCGCTCAAAGTTGGTAAAATGTAAGTATTTTGCTTCATTTTAAGGTTATACAGCCCCAAGACGAGGCGGTTTTATTATATAATTTCCTTATAAGTCATTATCGTTGTTTATAAACTATAAATAACGCTTATTTCTTTTGTAGGTTGTCGAAATTTTTCTTTAAATCATTCTTGTGTATGTAGTTTAAACTGTCAGGTTGTGAATGTTAACATTCTCGAACCCAGAAGATTGTACTCGTTTACCTCACATTCAAGTCTACTGAATTACAATGATAAGAGAGTATATACTAATAATTTTGAGCTTACTAGGTGAGTAAAATTTAAAAATTTTTATAAATTTGTGAAATAGATAAGAAAAAAATTATTATGTGTTCTTATAGGTATATATCATTGTCGGCCCCTTATTTTGATAAAGAACCTCTTAAACCATCATCTAAGGTAGAAGCCACTGTTCAAGAACTTAAAAAGCAAAAAGTTGAAGAGTCTAAAGTTCAAGATACACAAGTAGCAAAAGCTCCTGTAAAAAAATCCTTGACACAAAAAGTAGTTGATGAAATTGTACATTATTATCATGGTTTCCGTCTTTTGGCTATTGATGTAAAGATTTCTGCAGGACTGGTATGGCGTATTCTTAAAGGCAAAAATCTAACTCGAAGAGAATACCGTCTCCTAACTCGAACTGTTGGAGATCTGTTCCGTTTGGTTCCATTTTCAGTATTTATTATTGTTCCATTTATGGAATTGTTATTACCTGTATTTATTAAGTTTTTCCCTGGAATGTTACCTAGCACATTCCAAACGGCATCAGAAAAAGAGGATAAGATTAAGCAGAATTTGAAGGTTAAGTTGGAAATGGCCAAGTTTTTACAGGTATGTATTTTTTTTATCTTTTTACAAATAGAAAAAATTTAATATTGCTTGTTATAGAACTGTTCTATTTATAACATTATGCTTTTAGTCAAAATTTGTTTAAATCTTATTTTTTTTTTAAATAAAATACTAGGACATATACCTACATTTTATTTTGAAAATATAAATTAGGTATCAGAAATCAACTAAAATGTGTGATTAAATATGATGAAATACAAATATGTTTCACAATTTGATACAATATTTTCTTTGATATTTTTTTTGTAGCAGACTAAATTTTTTTAAACTCATTTAGATGTGTGAAAATTTATACCAGTACTACCAAAAGTGAATACTTTTCTATCTTACTAATCTGATATCTTTCATTTTTTTTTAGAGATAGCATAAATGGTATCACTTATTTATAATACCCTGTAGAGGGATCTGTTTTCATAATTACTAATGGCAAAAGTTTTTTTTTTTTTGATAAAAATATAGTTGTTTTTCACAATGCAAAAGAAATAGGTCAAGGAACTGACACAGTATCTTACATTCAATCAATAAATTTGTATTTGTGAAGGAATAAAATCTGAGATATGTTGATTAAGTTACAAGAATTACGTATAATATATTTTCATTTCTAAAAAAATTAAAATTTTCAGAAGGGATAGGTGAACTTGAAAAAAACGGTTGGAATCTTTCCAGCACTTTTTTTGTACAGTGTCGTTGACTTGGTAAATTAAAAACGTTTTTATAATTATTTTGGAAATTCATTCAAGATATATTATTTGCCAAAAATACTACAAAGAAACATCATCTACATATGAAACTTTTTTTCTAGGAAGTGTCAAGTACTATTTTTGTTTTATAAGTATGCACTCTTCATAATAACTACTTTACTTATCTTAAATTTGATGTAAAACGACAGTTTTTCAAGTTTTTAATTGTTAAAATATTAAAAATTGAATTCAAAACTATACTATCAAAATAGTCAGGGTGAAGTGTTACATTAATTTATTCATTAATTTTTTTTCCACTGATATATAACAGCTAGTTTCGTACATCCTGAAACTAAAACACACATAAAAAGAAATTTGACAAATCTTACTGTATACAGAGTCTGTCCAAAAACTTCATGTTACTTAATAGTAAAGTACCAGTATTTTTGAAGAAAGAAAAATGATACTTTCGTTGAATTTTGCCAACTTCGACTGACGTCGAGGTCACAAAACCTTTGTACCTTCGACGGCTGGGTTACAACAAGCCAAATTAATCCTATTTCTCATGTCGTTGGTCTTGCAGCAAAGTAAATTTTTTCGAAAGAGCGTGTTATAAACCTGTCCAACTAGATAAGAAAAAATCGCACCAAAAAACCGACAAAAAATGGATCAGTGCGAGCCTCGGTCGCATTTCTCGCGAACAATAGAAATATGATTATGCTTTTATTATCTCCTTTGATGCCGACCGCTGAAGTCGGCAGAATTCAAAGGAGGTTTATCACGGGTTGACTCGCCTATTTATACATATGTTTGTAAACAATTTTTTGAGGTTTTAAAAAATTGGTGAGAGTTTAGCCAAGCTTTAAGCATTATTGTGGCTTTATATCTGTGGAATAATTTAAAATTATTATCAACCTATTAAATATTAAATTTTGCAAATTCATTAAATTTAACAATTTTTACTTCTGTTTTAGCTGTTATCTGACGTAATTAATAACAGTAAATATTTTTTCTAAATATAGTTTTCAAATTATGTGCCAATAAGTATGCACAATCATATTTTATGTATAAATATTTGTTATACGAGATTTTTTCAAATTACTGGCTTTGTAACTTACAAAATCATACAAATGATTTATTTTGATGGTTCAGTTGAGCAACCTATATTATTGAATATATAATTTAAGATTGTCTCAATAATAAATTTAGGTTGCCTTTTTTTCCGTAGCCATTATGAATACTTATAATTTCATGTCCGTCCATTAGTACGTCACAGTCTTGTATCTTTGTTTCTGACCTATTTTTTCAATTAACTTAGGTACAAACAACCCTAACGTGTTGGTCGGATTTTTTTTTATTATCGAAATATCCTTCAATTAAAAGTTACAGGTTACTTTGTAGTTTAATAAAGAAATACCAAAAAATTAAAGTTAAACGTGGGAAAAAGCACGGTGATATACCTATTGGAAATTTACATATTTATAGTAAGCTTTATTATTGAAAGATAGAATTTTATTGCTAAAGCGTCTTCTCAAGTTTGTTATTACATTAAAATTTTGATACAATAATATAAATGTTCTCATAACCTTCAATAAAACAACATTAAAGAATAATTTAAAATATAAATTTAATATTAAATGGTTAAAAAACAACAAACAAATTGGTACCTGACAAGATTAACTTTGAATATCAGACAACCTATTAACAATAAAAATAAATGTAAATAGTAGCAGTGAATTGAAGAAAATTACAATCCGCAGATTGTATTTAAAATGACTACAGTAAAGTATCACATCAAAATTCCTCCGTAACATTCTTCACAATTAAATAGAAATATAAATACGGGGGGTGGGTCAATAAGTCTTTAGAAAAAGGTAGAAAAACAAAAAACAATTTTTTTTTGGTAGATTAGATAATCTCCTTTTAGCTCAATACACTTCTCCAGGGGTCCCTCCAATGTGTTTGTCATCAGAAAAATATGATTTTGGAAGGTCCTCAAAATAGGCATGCATTTCTGCGACGACCTCCTCCGTATATTATCTTGATGAAAAAGGATTTTTTTCTGTTCACATGATGACGTTTATTTTTTATTTCTTTACTCAGTTTGTCTAATAGCGACGCATAATGCTGTCCAGTGATTGTTGGACCTTTTTCCAAGTAACCAATGTGGATAATTCCACGTGCTTTCCAAAAAACCGTAGCGTTAACCTTGACGGCAGACTTCACCGTCTTTGGCTTCTTCGGAGCCGGCTTGCCTTTAAAAATCCACTGTTTTGATTGTTCCTTTGTCTTGGGAGTATAGTAGTGTACCCATGTTCTGTCTACAGCTATGTATCGACGCATAAACTCGTCCGGATGTGACGCATGCATGCCAAAATATACTTAGAGGCGGCGACCATACGATTGCGTTTGTTTTCAGCTGTGAGCAAATGCCACACTTCAATTATTTCGCACAATTTTGTTCTTCGTTCACTTAATACAATGTCGAGGATTTTATCAAACATTTCGGGGGTCCTCATTTCTACTGGACGCCATGAGCGATGTTCATCTTGTGTTGATGTACTGCCACGTTTAAACTAATTGATCCAATTGTTAATAGTTGCAAACACAGGGGCAGATGTGCCATGAACTTAATCTAACTCGGCTTTAATTTATTCCGGTATTAAGCCTTTTAAGTAAAAATGTTTTATCACCGTTCGAAACTCAATTTTTTTCAATTTTTATAAATAAACAAAAGTTGTTCACTTCAATCAACGATAAAAATGAAACCATTTTATTAATATGGCTGAAACTTTAACAGCAATTTAGTGAGGAATGGAGCTTGCTGCTAAAATAATATATATTTAGATGCCTCGCGCGCCACCTCTTAGATTTTCTAAGAACTTTTCGACCCTCCCTCGTATCTTAAAACATTCAAGTTTATCCTGTACCTTTTGAATATTTCTAATTTGATTTTGGCAGTTATAATAGAAAAACTTGTAAATAAAAGGGTCCCATAATGACCTGTAAAAAAGAGTGACGTTTTTTTTTAAAATTTCGGACCTACATTATAGATTATATATATATATATATATATATATATATATATATATATATATATATATATATATATAGATTGAAAGTTAAAAAATTTTTACGTCGATATAGGTATGTTTCAGAATGTTTTTTTTTATATTTTCGAGAAATGACGCTTAAATTGTTGAATGGCTCGTGAAACTTGTGCGTACGAGGCGCATAATATCCGCTACTGTATGTACTTCGCTCCATAATAACATTTTAGTTTAAGTTGTTTTTTAAAATAGTGTTATCACATTTTTTATGTCTTCTTACGTCAGAACTGGTTTCCCTAGAACTTTTTCTGTTCTTGAACCGATTTAATCTCTTAAAGAACTTATGGTGATTTCTTTTCGATTTTTTTATGAAGATAATGACGAACGGTTTCTATAATATAAATACATGCAAATGTTATACTCCATGGAAATATTCTTTCGTCAGTAAAAAAATGTAACATTGTTTTTTGCTGGAATGTGTTCATTTCGGCATCCTATAAAACATATCTCGATGATAATTCTGAAGGACGTGTGCAAAAAAAAATGGCGGATAAAAATGGTCACGATTTTCGGTTTTTTCAGTTTTTCTTGAAAAGTAAAATTTATATCGAAAAATTATCATTCTAACAAAGTATGTCAAACCCGGAATCTGTGAGTTTTTTATTTTCCGAGAAATTCGATGTCGAAGTTGAAAATTCAACTCCAATTTTCCGCTTTCGTAATTAAGATACAATGCTCAATTTTAATGGAAATTGTTTGTATTATTTTATATTTTGAGGATCTATTAAAAAAATTTTTTTGTTTCAATCGTGGGCCGAGAAAGTTTACAAAAACCAATTTTTGCACCAAAAAAATTGCGATAACTTTTCACCGGATGGAGATAAAATTTTTCTAATGCGTGCATTGGATTTAGATGTACCGTTTCCGATCTCAAAAAAAAAATTAATTTTGGATGAAAAAAACGTTTTTTTTTTTTAATTCATAATGGCGTGGCAAATGAATATTAAGGGCTCAAATTTGCAGAAGATGCTTTTTAATACTTGTACTTTACCTGTGATTTTTTTGGATCCAAGAAATACACTTCCATAGGATCTGTGAACCTCCGAAAATTGGGCCGCATCTAGTCGAAAATAGCTGCTGCATGCCGCTCTCTGCGGGTTGCCATAGTTCAGGCGCTTCAAGGAAACGTATGCATCACAAGTAATATTTATAATATTGATGTTGTTTTATTAATTTATATGATAGTAACAATTTGTTTAATCGTATTAATTATTAATTTGTTTATTAACAAAATTTTTACAAAGAATTATAGAGAAAATTCATACAAATATTCAATTATATATATATATATATATATATATATATATATATATATATATATATATATATATATATATATATATATATATATATATGTAACAAGCCGGACTTAAAATGGGCAAAACATAAATGCACAATATCTTCAGCCTAAACTAAATCACTGAAAAGGAAGTTTCAAAGAACAGAGGGACTCATTTTCTATTTGTGTATTAAAGAAAACATCAATTAATGTAACGGTAATAAATCGACCATTCTGTTCAAGATCTGCTTTAACAAAGTTTTTAGACAATGGAAAAGGAGCTGCGAAGGGATCGGAATTGATATAACTATATATATATATATATATATATATATATATATATATATATATATATATATATATATATATATATATATATATATGAGGTATTTCTTATTTATTTCTTGGACCTTTATTAAAATATTTTTTATTTTTTTTGTTTTTCTTGGGATTATGGTCCGTTTAAAAATGGAATTAAAATGTAATGGTGGTGTTGTATTTTATATTACATTTTTTTTAATACATTAACGTTTCGGTAATTTTTTTTACCTTCGTCAGAATGTGTGTAGCTAAAAAGACAAAGTATTTGGTTGATTTTACTATTAAAATATTTACATATTATTTATTTACCTTGAAACAATGATTCAGGAACAACACTTCACTTACATGTATAAATTTATTTGAAAATTTTGTTCTATTAAAAATTTAGTTTTTGCGAGATTCACAGAGTTCAAGATGACCACTTGTGTCATCTTGAAGTTAAGATGGTACTGAGAGAACAGATGGTATTTTTTTGTAGGTAATGAGGGTTGTTTTGGCTATTGTGGGTTAAAAGGGGTCTGGTTCGAAAATGCAATGCGTTTTGGGTTTTAGAATTTTAATTTTTTTTGGTTCTTATTTTATAATATTATTATATATTTTGCTAAGTTGTTTGGTGTCTGCCTTATGCATGCAGTAAACGCTACACACATTCTGACGAAGATAAAAAAAATTACCGAAACGTTAATGTATTAAAAAAAATGTAATATAAAATACAACACCACCATTACATTTTAATTCCATTTTTAAACGGACCATAATCCCAAGAAAAACAAAAAAATAATATATATATATATATATATATATATATATATATATATATATATATATATATGTATATATATATATATATATATATATATATATATATATATATATATATATATATATATATATATATGAAGTAAAATGCGTACAGTGAATGCAAACTTCGCTCCATCATATCCTTTCCATGTTAGAGGTTGCACAGTTTGAATAAATTGCTAAAAAACAATTCATCCCGTTACACCACCACCGAGATGGTGGCGTACCTGCACCACCACACCTAGAAGAAAGTCAAAAAACTTATCCCCTCCGCTACAGTGATACGGCAGAGGTACATGTTTCGTCTCTCACTAGACTCATCAGGGTACCGACATGCACCTGTCTGTGCAAAGGACAGATCGGAAGGAAGCATGCATCACTGAACGCGGCATCGCCGACCTCCCGCCAGATGGCGGAGGAATCCGTGAAAGCTGCACAAACATATATATATATATATATATATATATATATATATATATATATATATATATATATATATATATATATATATATATATATATATCATATTGTACTGTTTTTTTCCTTTATATTATTATTATCTAACAGTTTATTAATAAAATTTTTACAAAAAATTGTAGCGAAAATTCACAAGTAAAGTACAAGTATTAAAAAGCATCTTCTGCAGTTTTTTTTAATAGATCTTCAAAATATAAAACAATATAAACAATTTCCAATAAAATTGAGCATTGTATTGTAATTAAGAAACCGGAAAATTGAGGTTGAATTTTCAACTTTAACATTGAATTTCTCGGAAAATAAAAAACTCACAGATTCCAGGTTTGAAATACTTTTTTAGAATGATAATACCTGTATTTATGTGAAATTTTAAATCGGTAATTTGTTAATAAATGTCTTAAAAAAAACAAAAACCATAAATTTTGTCGAAAAAAAATATATATCTCGATAACTAGTGGCGCCACCTATAACTTATATTATATGAGTCAATAGGTTTTTTTAACTGAAAATCGTGACCATTTTTGGTCCGCCATTTTTTTTGCACGGGTCTTTCAGAGTTACCATCGAGATATGTTTTATAGGATGCCGAAATGAACACATTCCAGCAAAAAAACCAATGTTACATTTTTGTTAACAAAACAGCTCTTTTTTGATCTAATTTCCATGGAGTATTAATATCTTTGTTGAATAAAAATCATTGCCCAGAATCGTTCTCACTCAACGCAAGTATTCCCTTTTTCTGTAAAATAAATAATGATGTGAAGAGAATCTGCGTGCAAGAAACCCAGGAACATATCTCGTATCTTTTGAACATTCCTGATTTAATTTTGGTAATTCAAATAGAAAAACCTATAAATAAAGGGATCTCATATCTATCTATTGGCTTATAAAATAGTGTGAAAATGGCTCTATGGTTGAATTTAATTTCTTTTAAGAAATCGTGGCTAGCAGGTAAGTAAGTTAATGATTCTGGGTAACCTATGTATATACTGTATATAGGCGCGGATCCAAGGGGGGATCCCCCACAAGACCTTTGAGTTCAGGAAAATAGACTCGATTCTGCCTTTATACTAGGAATGTGTATGCTGCTGGCCTCTTCCCCCCGTCGACAACTTGTTTTTTCTTGCCCCCCCCCCCCCAAGATCTTTGAGTTCAGGAAAATAGACTTGATTCTGCCTCTTATACTAGGAGTGTGTATGCTGCTGGCATCTCCCCCCCCCCCTCCGTCGAAAACTTTTTTTTTTCTTGCGAGTCCTCGCCCCTCTCCTCAAAGCGCTTCGAATTAAGAAAAGTAGACCCGATCCTGACTTTTACACTAAAAATGGGAATGTTGACTGTATAGTAAGTCCATTTCAGTGGCTGATAGTGCTCTTTCGGAGTTTAATATAAACTCTTATATTTCAAAAAATTATTTAATTATGATCTCTTTTCAGTTAGGGACTAATGCTTTAAAACTTTTCAGGGCACATTGGACGAGATGGCGGTCCAACACAAAGACCGTTATTCAGAGAAAGCCAAAGAGTTCGTTGTATGGTTTAACAAAGTTAGAACTTCAGGAGAACTGATGTCGAACGCAGATATCATGAAGTTTTCAAAATTGTTTGAAGACGAAATTACTTTAGATTCGTTAACAAGAAGTCAATTAATTGCATTGTGCAGAGTACTGGATGTACATACCTTGGGAACAAATAATTTCCTAAGGTAAAAACATGAATATGACGTACTGTAAACTTCTGTATATTAAGTTAAGATTTTAAATATTCATATACATTACAACTATTCACTACGATTCTCTTATCTTAGGTTTCAGCTAAGAATGAAACTTCGTCAGTTAGCTGCCGATGACAAAATGATACAGAAAGAAGGAGTTCACTCGTTAACTCTTCCAGAGGTGCAGCAGGCGTGCAGAGCCAGAGGAATGAGGGCTTACGGTGTGTCAGAGGAAAGGTTGAGGTCACAGTTAAATCAGTGGCTCGATTTAAGTTTAAATGAAAAGGTGAGAAAATACTGCGCATATTTTTGTTATTTATATTAAGAAGGAAGCTCCTATTTTAAATATTATTAAATTGGTAGAAAGAATACATTTCAAATAGATACAGAATTGTTTTCTGATTTTTTCAAAATGCAGTATAATTTTGCTGTGGTTCTTACTTAGGTTATATTCGTATCAACATATACAGTGTGTCCCACGACGAACATTCGGCTTAAATATTTTCAAGATGGTGTCGCTTCTGTATATACCGGAAGTTGATGCCTTCTTGCTTATTTGAAATGGAACACCCTATATGTTATTTCATTTTAGATTATACGCTGAATTATAGATATATTTCATGTATAATGTCCTATACCTATGTCTAACTGTTTTTGACATATGTTTAATTTTATGTCAAAAATGGCTTTTGCAGGCCTAAACATAACTATCAATTTTTCCTATATGAGAGTCTTTATTATTTAATTGGGTTTGGTTTCCTTCTAGAAGAGGATCTGCTTTAGTGAACTGTGTTGATATTTTGATAATAAATAAATACAGGGTGATTAAAAACTAACTTTAAATATTAACTTGAAAAAAACTTTAAAAGTCAGTTTTTTTAACGGTTGTCTGTTAAGTTTACAAAACTACTTTTTCTAAATCGTTCTTAGTCCGGTTCTGGCGACTCTATGCCTAGTTATTACTTCAGCCATGATTGACTATTAATATGTAAGTGTGAAAAGGCGCGAAAATAAAAAAAAAAGAGAGATAGTGATGGCGAGATAGCACTCGCCATATTGGAAGATATTATTAATATTTTGTCAGCGTCGATAGTTATCTTTGAAGACAAAGAACAGTCAGTTTATTTTTCTTACATTGTTGTTTAGAAAGTGATATTTGTTCAATAATATGTTCTTAAACGATAAATATCGAGTTAAAAACAGTGCCCCGTGCGAGCTTCTACAACTGCGCCCTTGAAAAATGTTCTGATCTTTCTGGTGTGGTTATTTCTGCACCCTTCCAAAGTCTGCGTTCTGTGCCTGGGCACCGCCCTAATTACATCACTGGTTAGAAGTATAATTTATTATTAAACGGTCCTTCCAAGTTGAGAATTAACATTGTCAGTTTTTGAAATATTGACAATTTAAGATTTTTATATATGACATATGATGTTATTGGCAGGCCTGCGTATATTCAGTTAATAACACGTTGGCATAAAGTTCAGGAGTGGACTTTAAATTTTCTTCGTAATTTTATATAATATTCTAATTTAAGACAGTAAGACAGTATATAGCGTAAAAGCAGAAAATATAAGAAAAAACAATTTTTTTTATATTTAGTTATTTACACAGTGAAACAACTTTGGGCTAGTAATGTAAGGAGCAATAATTTACTGATGTAAGGAAATTTCGAACTCTTCATATCAGATCGATGGCATTTCTATGCTATTTATCTGTCAAATCGCCGAGTTCTCTTAATACTTTGACTATATTCTATTTTATATACATGATGTTCCATAAACAATAATAATTCAAAATAGATTTAATTTCGTTTTTCAGTTATAATTGTTTCATATTGATTAGGAAAATTAGGTGGAAACATCCTGCATATTAAATTATATATTTTGAAATTTTATTTAAGGTACCCCCTTCTCTCTTACTTCTATCGAGAGCCCTTATGTTGCCCGAGGCTATACCGACTAGTGACAAACTCAAAGCGACAATCTCATCACTGCCTGAAACTATTGTTAAACAAACACAAGCGGCTATCGGTGAGAAGGAAGGTAAAATTGACAATAAAATTAGACTGGAATTAATTAAAGAGGAAGAAAAGAAAGTCAAAGAAGAGAGAATAGAACAAAAGTGAGTTTAGTTTTTTATTAATCTACCGTGTTGTTTCTGGAAAGTTAACCGTGATTAATCTTTGTACTCTTGCGCAGTATGTCTCAGAGCGTATTGATTCTGGCACTCAGGTCGATGTTGTTTACACAGATTTTACTTTTCACATTGTCGGACTTTAGTTTTAATGACAATCTTATTAGATTTTTCGAAAGTTACCTATTAAAACGCTCTCACTATGTTGAATACCTTGGTCATAGATCTAGCAATTTTGGGTGGGTTGAATGACAGCTGTCTACTGTATGCAGATGATTTAAAGATATTCCGGGACGTACAGAATCCTGGCGATTGCTTGAGCCTTGAACTGGATCTCATGAAATTTAATGCTTAGTGCCTAAAAAACAAACTGCCTCTGAACGTAGATAAGTGTAATGTTATGTCATTCTCAAGAAGTAAAATGCCTCTGCTGCATGATTATGGGATCAGCGGTGCTTTTCTAAGGCGAGTTAACGGCATTAAAGACCTGGGAGTCACGTTTGACTGCAGACTCACATTTGTCAATCATATTAATGATACAGTATCGAGATCTTATCGAACGTTGGGCTTTCTAGTGAGATCTATTGATGAATTTCAGTCGCTCCAAGTCATAAGCACGTTATATTATTCTCTTGTACGAAGCAGATTTAAATATGCCTCCGTTATCTGGCATCCGTATTACCATGTACACTCTGATAAATTAGAAAAAAATCAGTATCGTTTCTTAAGATTCTTAAGCTTTAAATAGGATGCATTATTACCATTTTCTCCATTATACATGTGTTTCCTTTATGATCGCCTGAAAGACAAATTTGATATATTTTACTGCAATTATTCTGTTGTCAAATCGTTTATTTACAATTGTCTGTGATTGATTTATATGTTATACTTATTGTACTGTGTGTATTATGTATATAACTTTAGGATTTATGTAATTCTGTTCTTTTTCCTGTTTAATAATAGGGATTTTGGTCCTGTTGGGCAGTGTAAATAAATAAATGTTAAGTCAAACTTACAAAATTCCCAACAAATAAAATTTACTGACTGATTCAATTAAAATGAGAAATTGCATAATGCAGAGAAACCGCGTTTTAGAGGGAATTCAGGTAACGCAAAAGTTTTAATATATTTTATATTTTTAGGGAAGAAAAACGAAAGTTGGAAGAAAAGGAAATGTTGGTGGACAAAGCCCCCATTATTTCTGCTACAACAACACCTATTTTAGAGGATACAGCTTTGAGGATATCTACTGAAAAGTTGGAAAAAGTTGAAAAAGTCAGTGAATGTTACATTACAATATTTTTTTATATTAGTAATTTCAGTCAGTTTATGAAATTATTGAAATACAGTGTCTTTTCTAAATATACTATTTGTCATGAAAAATTCAACACCTAGAAAATTGTGTAAAATTTGCTAGTCATTATGATATAACATTTAAAGTTTTAATTGATTATTTTATTAACAAGCTTAGTAGGTGCACATATTTTCGGGTTTTCTTTTTTTATGACGTAAAATGTTTTCAAAAATTTTAAAGGAAAAACCCTATGCAGGTATTTTTCCAGGAAAAAGAAAAAGACGAAGTCATCCACACCAAAGATATCAAAATCATTGAGCACGCCATCGACACCGTTTCCAAAGAAAAGAAACTTATCGTTGAGAAGGAGGAAATCGAGGAACTCAAAGCGGAAATGGCGGATTACAAGGAAGACGTTGAGGATCTCGCCAAGGCCGTGGCGGATACGCCTAAGCCTGAGATAATGGAGTCGAAAGCAGCTAAGAGGTTGTACAAGAGCGTTGATAAAATGATCAATAGAATGGACCAGGTATGTGTAAAAACTTATTTTCTAAAAAAATCCTATGTGAAATTGGCACAGTTACAACGTTTTGAGATATTTACGTCCTCAGAGTTCCTACTTCTGCTACTCGATTTAATGTACATTATTGTCTATGATCTTCAAATAGATATTTTCCGCTCTATATTGTTTAAATGTGACACCTTTTTTAGAATTACAATATGAAGTTAGTTAAAGTAGAGTCAAAATAATAAGCTATTTCTGTAAAAATTCTTTCATAAGGTTGTTGTGATGGATGCGTTTCAACGAGAACTGCCGTTATACTATAAGCGTGCATTCTTTGTTATAGTTTGTTGGATAAGATTAAGGATATTTAGTGATGTCATAGAACGGGGTATGGGGACAGGGGCGGCATAGGATGGAATCTTTTTTTTTTTTTTATATCTCAAATAAATAAAAACAAAAAATATCCGAAGCAAATTATATTTCAGTTGTATTATGAGCATATAAAACCTTTTTTAAAAGTTGTATTATGTAAATACAATATTAATATTTAATTCATAAATATTGAATGAAGTTTGGCAACAACGCATCCATTTAGTATTTCCAATTTTTTGTTCGTGAACTTCTATCAAAATTTTAACCTTTCTAGGGGACATGTGTCAACGCGTTGCTTATCAGTAATACTCGCTTCTTTGTTAACGAATGTGATTAAACTTCCGAGTATTGTGTCGACAGTTCAATGGAAAAGTAAATTTGTAAAAAAGATGTTACGAGAGATGATGTTAAAGAGATCTGAAATGGTAAAATATTGTGACGCTTTTTCGTCGTAGAAATACATGAAGGCTTTATTACTAAGGCAGCGGAGCATCGGTAGGTAGATATCCATCTCTCGGACAGTCATCGGTTAAAACATTCAACGGTCAATAATATATAAGCCAGGATATTTCACGGTTACACTATCTATCGGCAGAGATATTCAACGGTTCAGTTGACTATCAGTCAAATTATTCAACGGCTGGGTTGTCTATCAGTCATCCTCTGGATTAAGATGGTAGAGGGTCCACTTGCACCGGACAGCTCGTTATAGTGAAGAAACAGTAAGCCAGGGGTCATTATTGGCTGTCGCCTGCCCATTAGCATTTCCTGAAATGTAAAAATGAATTAGATAATAAAACAAGCGATTCTAAATATAAGGTTGCCTAAAACTAACCAACTACCTATTTTAACAAACAAATATAGAAACCCCTAATAAATAATAAACAAACTGATGGTACAGGAGGGCGAGGGTATGCTTAGATGGCGATATTCAGGGTGCTTTACATAAATGGCCTGCGGCGGTACGTTATTAGTTGGCGGTAATCCGACCTTGTTCATATCAATCACCGGCGGAGATACGTTATATGTTGGTGGTAATCACGGCTATGGCAGGCAACGTCGTTGCATGCTGCGGTTTATTAAAGGGCAACGGTAATCCTGGCAACGATTGGCTGCCATGGACGACAGATGTCATACGTCCCTAATAATGATACCGGTTTGCACCTGTCGGTAAACCTGTTCCTGATCACTATGACAGCTGACGGCATTACAAGCGTGTGTGTATAGATAGCGGTAGGATAGACACGGTACAGCTGCTTGTGCTTGTCGGGTCAGCGACAGTGTCGACCAATAACGGTAGGATATAAGGAAAGAAGCGACACTGCCTGTACGGATAGGCGACAGTATCGGTAGGACATTAGGAATGGAGCGACACTGATTATAGGATATGATAAAATAGGAGATGGTAAAATACCATATACACACAAGCCTGCTTCACCTATAATGCTACACCAGGAAGGTGCGGTCCAGTAGATGCTTTCCAAAATTCTAGGTTTTTCACATAATTATATTTCGAAGTTCTTTAGGTTTCCATATACACATGTATAACCATTGAACTTCCTTACGGGAGAATACCAATGTGATACATTGAAGAAAAGTCTTTTTTCTCGATTTTTTTTTTGGTAATTAAATTATTTATTTTGGGATTTGTGAAAAACATATGTGATTAAGCATATATTAAACTTATATAAATTTTTAATTAAGTAAATCAAAAAGTAATAAAGTTATTAAATTTTAATCCAGCCTCTTTATTAATAATAGTAGTTCAACTTCTGGATCGCTTATTAGAAAATCGTTGGCCTGAGAAGAAAATTAGATATTTTTTAAATCTATATAAACATAGTTTTCGTTGTACGTAGCCTTTTTCCGAAAAAGACAATTGTGGCTGGAGTTATGTTTCCGGTCAGATCGAGAAAAGTCGTTTCGTGAAAAACGCGATTGACAGTTCAAGTACATGAAGAGACGTTTTTGATATTTAACAACTTTCGTCGATTCCGACCCACAAGACGGGTCTTCTTTGCCATGATTGTCGCAACCGAATGTCAAAAACATTCTTACGTTTGACAGGTATAGGCACCGTTTGTCGCTCGAGGCACAGATGACTTCGTTAGGTGTGTTCAGGTATAACGTCGTTTTTTTTTTCGGTTTTTGACTTGATTTTCTTGCATATTTTTAAACATATATATTTTCAGAAAATGCAAAGAAAAAATTTTTCGATTTGTCGCCGTGGTGTTCCTCCTTAAAGCTATATTACAAAGTCCGTACGCGGGGGCGTTTAAAAACTGCGAAAAACGTTGGAATATGTGTATTGTCTCAAATGGAGAATACTGTGAAAGAAACAAAATAAATATTGATAAATAAATAAGGTTTCGGACAAATTGTAACAGTATGATGAACAAAACAAAATTGATCAACTAGAAAATCTAACTTCCATGACAACAAAGTCTTAAATTTATTTAGTGAATCCGGATGTTAGGGTTCTGTTTTTTGATAGGACTATTTATAACGCAGTTTTATTTAAATTTGAATTCAATTGTTTTGAAATTCATTGGCATTGAAGTTTAAAACCGAATTCACCTTCTGGTTATTTTACCTGTACTGTGACTAAGCGCTGTGAGTATTAAGTTACGAAAAAAAAACTACTTTTAATTTTAGGCATTAGTGAACTTGGAAAAGAAAGAAGCAGAATTGAAAAAAGATTTGGAATCTGGACCTAGCGACAAGAAAAAAGAAGAACTGCTTAAGATCGACGACATTATGGAAGCTATTCAGAAAATCAAAGATGTACCCGATCAAAGTAGGATTGAGAAAATTGCCAAGGTATTGAGAAGGATGGACGATGATCACGATGGGTCGTTGAAGATTGACGATGTATTAAAGGTAAGAACAATGCACTTTAGACGGATATTTTGTATATATACCAGGGTGGCTCAATAAGTAAAGTGAAAATGAATTAAAACAACGTTGTTTCTTTTACTTTTCAATATAAGTCTCCTTGAAACCTTGTACACCGAGGTTCAGCGGTATTCCAACTTCTTTATGCCTTCTGAAAAATAGGAAGTATCCAAATTATTAAAATAGTTTTCTACAGTCCTAATAACTGCTATTCTGTCCTCCGAGCTACTTTTTTAGGTTAGAAAAGAGGAAAAAGTCATTAGGTGCCAAATCTTGGAATAAAGTGGATGGGGTATTAATTCAATACTACAATTGTGCTGTAGTCTTGATTGTTTTTTCTTCAATTCTTCATCTAAACGCCAAGAAGTGTTGCATTGTAATTCTCTGTGATTGTTTGACCTTTTTTCAAATGGTCAATAAATATTATGCCTTGGGGATTCCAAAAAACAGTGGCCATAACCATTCTGGCCGACAAAATAACTTTTAACTTTTTTGGCGCATTTTCATCGGACGCCCTCCACTGTTTTGACTGCTGCTTCGACTCGGGCATGTAGTGATGCATCCAGATCTCGTCCACAGTCCCGTATCTACGCCAAAAAACGGCTGAATTACGTTTAATCATCGATAAGCACTGCTCAGAATTGATCTTTCTGGCACACAGTTTTTTCATACACAAATGTTGGTGCAAAATATTTTTTACAGTACTAATTGATATAGTTGCATAATTAGCTATATGGTGAACCTTCATTCATCCATCTTTGTTGGTGTAGTGACTCAACTGGGCGTCCCGAGCGTGTTTCATCTTCAGTTGATTTTCGAACAAGTTTAAATTCGTTTATCCAAAAATAAATAGCGTTAAAGTCGGCGCAGAACTTCTGTGAACAACATCCAACTCAGTTTTAATATAGAAATGTTTAATCACGGTTCGAAACTTGTCTTTTTCCATTATTTAGAGCAATGGTGTGATGACCTATTTCAAACGACTGGGACTTATAAACTAAGCATTGGATCATTTTGAAACTTTGTAGAGGTTCCTCCGAAGAGTACAGCTACATAATCGTATACATTTAAAAATGAAAGGGGCGCCATCTGTGATTAATTTTCGTTACCTGTTGAACCACCTTCGTATTCATATTATTAACATATTTTGAGGTATTTTTCACTTTTCTGTATGTTAATAGTTAAATAATTAATTGTAATGTTAGCATCATATAAGGAAATCAAAAAAAACTCCTTTAAAAAGGTTCAATAACTGCCCACATTAAAAAATATTAGTTTATAATGAAAATCAATTTTTTCATAATAGTTTAAGGTTTTTACTATCGCAGAATTTCCATTAACTTTACCTTGTAAATTTTTGAGAATTCAATTTAAAAGCTGAGGCTAAAAAAAAATAAACAATATCTTTTTGAAACTCGCAGATTTTCTTTTTTTGTAATAAAATATTTAGGTTACCGTGGGGTTTACTGAAGTATCATTAAAAAAAATGACATAAAATTTAAGACCAGCCTGCATTAACATTGAGTCCAAATTGTAGATATCTGTTGGACTTCCATTGTCTTTATTTTTTGTTGAATATCACGACGTTTCGGCTAGTAGTTATCTCTAGCCGTTTTCAAGTGAAACTAAATAAATCCCTTAGCTACATGATTATTTATACTAAAAGTAGATGCAGTAGAGTGTGACTGAGATGGGGGCAGTCATGCCCATTTTTTTTTGTACTGCATTTAGTTTTATTTTGCAATTATTAAGAAGTGGTTTCCACATTTCTCTTGTATCTAAAGATGGTTTACTAAAACAACTCGGGTTATGATGTATAACCGCGGCTTCTTTGAATTTTCGTTTTCTCCAATGTTGTTCATGGTGTAGTATTTTAGCTTCAGACCATTTTATGTGGTGTCCATGAATCCAGGCATGGTTGGCAGCACCAGATTTTTCTGTTTCTCCTCGAGATGTGCATTTTTGGTGTTCCTTGATCCTTACGTCAAGAGGTCTTTTTGTTTCGCCAATGTAGGAATTGCCACATTCACATGGTATCTGATAAACACAGTTCTTCATGTCTCTTTGAGTTGTTGGTTTGACCCTAGTGAGCCGACTTCTCTGAGAGTTATTTGAACTGAAAACAACGTTGATTTTATATCGTTTTCCTATCCTTCTAACTTTTTCTGAAATGCCTTTAACATAAGGGATGTTCAATACTGGTTTTCGTTCTTCATTCGTTGTCGATATTGTCCTATTTCTGCGTTGTGCAAGAAATTTATCCACTAGATATACTGGGTATCCGTTGGCTGTCAGATCATTTTTAATGTAATCTATCTATTTCATCAAGTTCTCGTTGGAGTTGCAGAGAGTTAAGGCTCTATCTACGATATTTCTTATAATTCCTTGTTTGGTGTTGTTGGAGTGATTAGATGAATTATTAAGGTATTGTCCTGTGTGCGTGGCTTTTCTGTAAACCGAAGTTCGAAATTGTCTGCCATTTCTTTCAACCCAGACATCTAAGAATGGTAATTTATTATCTACTTCTTTCTCCATGGTAAGTTTAATAGTTGGGCTGATATTGTTGAGATGAAAAAGAAAGTTTCGAAGTTCTTCGTCGTTTCCACTCCAAATAATAAAATTATCGTCTACTAAAAAAAATAAAGACAATGGAAGTCCAATAGATATCTACTACTTCGCAAGAAACGTCATTGTCTATGACCTTCAAACAAACATTGAGTCGAAACGTTTGGCAACGTTGCATGAGCGCGTACTTCCGATCTTTGAATACATTCAATATGAAAATTTTGAAACATTGATATTTT